>CM064968.1:9880203-10445203 GCA_032847665.1 Solanum chilense | reverse complement strand
CCTAACCCTCTTCCTTTTACCCTAATTAGTATATAATTAAGAATAAAAGATGGCAATAATACCCCACTAATTAACTTAAGGTTACCTCTTTTAACCCCCAAGTAATTAGACGTATTAATATTAACCCTCTAACTTTATAATTAAGGAAAGAATAGTCCAAATCGTCCCTTAAAACTTAACCAAAAATCCGACTCCAACTGGGATTACGCAACCTGTGACGGCCCGTCGTGCCTGCGACGGTCCGTCACGAAGGTCGTCGCTACATCTTAGAACTCCATTTTTCACTAAGTAGACTGTGACGGTCCGTCACGCCTGTGACGGTCCCTCCTACACTTCCGTCATGACGTTCAGAAACTCGTTCCCCGTACCAAATTTTCAAGAGTTGAAGTGTTTTGCAACGGAATCTCATGACGGTTCGTCGTAGCTGTGACGGTCCGTCCTGCAGGTCCGTCACAGATTACAGAGAGTCGGATTTAGAACACAAATTTCAGAATTCTAAGTGTTCTGGGACGAGACACCCTCGACGGTCCGTCGTGCCCATGACGGTCCGTTATGGTGACCGTCGTCTCAGCCAGTTTTTTCCAGAAATAAAATCTGCTGCTCAAAACGACTAAACAGGTCATTACAATCACCCTAGGGCAACACACACGGTCGAACAACGTAGGGAGTAACATGCTTTCATGGTCCTTAGGCAACACACATGGTCGGATGACATCGAGCGTCGCACGCCATCATCGCCCTTGGTAAGCACACCCAGTCCAACGACGTTAGGCATGGCATGATATCATTGCCCTCGGGAAGCACACAAGGTAGGAAAACATCGGGCGTGGCATGCCATCATTGCCCTTGGAAAGCGTACACGGTCAAATAATGTCGGGCGTTGCATGTTATCACTGCCATTGGAAATCATACATGATTGGACGACGTTGGACGTGGCATGCCTCCATAGCCCTTTGGTAGCACACACGATCGGATTATATCGGGCGTGGCATGCCATCATCTCCTTTAAGGCATGGCATGCCGTCATCTCCTTTGGACAACACATATGATCGGCTGATGTCAATCGTGGCATGACATGATCACCCATGAACAACTCACACGATCAAATGACGTCAGGCATGGCATGCCATCATCGCCTTGGAAAGAATACATGGTCGGACAATGTAGGTTGTGGCATGCCTGTATGGACCTTGGCCAGCACACACGGTCGGATGATGTAGAGCATGGCATGCCATCATCGCCTTTGGACGATCGGACTACATCGGGAGTGGCACAGAATCATCGCCCTTTGGCAGCATACAAGGTTAGATGGCGTCAGACATGGCATGCCATTATCTCCCTCGGACAGAAATAACGATCGAACGACATCGGGCGTGGCATGTTATCATCACCCTTAGACAGAACACATGGTCTGACAATGTACGACATGGCATGCCCACATGGCCCTTGGGAAGCACACACGTAGGACGCCTGTTTGCATGGCATGCCATCATCTCTCTTGGGCAACACACACGGTCGGACGATGTCGTGCGTGGAATATCATCATCACCCTTGGGCAACATGCACGGTAAGACTACGTCTGGCGTGTCATGTTATCATTGCAATTAGTCAGCACATACGATCGTACGAAGTGAAGCATGGCATGCCCTCATGGACCTTGACACACACGGTCGCACGACATCAGTCATGACATGCAATCACAGCTCTTGGGCAGCACACACTGTCGGACAACGTCGGGCATGAAATGCCATCACCGCGCTTGGATTGCAATCAAGGTTGAACAACATCGGGCGTGGCATGTTATAATATCCCATGGACATAATACACGGTCGGACAACGTCGGGTGTGGCAATGCCGACATGGATCTTGGACAGCACACGAGATTGGAGGATGCCTGTCCGCATGCCATGCCATTATCTCTCTTGGGAAGCACACATGGTCGGACGACATCGGGCGTGGAATTTCATCAATACCCTTGGACAACGTACATGGTTAGACTACGTCGGGTGTGCCATCTTATCATCGCCCTTAGTAAGCACATACAGTCAGATGACGTGAATCGTGGCATGCCTGCATGGCCTTTGTACAACACACACGGTCACACGAAGTCGGGCGTGGCATGACATCATAGCCCTTTGGAAGAACACATGGTCGGACGATGTCGGGTGTGAAATGCCATCATATAATTTCGGCAGTACTCACGTTCGGACTACGTCGAGAATGGCATGCCACATGGCCCTTGGGCAACGCACATTGTTAGATAATGTCCAGAGTGGCATGCCATCATCCCCCTTGAAAAGCACACACGATCGGACTACATCGGGAGTGGTATGCAATCATCGCCAATAGGAAGCACACACGCACGGATGACATCGAGAATGTCATGATATCATCACCCTTGGACTACACACATTGTCAGACGACATCAGGCATGTCATGCCATCATCGCCCTGAGGAAGCACAAATGGTTGGACGACATCTGGCATTGCATGCCATCATTTCCCTAGGGAAGCATACATAATCGGAGTACGTTAAGCGTGTCATATCATCATCTCTTTGGACAAAACACACGGTCAGATGATTTAGAGCATCGCATGCCATAATTTCCCTTGGGCAACACACATCATCGGACTACGTCGGGAGTGGCATGTCCACATGGCACTTCAGTAACAAACATGATCAGAAAATGTCGGGCGTTGCATGGCATTATCTCCCTTGGAATGCACACACAGTCGGACAATGTCTTCCGTAGCATGCCATTATCACCCTTGGACAACATATTTAATTTGACGACATCAGGCGTGGAATTCCCACATGGCCCTTTGGAGGTACACACAGTCAGACGACGTCGAGCGTGGCATGCCATCATTGCCCTTAGAGAGCACCTTGAAGATTCTTGATGCATTTTAAAGCCTAACATCGGTATCATAAAGTCTATACCCTTTTAATAAGTCCATTTTTAATGAGTATAGGTCATTTAGGAGGTTTAAGAACCAAAACATCCAAAAATGTCCATGACATCCGGGATGTTGGTTCAAAGGGATGTTAGTATGCCTTAGCATGTTTGACTAACTTTTAGGAGTCATAAATATACGAAAATTAGTGGAAAGGTAGCTAATAGGTGTTTGAGTTTTTTCATCGTTGAAATGTCTGGGTACGACTCCCCAAGGACCAACCTAGGGCCTTTGAGGAGGACCTTTGTAGTTTGATGCAACATTACATGGCATTGTTCAATAACGAGATAGAAGACGGACCATGTGGATTGATGCGGGATCGATGACACAGTCGTCCCACACTTAGGCTGGTGGAGATTGTCCTTTCATCTGCACAACCTCTGAACTCATCGATGGAGTGCAGAGGTGCAGGCTACGGTCCATGTGTGGATCGACAGGGTGTCGATGCCATTGTTGTCCCACACATAGACAATTTGGAGGAAGCCTTTGCCTGCAAAGTCTCTGACCAAGACTACAGAGTGCAGGACGGAGAGGGGTTGTTCGTCGACTCATAGATGGCCCGTCAATTAGGGTGGCGTCTTAGAGTGTCGAGTTATAATGCAAAATTTTAAATGATTTCATTTAATTAATTATGTGGTTTAGGGATTAGTTGGAGATTAAAGGGAAACTAATTAATTTTATTAAGTCCCACTATAAATACCCTCAACGCTCATTAATCTAAATAAAACTCTCAAATAAATCTTCTTCCTTATGCCTTCTCTTTCTAATTAGAAGACTCCATAGAAGCGTACCTTGGGAAGTGAATTTTGGGCTAAAAAGGGGTTGATTTATCCTCAATTCTCAACAAAACATTAAGGTATGGGTTATATTCACCTTTGAGACTCTTTCCTTAAAAGGTTCCTTCAAAATAGATTTCAAAAAGTTGAGTTTTCTTATCGGTTTCATTCAATTACGAAATTGAAATTATGAATTGAGTTGTTAATGAATTCATAGGGTTAATTTGAGTAGATTAACATGTAAATCAATTCTATTATTGTTATTGTTGATTCTTTTGTCTAAATTTAAGAATATGATCCTTTATCCCTAATCCTAGGTAGTGATGTTGACCTATAATATATTGTGATCATTCAATTGAGTTGGTTGTTGATTAGAATACTATCCTATGGAGTTATTATGCTTAAATTAATATAAATTATTTGCCTATCATGCTATTTCTTGAGATGTGATCTAGGTTATGAATTATAATGTTAAATTAGCCTATGAATCTAATCTCAAGTTGTGATCTAAAGAGGAATTGTGTTATAGAGATGAAATTGGCCTTGTTATTCTTACTGGTTATCATTATGTAATCATGTTACTCTCCAACTTGGATTGAATTATGAGTTGATGGTAAGACCTTGGTGATTATAGGGTGGTATTGAATTGAAATGTCTTGACAATGTAGTGAGATTGATTAAGGTTTATGTGATATAAAGATGGTGAAACTATCATTTTCCCTTAATATGCTATGAAATGCTAGTATGTCAACCTCACTTATATAAATTGTGATGAAAGGACTTATACTCATCCAATTCTTATTGAGATATTGATGATTATACAAGGGGTAGACCCTATGGCCTATATTAACCTATGATTGATAATTATAGGCTTAAAGACATTTCAAAAAGGGACTCTAGCTTAGCACCAAGTGAACTAGATAGAGAAGTGTCCCTTCCCACATAGGGAAGGTAGGAACACTACATTACTCTTGAGATTAAAGACTATACTTCATGGCGCATAAAGAGTGTACTAACTAAATCTCCTAGTTCTTGAACTATGTTGCCCCTATAAGAATACTAGCTAGTGGATCCATGTAGTTGCAATGTTTCATGCTTTGGTACTACCTTGGCAAGTAGTCCTCGTTCTTTCGGTGTTGGATTTTCTGACACCGGATTGCACACTAGCTCATGTGGTTTATGTCGGTTAGGGAAAGATATTCCCACAAGGTAAAACGAATTAAAGGACTTGAACTCTAATATAGATAATCTAAGGGGTCTAGCTTTGTATAGGTAGGGGTATGGGACTATACCTACACATTGCACTAGTTATCCTTGAGGGGATTCTTAGGAGGAGGTTCTTATATATGGTTATCTTATGATAATATATGATGTATATATGATGACAATGGCACATTGTTGATACTATATGATAATATATGATGTATATATGATGACAATGGCACATTGTTGATACTATATGTTTATTAGTTCATTCATAAATATGACTTGGGTTGTAATATTAATATATGATGAAATGTAAACCTAAATGCCATGATATGTAAAGCTGGACACTGGTCATGTTTTCTTGTTGAGGATACTTGATTGAGTAAGGTTATGGGCCTTTGCTTGGTCATTGCACTTGTTTCTTTGATAAAGACTTGTGAGTACTTGTCTTGCTTATTATGATATGTTTGACTCTTGTTCATTCTTGTGATATTATTCCTTGATGTTATGGTTCAGTTAAATAATGTTTTCAAGTATGTTGGGATAAGTATTACTTGTTGAGATAGTAAGCATGTTTGGTTGAATGATATGACTTGACTTTGCATGAAGTCCTTAAAAAGGTAAAGGACATGTTTTGACTAAAAAGTCCCTCTTAGCATGTTTTGCTTGTGTACGTGCATAGGATCTTAAACATAGTACATGTGGAGTACTAAACCCATTTTCATCCCTTTTCCCAAACATTTTAGGTTCCGGTTGTTGAAGATTTTCGAAGGTAACATTCTTGAAGGCTTATTCTTCCTTTTATCCAAGTACGGTAGGTCCTCAACTTTATAGGGCAATGCCATCATCTAGCTTACATATTTTGTTATGAGATTATTGTCTCTATTGTTCCTTTCCTTTTTATTTGACTATTGTACTTTCGTATGACCTACATATGGTCTTGTTGAATTGATGTAGGGTTATGCCCATATTGTAATAATCGTTTAGATGGTATGAGATGAGACAATAGTTGAGACTAATTATATATATGTATATGTATACATGCAATAAAAGTAGAAGGCTGTGTAACTTTCCTTCACAAGGGGTCTATATATACTCAATATGAATATATATTAGGTGTATGAAGAGGTCTATGTAAACCTCCATGTAGTGATGATGAAAATTTTAAATTTTTCTGCATTTTTCAACCTTTAGTGTAATGACATAAGACTAAGAGGCTAGTCTTAGTCCTTGAATAGGACAACGATGCCGGTAACGTCTAGGGGGTAAACCTAAATGTGACAAACTTGGTATCAGAGCATGAGGTTGAATATTGTTGAGTTATGTCTCTCTCTCTACCTTGTTTATGTAGGTTTGTATTCATAATTGTGAAGCGCGCCACACTTATGAGTAGGAACCTATATGATTCTTAGGAATATCTCTATCTTAGAAATCTTATATTGTGCCAATATAGTATACTTATTGTGTGATTTTGCATCTAATAATATTGTTTTGATTAAAAGAAAGATGAATAGTCGAAGGAATGCAACTGGAAGACTTGAGGAGGAAGTTGCTAATGCGGAAGCTCCTCCCAATGATGACAAACTTTCTCCACTTGAGGAAAATGCTAATATTTATCATGCCCCGGCTAAACCTCCACCTATGACGAAGGACGAGATGAGGACTATTCTTGATAAAATGGCACAAGCCATGACTACTCAAGTACAACCCGCGACAGTTCACGCCCAAGGTATATCGGCCCAAGCCAATGGAGATATTGCTCTTGATCCTCATCAATAAATCACTACTATGGATTCCCTTCTAAGGGACTTCTCTCAAATTAACCCTCCTACTTTCTATAGGTAAAAAATTAATGAGCACCCCGAAGACTTCATCGATGAGGTCTACAAGATACTTTATGGTATGGGGGTGTCTTCAAGACAGAAGACCGAGTTTTCCAAATACAAACTCAAGGATGTGTCTCAAACTTGGTGTGTGTATTGGAGGGATATTAGGCTGTGAGGGGTGGTCAAGTAACTTTGGAGATCTTTAAGGTGACTTTTCTAGATTGGTTCTTCCCTAGGGAGATGAGGGCGGAGAAAGTGACAGAGTTCATCAATGTTTGCAAAGGAGGAAAGAGAGTCCATGAGAACTCTTTGTAATTCATTAAGTTTTCCAAATATGCTCCTTCTTTTATCTCAGATCCTAGAGACCAAATGAGGCATTTTGTGACGGGGGTGTTGAAGGACTTACAAGAAGAGTGCCAATCGGCCATGCTACATGACAACATAAACATTTCACGTCTTATGGTGTATACAAGAAGGGTTGAGGAGACAAGGGCTAAGAGAAAAAGTAGAGATGCTAAGAGAGCAAGGTGATTTGATAGAGGTTCTTCAAAGAATAGGCTTGAGATACAAGACAAGCCTAGACTTAAATAGCGGGTTTCTAATCAAATCCCTTCCAAATTATGAAGATCTTGTGATGATAGGGTGTCTAACCCTAAATTCAAGAAGGTAAAAGGTAATAATTCATTAAATAAGAAGTCAACTTGTGGAAAGTGTGGTAAAAAGCATTATGGTGATTGCATTAAGGGGACGGATAATCGATTTAGTTGAGGCAAGAGTGGTCAGAAGATGAGAGATTGCCCAAACTTGAAGATTCAAGACAAGGGTAGTGGTAAAGCTCAAGGAGTGGTTCTAGTGATGCTCCGAAGAAGAACCGCTTCTATGCTCTCCGCTCTAGGGGTGAGCAAGAGACTTATCCCGACGTGGAGATTGTTATGTTGAAAGTTTTCTTTCTTGATGTATATGCCTTACTTGATCCACGATGCTACTTTATCATTTGTTACACCTCTAGTAGCTAAAAGTTTTAAAATTTTACCTAATATTCTGCATAAGCTTTTTATAGTGTCTACTCTGGTGGGTGAGTCGGTAGTTGAAAAAAGGGTGGATAGAAATTGTCCTATTATGTTGTCCAATAGAGTTCATTATGTTGATCTAGTAGAACTCGATATGTTTGATTTTGATATTATATAGGTTATGGATTGGTTGCATGTATTGTTTGCATACATTAATTGTAGGACAAGAGTGGTGAGATTAAACTTCCCAAATGAACCCGTTGTTAAGTGGAAGAGGGGAAATTCTGTTCCTAGAGGTCGTATTATTTCTTTTCTAAAAGAATGCAAAATGATCTCAAAAGGTTTTCTTTATCATATAGAAAGAGTACAAGATTTAGACTTTGAAGTTCCTCCCATCGAGTCGTTACCCATAGTTAGTGAATTCCCGGAGGTCTTCCCTCATGACCTTCCCCGTATTCCTCCCAAACAGGAAATTTTACTTTGGCATTTATTTTCTATCGGATACAAATCCCATATCAATTCCTCTTTATCAGATGGCTTTGGCCGAGTTGAAAGAGTTTAAGGCTTAACTCAAGGATTTACTAGATAAGGGTTTTATAAGGCCTAGTATTTCACTGTGAGGTGCTCCATTTTCGTTTGAGAATAAGAAAAATGGATACTTGAGAATGTGTATTGATTACCGCAAACTCCAGAATGTCACCATTAGGAATAAGTACCCTCTCCCTATGATTGATGACTTATTTGACTAATTCCAAGGGGCAAGTTACTTTTCAAAGATAGACATGGGGTCGGGGTATAAAAAACTTAGGGTGAGAGGGGAGGATATAACAAAGACGGCCTTTCGAACTAGGTATGGGTAGTATTAGTTCTTGGCCGTGTCTTTCAGTCCCACTAATGCTCTGGCAGCATTTATGCATTTAATGAATAGAGTATTTTGAACATACCTAGATTCATTTGTCATTGTATTTATTTGATGATATCTCGGTATATTCAAAGAATGAGGATGATCGTATGGGCCATTTGAGGGTAGTATTGCAAACCCTTAAACAACATCAATTATACGCAACATATAGTAAGTGCGAGTTTTGGTTGAGGTCGATGACTTTTCTTGGGCACATAATCTTTAGTGAGGGAGTTGAGGTAGACCCAAGGAAAATAGATGTGGTCAAAAACTTGCATGGACCATTGACTTCGACTGATATTAAGAGTTTATTCGGCTTAGCGGGTTACTATAGGAGGTTCGTGGATGGTTTCACATCCATTGCGTCTCCTTTGATTAATTTGACTCAAAAGAGCAAGAAGTTCGAGTGGTCGGAGTCATGTGAGAAAAGTTTCTAATTATCGAAAGATAGTCTCACTTCCTCTCCGGTGTTTACTTTACCAGAGGTTACAAAAGGTTTTGTGGTGTATTGTGACGCATCCTGAGTGGGTTTGGGGTCTGTGCTTATGCACCACGGGAAAGTGTTAGCCTATGCCTCTAGGAAACTAAACGTAGATTAGAGAAATACATGACCTTGAATAAGCGGCCGTGGTGTTTTCTTTGAAAATTTGAGGCATTACTTGTGTGGGTTTCATACTGATCTTTTTACCTATCATAAGAGCCTCCAATATGTGTTTACACAAAAGGAGTTGAATCTATGACAAAGATGGTGACTATAGTTGTTGAAAGTTTATGATATGAGTTTCCTTTATCACCCCGGGAAGGCTAATGTAGTTGCGGATGCCCTAAGTCAGAAGACTATGGGTAGTATATCCGTCTTGACGAAGCCAAAAAGTACCTAGCAAGAGAAGTACATAGGTTGGATAGTCTGGGGGTGAGGTTTGAGAGTTGTTCGAATGGGGGTTCTATAGTTAATCAAAACTCCGAGTCATTTTTAGTTGTTAAGGTAAGTCCAAACAACACCTTGATTTAACCTTGATAGAGTTGAAAGAATCGGTCTCGGCAAGTTGAATGAATCATTCTCGTTAGGGGGATATGGTGTATTAAGGTACCAAGGGAGATTATGTGTTTCTAATGTAGATGGGTTGAGGGATCAGATCATATAAGAAGCACATGGGTCCCGCTACTCAATTCATCCGGGGTAGACAAAAATATATCATGACCTAAGGGAGGTATATTGGTGGGAAGGTCTAAAAAGGGACATAGCGAAGTTTGTCATTAAGTGTCCGAATTGCCAAAAAGTAAAGGCCAAACACCTAAAGACGGGTGGCTTACTATAAGAGGTCAAAATCTCCTACTTGGAAGTGGGATGACATCAATATGGACTTTGTAGTAGCTTTACCTCAGATCTAAAAGACGTATGATTCCATATGGGTGGTTGTGGATCGATTGACTAAGCCCGTTTGCTCTATTCTTGTCAAGTCTTCATATTTGACAGAGGATTATGCAAGAATCATAATAGATGAGATTGTGTGCCGCCATGGCATTCCGTTATTCATCATATCAGATTAGGGTGCATAATTCACATCTAGATTTTAGAGGTCGTTCAAAAAAGGGTAAGGTATTATGGTGAAGTTGAGCACCACTTTTCTTCCCCAAACGAATGGTCAAGCGGAGCGTACGATACAAACCCTTGAACATATGCTAAGGGCGTGCATCATTGATTTTATAGGGAGTTGGAGTAGACATTTACCTTTGGTGGAGTTTGCCTACCACAATAGTTTTCATTCATCCATTTCAATGGCTACCTACGAAGCCTTGTATGGTGGGAGGTAAAGGTTTCCTATTGGATGGTTTTAAGTGGGTGAGCCATCGCTTCTTGGTTTAGGGTTCATTTATATGACTTTGGAAAAGGTTCATATCATAAGGAACCATTTGCAAATGGCCTACAGTTTGCAAAAGTATTATGCTGATCATCGGAGAAGGAATTTGGAATTTGAAGAAGGTGATAAGGTGTGTTTTAAAATTTCACCAATGAAAGGGGTGGTTAGAATTTTTCAATAAGGGGAAACTGAGTCCTCGTTATGTGGGGTCCCTATGAAATCTTGCAAAGTGTTGGTAAGGTTGCCTATAAATTTAAAATTCCTAGTGAGTTGGCTTCGGTTCATCCGATTTTCCATGTTTCTATGTTGAAAAAGTGTATCGGTGATCCTGAGTCCATTCTTCCTATTGAGGATCTTTGTGTCAAAGATAACCTCTCTTATGAGGAAGTTTCGGCTCAATTTCTTTATCAGTAAGTCAAGAAGTTGAGGAACAAAGTGGTGGCTTTCGTAAAGGTGTTATGGAAAAATCCTCTAGTTTAGGGTGCAACATGGGAGGACGAGGCCGACAGGAAGTCGAGTTACCCTCATCCTTTAGAAAATAAAGGTTAGTCATTCTTTTTAATCATATAAATATGGATAGAATTGAAGTTTCTTGATTTTTGCGTGAAGGTTTGAAAATTTATGCATTTTCGGAAAACATATGGTGAAGTGATTGTAGTATTTCTCTTAACAACTTGAAATTTTTCTTTTTGCTTGTTTTGAGTTATGATGTGCATTTTGATATGGTGACTCTTTCTAAAATGATAGGTAGCATGTTGTTAAGTTTAACTTTGTCCTAACTGACTCATGTAATGTATGTTGAGCTCATAAGTGTTGTGAGAAGAAAATGCCTCATGATAATGTGTTTTCAGCCTTATGTGTGGTAGTATGAGTTTTGATATTTGCCTTGTTTAATTGACATAATTTATGTTGATTTGACATTGTTGATTGGTTGGGCTGCTAGTCTTAAGTCTATTCCTTTCTTATAAAGAATTTTAGTGTCATTCGGGGATGATGTTCATAAGAAGGGGATAATGTAACACTTTGAAAATCCAAGATACATTGTAAAGCCTAGCACATGTGTCATAAAGTCTAAGGACTGTTTCTAAGTCAATTTTTAATTAATATAGGTCATTTAGGAGGCTTAAGAACCAAAACATCCAAAAATGTTCATGACATCAGGGAAATTGGTTCAAAAGGATCTTAGTGTGCCTTAGCCTATTTGAATACCTTTAATGAGTCAGAAATGTACGAAAATTGGTGCAAAGGTAGCTAATAGCTATTTGAGTTGTTTCATAGTTGACACGTCTACGTACGAATCCCCATGGACTAACCAAGGTCCCTTGAGGAGGACCCCTATAGTTTGATGCAACACTACGTGACAATGTGCATCGACGAGACAAAAGATAGCCCATGTATGGATCGATGTGGCGTCAATCCCATCATTGTCCGACACTTAGGCTGGTGGAGAAGTTCCCTTCACCTGAACAACCTCGGAACTCATTGAGGGAGTGTAGAGTTACAGTCTACATTCTATGTGTAGATCGAAGGCGCGTCGATGCAAGCGTCATCCTACACTTAGACAATTTAGAGGAAGCCATCGCCTGCAGAGTCTATGACCAATACGATGAAGTGCAGAATGGAGGGGGGGTTGTCCGTTGACTCATTCACGGCCCGTCGATCGGGGTCTCATCTGTGAGGGTCAAGTTTCACTATCAAATTTTAAATGATTTCATTTAATTCATTAAGTGGTTAAAGGTTAGTTTGGATTGAAGGGACACTAATTAAGTTTATTAAGACCCACTATAAGTACCCACAATCCTTATTAATCTAAGTACAACTCTCAAAGAAACTCTCTCCTTTGTGTCTTCTTTCTCTCTTTAATTGGAAAAATCCATAGAAGCTTATCTTGGGAGGTGAATTGGGGGCTGAAAAGGGTCGATTAATCTTTAGTTCTCAAAAAAACATTATGGTATGGGTTCTATTCACCTTTGAGACTCTTTCCTCATAGGGTTCCTTCAAAATAGATTATAAAAGTTGAGTTTTCTAATGGGTTTCATTCAATTACGAAATTGAAGTTATGGATTAGGTTGTGAATGCATTCATAGGGTTAATTTGAGTACATTAACATGTAACTCAACTTTTTTATGGTAATTGTTGATTGTTTTGTCTATATTAAAGAATATGATCCTCTATCCCTAACCCTAGGTAGAGATCTTGACCTATAATATATTGTGATCATTCAATTGAGTTGGTTGTTGATTAGATTACTATCCTATGGTGTTATTATGCTTAAATTAATATAAATTATATTCCTACTATGCTAGTTATAAATTATATGACCTAGATGTGATTTAGGTTATAAATTATAATGTAAAATTAGCCTAAGTAACTTATCTCATGTTCTGATCTAAAGATGAATTGT
Organism: Solanum chilense; assembly: GCA_032847665.1. Taxonomy (NCBI): domain Eukaryota; kingdom Viridiplantae; phylum Streptophyta; class Magnoliopsida; order Solanales; family Solanaceae; genus Solanum; species Solanum chilense. The sequence continues at coordinate 10,432,264 of CM064968.1, read as the reverse complement.
GTTATAGAGATGAAATTGGTCTTGTTATTCTTATTGGTTATCATTGTGTGATGAAGTTACTCCCCAACTTGGGTTGAGTTATTGGTGATTGTAAGACCTTGATGATAGACTATGAGAAAGACTTGGTAAGTCATATAATCTCTAACATTACTTCCAATTATGATTAATTGTTGTTAAGACATGATATTACATTGGAGCACGCCTTATACTAGGTTTATAGGGTGGTATGACGTTGAATTGAAATGTCTTGACTATGTAGTGAGGTTGATTTAGGTGTATGTGATATTTGGATGGTGAAAACTATCAATGTGCCATAATATGCTATGAAATGCTAATGTGTTAACCTCACTGATATGAATTGTGATGAAAGGACTTATACTCATATATTTCTCATTGAGATATTCATGATGATGATTATACAAGGGGTAGACCCTATCACCTAAATTAAGCTTTGATTGATAATTACAGTCTTAAAGACATTTAAAAAAGGGACTCTAGCTTAGCACCGAGTAAACTAGATAGAGGAGTGTCCCTTCCCACATAGGGAAGGTAGGAACACTACATTACTCTTGAGATTGGAGACTATAATGCATGGAGCATAAACAGGTTCCAAACTAAATCTCCTAGTTCTTGGAATATGTTAACCCCATAGGAATACTAGCTAGTGGATCCACATAGTTGCTATGTTTAATGTTTTGGTACTATCTTGGTAAGTAGTCCGCCTTCATTCGGGGTAGGGTTTAATGACACCGGATTCCACACTAGATCACGTGCTCGATGTCTGTTAGGGCAAGATGTTCCTAAAACGTAAAACGAATTAAAGGAGTTGAACTGTAACTTGAATAACCTAAGGGGTCTATCTTAGTCTAGGTAGGGGTATGGGACTCTAGCTAAATATTGCACTAGTTAGCCTTCAGGGGAGTTTTTACGAGGAGATTCTTATGTATGTTTATGTTATGCTAATATATGATGTATATATGATGACCATGGCACGTTGTTTATACTATATGTTCATTAGTTCATATATGAATATGCCTTGGGTCGTAATGTTAATATATGATGAAATGTAAACCTAAATGCATGATATGTAAAGTTGGACTTTGTCCTTTTTTCTTTTTGAGGATGGTTGACTGAGTAAGGTTATAGGGCTTTGCTTTGTCATTGCACTTGTTGACTTGATAAGGACTTGTGAGTAGTGTTCTTGATTATTATAATATGTTTGACTCTTATTCCTTCTTGTGATATTATTCTTTGATGTAAGGGTTGTAGTAAATCATGCTTTAAGGTATGTTAGGATAAGTAGTACTTTTAGAGATAGTAAGCATGTTCAGTTAATTGATATGACTTACTTGACCTTGCACTAAGTCCCTAAACGGGTAAAATGACATGTTTTGACTAAAAAGTCTCTTTTATCATGTTTTTCTTGTGTATGTGCATAAGATCTCATACATAGTAATTATTAAGAATTAACCCCATTGTTTTCCTTTTTCCGAAACATTTTAGGTCCTGATCGTTGAAGAGTTCGAAAGGCAACATTGTTGAAGGCTTGGATTCTTCCTTTCATCAAAGTAGGGTAGGTTGTCAAATTTCGAGGACAATTCCATCATCTTGCTTACGGATTTTGTTATGAGCTTATTGAATCTATCGTTCGTTTCCTTTTAATTGACTATTATACTTTCGTATGACCTATACATGGTCTTCTTGACTTAATGTAAGGGTTATGCCCATATTGTGATAATAGTTTAGATGGTATGAGATGAGACAACCATTGAGACTAATTCTATATTTATATGTATATATATGTGCAATAAAAGTAGAGGGCTATGTAACCTTCCTATACTAAGGGTCTATGTATACTCGATATGAATATATATTATGTGTATGTAGAGGTCTATGTAAACCTCCAAGTAGTGATAATGAAATTTTTTGATATTTTTCCGCACTATTCAACCATTGAATGTAATGACATGAGCCTAAGAGGCTAGTCTTAATCCTTGATATGGACGACGACGCCGATTACGTCTAAGGGATAAACCTGGATGTGACAACAGCACACACGGTTGGACTATGTCAGGAGTGGCATGCTCGCATGGTGCTTGAGTAGCACGCATGGTCAGACAACGTTGAGCGTGGAATGCCATAATTTTACTTGGACAACACACAATATCGGACTACGTCGGGTATGAAAAGCCATCATCTCCCTTGGGCAATACACATGGTCGGACGGCGTCGGGCATTGAATGCCATCATGGTCCTTGGGCAACACATGCTGTCGGACGATTTTGAGTGTGGCATGCCATCATTGCCCTTGTACAACACAAAATGACTAGAGTATGTCCGGCATGGCATGCCATCATCGCCCTTGGGCAGGACACACGTCGGATGATGTCGAGCGTGGCATGCCATCATCTCCCTTGGACAACATACACGGTCTGATAGCGTCGAGCGTGGCATGTTATCATCACCCTTGTGCAGCACACACGATCGAATGACGTCGGATGTGGAATGCCATCACTGCACTTGTGCAGCACACATGGTCGGACGACATCGGGCGTGGCATGCCATCATCGCCATTGGACATCATACACAGTTGGATGACATTCAGCGTGGCATTCCATAATCGCCCTTGAAATGAACACACGATCGGACAATATCGGGCGTGGCATGCTATCATCGGTCTTGGACAACATGCACATGGTCGGACGATGTCAGGCATGCATTCCATCATAGCCCTTGTACAGCATATATGGTCAGACGACATCGACATTGCATGCCATCATCGCCTTTGGACTACACATACGGATGGAATGTCGAGCGTGGCATGCCATCATCACCCTTGTGTAGCACACACGATCGGACGACGTTGGGCGTTTAGATGCCATCATTTCCCCTGGGCAGCAATCACGATCGGACTCCGTCAGGCGTGGCATTCCATCATCGCCTTTGGACAACACACACGGACGAACAACATCGGACGTGGTATACACTATCGCCCTTGGACAGTACACACGGTCGGACGATGTCGGGTGTGGCATGCTAGCATTGTCCTTGGGCAAAACACATGGTCGAACGATGTCGGGTGTTACATGTCATCATTGCCCTTGGGCAGCTCACACGATCGTTCAACGTCGGGCGTGGCATGCCATAATCTAATATGGACAACACATACGATCGTACGATATCGGACATGGAATGCCATCATCCTTTTGTACAACACACACAGACGAACAACGTCGGGCATGGCATGCCATCATCATCCTTCGACTGCACATACGGTGGACGACACCGGGAGTGGCATGACCACATGGCCCTTAGGAAGCACACACAGTCGGACGACGTCGGTGTGGCTTGACATCATCGCCTTTGGGAAGAACACACGGTCGGACGACGTCGGGCATATCATGCCATCATCGCCCTTGGGAAGAACACACGGTCGGACTACGTCGAGCGTAGCATAACCGCATTGACCTTGGGCTTCACATATGGTCAGACGATATCGAGCGTGGCATTCCATCATCTCCCTTGGAAAACACATAAGATCGGACTACGTCGAGAATGGCATGCAATCATTTCCCATAGGCACACACGGTCGAATGACGTCGAGTGTGTCATGCCATCATCGCCCTTGGGCAGCACACAACGTCCTATGACGTCGGGCATGTAATGCCATCATCCCCTTGTGGAGCAAACATGATCGGACAACGTTGGGCATTAGATGCCATCATTACCCTTGGGCGGTACACAAGGTCAGACTACCTTAGGCGTGGCATGCCATATCAGCCTTGGACAACATACACGATCATACAACGTAGGGCATAACATGCCATCATCGCGTATAGATAACACACACGAACGAACGACATCGGATGATGCATGCCATAATCGCCCTTGGAAAACACACACGGTTGGACGACGTCAAGCGTGGCATGCCAACATGGTCTTCGGGAAGCACAAAAGATCGGAAGACGTAGAGTGTGGCATGCCATCATTGCCCTTGGACAACACACACGGTTGGACTATGTTGGTGTGGCATGCCATCATCTCCCTTGGGAAGCACACGCGGCGGTACAACATCCGGTGTGGCATGCTATCATCGCCCTTGTAAAATATACACGATTGGATGACATCAGGCGTGCAATGTTATCATAGCCCTTGGACAAAACACACTATCAGACCATGTAGGGTATGGCATGCCTGCACGGCGTTTTGGTAGCACACACGATCAGACTACGTCGGGCGTGGCATGTCATCATTACCATTGGGCAGCACACACAGTCGTACGACGTCGGGTATTGCATGTCATCATCCTTTTGGACAACACAGATGGACGAACAACATCGGGCATGGCATGCAATCATCGCCCTTGGACATCATAAACGGTTGGATATCGTCAGGCGTGGCATGTTATCCTCGCTGTTGGACAGAACACACGGTCGAACGACGTCAAGCGATGTATGCCATCACACCCCTTGGGCAGCACACAACGTCCTACAACATCGGGTGTGGCATGCCATCATCTCCCTTATCCAGCACTCGTGATCGAACGACGTCGGGCGTTAGATTCCATCACTGCCCTTGGACAGCATACACGGTCGGACTACGTCAGGCGTGGCATGGTATATCGCCCTTGGACAACATACATGGTCGGACAATGTCGGACGTGGCATTCCATCATTGCCTTTGGACAACACACATGAACGAACAACATCGGACGTGGATGCCATTATCACCCTTGGACAACACACTCGGACGAACAATGTCGGACGTGGCATGTCAGCATGGTCTCCGGAAAGAACACAAGGTCGGAAGACGTCGAGCGTGGCATGACATCGTCGCTTTTATACAGATATGCGGTCGAACAACATCGGGTGTGGACTGCCATCATCTCCCTTGGAAAACATATACAGTCAAACAACGTCGGGCGTGGCATGTTTTCATCACCCTTGGAAACCACACACAATTGGACCAGGTTGGGCATGGCATGCCCTCATGGCCCTTTAGTTGCACACACGGTTGGACTACGTCGGGCATGGCATGCCATTATCGCCATTGGGCAGCACACACAGTCATACAATGTCGGGAATGGAATGTCATCATCGTTTTAGACAACACACATAGACGAACAACATCGGGCGTGGCATTCCATCATTGCCCTTAGACTGCACAAATGGTTGGACAAAATCAGGCGTGGCATGCCTACATGGCCCTAGGGTAGCACACATAGTCGGGCCACGTCATATGGGCATGCAATCATCGTCCTTGGCCTGTACACACGGTCAAACGACATCAGGCATAAGAGTCCATCATCTCCCTTCGACAACACAGATTGTCCGACTATGTTGGGTGTGGCATGACCTCATGGCCCTTGGGCAGCACACATGGTCGGACAAAATCGTGCGTGACATGCAATCATCTCCCTTGGAAAACACACAAAATTGTAGTACGTCGGGCATGTCATGCCATCTTCGCCCTTGGGCACATATGGTCGGAGGGCGTCGAATGTGGTCCTTGGTTAGCGCAAACGGTCGGAGGATGTCGGGCGTGGCATGCCATCATAACCCTTGGACAGCATACACGGTTCGATGATTTTGGCCATTGCATGTTATCATCTCCCTTGGACAGAACACATGGTTGAACGACATCGAGCGTGTCATGCCATCATCGCCCTTGAGAAGCACACAGCGTCGTACGACGTTGGGCGTGGCATACCATCATCGCCTTTGTGCAGCACACATAAACAGACCACGTCGGGCATTATATTCCATCATTGCCCTTGGGTAGCGCACATGGTCGGACTACGTCAGGCGTGTCATACCATATTTCCCTTGGATAGCACACACGGTCGGACAATGTTGGGCGTCACATGTCATCGCCTTTGGACAACGCACACGGACGAACGACATCGGAAGTGTCATGCTATCATCGCCTTTGGACAACACAGACGGGCGGACGATGTCGGACGTGGCATGCCAACTTGGTCTTCAGGCAGCACACACGGTTGAAAGACATTGAGTGTGGCATGACATCATTGTTCTTGGACAACACACACGATCAGACTATGTCGGGGTGGCATGCCATCAAAGCCCTTCTGAAGAACAGACGGTCGTATGACGTTGGGCATGGAATGACATCATCGTCATTGGGAAACACACACGGTCGGACGAAGTAGGTGTGACATGCCATCATCGCCCTTGGGCAACACATACGGTCGGACGACATCGGGCGTGGCATGCCATCATCGCCCTAGGACAACATACACAGTCGGATGATGTCGGGCGTGTAATGTTATCATTGCCTTTGGTCAGAACACATGGTTGGACGATGTAAAGCGTCACATGCCTGCATGGACATTGGGTAGCACACACGGTCGGACGACGTCGGGCGTGGCATGCCATCATCGCGCTTGGTCACACACAATCATATGGCGTTAGGTGTTATATGCCATCATGGTCCTAGGGAAGCACAAACGGTTGGACGATGTTGGGCGTGGCATCCCATCATCGCCCTTGGGCAAACACTGTCGGACGACATCGGGCGTTACATGTCATCATTGCCCTTGGTCAGCTCACACGGTCATACTACGTCGGGCGTGGCATGCCATCATCTCCCTTAGAAAGAACACAGGATCAGACGACGTTGGGTGTGGCATGCCGGCATTGCCCTTCTGCAACACACACACTCAGACGATGTCAGCAAGACATGCCACCATCATCATTAGGAAGCACACATGGTCGAACGACGTCGGTCATGGCATGCCATCATCGCCCTTACCCACATGGTCGGACAACATCGGGCGTGGCATGCAATCATGTTCCTTGGGTAGCACAAACAGTTGGACGATGCTGGGTGTGGCATGCCATCATAACCCTTGGTCACACACGGTCGGACGGCGTCGGGTGTTACATGCCATCATTGACCATGCGCAGCTAACGCAGTCGTACTACGTAAGGCGTGGCATACCATCATCGCCCTTGGATAGAACAGACGGTCCTACGACATCGGGCATGGCATGTTATCATCCCTTTGGTCAGCACACACAGACGAATGACATTAAGCGTGGCAGGCCATCATAGACCTTGGACAGCATACACGGTCGGACGACATTGATAATTACATGCCATCATCACCCTTGTGCAGCAAACTGTGTCGTACAACATCAGGCTTGGCATGCTATCATCGCCCTTGTTCAGCACAAATGATCAGATGACGTCAAGCGTTAGATGCAACCATTGCCCTTTGGTAGAACATATGGTGGACTACGTCAGGCGTGACATGCCATATCGCACTTGGACAACACAAACGGTAGGACAATGTCAGGCGTGGCATGCCATCATCTCCTTTGGACAAAACACTCTAACGAACGCGATCGAACATGGCATTCCATCATTGCCCTTGGAAAACACACACAGTCGGAAGACGTCGAGCGTGGCATGACATCGTCGCCCTTGGAAAGCACAAACAATCGGACTGTGTCGACGGGGTATGCCATCATCGCCCATAGGCAGCACACACGGTTGGACGACATCAGGCGTGGCATGCCGTCATCTCCCTTGGAAAGAATACATGGTCGAATGACGTCTGGCGTGGCATGTTAACATAGCCCTTAGACAGCACACACGATTAGACCACGTCGGGGTTAGCATGCCCGCATGGACCTTCGGCAGCACACACAGTTTGATAACGTCAGACAAGGAAGGTCATCATCGCCATTGGGCAGCACACATGGTCTGACGACGTCTGGAGGGACATGCCATCATCCCCTTGGGTAGCTAACACGGTCAGACGATGTCGGGCGTGGCATGCCATCATCGCCATAGGAAAACATACACGGTCGGACGACGTCGAGCCTGGCATGTTATCATCGCCCTTGGAGAGAACACACGGTCGGATAACGTCGGGCGTGGCATACCCACATGGCCCTAAATCAGCACACACGGTCGCATGATGTAGGGCATGGCATGTCATCATCGCCTTTGGACTGCACACACGAACGGACGACGTTGGTTGTTGAATGCCCAGATGGCCCTTGGGAAGCACAGACAGTCGGAAAACGTCGGGTGTGGTATGCCATTATCACCCTTGCGTAGAACACAAGGTCGGACAATGACAGGCGTTACATGTCATCTTTGCCCTTGGAAACACACACAGACAAATGTCGTCGGGCATGGCATGTCATCATCGCCCTTGGACAGCACACACTATTGGACGACATCAGGCGTGGGATGCCATCATCGCCATGGGAAACACAGACGGTTGGACGATGTCGGGCTATGCATGCCATCATCTCCCTTGGACAATATACTTCTGATGACGTCGGGCGTGGCATGTTTTCATTGCTCTTGGACAAAACACACGACCGAACGACCTTGGACATAGAATGTCATCATCTCCCTTGGGCAACATAAATGTTCTGACTACGTGTGACGTGTAATGCATGCATGGCCCTTGGGAAGCACACACGGTTGGATGACGTAAAGCGTGGCATTGCCACCATCTCCTTTTGATAGTACACATGATCAGATGACGTCAGAGGTGGCATGACATCATCACCCTTGAACAGAACACACTGTCGAACTATGTAGGGCGTGGCATGACCGCATAGACTTTGGGTAGCACATACAGTCAGACAACGTTGAGCATGGCATGCAATCATTGATCTTGGAAATCACACACTATTGGACTACGTCGGGAGTGGCTTGCAATCATCTACCTTGGTCAACACCCACAGTCAGACGATGTTGGGCGTCGCATGCTATCATATCCCTTGGAAAGCATACACAGGATGAGGACGTCGGGCGTGACATGTAATCATCTACCTTGGACAACATACATGAACGGATGACGTCAGGCATGACAAGCAATCATCGCCTTTGTATAGCAAGCACGGACTGAAAACGTCAAATATGGCATATCGTCATCCTCATTGGACTAAACACATAGTTGGACGACGTATGGAATTACATGCTATCATTGCTCTTGGGCAGCACACACGGTTGGACTACATCGAGCCTGGCATGCAACATGGACCATGGGCATCGCATACGGTTTGACAGCGTCGGGCGTGGCATGTTATCATCGCCTTTAGAAAGCACATACGGTGGGACGATGTCCGTAATGGCATGCCATCATCGCACTTGGGAAGCACACACGGTTGGACGACGTTGAGAATTACATGCCATCATTGCCTTTGGGAAGCACACACGAATGAATGACGTCAGACATTGTATGCAATCATCGCCCTCTGACTCCACATATGGATGGACTACATTGAGCGTGGCATGGCCAGATGGACCTTGGGAATCACACACAGTCCGACAACATCGGGCGTGGTATGCCATCATCGCCCTTGGGTAGCACACACGGTTGGACAATGTCAAGCGTTACATGTCATCATTGCCTTTGGAAACACACAAATACAAATGAAGTCGAGCGTGGAATGCTATCATCCCCTTTGGAAACACACACAGACAAACGATGTCGGGCATGGCATGTCATCATCGCCCTTGGACAGCACACACGGTTGGACGACATCAGGCGTGGCATGCAAACATCGCCCTTGGGAAGCTCACACGGTCGAACGATGTCGGGCGTGTCATGCTTTCATATTCCTAGTGTAGCACACACATCTAACGATGTTATGCGTGGCATGCCATCATCGCCCTCGGAAAACACACATGAACGGGCTACATCGGGCATGGCATGCCATCATTGCCCTTCGGCAGGACACAAGGTCGAATGATGTCGGGCGTGGCATTCCATCATCGCCCTTGGACAACATACACGTTAAGACAACATTGTGCATGGCATGTTGTCTTCTCCCTTTGAAAACACACACAATTGGACAACGTCAAGCTTGGCATGCCTTTATATCCCTTGGGCAAAACACTAGTCCGACGACGTCGGGCATGGCATGCCATCATCGCCCTTGGGCAGCAAACACGATTGGAACATGTCGGGTGTGGCAAGCCATCATCGCCTTTGGACAGCATACTCGGTCGTACGGCATCGGTCGTGGCGTGTTGTCATCGCCCTTGTACAAAACACATGATTGAACAACGTCCAGCGTGGTATGCCATTATCGCCCTTAGGCAATAGACACGGTTGGACTACGTCTATTGTGCCATGCCTGCATGGACCTTTGGAAGCATAGACGGTCGAATGACGTCAGGCGTGGCATTGCCATCGTCGCCTTTGGATAGATCACACTATCGGATAATGTCAGGCGTGACATGCCATCATCGCACTTATAAAAACACAACGACAAATGACGTCAGGCATGGCATGTCATCACCACCCTTGGACAGCACACACAGTCAGACGACGTCGGGCGTGGCATGCCATCAATGCCCTTGGGCAGCATACACGATCGGACGATGTCAAGAGTGGCATGCCATCATCGCACTTGGACAACATACTCAGTTGGACAACATCGGGCATGGCATGTTGTCATCACCCTAAGACATAACACACGATCAAACGACGTCAAGGATGGCATGCAATCATTATCCTTGGGCAACACAAACGGTCAAACTACATCTGGCGTGCAATGCCCTCATGGACCTTGGGCAACACACACGGTCGAATGACGTCAGGTATGGCATTGCCATCATCACCTTTGGATAGCACACACGATCGTATGACGTCAGGTGTGGCATGCCATCATCGCCTTTGGATAGAACGCACTGTCAAACTACGTAGGGCGTGGCATGCCCGCATGTCCCTTGGTAAGCGCATACGGTCAGATGACGTTGAGCGTGACATGAAATCATCGCCCTTGGAAAGCACACACATATGGACTACGTCGGGGGTGGATTCCAATCATCGCCCTTTGTCAGCACCCACGGTCGGACAACGTCGGGTGTGGCATGCTATCGTCTCCTTTGGAAAGCATACACGGTCTAATGACGTTGGGCGTGACATGTTATCATCGCCCTTGGACAGCACACACGAATGGATGACGTCGGGCCTAACATGCCAACATCGCCTTTGGATAGCAAACATGGACAAACGACATCAAGTATGACATGGAATCATAGTCATAGGACTGAACACACGATCGACGATGTCTGGCATTCTATGCAATCATGGCCCTTGGGCAACACATATGGTCGGATGACATCACGTGTGACATACCATCATAACCCTTGGACAGCATAGATGATCGGACAACATCCGGCATGGCATGTTATCATAGACCATAGACTAAACACATGGTCAAAAAACGTGGGGCGTGGCATGTCTCCATGGCCCTTGGGCAGCATACCACTCAGACTACGTCGGACATGTAATGCCATCATCGCCTTCGGATAGCACATATGGTCAAACGATGTAGACGAGGCATGCAATCATCGCCATTGGATTACACACATGGAAGAACGATGTTGGGAGTGGAAAGCCATCATCTCCTTTGTGCAACACACACGTTACGACAACGTCAGACATTAATTTCCAACACAAACCTTAGGCAGCACACACGGTCGAACTACATCATGCGTGGCATTCCATCGTCGCCTTTGAACAGCACACACAAACGAACGACATCGGACATGGCATGATATCATCGCCCTTGGTCAGCACAAGCGGATGGACAACATCGGCCGTGGCATGCTCGCATGGTTCTTTGGCAGCAAACCAGTCAGACGACGTCGGGCATGGCATGCCATCGTTGCCCTTGGCCAGCACACACGGTCGGGTTACATCGGACGTGCAACACCCGCATGGCCCTTGGGCTCCGCACACGGTTGGATGACATCAAGCGTGGCATGCCATCATCTCCTTTGAACACCACACACGATCGGATGACGTCAGGCGTGGCATGCCATCATCGCTCTTGGACATATATCACGGTCGGACTATGTAGGGCGTTGAATGCCCACATGGCCCTTGGGCAGCCACACGGTCGGGCGACGTTGACCGTGGCATGCGATCATCGCCCTTGGACAGCACACACGATCGGACTACGCAGGGAGTGGCTTGTAATCATTGCCCTTTGAAAGCACAAACGGTTGGATGACGTCGGGCGTGGCATGCCATCATCACCCTTAGAAAATAGATACAGTCGGATGATTTCGGGCATGGCATATTTTGATCGCCCTTGGACAACACACATGATCGGATGACATCGGTGTGACATGCCAGCATGGTCCTTGGGCAGCACAAACGGTCGGATGACGGCGGGCGTGGCATGCTATCATCGCCTTTTGACAGCACACAGGACAGATGATATTATGCATGGCATGTCATCATCCCCCTTCGAGTGAACACATGGTCGAACGACGTCTGGTGTTGCATGCCATCATTTCCCTTCGTCAGCACACACACTCAGACAAAGTCGGGCGTTACATGTGATCATTCCCCTTGGGCAGCTCACATGGTCGGATTATATCATGCATGGCATGCCATCATCACCCTTACATAACACACAGACAAACGACGTCGGGAATGGCATGTCATCATCCCCCTTGGACACCATATACGGTCAGACTACACCGAACATGGCATGTAATAATCGCCCTTGGAAAACACACATGATCGGACTACAACGGGTGTGACCTGCAATCATGGCCCGTGGGCAACACACACTGTCAAACAATGTCAGGCGTGGCATGTAATCATTGCCATTGGAATGCACACATGGTCGGACGACGTCGGGCGTGACATGTCATCATCACCCTTGGACAACACACAAAGTCAAACTATGTCAGGCGTGGCAACGCCCGAATGGCGCTTGGGCAACACACATGGTCAGACGGCATCGAGCAATGCATGCCATCATCTCCCTTGGACAACACACAAGATTGGACTACGTCAGGCACGGAATGCCATCATCTCCCTTCGGCAGCACACACCGTAGGATGGCGTTGCATGCCATCATGTTCAAGTGCAAGCACACACGTCGGATGACGTTGAGCGTGGCATGCTATCACACACGAACGGACCACGTAACGCATGGAATGCCATCATTGCCCTTGGATAGGACACACGGTCAAATGACATTGGGCGTGGCATGCCATCATATCCCTTGGACAGCATACACGTTAAGAAAAAATTGTGCGTTGCATGTTGTCATCCCCCTGGAAAAAACACACAATCGGACGACGTCGGGCTTGGCATGCTCGTATGTCCCTTGGGCAACACACTAGTCAGCCGACGTCGGGCGTGACATGCCATAATCGCCTTTGGGAAGCAAACACGCTTGGACGATGTCAGGTGTGGCATGCCATCATTGCTTTTGGACAGCATACTCTGTTGTACAACATCGGTCGTGGCATTTTGTCATCGCCCTGGGACAGAACACATGATCGAATGACGTCAGGCGTGGTATGCAATCATCTCCCTTGGGAAACACACACGGTTGAACTACGTCTGGTGTTCAATGCCCGAATGGCCCTTCATAAGCACACATGGTCGGATGATGTCAGGCGTGGCATTGCCATCATCGCCTTTGGATAGCACACACAATCGGATGATGTCAGGCGTGACATGTCATCATCGCCCTTGGAAACCCACACAGACAAATGACATTGGTCATGACATGTCATCATCGCCCTTGGACAACACAAACAATCGGACGATGTCGGGCGTGGCATGTTATCAGTGCCCTTGGCAAGCACACACGGTCGGAAAATGTTGAGAGTGGCATGCCATCATCACACTTAGATAGCATACTCGGTCGGACAATGTCGGGCATGGAATGTTGTCATCGGTCTAGGATATAACAAATGATTGAACGACGTCGGGCATGGCATGCGATCATCGCCCTTGGGCAACACACACGGTCGGACCATGTCTGGCGTGCTATGCCCGTATGGACCTTGGGCAACACACACAGTCGGATGATGTCAGGCATGGCATTACCATCATCGCCTTTGGATATCACACACGATTAGATGATACCAGGCGTGGCATGCCATCATCGCCCTTGGACAGAACACACGGTCGAACAACGTAGGGCATGGCATGCCCGCATGGCCTTTGTGAAGCGCACACGATCGAACAACATAGGGCGTGGCATATCCGCATGGCCCTTGTGAAGCGCACATGGTTGAACAACGTCGAGCGTAGCATGCCATCATCGCCCTTGGACATCATACACAATTAGACTACGGCGGGGGTGGCTTCCAATTGTCGCCCTTGGTCAGCACCCACGGTCATACGATGTCAAGCGTGGCATGCCATCATCTCCTTTGGAAAGCATACTCGGTCGGACGACGTTGGGCATGAAAATATAAACATCGCCCTTGGAAAACACACACGAACGTATTTGGTAAGTCCTGACATGCCATCATTGCCATTTGATAGAAAACACAGATGGACGAAATCGGGTATGGCATTGCATCGTCATCATAGGACTGAACGCACGTTCGGATGACATTTGGTATTGCATGCCATCATCGTCCTAGGACAACACACATGGTCGAACGACATTGGGTGTGACATGCCATCATCACCCTTGGACAACATACATGGTTGGACAACGTCGGGCATGGAATGTTATCATCGCCCTTAGACTAAACACACGGTTGAAAAACGTCCTGTATGGCATGACTTCATGGCCCTTATGCAAGATTCCAGTTCGACGACGTCGGGCGTGGCATTCCATCATCGCCTTTGGACAACACACACGGTCGGACAACATCGATGAGGCATGCCATCGTCGTCTTTGGACTACACAAAGGGAAGGACAATGTTGGGCGTGCCGTGCCATCATCGCCCTTGTATAGCACACACGTTAGTACAATGTCGACCGTTAAATTCCATCATTTCCCTTGGGCAGCACAAATTGTCGGACTAAGTCGTGTGTGGCATTCCATCATCATCTTTGGACAACACACACGTACGAATGACATCAGACATGTCATGCTATCATCGCCCTTGGACAGCACACACGGCTGGACGATGTCGAGCATGGCATGCCCGCATGGCTCGTGGGCAGCACACAAGTCGGACGATGTCGGCGTGGCATACCATCGTCGGCCTTGGCAAGCACACACGGTTGGACTACGTAAGGCATTCAATGCCTGCATGTCTATTCTACAGCACACACGGTCGGATGACGACTGGAGTGCCATGCCATCATCCCTCTTTGAGTCGGACTATGTAGGGCGTGTCATGCCCGCTTGTACCTTGGGCAGCCACACGGTCAGACTACGTCAATCGTGGCATGCGATCATCTCCCTTGGACAGCACACACGATTGGACTACGTAGGGAGTGGCTTGCAATCATCGCACTTGGGCAGCAACACGGTCGGATGACGTCTGGCGTGGCATGACATCATCAACCTTAGACAGTACACACAAACGGATGATGTCATGCATGGCATGTCATCATCTCCCTTTGAGTGAACACACGGTCGGACGACCTCTAGAGTTGCATGCCATCATCTCCCTTAAATAGCATAGACGTTGGACGTCGTCGGAAGTTACATGCCATCATTTCCCTTGGGCAGCACACACGATTCAATGTCGGGCGTAACATGTGATCATTGCCCTTGGGCAGCTCACATGGTCGGATTACGTCGGGTATGGCATGCCATCATCACCCTTGGACAACACACAGACAAATGGCATGTCATCATCGCCCTTGGACACCATACACGGAGGAGCGACGCCGAGCGTGGTATGCCATCATCGCCCTTTGACAACACACATGATCGGACTACAAAGGGTGTGGCATGCCATCATGTCCCTTGGGAAACACACACGGTCAAACAATGTCAGGAGTGGCATGATATCATCACCCTTGGAATGCTCATACGCACGGACGACATCGGGCATGGCATGCAATCATCGCCCTTGGACAACACACACGGTCAAATTATGTCAGGCATGGCATGCCCGGATGGTGTTTGGGAAACACACATGGTGGGATGACATCGAGCAGGGAATGCAATCATATTCCTTGAACAACACACAAGATTGGACTACGTCAAACATGGCATGCCATCATCGCCTTTGGGAAGCACACACGGTTGGACGGCGTTAAGCATGGCATGCCATCATGTTCCTTGGGCAGTACACACGGTCGGACGACGTTGAGCGTGGCATGCCATAATCGCCCTTGGACAACACACATGAATGGACTACGTCGGGCGTTGCATGACATCATTGCCCTTGGTATGGACACATCGTCGAATGACGTCAGGCGTGGCATGCCATCATCACCCTTGGACAGAATACAGGTTAAGACGACGTTGTGCATGGCATGTTGTCATCGCCCTTGGAAAACACACACGATAAGACGATATCGTTCGTGCCATGCCCATATGGCCCTTTGGCAGCATAATAGTGCGACGACATCGGGCGTGGCATGTCGTCATCGCCCTTGGGTAGCTAACACGGTCGGACGATGTCGGGCATCGCATGCCATCATCGCCCTTGGGCAGCACATATGGTCGGGCGACGTTGGGTTTGACATGCCATCATCACCCTTGGACAGCATACACAGTATGACGACATCAGGCATGACATGTTATCATAACCCTTGGACTAAACACACGGTCGGACGACGTCGGGCGTGGCATGCCCCGCATGGCCCTTGGGATACATACAAGTAGAACGACGTCGAGCGTGGCATGCTCATCGCTTTGGATAGCACACACAGTCAGATGACGTCGACGTGGCATGACATCATCGCCTTTGGACTACACACATGGAAGGACGATGTCGGGCGTGGCATGCCATCATCGTCCTTGTGCAACAAACATGGTCAGACGACATCAGATGTTAAATTCCATCATTGCCCTTAGATAGCACACACGGTCGGACTACATCGTGTGTCACATGCCCTCATTGCCTTTGGACAACACTTACAGACGAACAACATCGGACGTAGCACACTATTATCGCCCTTGGACAACACACACGGTCGAACGACATTAGGTGTTGCATGCAAGCATGGTCCTTTGGAAGCAAAAACGGTAAGACGATGTCGAGCGTGGCATGCCATCATATCCAATGGACAACACAAATGATTAGACTACATCGAGCGTGGCATGCCATTATCTCCCTTGGGCAGCACACACTATAGGACGACGTCGGGCGTGGCATGCCATCATCGACCTTTGGAAACATACACAATCAAACAACGTATGGCGTGGTATGTTATTTTCGCCCTTGGACAACACACACGATCGGTCCATGTCGGGCGTGGCATGCCCGCATGTTCCTTGGGAAGCACACACGGACGGGATGACTTCAGGTGTGGCATGCCATCATCGTCATTGGGCATCACACACGACAACACGATGTCAGGCGTGACATGTCATCACCTCCCTTGGGAAGCACAAACGGTCGAACAACGTCGGGCGTGGCATGCCATCATCGCCATTGGACATCATATACAGTTGGATGACGTCGAGCATGGCATTTCATAATCGCCCTTGAAATGAACACACGATCGGACAATATCGGCCGTGGCATGCTATCATCGGTCTTGGACAACATGCACATGGTCGGACGATGTCAAGCATGCATTCCATCATAGCCCTTGGATAGCATATATGGTCAGACGACATCGACATTGCATGCCATCATCGCCTTTGGACTAAACATACCGAAGGAATGTCGAGCGTGGCATGCCATCATCACCCTTGTATAGCACGCACGATCGGACGACGTTGGGCGTTTAGATGCCATCATTTCCCCAGGGCAGCACTCACGATCGGACTCCGTCAGGCGTGGCATTCCATCATCGCCTTTGGACAACACACACGGACGAACGACATCGGACGTGGTATGCACCATCGCCCTTGGACAGCACACACGGTAGGACAATGTCGGGCGTGGCATGCTAGCATTGTCCTTGGGCAGAACACATGGTCGAACGATGTCGGGTGTTACATGTCATCATTGCCCTTGGGCAGCTCACACGATCGTTCAACGTCGGGCGTGGCATTCCATAATCTAATATGGACAACACATACGGTCGTACAATATCGGGCATGGAACGTCATCATCCTTTTGGACAACACTCACGGACGAACAACGTCGGGCATGGTATGCCATCATCATCCTTCGACTGCACATATGATGGACGAAACCGGGCGTGGCATGACCACATGGCCCTTGGGAAGCATACACAGTCGGACGACGTCGGTGTGGCTTGACATCATGCCATCATCGCCCTTAAGAAGAACACATGGTCGAACTACGTTGAGCGTAGCATAACCACATTGACCTTGGGCTTCACACATGGTCAGACGACATCGAGTGTGGCACTCCATCATCTCCCTTGGAAAGCACATAAGATCGGACTACATTGAGAATGGCATGCAATCATTTCCCATAGGCACACACGATCGAATGACGTCGAGTGTGTCATGCCATCATCGCCCTTGGGCAGCACACAACGTCCTATGACGTCGGGCATGGAATGCCATTATCCCTTTGTGGAGCAGGCATGATCGGACAACGTTGGGCGTTAGATGCCATCATTTCCCTTGGGCAGTACACAAGGTCAGACTACCTTAGGCGTGGCATGCCATATCAGCCTTGGACAGCATACACGATCAGACAACGTCGGGCATAACATGCCATCATCGCCTTTAGACAACACACACGAACGAACGACATCGGATGATGCATACCATAATCGCCCTTGGAAAACACACACGGTTGGACGACGTCAAGCGTGGCATGCCAACATGGTCTTCGGGAAGCACAAAAGATCGAAAGACGTAGAGTGTGGCATGCCATCATTGCCCTTGGACGACACACACGGTTGGACTATGTTGGTGTGGCATGCCATCATCGCCCTTGGGAAGCACACGCGGCGGTACAACATCGGGTGTGGCATGCTATCATCGCCCTTGTTAAATAGACACGATTGGATGACATCAGGCGTGCAATGTTATCATAGCCCTTGGAAAAAACACACTATCAGACCATGTAGGGTGTGGCATGCCCGCACGGAGCTTCGGTAGCACACACGATCAGACTACGTCGAGCGTGGCATGTCATCATCACCATTGGGCAGCAAACACAGTCGTACGACATCGGGTATTGCATGTCATCATCCTTTTGGACAACATACATGGACGAACCACATCGGGCATGGCATGCAATCATCGCCCTTGGACATCATATACGGTTGGATGACGTCAGGCGTGGCATGTTATCCACGCTGTTGGACAGAACACACGGTCGAACGACGTCAAGCAATGTATGCCATCACAGCCTTTGGGCAGCACACAACGTCCTACAACATCGGGTGTGGCATGCCATCATCTACCTTATCGAGAACTCGTGATCGAACGACGTCGGGCGTTAGATTCCATCATTGCCCTTGGGCAGCATACACGATCGGACTACGTCAGGCGTGGCATGGTATATCGCCCTTGGACAACATACATGGTCGGACAATGTCGGACGTGGCATTCCATCATTGCCTTTGGACAACACACATGAAAGAACAACATCAGACGTGGATGCCATCATCACCCTTGGACAACACACCCGGTCAAACAATGTCGGACGTGGCATGTCAGCATGGTCTCTGGAAAGAACACAAGGTCGGAAGACGTAGAGCGTGGCATGACATCGTCGCTTTTATACAGCATATGCGGTCGAACAACATCGGGTGTGGACTGCCATCATCTCCCTTGGAAAACATATACAGTCAAACAACGTCGGGCGTGGCATGTTATCATCACCCTTGGATAACACGCACAATTGGACCACTTTGGGCATGGCATGCTGTCATGGCCCTTTAGTTGCACACACGGTTGGACTATGTCGGGCATGGCATGCCATCATCGCCATTTGGCAGCACACACAGTCATACAATGTCTTGAATGGCATGCCATCATCCCTTTAGACAACACACACAGACGAACAACATCGGGCGTGGCATTCCATCATCGCCCTTAGACTGCACAAATGGTTGGACAAAATCAGGCGTGGCATGCCTACATGGCCCTAGGGTAGCACACATAGACGGGCCATATCGTATGGGCATGCAATCATCGCCCTTGGCCTGTACACACGGTAAAATGATGTCACGCATAAGAGTCCATCATCTCCCTTCGACAGCACATATTGTCCGACTATGTTGGGCGTGGCATGACCTCATGGCCCTTGGGCTGCACACATGGTCGGACAAAATCGTTCGTGACATGCAATCATCTCCCTTGGAAAACACACAAAATTGTAGTACATCGGGCATGTCATGCCATCTTCGCCCTTGGGCACATATGGTCGGAGGGCGTCGGATGTGGTCCTTGGGTAGCGCAAATGGTCGGAGGATGTCGAGCGTGGCATGATATCATAACCCTTGAACAGCATACATGGTTCGACGATTTTGGCCATTGCATATTATCATCTCCCTTGGACAGAACACATGGTTGAACGACGTCGAGCGTGTATGCCATAATCGCTCTTGAGAAGAACACATCGTCGTACGACGTAGGGCATGGCATACCATCATCGCCTTTGTGCAACACACATAAACAGACCACGTCGGGCATTAGATTCCATCATTGCCCTTGGGCAGCGCACACGGTCGGACTACGTCAGGCGTGTCATACCATATTTCCCTTGGATAGCACACACGGTCGGACAATGTTGGGCGTGACATGTCATCGCCTTTGGACAACGCACACAGACGAACGACATCGGAAGTGTCATGCTATCATCGCCTTTGGATAACACAGACGGTCGGACGATGTTGGGCGTGGCATGCCAACATGGTCTTCAGGCAGCACACACGGCTGAAAGACATTGAGTGTGGCATGACATCATTGTTCTTGGACAACACACACGATCGGACTATGTCGGCGTGGCATGCCATCAAAGCCCTTCTGAAGAACAGACGGTCGTATGACGTTGGGCATGGAATGATATCATCGTCATTGGGAAACACACACGGTCGGACGAAGTAGGTATGACATGCCATCATCGCCCTTGGGCAACACATACGATCGGACGACATCTGGCGTGGCATGCCATCATCGCCCTAGGACAACATACACAGTCGGATGATGTCGGGCGTGTAATGTTATCATTGCCTTTGGTCAGAACACACGGTTGGACGATGTAAAGCGTCACATGCCTGCATGGACATTGGGTAGCACACACGGTCGGACGACGTCGGGCGTGGCATGCCATCATCGCCCTAGGTCACACATGATCATATCGCGTCAGGTGTGATATGCCATCATGGTCCTAGGGAAGCACAAACGGTTGGACGATGTTGGGTGTGGCATCCCATCATCGCCCTTGGGCAAACACTGTCGGACGACATCGGGCGTTACATGTCATCATTGCCCTTGGTCAGCTCACACGGTCATACAACGTCGAGCGTGGCATGCCATCATCGCCCTTAGAAAAAACACAGGATCAGACGACGTCGGGTGTGGCATGCCGGCATTGCCCTTCTGCAACACACACACTCAGAGGATGTCGGCAAGACATGCCACCATCATCATTAGGAAGCACACATGGTCGAACAACGTCGGTCATGGCATGCCATCATCGCCCTTAACCACATAGTCAGCCAACGTCGAGCGTGGCATGCCATCATGATCCTGGGGTAGCACAAACGGTTGGACGATGTTGGGTGTGGCATGCCATCATAACCCTTGGTCACACACGGTTGGACGGCGTCGGGCGTTACATGCCATCATTGACCATGGGCAGCTGACGCAGTCGTACTACGTTGGGTGTGGCATACCATCATTGCCCTTGGATAGAACAGACAGTCCTACGACATCGGGCATGGCATGTTATCATCCCTTTGGTCAACACACACGGACGAACAACATTAAGCGTGGCAGGCCATCATAGACATTGGACAGCATACATGGTCGGACGACGTCGAGAATTACATGCCATCATCACCATTGGGCAGCAAACAGTGTCGTACAATATCAGGCTTGGCATGCTATCATCGCCCTTGTTCAGCACACATGATTAGATGACGTCAAGCGTTAGATGCAACCATTGCCCTTTGGTAGCACATATGCTGGACTACGTCAGGCGTGACATGCCATATCACACTTGGACAACACAAACGGTAGGACAATGTCAGGCGTGGCATGCCATCATCTCCTTTGGACAAAACACTCTAACGAACGACATCGGACGTGGCATTCCATCATTGCCCTTGGACAACGCACACGGTCGGAAGAGGTCGAGCATGGCATGACATCATCACCCTTGGAAAGCACAAACGATCGGACTGCGTCGACGGGGTATGCCATAATCGCCCATGGGCAGCACACACGGTTGGACGACATCAGGCGTGGCATGCCGTCATCTCCCTTGGAAAGAATACATGGTCGAATGACGTCTGGTATGGCTTGTTAACATAGCCCTTGGACAGCACACACGATCAGACCACGTCAGGGTTAGCATGCCCGCATGGACCTTCGGCAGCACACACAGTTTGATGACGTCAGACAAGGAAGGTCATCATCGCCATTGGGCAGCACACATGGTCTGATGACGTCTGGAGAGACATGCCATCATCGCCCCTGGGTAGCTAACACGGTCAGATGATGTCGGGCATGGCATGCCATCATCGCCATAGGAAAACATACACGGTCAGACGACGTCGAGCATGGCATGTTATCATCGCCCTTAGAGAGAACACACGGTCGGATAACGTCGGCATGGCATACCCACATGGCCCTAAATAAGCACACACTGTCGCATGATGTCGGGCATGGCATGTCATCATCGCCTTTGGACTGCACACACGAACGGACGACGTTGGTTGTTGAATGCCCAGATGTCCCTTGGGAAGCACATACAGTCGGAAAACGTCGGGTGCGGTATGCCATTGTCACCCTTGCGTAGCACACAAGTTCGGACAATGACAGGCGTTACATGTCATCATTGCCCTTGGAAACACACACAGACAAATGTCGTCGGGCATGGCATGTCATCATCGCCCTTGGACAGCACACACTATTGGACGACGTCAGGCATGGCATGCCATCATCGCCCATGGGAAACACAGACGGTCGGATGATGTCGGGCGTGGCATGCCATCATCTCCCTTGGACGATATAGTCCTGATGACGTCGGGCATGGCATGTTGTCATCGCTCTTGGACAAAACACACGACCGAACGACCTTGGACATAGAATGTCATCATCGCCCTTGGGCAACATAAACGGTCTGACTCTGTCTGGCGTGTAATGCCTTCATAGCCCTTGGGAAGCACACACGGTCGGATGATGTAAAGCGTGGCATTGCCACCATCACCTTTTGATAGTACACACGATCAGATGACGTCAGATGTGGCATGACATCATTGCCCTTGAACAGAACACACTGTCGAACTATGTAGGGCGTGGCATGACTGCATAGACCTTGGGTAGCACATACAGTCAGACAACGTTGAGCATGGCATGCCATCATCGCTCTTGGACATCACACACTATTGGACTACGTCGGGAGTGGCTTGCAATCATCTCCCTTGGTCAGCACCCACAGTCAGACGACGTTGGGCGTCGCATGCTATCATATCCCTTGGAAAGCATACACAGGATGAGGACATCTGGCGTGATATGTAATCATCTCCCTTGGATAACACACATGAACGGAAGACGTCGGGCATGACAAGCAATCATCGCCTTTGTATCGCAAGCACGGACGGACAACGTCAAATATGGCATAGCATCATCCTCATTGGAGTAAACACATAGTTGGATGACGTATGGAATTACATGCTATCATTGCTCTTGGGCAGCACACACGGTTGGACTACGTCGGGCCTGGCATGCCACATGGCCCATGGGCATCACATACGGTTGGAGAGCGTCGGGCATGGCATGTTATCATCGCCTTTAGAAAGCACATACGGTGGGACGATGTCCGTAATGGCATGCCATCATCGCACTTGGGAAGCACACACGGTTGGAGGACGTCGAGAATTACATGCCATCATTGCCTTTGGGAAGCACACACGTACGAATGACGTCAGACATTGTATGCCATCATCGCCCTCTGACTCCACATATGGATGGACTACATCGAGCGTGGCATGGCCAGATGGACCTTTGGAATCACACACAGTCCGACAACATCGGGCGTGGTATGCCATCATCGCCCTTGGGCAGCACACACGGTTGGACAATGTCAGGCGTTACATGTCATTATTGCCTTTGGAAACACATAAACACAAATGAAGTCGGGCGTAGAATGCTATCATCCCCTTTGGAAACACACACAGACAAACGATGTCGGGCATGGCATGTCATCATCGCCCTTGGACAGCACACACGGTTGGACGACATCGGGCATGGCATGCAAACATCGCCCTTGGGAAGCTCACACTGTCGAACGATGTCGGCGTGTCATGCTTTCATATTCCTAGTGTAGCACACACATCTAATAATGTTATGCGTGGCATGCCATCATCGCCCTCGGAAAACACACATGAACGGGCTACATCGGGCATGGCATGCCATCATTGCCCTTCGGCAGGACACACGGTCGAATGATGTCCGGCGTGGCATTCCATCATCGCCCTTGGACAACATACACGTTAAGACAATATTGTGCATGGCATGTTGTCTTCTCCCTTTGAAAAAACACACGATTGGACAACGTCAAGCTTGGCATGCCTTTATATCCCTTGGGCAAAACACTACTCCGACGACGTCGGGTATGGTATGCCATCATCTCCCTTGGGCAGCAAACACGGTTGGAACATGTCGGGTGTGGCATGCAATCATCACCCTTGGACAGCATACTCGGTCGTACGACATCGGTCATGGCGTGTTGTCATCGCCCTTGTACAGAACACATGATTGAACAACGTCCTGCGTGGTATGCCATTATCGCCCTTGGGCAATAGACACGGTTGGACTACATCTGTTGTGCCATGCCTGCATGGACCTTCAGAAGCATAGACGGTCGAATGACGTCAGGCGTGGCATTGCCATCATCGCTTTTGGATAGAACACACTATCGGATAATGTCAGGTGTGACATGCCATCATCGCACTTATAAAAACACAACGACAAATGACGTCAGGCATGGCATGTCATCACCGCCCTTGGACAGCACACACAGTCAGACGACGTCGGGCGTGGCATGCCATCAGCGCCCTTGGGCAGCATACACGATCGGACGATGTCAAGAGTGGCATGCCATCATTGCACTTGGACAACATACTCAGTCAGACAACATCGGGCATGGCATGTTGTCATCACCCTAAGACATAACACACGATCAAACGACGTCAGGGATGGCATGCAATCATCATCCTTGTGCAACACAAACGGTCAAACTACATCTGGCGTGCAATGCCCTCATGGACCTTAGGCAACACACACGGTCGAATGACGTTAGGTGTGGCATTGCCATCATCGCCTTTGGATAGCACACACGATCGTATGACGTTAGGTGTGGCATGCAATCATTGCCTTTGGATAGAACGCACTGTCAAACTACGTAGGGCGTGGCATGCCCGCATGGCCCTTGGTAAGCGCATACGGTCGGACGACGTTGAGCGTGGCATGACATCATCGCCCTTGGGAAGCACACACATATGGACTATGTCGGGGGTGGATTCCAATCATCGCCCTTTGTCAGCACCCACGGTCGGACAACGTTGGGTGTGGCATGCTATCATCTCCTTTGGAAAGCATACACGGTCTAATGACGTTGGGCGCGACATGTTATCATCGCCCTTGGACAGCACACACGAATGGATGACGTCGGGCCTAACATGCCAACATCGCCTTTGGATAGCAAACATGGACAGACGACGTCAAGTATGACATGGAATCATCGTCATAGGACTGAACACACGATCGACGATGTCTGGCATTCTATGCAATCATGGACCTTGGGCAACACATATGGTCGGATGACATCACGTGTGACATACCACCATAACCCTTGGACAGCATAGATGATCGGACAACATCCGACATGGCATGTTATCATAGACCATAGACTAAACACATGGTCAGACAACGTGGGGCGTGGCATGTCTCCATGGCCCTTGGGAAGAATACCAGTCAGACTACGTCGGACATGTAATGCCATCATCGCCTTTGGACAGCACATACGGTCGAACGATGTAGACGAGGCATGCAATCATCGCCACCGAATTACACACATGGAAGGACGATGTCGGTAGTGGAAAGCCATCATCTCCTTTGTGCAACACACACGTTACGACAACGTCAGACATTAATTTCCAACTCTAACCTTAGGAAGCACACACGGTCGAACTACGTCATGCGTGGCATTCCATCGTCGCCTTTGAATAGCACACACAAATGAACGACATCGGACATGGCATGCTATCATCGCCCTTGGTCAGCACAAGCGGATGGACAACGTCGGCCGTGGCATGCCCGCATGGCCCTTTGGCAGCAAACCAGTCAGACGACGTCGGGCATGGCATGCCATAGTCGCCCTTGGCCAGCACACACAGTCGGGTTACATCGGACGTGCAACACCCGCATGGCCCTTGGGCACCACACACGGTTGGATGACATCAAGTGTGGCATGCCATCATCGCCTTTGGACACCACACACGGATCGGATGACGTTCAGGCGTGGGATGGCATCATCGCTCTTGGACATATCTCACGGTCAGAGCAGCCACACGGTCGGGCGACGTCGACCGTGGCATGCGATCATCGCCCTTGGACAGCACACACGATCGGACTACGTAGTGAGTGGCTTGTAATCATTGCCCTTTGAAAGCACAAACGGTTGGATAACGTCTGGCGTGGCATGCCATCATCACCCTTGGAAAATAGATACGGTCGGATGATTTCGGGCATGGCATATTATGATCGCCCTTGGACAACACACACGATCAGATAACATCGGTGTGACATGCAAGCATGGTCCTTGGACAGCACAAACGGTCGGATAACGTCGGGCGTGGCATGCTATCATCGCCTTTTGACAGCACACACGGACGGATGATGTTATGCATGGCATGTCATTATCCCCCTTTGAGTGAACACATAGTCGAATGACGTCTGGTGTTGCATGCCATCATTTCCCTTCGTTAGCACACACAGTCTGACGAAGTCAGGCGTTACATGTGATCATTCCCCTTGGGCAGCTCACATGGTCGGATTATATCATGCGTGGCATGCCATCATCACCCTTACATAACACACAGACAAACGATGTGGGGAATGGCATGTCATCATCACCCTTGGACACCATATACGGTCAGACTACACCGAACATGGCATGTAATAATCGCCCTTGGAAAACACACATGATCGGACTACAACGGGTGTGACCTGCAATCATGGCCCGTGGGCAACACACACTGTCAAACAATGTCAGGCGTGACATGTAATCATTGCTATTGGAATGCACACATGGTCGGACGACGTCGGGCGTGACATGTCATCATCACCCTTGGACAACACAGAAAGTCAAACTATGTCAGGCGTGGCAACGCCCGAATGGCGCTTGGGCAACACACATGGTCGGACGGCATCAAGCAATACATGCCATCATCTCCCTTGGACAACTCACAAGATTGGACTACATCAGGCACGGAATGCCGTCATCTCCCTTGGGCAGCACACACGGTAGGATGGCGTCGGGCGTTGCATGCCATCATGTTCAAGTGCAAGCACACACGTCAGACAACGTTGAGCGTGGCATGCTATCACACACGAACGGACCACGTAACGCATGGAATGCCATCATTGCCCTTGGGAAGGACACACGGTCAAATGACATTGGGCGTGGCATGCCATCATATCCCTTGGACAGCATACACGTTAAGAAGAAATTGTGCGTTGCATGTTGTCTTCGCCCTAGAAAAAA
This sequence comes from Solanum chilense, assembly GCA_032847665.1. Lineage (NCBI taxonomy): Eukaryota > Viridiplantae > Streptophyta > Magnoliopsida > Solanales > Solanaceae > Solanum > Solanum chilense. The sequence continues at coordinate 10,404,496 of CM064968.1, read as the reverse complement.
CACACAATTGGACAACGTCGGGCTTGGCATGCCCGTATGTCCCTTGGGCAACACACTAGTCAGCCGACCTCGGGCGTGACATGCCATAATCGCCATTGGGAAGCAAACACGGTTGGACTACGTCAGGCGTGCAATGCCTGCATGTCTCTTCGACATCACACACGGTCGGATGACGACTGGAGTGCCATGCCATCATCCCTCTTTGAGTCGGACTATGTAGGGCGTGTCATGCCCGCTTGTACCTTAGGCAGCCACACGGTCAGACAACGTCAACCGTGGCATGCGATCATCTCCCTTGGACAGCACACACGATCGGACTACGTAGGGAGTGGCTTGCAATCATCGCACTTGGGCAGCAATACGGTCGGATGACGTCTAGCATGGCATGACATCATCAACCTTAGACAGTACACACGAACGGATGATGTCATGTATGGCATGTCATCATCTCCGTTTGAGTGAACGCACGGTCGGACGACCTCTGGAGTTGCATGCCATCATCTCCCTTAAATAGCATAGACGTTGGACGTCATCGGAAGTTACATGCCATCATTTCCCTTGGGTAGCACACATGATTCAACGTCGGGCGTAACATGTGATCATTGCCCTTGGGCAGCTCACATGGTCAGATTACGTCGGGTATGGCATGCCATTATCACCCTTGGAGAACACACAGACAAATGGCATGTCATCATCACCCTTGGACACCATACACGGAGGAGCGACGCCAAGCGTGGTATGCCATCATCGCCCTTGGACATAACACATGATCGGACTACAAAGGGTGTGGCATGCCATCATTTCCCTTGGGAAACACACACGGTCAAAAAATGTCAGGAGTGGCATGATATCATCACCCTTGGAATTCTCACACGCATGGACGACATCGGGCATGGCATGCAATCATCGCCCTTGGACAACACACACGGTCGAATTATGTCAGGCATGGCATGCCCGGATGGTGCTTCGGAAACACACATTGCGGGATGACATCAAGCAGGGAATGCAATCATATTCCTTGGACAACACACAAGATTGGACTACGTCAAACATGGCATGCCATCATCGCCTTTGAGAAGCACACACGGTTGGACGGCGTTGGGCATGGCATGCCATCATGTTCCTTGGGCAGTACACATGGCCAGATGACGTTGAGCGTGGCATGCCATAATCGCCCTTGGACAACACACATGAATGGACTACGTCGGGCGTTGCATGACATCATTGACCTTGGGATGGACACATCGTCGAATGACGTCAGGCGTGGCATGCCATCATCACCCTTGGACAGAATACACGTTAAGACGATGTTGTGCATGGCATGTTGTCATCGCCCTTGGAAAACACACACGATAAGACGCTATCGTTCGTGCCATGCCCATATGGCCCTTGGGCAGCACAATAGTGCGACGACATCGGGCGTGGCACGTCGTCATCGCCCTTGGGTAGCAAACACGGTCGGACGATGTCGGGCATCGCATGCCATCATCGCCCTTGGGCAGCACATATGGTCGGGCGACGGCGGGTTTGACATGCCATCATCACCCTTGGACAGCATACACGGTTGGACGACATCAGGCATGACATGTTATCATAACCCTTGGACTAAACACACGGTCGGACGACGTCGTCGAGCGTGGCATGCTCATCGCTTTGGATAGCACACACAGTCGGATGACATCGACGTGGCATGCCATCATCGCCTTTGGACTACACACGTGGAAGGACGATGTCGGGTGTGGCATGCCATCATCGTCCTTGTGCAGCAAGCATGGTCAGACGACATCAGATGTTAAATTCCATCATTGCCCTTGGACAGCACATACGGTCAGACTACATCGTGTGTCACATGCCTCATTACCTTTGGACAACACATACGGACGAACAACATCGGACGTGGCATACTATTATCGCCCTTGGACAGCGCACACGGTCGAACGACATTAGGTGTTGCATGCAAGCATGGTCCTTGGGAAGCAAAAATGGTAAGACGATGTCGAGCGTGGCATGCCATCATATCCAATGCAAAACACAAATGATTAGACTACATCGAGCGTGGCATGCCATTATCTCCCTTGGGCAGCACACACAATAGGACGACGTCGAGCGTGGCATGCCATCATCGCCCTTGGAAAACATACATAATCAAACAACGTCAGGCGTGGTATGTGATTTTCGCCCTTGGACAACACACACGATCGGTCTATGTCGGGCGTGGCATGCCCGCATGTTCCTTGGGAAGCACACACGGACGGGATGACGTTAGGTGTGGCATGCCATCATCGTCATTGGGCATCACACACGACAACACGATGTCAGGCGTGACATGTCATCACCTCCCTTGGGAAGCACAAATGGTCAAACAACGTCAGGCGTGGCATGACATCTCGCCCTTGGAATAAATAAACGGTTGGACGACGTCGAGCTTGGCATTCCATCATCGCCCTTGGAATGAACACATGATTGAATATCATTGGTCGTGGCATGCCATCATTGCCCTTGGATAGCATACGAAAGGACGGACGACGTCGGGCGTGGCACGCCATCATCGCCCTTGAACAACATACACGGTCGAATGACGTCGGGCGTGACATGTTATCATCGCCCTTGGACTGCACAAATGGTCGAACGATGTTGAAGGTAGCCTGTTATCATCGCCCTTGGGAAGCACACATAGTCGAACGACGTCGGGCGTTAGATGCCATCATTGCCCTTGGACAACATACACGATCGAACTACATCACGCTTGGCATGCTATCATCGCCCTTGGTCACCACATACGGTCGGACGACGTCAAGCGTGGCATAACTTCTTTGCCCTTGGGCAACACACACATCTCACAACATCGGGTGTGGCATGGCATCATAGCCCTTTGGAAGCACACACGGTCGGACGATATCGGGCGTGACATGACATCATCGCACTTGGGCAGCACACACGGTCGGACTACGTCACGCTTGGCATGCTGTCAAGATTTGAAAGTACCCCCTAGAAGTTAGGAGTAACCCTCATTACATGACCGAGCGTACTAGACCCTTTGGGGTCTTATACAATCCCTTTAACTAGGATTCATTACATAAGACATGAAAAGTAGTTCGGAATTGAAACTTTTAACGAATAAATAATAAAAAGGAAATCTTTCATAAGTACTTAAGAAATCTCACCGTTATAATCCAAACATAAGACACGACGTATAATATCTTAGGGATACAACCCTTTACATTAAAATAAAACACATAAAAAGTCTCTAACTGTGAATTTATGAAAAGTATTATGCCCTAGAATATATGAGGACATACTTTGCCTTGAGAGAAACTTTCCCAAGATCTTCCTTCTAGCCTTCAACCTTCAAAATGCTTCCAACCTATACTTATAGTATAGAAACGTAAGGGTTAGTACAAAATAAAGTATTTAGTATGACATATGCAAAAACATGCAAAAAGGGACATTTTAGTAAAATAACATTTTATGCCATTTAAGTAAAACATCAAAGAATATAAAAGTAAAAAATCATAACAATCATCATTGAACTCTTAGAGAAGAATTTCCATAATCTAAACTCAAAGGATCACATTACAGTAACTTACAAAATATTACACTAAGATCATCTAACAATTATACTGCAAACTCCTAAAAACATTACAGTGAATCCATTCTATTCTAAGCAGTGAACTTCTAATGCCAAGTAAAGAGGAAGTGAACTCATTTCCGTAAGAATTTCCCTAACTAAGGATTATTGTAAGACTCACCAAGGTAAGACATGAAGGAAGTACGCATATGCCTCCTTTAATACACACCAAAGCAATCCTCAAGACTACCCCTTTCGGATTACTCACCATGGGAAAACAACCACCCATTCAATGATATATACTAGAATAACACCCAACAACCCACCATTGTCTTCCTTTTCGGAATGCCTACTTAGTTCAATGAGTAGATAGATTCCCATACCACCACCTATACTAAGTAGCACACTTTTTAGAAGGATTAGCACCAAGTCTTTCCTTTTGGAAGGTCCTAAATAGTGCAATGGATAGATAGAGTCCCATACCACCACCAACCCTAAGAAGTACGTTCTTTTGGAAGACTTAGTTCATCCAATTCAAATAAGACTCGTCAAGATTCCCCTTTCAGAAGGTCTTGCTGGATAAATAGCTTCCCATACCGCCACCTACCCTAAGTAGTAAGTTCTTCTAGAAGACTTAGTTCATTCAATTCAAATTAGACTCGCCAAGACTCTCCTTGTAGAAGGTCCTACTTAGTGCAATGGATAAATAGCGTCCCATACCACTACCTACCCTGAGTATCTCATTCTTTTTTGAGACTTATTACTTTGATTACTTTTGTGGGAGTTAGCTTAACCGACACAGACCATGAGAGCTAGACATATAATCCCGATATTAACCCCTATTTGATGAGGGATCCTCACTTGCCTAAAATGAGGTAATTCCCTTTGCTATAACATGGCTATCCCAATATCCATACCTATGCGGGCGCATAGTTAAGATTTAAGGAGATTGCTACTGAGCAAATCATTCTCTACTAACGAGGAATATCATCTCAAGAGGTACATTGGAATACAACATCTCAACTCATGATGTGTAACCACATCTTCTTCATATCCTCCTTGTGCTAGGCATATCTTTCCACGGATTCTAAACATTATAAACTATAGGTTAAGGATAACTAGTGGACAACACATCTGAACTCACGAAGGGAATTGTTACTCCAACCTATCTTAGAAAGCTCATGGGATGTAGTGGGGTTGATACTAAACACTTCATATCAACTCATGAAGAGTGTTCACCCCAAAATTACCCTTTAGAAATTAAGCTAGCTTCATTCATTCATGTAAGAGTGAATGTGTGTGTGAACATGTGAGCACACCTTGCACATAAGTTCATTTCATTTAAACTTAACATATATACATACTTAGACGTTCATTCACGCATCACACACATTACATACTTCACATAATCATATAAGTCCTTTATACGTATTCCTTAACATACATCTCATAACATGCTTCATTAAACAATTAACAAGACTAACTTCATTTCAACATACACTCTAGTATACTTCATATGATCACTTCATAAGTCACATTTAACAAGAAAGGCATATTTATCATCTTACATCACATAACAAGCCCTAATAGCCTCATTCACAATAAACTAGAAACTTCACATTTATAAAATTCAAATAAACACCGCTACCAAGAAAGTTACCATACCACTCAAGAGCATTTCAAAATTAAAGCTAAAAAATATAACCAACTTACCCTTTAATTGAAGATATCACCACCCACAAAAATTTACTCAATATTTCATCCTAATAAAGCACCTTGGGCAGTAGGGAAAAGCAATAATAACCAAAAGAAACCAAAACATGAAGACTACCAATTAATGCTCATTTAACACATTTCCTAAGTAAAAATTTAATGAAAAGCTTAAACATAATCTCATTCAATTTTTAACCTTAAACATATAAACGAAAATAAGAAACATAATTATTAAGTTATTAGAAACGTTTTCATACAAGGCCGATATTTAGATTTGAACATAAAAGAAACTAGCGTTGAAAACTCATTTTGAAAGTTCATTAGAAGGGAGTCCTTGGATGCAAGAGAGTTAAATGAGGAATACCATACCTCACATTAAATAAATAATAATGATTTTTGATGAAGAAACAACCATAAATAGCCCTCCTAAAACTTCTTGACTTCCATCTTCCATGGTGACTTGAGAGAGTCTTCTAAGAGAGACAGATTTTGGGTTTTAGGAAGAGGGGTCTAAAATGATGTCTTATGGATTAGAACACTTTAATATATCTAATAAACCCTAAAATAAACGTCCTAGGGTCAAAAAATACATGAGGTGAATTTACCAAACACCCCAAGCCTTAACAGGGAACTAACAATTTTTGGACCCCTCGAAGACGAGACCATGTGCATCAACGGACCTTTGGTGGGGTCTCGTTGGTTGAAACTTATATCCAAATGGATATGAATAAACAACCTTGCAGTTCCAACCAATGTATCAAGATGACGGACCATTGGGTTGACCACTGGACGTCGTTGCCTTAGTTGGTTGACACTACCAAGGTAGTTTTTGTAATAGTCTTGGGCCCTTTTTCTAGGGACCCTTGTGGGCCCTAGGTGGGGTCATGCCTAGACTTTAAAGCCCTAAACTAATAAAAATGGGTATTAGGAATATCCCACATCAATTTCGATTTAAAAAACACGTAAACTTAACTATAACACATTAATACGCACAGGCGCTATCTAAGGAACACGTTCCTAACGTCATGGACGTCCTTGGATGTTTGAACTCAAAACTTAACCAAACTTCTTACACTTCCTAAAAAAAATTACTCATTTTAACTTCAAATTAATTCAATAAAAACTCTTGAGGCTCTAGTTCACCTTAGTTTGATTTATGGCGTTACATTCTCCCCCACAAAGAATAACGTTTTTCCTCAAATGACACTAAAACTTCAAGAACTACAAGGACTAACATAGAATCACATCAAACATTAAAATCAAGGCTCAAACATTCAAAATCAAAGCATCAACTGGCAAAGATCATTATTTCACACTTGCAAACACTTAGCAACATGAGAAACTCTTTACAAAACTTTAAAAAGTCAAAATTCATTCTTCACCTTCTATAATGGAGGAAGTACCTTCTCCAACATTAAACATGCTCATATACAAGATTCAAACTTCAATTAAGAAATTTTTCTCAATTTGATAATTTTTCACAGTGAACCTTCATTTTGACACTGTCAAACATACCAAAAATATCAAAATTTCATTATTTGAGAATTTCATCAAGAAGGCATGATCATATGAACTATAAAACCATATAAACTAACATAACACATTGAAACAATAATTCATGAAAAATGGAATTTTCTCAAAGATTTGGACTCCTTTATAGTGACCTCAAAACTTCACTGTGTCACACGCTTAAAATTTCAATAATGCACTTTCCAAGCAACTTTAAAAAGATTTCATGGCACCATGAGGGAGAAGACCACACTAACTTACTCCAAAAAGACTTGGTAAGCTTCACTAAGTGCAATGTGAGAGTAGCATCCCATACTACCACTCCCACTTATTGACCCTTGAGGATTCTCTTGGACCAAGTACATTACATGAAATTCTACTCAACTCATTCTCCCCCCCCCCTACTTAGGGTAAATCCGTCTTCAAGATCTCATACTTCAAAGCACCATTATGCCTCTCACAAGGTAGGGACTCACACAACCTTAAACTCATGCACATCAAGACTAAACTCAACTTTACAAGTTAAGTATACACTTTCCTCTTAGTATTCAAGCCTTAACAAACTTCCTTAATTAAAACTTCATTCAACGCTTAGGCATCACTTAACTAAATTTGATGGAACAAAACTCCCTTACTAGGTATTTATACCACATTTCCTCCATAGGGAAAACCTTTACAAGAACCTAAACCAAATCATAAGAACAACTATTTAACATTAACCACACAATATGGTTGCCCTCAACTCCTAAATAAATGTCTACTTTCTTTCAACATTTCTCAAATTACACCTTAAAGCATTTCTACCATGATTGAACATAATCACGAGATAACTCATTTTCTCTCATAAGAACATTATTCAATCATTATAATTCCTAGACGCATATAACTACATTACCTTAAAGCTTTTCATCACAGCACTTCCATTCTAATAATTCATACCTAGCCATAAATGGAATCACATCACTTTCAAAACATACCTTCACATCTACTGTTTTATCCATAAAACCATCATCACATCAAAACTCACCTTTCTCTCCCTTAAATGTTGAAACATCTCCCCTACCAAGCAATCACATCTATAAGACCACCGAACAAGGAAATATAAGAGAGAGACCTTATGGAGTTATGTTCTATGGCACGATTAAATAGTAATTGAAAAAAGTGAAACTCTATCGTCCTATAGCCTCTTGTCCATGGATGTGTCGCGACTCAAATCGATGACCAAGATACTACTACATTTTGCCTCTAAGACATTTTAGACCCTAAACTATTTTCCATAACATTATGATCTGATACCAAGTCTTTCACAACCTGAATGTACCCCCTAGAAGTTAGGAGGAACCATCGTTTTATGACCGGACGTACTTGACCCCTTGGGGTCTTGTAAAAGCACTTTAACAAGCATTTATTACAGAAGACATGAATAGTAGTGCGGAATTAAAACTTTTCATGAATAAATTAGGAAAAAGAATATCTATCATAAATACATAAGAAATCTCATCGTCACAAGCAAAACATAAGACACATTATATAATATCTTAGGGACACGACGCTTTTAATTAAAATAAAATACATAAAATTCTTTAACTAAAAATTTAAGAAAAGAACTATGCCCTCGAATATATGAGGACATACTTTGCCTTGAGAGAAACTTTCCCAAGCTCTTCCTTCTAGCTTTCAACCTTAAAAATGCTTCCCACCTATACTTATAGTATAGAAAAGTATGGGGTTAGTACAAAATAATGTACTAAGTATGGCATATGCAAAAACATGCAAAGATGGACATTTTAGTAAAATAACATTCCATGCCATTTAAATAAAACATCAAAGAATATAAAAGTAAAGCATCATAAGAATCATCATTTAACACTTAGACAAGAATATCCATAATTTTAAAGTAAAAGGATCACTTTACAGTAACTTACCAAATATTATAGTAAGCTCATCTAACAATTACAGTGAACTCCTATGAACATAACAATGAATTCATCGTATTCTAAAGAGTGAAATTCTAAAGCCAAGAAAAGTGTAAGTGAACAAAACTTCACAGACTGCATAAAAACACTAAAGTTACTCATTTTAACTTCAAATTAACTCAAGAAACCCTCATGAGACTCTAGTTCACCTCAGTTCATTTGGGGTATTACACATGTCACATGGTCCTCGGGAAGTAAACACGGTCAGATGACGTCAGTCGTGGAATGCCATCATTTCCTTTGGACAATACACAAGGATAACGTCGTCGAGTGTGGCATGTCATTATCTCCCTTGGAATGCACACATGGTCGTACAACATCGGGCATGGCATTCCATGATCTCCATTGCGCAGCGCACACGGTCGGATGACGTCGTACGTTAAAAGTCATCATTGCCCTTTGGAAGTACACACAGTTAAATTACGTCGAGTTTGGTATTCCATCATCTCCCTTGGACAGCACCGACGGTTGTACGATGTCGGGCGTGACATGCCATTATCGCCTTTGGACAGCACACATAGCCGTACGATGTCGACATGGCATACCATCACTTCCTTTGGACTGGACACACGGACGGACAACGTTGGGCGTGGCATGCTATCATCTCCCTTGTGCAGCACACACGACAGGTTGACGTCTGGCGTTAGATTCCATTATTGCCCTTGGTCAGCACACACGATTGGACTCCTGTGGGTGTGGCATGCCATCTCGCCCTTGGACAACACACTCTGTAGGATGACTCCGGGCATGGCATGCCATCATCGCCTTTGGACAACACACATGAATGAACGACATCGGACGTGGCATGCCATCTTCGCCCTTGGACATTCTCACATCCAGGGAACTCCCCCTAGAATCATAATGGCGTACTTGACCGCTCTGAGGTCTTGAAAAATCCCATAATTATCAGTCATCGCATTGAAATAGTAAATTTACCTGAAAATTTAGAAGTTTTCATAGCACATCATATGCTAGTAACTTTACTTTTTATATTTACATAATTCGTAATACATTTTAATACCCTAAGTATCTTTGCCATATTAGAGTCAAAAACTTTAGAATGCATTAGGGACACGACTCTTAAAACACATTACATAACTATACAATATTAAGACACTTTATAGTAAAGACCTAAGCAGGAGATCCTTGAATTTAAGGATTCCTTTCAATGAGCTTGGAAATCATCTTTCAAGATCTTCCCCATTCAAGAAATACTTTAAGCATCCATAACATACACTTTGTGTAAAAAGTAGAGAAGAACGGGATTAGTACAAGAATGCACTAGGTATGGCAACCATGCAAAAACATGCATTTAAAAGGGACATTTTCTTGAAATCATACTTCATACCTTTTTTAGTAAATCATTATAAAAACCTTTAAAAATAATATTTATATCATTGACATACTTCATATAAACATATTCAAAGGCCAAACATCACATAAAATCACATATAGAATTTATTTCGTTCTTAAGGCACATTACAGTAAGCCCTTTTTCTCTTTACACTGAACCATCATCTCTTTTGTTCATTAACTTTCCAAGTAACCCTTTACTGATACTTTGTGCAATGCGTCATCTTAAGGCCACAATAAAACATATATACAATCTATACAAGGCAAGATATACCATCATACAAGTATAATGCAACTTAGACATATTTAAGCTACGACTAAAAGGACATTACAGTGAACTCCTAGTCATTATGCACACATACTTATTTTAGTTCACACAGAACGTTATAAGACCTAACTTGTGTTCCCTATCTAATTCTACTAGTGCAATGTACATGTAAGGCCCCATAACCTCATACATACTTAGTAAACCTATCATGAGACCATAAGCCTTTACATCCATGTCATATATCACATAGTAAAAGGAGGCCACCTCATTTATGTCAAGCAAGACCTTCATCATATAGTCAACAAGATCAACATCATGCATAAAGACTCATATCATGCACATCATCATAACAAGTAGACAAACACTACAATGTCATGCATAAATAACAAGTACATAGTGACATGCATTAGAACACCTTCCTAGAACTTCCTAAGGAGCTACTTGTTCCATGTCTAGAAGGGTTCATTACTTCCATATATCCTAAGTAACCTCCCTTAAGTCAATCTAGTTAGGGTCCTAGTCATTTACTTCCATTTTCCATTTCAATTTACGGAAACTATAGCCTTAACTGACACTAAGACTATTGGTGCTAAACATGGAATTTGGTTTTGTAGAGCCTTGCACCAATGGAAGGTGTTACTACCTAGCAAAGGTAGAACATTATCATATATCCCATCATCCTAAGTGAATTCACTTTGCTATATCCTATATGGCAAGCATAGTTTATGGAACTAACAGATAGGTATAATCCATCTGCATGCCATTTGAAAATTGGGGCCTCCTCTCATGAGAAACACATGGGTGAATCTTCCTCAAGGGAAGTCAACACCCCATGTAGGTCGATAGGTGGGTATTCCTATAAGGGAAGTCAACACTCTATAAGGGAAAAATGGTGAATCTTCCTCCAAGGGAAGTCAACACCTCTCAAAGTCAAGTTCATTCGGTGCTAAGCTAGGTTCCCTTTATTGAAAATACTTTATTACATTCATTTATAAAACAGAGGCTTCGAATATTTGATTCTCATATGCTTATAGCATAATCAAGAACCTATCTAGTTTAAAGTATTCTTGGGACCCCCTCTCCAGGTCCCTCTACATACTAAACAATCATACATGTGTGGGAGTGTATATATAGATGTGAACAAACTTTCGCATAAAACATTAAAACAACACATGGGCATACATTCATATTCATGCACATAGAAACCAAACCTAGGAACTATCTTATCAAAGTACACATGTGCAATGCATAGACAAGGTCCCATACTCTTACCCATACTAGTAAACCTATCAAGTCATCTTAATAAGTAATACATAACATACTTCACATACATATACTTTACATGCATCGTATAGAACCTAGTGAATATGAAAATCACCTTTCATTGGACACTATGAACAGTTACTATATTGTAAGCATGCATAATGTGTGGGTATGTGTACATTGGTTAACATGATCACATAATGGCTGTCAAAAACTCATTGAGGCAGCCACCCTATTAAACCACATTATACAACTTAGCATAGGAGACAAGAAAAATTTCATATTATACTTTAAGGCTCCTTAACATTAGCTATTCATACATCTACATAGGGGTACATGGGTAGGGGTCATCAATCCTTCACTATTCATTAGTGGCATCATCTACACATAATATTACCTAACCCTTTACATGCTCATAACAATAGTAACATAACCTAGATTCACAACTCAAGTAGAAGACTAGGGACAAGTTACACATAAAGTGATCATCATAACCACTCATTCATATAATAATCAATTTGCCTTCATGGCCATCGTAAACACATTATAATAACAATAAAGTAAACACAACCACCATAAGTACACCATACCAGACAATGCCATACAAGGCTTCATCAATTACATAAATCTAGAAAAATAGAGGAGATAAGCATTCTTACCAATTTATAATCCTTTGATCATCATTGATCAATACACCTTTTTTATCAACCATTCGTATATAGGGAAGTAGCTAAATGTACTTAAAATATTCATGAAGTTAAAGATAAGCTACTACAAGGTCATGTTACAACTAGTACAATACATTAAGATACTAGAAGATAGAAGGACATAGACAATCAACCAATTTAACTTTCATTGATTATAAGTCATATTTTGTCAATACCACAAATCTAGGGCAATAGCTTCAAGAAATCATAGCTTAGATGACATACTACTATATTTTCCAATAAACTCTATATTACTGTAACATGCTTCACATTTGGAATTCACAAAGGATAAATTTACATATGTTAATCATATTAAAACTGTCATGCATTAATCCACATTAGATCATTTACATATAATTCATAATCATATTACATTATAGGCAGTAGATAACCATCATTTTAACGTAATTGAATCTCACAATAAGCATGCTAGAATCATCAATCTATAGGCTTATGCATGTAGGTAAATCTTACCAAGTTTCCTTTGATTCGATCACTAAGGGCTCATACCCACAATTTATTCATAATATCCACTAAAGACAGTAGCTACAATAATCTCTACCCAACTGAAATCTCATATCAATCATCATGAATCCAAACTTACAGTTAACACATAGAACATAGGCTAGTTTTGTTCAAATCTTCATACATGGATCCTTCATCATCGAATAATAATCAATTCACGTAAATAACAGTAAATACAAGCAATTCAACGTAAGAGAATCACAATTCAATCAAGAACAAGCAATGATCACAATGGCCATGCAAGAGCTAAATCGATTTAAGGAAGGAGCATGGGTTCATGATGCATTTGGAGTTAAATCATGTTCAAACCACTGCAAAAACTTCAATTGATCATGATTTAATCATTCAAAACTTTATAACAAAGAACCCATGGCTCGATTGAAAGATTGATCATAAAATCTTCTTTGAAATCTTTGAGAAGAATTCTCCAAGTGAAAGGTTACTTGGAGATGAGGGATCACCATACCTTTATCTACATAAAGACCTCTAAAACTTGGTGAAGAAACCATGGAAATCCAAGCTCCAAGCTGTTCTTGAGCTTCAACAACAATGGTGGTTTCTAGGGAGAATATTTTGAAGGGAAAAGTTCAATTTGTGGGAGAGGATTTAGAATGGGTTGTTTACGTGTTAGATGATTTATACACACACTAAAGTAGCTAACTAAACTTATTAGAGTCAGGTTAGTACATGGGGTGAATTTCCCATTCACCCCTTATAAAAAAGTCCGCTAGAAAGTAGCTACAGGCCACCATCGACTGGACATAGCTACATCTACTCGTCATCCTTTTTCTTCCATCGATTGGTCCTTGGACAATTCTTGGGTTCAGACCTGCCCAAGATAAGTACCAATCGATGAGACCTCACCTAAGTGGCAGACCAAGTAGCCGTTGTTTGGTCAATTGATTCACAATAGCAAGGCAGTGTATCGACCTGCCTTGGGCCCATCTTGTGGGGCCTTTTGCGGGGCCCTTTAGAAGTCATACGCGGAAGTTCCCAACGTAAGACCTTCAACTAGTCCAAACAGGCAAGGCCTCATAGAAATACACATTGAGCGTCTTAAGGGCTATTTTCGAAAACCTTGGACGTTCTTGGTCGTTTGACCTCCAAACATTTCTAAACTCCATATACCATCTTTAAACATCATTATAAATCATTTTAGACATAATAATTGCATGAAATATAGTATATAAACACACATGGACACATGAGGAACATAGGTGACTAGTCGTGAAACGTTTTGGTCTTCCCTCGACGTTCAACTTCCAAATAACTTCAAACTTTACACGCTTCATCTAAACCATGTTATAATATATATTAGGACCTTAGAACCTTAAGACAAACATGTTAGGCTCTAGACACCCTATCTCATTTAAAGATCTTACAAACAGCACACACAGTTAGACGACGTTGGATGTGGTATGCAAGCATGGTTCTTGGGTAGCACACACGGCTAGACGAAGTCTAGCGTGGTATGACATCATCGCCCTTGGACAGCACACACGATCGAAACACGTCAGGCACAGCAAGCCATCATCACCCTTGTGCAGCTCACTCAGTCGAATGACATCGGGCGTGGCATGCGATCATCTCCCTTGGGTAGCACACATTGTCAGACAAAGTCGAGCGTGGCATGAAATCATCGCCCTTGGATAGCACACACGATTGGAACACGTCATGCATCACAAGCCATCGTCACCCTTGTGCAGCTCACTCAGTCGGAAGACATCGGGCGTGACATGCGATCATGTCCCTTGGAAAGCATACACGATAAGACGATGTAGGGCATGGCATGTTATCATCGACCTTGGACAGCACACACGATTGGTTCATGTCTCTCATGGCATACCTATGTGTACCTTGGGCAGCAAACACGGTAAGATGACATCGGTTGTGGCATGCCATCATCGCTATTAGGCAGCATACACGGTCGGATGACATTGGGTGGAACATGCCATCATCGCCCTTGGGCAGCACACACGGTCAGAAGATGTCGGGCAAGGAATGCCATTATTTCCCTTGGACATCATACATGATCAGAGGATGTCGTGCGTGGCATGACATCATTGACCTTTGAATGAACACATGGTCGGACGATATCAGGCGTGGCATGCCATCATCACCCTTGGACAACAGACACATGGTCAGATGATGTCGGGCGTGGCAAGCCATCATCGCTCTTGAATAGCATACACGATCAGATGATGTCGGGCGTGGCATGTTATCATCTCCCTTGGACTGCACACAAGGTCAGAGAACGTAGGGCATGGCATGCTATCATCGCCCTGGGGAAGCACACACGGTCGGACAATGTGGAGCGTTAAATTCCATCATATCCCTTGAAAAGCATACACGGTCAGACTTTATCGGGCGTGGCATGTTATCATCGCCCTTGGTCAGAACACACGGTCAAACGACGTCAAGCGTAGCATGCCTGAATTATTCTTGGGTAACACAAACGGTCTCACAACGTCAGGCGTGGCATGCCATCATAGCACTTGGGCAACACAAATGGTTGGACGACGTCGGCCATGTCATGTAATTATCGCCCTTGGGCAGCACACACGGTCAGACTAATTAAGGTCTGGCCCGCCACATGGACCTTGGGAAGAACACAGGATCAGACGACATCGGGCATGACATGACATCATTGCCCTGGGGCAGCACGAACGGTCGGACCACGTCAGGCGTGGCATGCCCGCATGGCCCTTGGGCAACACATGTTGTTGGATGACGTCAAGCGTGGCAAGTCATCATCTCCCTTGGACATCACTCATGATGGGACTACGTTGGGCATGACATGCTATCATCACCCTTGGACAACACACAAGATCGGACTACGGCAGGCATGGCATTCCATCATGGTCCTTAGGCAACACACATGGTCGGACAACATCAGGCGTGGCATGCCATTATTGCCCTTGGACAACATACACGATCGAAAAGCGTCGGGCGTGGCATGTTATTATCACCCTTGGCAGAATACACAGTCGAACACGTCGAGCGTGGCATGCTATCATTGCCCTTGGGTAGGACGCAACGTCGAATGACGTCAGGCGTGGCATGCCATCATCACCCTTGTGCACCACACACAGTTGGATGATATCGTGCATTAGATGCCATTATTTTCTTTGCACAGCACAGAATGTCTAACTATGTCAGATGCGGCATGCCATCTCGCCCTTGGACAACTCACATGGTCGAACAATATCAGGTGTGGCAAGCCATCATCACCTTTGGGTAACACAGACATTCAGATGATGATGATATGGCATGCTATCATCGCCTTTGGACTGTATAAACATACGGATGGTGTCGTGGGTGACATGCCATCATCGCCCTTGTGTAGCACTTGCGGTCGGATAATGTCGAGCATTAGATTCCATCATTTCCCTTAGGTAGCACACACGGTTGGACTACATCAGGCATAGCATTCCCTCTCGCCCTTGGACAACACACAGTCAGACGTCATCGAACGATGCATGCAATTACGCATTTGGACAATATACAGTGAAAAAGGACATCAGGCGTGACATGCAATCATTGCCCTTGGAAAGCACACATGGTTGGAAGACGTCAGGCGTGGCATGCCTGCATGGTTTTTGTGGTAGCACACACGGTCGTACGCCGTTGAGCGTGCCATGAAATCATCGCCCTTGGACAGCATACACGGTCGGACGACGTCGACGTGGCATGCTATCATCGCCTTTGTACTGCACACATGGACGGACGACGTCGAACTTGGAATGCCACCATCTCCCTTGTGTAGTACATGCGTAGAGATGACGTCTGGCGTTAGACGACATCATTGCCCTTGGGTAACACACACGGTTGGACTCTGACGGGCGTGGCATGCCATTGTAAAACCTTGAAAATCCAAGACGTGTCCTAAAGCCTAACATAGGATTCCTAAGGTCAAGGAACTTTTTCTAAGTCCATTTTTAATGAATATTGGTTATGTAGGAGATTTAAAAACCAAAACGTCCAAGAACGTTCCAGACATCAGGGAAGTTGGTTCAAAGAGATATTAGTGTGCCTTAGCCTATTTGACTAACTTTTAGGAAGCGTAAATTTATTAAAATTGAAGGAAAAGTAGCTAATAGGTGTTTGAGTTGTTTCATGGTTTACGAATTTGGATACGACTCCCCAAGGACCAACCAAGGGCCCTTGAGGAGGACCCTTGTAAGTTGATGCAACACTTCCTGGCAGTGTGTATGGACGAATAGAATAGGCACCATCTGTGGATTTAATGGGAGTAGATTCCACCTTCGTCCCACACTTAGGATGGTGGAGATGGTCCTTTCACCCGCACAGCCTCTGAACACATCGACGGAGTGAAGAGGTGCAGGCTACGGTCTATTTGTGGATCGATGGGGCATAGATGCAACCATCGTCTCACACTTAGACAATTGAAAGAAGCCCGTCACCTGTAAAGTATCTGACCAAGATTATGGAGTGCGGGACAGAGAGGGTATGTCCGTCGACTTATGGACGAATCCTAACCGGGGTCTCGTCTGTGAGGGTCCTAAGTTACTGCACGTTTTTACTTTAGTTTATTTAATTAATTTAAGTGGTTTAGAGTTTAGTTGGGGATTAAAGAGCGACTAATTATGTTGATTAAGTCCCACTATAAATACACTCAACCCTTATTAACCTAAAGACAACTCACAAATAAACTCTCTTCCTTCTCTCTTATTTCTTTCTCTACATTAACTCACCAGTGAACACTAGCAAGAATTAGGGTTTAAGGGATGGAAAAGGACGTATTCACCATCAAATTGATGCCAAAGGTTAAGGTATGGGTTGTGTTGACCTTTGAGACTCTTTCCTCAAAGGGTTCCTTCAAAAATAGATTTCAAAAATTGAGTTTTCTTAAGGGTTTCATTCAATTGAAGTTTTGGATTGAGTTTTTAATGATTTCTTTAAGCTATATTGAGTATATTAACATGTAATTCAACTAATTTATCCTAATTGTTGATGGTTTGGTCTAAACTGAAGAATATGATCCTCCATCCATAACTTAGGTAGTGATCTTGACCTATATTGTATTGTGATCATTCAATTGAGTTTGTTGTTCATTAGATTACTATCATATGGTTTTATTATGATTGACTTATGATGATATATAGGCCAATCATCCTAGTTTATGAGATGTGCTTTAGGTTATGAATTGTAACGGTGTAATTAGCCTATATATCTTGTCTAGAGTTGTGATCTAGTGTTGAATTGTGTTATAGAGATGCAATTTGCCTTATTATCTTATTGGTTATCATTGTGTGATTATGTTACTCCCCAAATTTGGTTGAGTTATGGGTTGATGGTATGACCTTGAAGATAGACTATGAGGAAGACTTGGTAAGTCTTAGACTCTCTATATTTTTTTTCTTCAAATTGTGATTAATGGTATTTAAGTCATAATATTACATTTGAGTATGCCTTATACTAGGATTATATGGGTGTTATGATGTTGAATTTAAATATCATGACTATGTTGTGAGGTTGATTAAGGTGTATGTGATATAAGGATGGTGAAAACTATCAATCTGCCTTGATATGCAATGAAATGCTAATGTGTTAACCTGACTTATATAAATTGTGATGAAAGGACTTATAGTCATACAATTCTCAATGAGCTACTAATGATGATGATTACATAAGGGGTAGACCTTATGACCTAAATTAAGCTATGATTGATAATTAGAGGCTGAAATACATTTCAATAAAGGGAGTTAGAGCCTGTTTGGATGGGCTTAAAAGCTGATCAAACTGACTTAAAAGTCAGTTTTTGACTTATTAGAGTGTTTGAAAAATATCACAGTAACTTATTTTAAGTCAAAAATGAGTTATTTTAAGACAAAAGCTAAAACCTAGGTGAGGGGTGCTCTTTTTTTTTTCAACTTAAAACCTTAATTATTATTATTATTTATTTTATTAAATTATTATTTTTATAATTGTTATTATTATAAGCATTTTATTATTTATCATTATTATGATTATTTATTTTATTATTCTTTATTTTTATTATTATATATTATTATTATTATTATATATTTTTATTATTATTATTTATTATTATTATTATTATTATTATTTTATTTTTGTTAATATAATAATAATAATTATTATTATTATTACTATTACTATATTATTATTATTATTATTATTATTATTATAAAAATAATAAGAATAATAATTATTATAATTATTTTCATATTGTTATTATATTATTATTATTATTATTATTATAAAAATAATAATAATAATAATTATTATAATTATTTTCATATTGTTATTATATTATTATTATTATTATTTATTATTATTATTTATTATTATTATTATGTATATTTATTATTATAATTATTATTTATAAACAATTTGTGATAATAATTAAATAAGTGAATGATAGCAAAATCTAATTATTTATGGATGTAAAATATATACTAATTTTGTTTCATTTTTTAAGGATAAAAATATTAAATTAATCAAATTTTATCATGTTGACAACGTTTAAGGGTGTTTCAGACATTTTGATTAAAAAATTGTTTACAAGAACTTATTTGCAAAACACATCAACAATTTTTTTAAGTTCAACACTTTTATCCATATACATAACTATTTTTTAAAAAATATGTTCTCGCACTTTCAAAAGTACTTTTTAAAAGCTACTTTTTAAAGACCATCCAAATGGGCTCTTAGGTTAACACCGAGTGAACTTGATAATGGCAGGTGATGACTTTCCGAAGAGGAAGATTCCCCCTATTGTTCTACATGAGATGATGACTTACCAAAGAGGAATATTCATCCAATGGATTCCCATGGGAGGAGGCCCTAACTACCAAGTGGTATCAAGAGGGAATATACCATCTCTTAGTTCTTAAACTATGTTGCCCCCATAGGAAGACCAACTAGTGGATCCACTTAGAAATCTACGTTTGTCTTTGGTTCTACATTGGCCGGTAGACCACCTTCATCGGTGTAAGGGTTTACAATACCGGATTCCACATATAGCTCATGTGGTCTATGTCGGTTAAGGCAAGTTTTCCCCAAAGAAAAATAAAGTAATCAAGTATAAACTAACTATGGTGACTTGAGAGGTTTAACTTAGCCTAGCTAGGGGTGTGGGACTCAACCTATGCCTTGCACTAGTTGACTTTGATGGAAGCATTAGGAAGTTGATATTATGCAAGCATATGAGAATAATGTAACACCTTTATAATCCAAGACGTGTCGTAAAGCCTAACATAGGAGTCATAAGGTCTAAGTATTGTTTCTATGTCCATTATTAATGAATATAGGTCATTTAGGACGTTTAAGGACCAAAATGTCAAAGAACATCCATGACTTCTGGGAAGTTGGTTCAAAAAGGTATTAGTGTGCCTTAGCCTGTTTGACTAACTTTTAGGAGTCGGAAATGTACAAAAATTGGTGGAAAGGTATCTAATAGGTGTTTCAGTTGTTTCATATACGACTCCCTAAGGACCAACAAAGGGCCTTTAGGAGGGCCCTTGTAGTTTGATGCAACACAGCATGCCAGCGTTCATTGATGGGACAGAAGACGGCCCATGTCTTGATCGACGGGTTGTTGATGCCACAATCGTCCCACTCTGATGATGTTAAAAAAGGAACATTAACTCGCACAACCTCTAAACTCATCGACGGAGTGTAGAGGTAAGGCTACGGTCCGTGTGTGGATTGATAGGGCACCGATGCCACCGTCGTCCCACACATAAACAATTGGAGGAAGCTCCTCCCCTGCATAGTCTCTGACAAAGACGACGGAGTGTTGGTTGGAGGGGGTGATGTCCTTTTACTCATAGACGGCCCATAATCGGGGTCTTGTCTGTGAGGGTTCTAAGTTACCGCACATTTTTATTTATTTTATTTTATTAATTAAGTGGTTTAAGGTTAAGTTGGGTACTGGAGGGAGACTACTTAGGTTGATTAAGTCCCGTTATAAATACCCTAAACCCTAATTAACCTAAAGACAACTAAAAAATAAACTCTCTTTATTCTTTCTAATTTCTCTATCTACATGAACTCACAATTGAAGACTAGCAAGGATTAGGGTTTGGGGGATTTATAGGGACTAATTCAACATCAAATTGTTGCCAAACATTAAGGTATGGGTTCTATTAACCTTTGAGACTCTTTCCTCAAAGGATTCTTTCAAAAATAGATTTCAAAAGTTGAGTTTTCTTATGGGTTTCATTCAATTACGAAATATAAGTTATGAATTAAGTTGTTTATTCATTCTTTAGGTTATATTAAGTACATTAGCATGTAATTCAAATTTTTTAAGGTAATTGTTGATGGTTTGGTCTAACCTGAAGAATATGATCCTCCATCCATAACTTAGGTAGTGATCTTGACCTATATTGTATTGTGATCATTCAATTGAGTTTGTTGTTCATTAGATTACTATAATATGGTGTTATTATGATTGAATTAAGATGATATATATGCCTATCATCGTAGTTTATGAGATGTGGTTTAGGTTATGAATTGTAACGGTGTAATTAGCCTATATATCTTGTCTAGAGTGGTGATATAGTGTTGAATTGTCTAATAGAGATGCAATTGGCCTTGTTATCCTATTGGTTATCATTGTGATGATGTTACACCCCAAATTGATTTAGGCTTATCATGTTATCCTATTGGTTATCATAGGCTTATCATGTTAGTTCTTGAGATGTGATTTAGGTTATGAATTGTAAAGGTGAAATTAGCTTATGTATTTGTCTCAAGTTGTGATCTATTGTTGAATTGTGTTATAGAGATTCAATTGGCCTAGTTATCTTATTGGTTATCATTGTGTGATTATTTTACTCCCCAAATTGGGTTGAGTTACGGGTTGATGGTATGACCTTGATGATAGACTATGAGGAAGACTTGGTAAGTCTTAGAATCTCTATATTTATTTTCAATTGTGATTAATTGTTATTAAGTCATGATATTACATTGGAGTATGCCTTATACTGGGATTATAGGGTGGTATGATGTTGAATTGAAATTTCTTGAATATTTTGTGTGGTTGATTAAGGTTTATGTGATATAAGGATGGTGAAAACTATCAATGATCCTTGATATTCTATCAAATGCTTATGTGTTAACCTCACTTATATGAATTTTGATGAAAGGACTTATACACATACAATTCTTAATGAGCTTTTGATGAGATTATAAGGGGTAGAACCTATAGTCTAAATAAAGCTATGGTTGATAATTAAAGGCTTAAAGATATCTCAATAAAAGGACATACCTTAGCTCCGAGTGAAACTGACAATGGGAGGTGATGACTTCCCAAAGAGGAAGATTGCCCTATAAGTCTACATGAAATGTTGACTTCCCAAAGAGGAATACTCATCCAATGGATTCCCATGAGGGGAGGCCCTAACTGCCAAGTGGTATCAAGAGGGAATATACTATCTCTTAGTTCTTGAACTATCTTCCCCGCATAGGAATACTAGCTAGTGGATCTATCTAGAAAGCTACGTTTGTGTTTGGTTCTACTTTTGCCAGTAGACCACCTTCCATCGGTGTAAGGATTTACAACACCAGATTCTACAATTAGATCATGTGGTCTATGTCGGTTAAATCAAGGGTTCCCTAAATTAAAATAAAGTAATAAAATATAAACTAACTAAGGTGACTTGAGAGGTTTTACTTAGACTAGGTACGTACATGGGACTATACCTATTCCTTGCACTAGTTGAATTTGATGGAAACTTTAGGAAGTTGATATAATTCAAGCATATGATAATGATGTATATAATGATAATATGTTGATGCTTAAACGTAAATGTCTATACATGATGATGATTATTCTCTTGATATATGTAGTTGGATTATATTGTTAAAGTTGGACATTGGTTATGTTTTAATGTTGAGTTTTCTTTATTGTTCAAGGTTATGGGGCGTAGCTTGATCATTGCACTTGTTGACTTGATAAGGATTCATGAGTAGTTCTCTTGCTTATTGTAATATGATTGACTCTTATTCATTCTAGTGATATTATTCTTTGATGTTAAGGTTGTATTAAATCACAGTTTCAAGTATGTTGGGATAACTAATACTTGTTGAGATAGTAAGCACGTCTGGTGTGGGTAATATAACTTACTTTACTTTTCATTAAGTCCCTTAAGGGGTAATTTGGCATGTTTTGATAAGAAGTCCTTTTTAGCATGTTTTTTGTTTTTGTGCATAAGATCCCATACTTAGCACATGTGAAGTACTAACCCCATTTTGTTCCCTTTTCCCAAAAATTTTAGGTTCCGGTAGTTGAAGAGTTTTGAAAGCCACATTGTTGATGACTTGGATTTTTCCTTTCATCCAAGTGGGGTAGGTCAAAAAATTTCGAGGGCAATGAAGTCATCTATCTTACGGATTTTGTTATAAGCTTATTAAGTCTTTCATTCCTTTTACTTTTTAATTGAATATTCTACTTCCGTATGACCTATCCATAGTCTTGTTGGATTGATGTTAGGGATATGCCCATATTTTGATGATCGTTTAGATTGTATGAGATGAGACTATTTCTATATTTTCCGTATATGTATATGCAATAAAAGTAAAAGGCTATGTAACTTTCTTATACGAAGGATCTATGTATACTTGATATGTACATATATTATGTGTATGGAGAGGTCTATGTAATCCAAGTAGTGATAATGAAAGTTTTAAATTTTTCCGCATTTTTCAACCTATGAATGTAATGACATGAAACTGAGAGACTATTCTTAGTACATAAAAAGGACGACAATGCTAGTTACATATAGAGGGTGAAACCGGATGTGACAGCAATCTTGCCCTTGGACAACACAAAAGGTCGGACGACGTCGGGCGTGGCATGCCATTATCGCCATTGGACAACACACACGGACGAACGACTTCGCATGTGGCATGCCATCATTACCCTTGGACAGTATACAAGATCACACGACGTTGGGAGTGGCATGCCAGCATGGTCATTGGGCAGCACACACGGTCAGACGATGTTGAGCGTTGCATGCAATCATCGCCTTTGGATAGCACACACAATTGGACTACGTCGGGCGTGGCATGCCATCATCGCCCTTGGGCAGCACACACGGTCGGACGACGTCGGGCGAGGGATGCAATCATTGCCCTTAAAAAGCATACACGATCGGAGGATGTCGGGCATGGCACGTTATCGTCGCCCTTGGACATCACACACAATCGGACCACATCAGCGAGGCATGCCCACGTGGCCCTTGGACAGAACACACGATCGGATGATGTCGGGTGTGCCATGCGATCATCTCCATTAGGCAGCACAAATAGTAAGACGACGTCGGGCATTACATGCCATCATCACCCATGGGTAGCACACACGGTCATATGACGTCGGGCATCGCATGCTATTATCTCCCTTGGATAAAATAAACAGTCGGAGGACGTCGGGCGTGTCATACCATCATCGCCCTTAGAATGAACACACGCTTGGATGACGTCGAGTGTGGCATGCAATCATCACCCTTGGACAACATACACATGGTTGAATGACGTCAGGCATATCATGCCATCATCGCCCTTTGACAACATTGATGGTCGGACGATGACGGGCATGTCATGTTATCATTGACCTTACACTCTACACATTGTCAGACAACGTCGGTCATGGCTTGCTATCATCGCCCTTGGGAAGCACACCCGGTCAAACAACGTCAGGTGTTTAATGCCATCATTACCCTTGGACAACATACACCGTAGTACTACATCGGGCGTAGAATATTATCATAACCCCTGGTTAGCACACACGGTCGAACGACTCAAGCGTGGCATGCCCGCATGGCCTTTGGGAAACACACACGATCGCATGATGTCAGGCATGGAATGCCATAATCGCCCTTGGGCAACACATAGAATCAGACTACGTTGAGCATGGCATTCCACATGGCCCTTGCACAGCACACATGGTTGGATGACGTGGAGTGGGCATGCCATCATCACCTTTGGACAACACACACGGACAGACGACCTCTGGTATGTCATGCCATCATCGCCCTTGGACTGCACACACAGTCGATGATATTGGGTGTGACATGCCAACATGGCCATTGGGCAGCACAAATAGTTTGAAATGTCGGGCGTGCCATGCCATCATCGCCCTTGGGCAGCACACACACTTGGACGACATCGGGCGTGGCGTGTCATAGTCGCCTTTGGGCAACGCACACGATCGGTCTACGTCGGGCAAGGCATGCCCACATGGCCCTTAGGCAGCACACATGGTCGGACGATGTCGCACGTGGAATGACATCATCTCCCTTGGATAGCACACAAGATCGGACTACTTAGGGCATGGAATACCATCATCGCCCTTGGGAAGCACACATGGTCTGACGATGTCGGGCATGGCATGCCATTATGGTGCTTGGGCATTACAAATGGCCGGACGATGTCGCGCGTGGCATGTCATCATCGACCTTGGAAAACGTTGGATGACGTCAAGAGTGGCATATTATCATTGCCCTTGAACAATACACACGGTAAGACAACGTCGAGCGTGACAAGCCATCATCACCCTTGGGCAGCACACAACGTTGTACGATGTCGGGGGTAAAATGCCATCATCGTGTTTGTGCAGTGCACACGATCGGACGATGTCGGGCATTAGAGGCCATAATTTCACTTGGGCAACACACACGGTCGGACTACGTCAGGGGTTGCATGCCATATCGCCCTTTGACATCACACACGGTCAGATGAAGTCGAGCATGGCATGCCATCAGCGCCTTTGGATAATAGACACGGATGAATGACGTCGGACGTTGCCTGTCATCATCACCCTTGGAAAACACACAAGATCAAAATATGTCGCGCCTAGCATGCCAGCATGGTCCTTGGGCAACACACATGGTCAGACAATGTCGTGCATGGCATGCCATTATCTCCCTTGGACAGTACACACAATCGAACGACATCAAGCGTGACATAATATCATTACCCTTGAGCAGCACACACCGTTGGAATATATCGGGCGTAGCATGCCATCAACGCCCTTGGAAAGCATGCACAGTAAGACGACGTCGGGCGTGGCATGTTATTTCCGTCCATGGAAAACACACACGATTGGACTACGTCAGGCGAGGCATGCCCGCATTGCCCTTAGGCAGCACACACGGTCAGAAGATGTTGGGCGTGACATGATATCATCGTCGTTGAACAACACACAATAAGACGAATACGGGCATGGCATGCTCGCATGTCCAATGGGTAACACACACAGTCGAACAACGTCAGGCGTTGCAGGCCATCATCTTCTTTGGGTAGAACACATGGTCGGACGATGTCGAGCGTGACATGCCATCATCTCCCTTGGATAGCACACAGGATTGAACGACTTTGGAATGTCATGCCATAATCGCCCTTTGAAAGCATACATGATCAGACAACGTCGGGCGTGGCATGTTATCATTTCCCTTGGCCAGCACATAAGATCGAATCATATCGGGTAAGGCATGCCAGCACGACTCTTTGGCAGCACATAGGATCGGAGGACGTCAGGCGTGGAATGCAATCATCTCCATCAAGAATCACACATGATCGAATGATGTCGGGTCTGACTTGTCATCATCACTCTTGTGCAGAAAACACAGTCAAATGACGTAGGGCGTAGGATGGAATCATTTCTCTGGGACATCATACACGGTTAGAAGACATCGGGTGTGGCATGTTGTCATTTCCTTAGACAGAACACACGATCGGACGATATCAGGTGTGGCATACCGGCATGGCCATAGGGCAGCATACACAGTCGGATGACATTCGTGTGGCATGCCATCAACGCCCTTGGCCAGCACACACAGTCAGACGACATCGGGCGTGGAATGCCATCATAACCCTTTGACAGCATACACGGTCGAACTATGTCAGGAATGCCATGTAATCATCGCCCTTGGTCAGCATACATGGTCGGACGATATCATGCGTGGCATGCCTGCATGGGCTTTAGACAACACACACGGGCACCCGATGTCAGGTGCAGCATGCCATCATAGCTATTGGGCAGAACATACGATCAGATGACATTGGGCATGACAATGCCATCATCACCCTTTGGCCTCACACACGATCGGAATAGATCGGGCGTGTAATTCCCACATGGACCTTG
Source organism: Solanum chilense (assembly GCA_032847665.1). Classification (NCBI taxonomy): domain Eukaryota; kingdom Viridiplantae; phylum Streptophyta; class Magnoliopsida; order Solanales; family Solanaceae; genus Solanum; species Solanum chilense. The sequence continues at coordinate 10,377,480 of CM064968.1, read as the reverse complement.
GGCAGCACACACAATCGGACAATATTGGGCGTGGCATGCCATCATCGTCCTTGGACAACACACACGGTCGGATGAAGTCAGGTGTGGCATGTTATCATTTCCCTTGGACAACACATTCGATCAAATCATGTCGGGTGTGGCATGCCTGCTTGGATTAGCAACACACGCGATCGAAATACGTCAAACGTGGCATGATTGCATGGCCCTTTTGCGGAACATAGGGCAGACTAATCTTGCATGGAATGCAATCATCTCCCTTGGACAGCACACATGCTCGGACAATGTTAGGCATGGAATGAAATCATTGCCCTTGGAAACCATACATGGTCGTACGACGTAGAGCGTGGGATGTTATCATCGCCCCTGAGAAGAACACACAGTCGAAAAAGGATGATCCTAGCATCCCCACATGGATGTTAAGTAGCACACACGGTCGAACGACGACGGGTGTGGAATGCAATCATCACACTTGGAAAACATAAATAGTCGGACGATGTCGGGCGAGGCATGTTATCATCACCTTTAGATAGAACACACCATCAGACGATGTAGAGCGTGGCATAGCATCATCACCCTTGGGAAGCATATACGGTCATGGTCGGACGACGTCGGGCGTGACATGCCATCATCGCCCTTGGGAGGCGCACATGGTCGGATGACTTTCGGCATGACATGCCATTATTTCCCTTGGGAAGCATAAAGAGCGGGACTACGTCAGGCGTGGAATGTCATCATCGCTCTTGGACAGCACACATAGTCAGACGATGTCGGGAATGGCATGCTATCATCGCCCTTTGACACTATACGCAGTCGGATGATGTTAGGCGTGGCATGTTATGATTGACCTTATAAAGAACACACGTTTGGGCGACGTTGGGCGTGGCATGCCTGCATTGACATTGTGCAGTACACACGATCGGAAGACGTCAGGCGTCACATGATATCATCACCCTTGGACAACACACACGTTCGAACGATATTGGGCATGGCATGCTCACATGTCCCTTGGGTAACACACACGGTCGGACAACGTCGTACGTTGCATGCCATTATCGCCCTTGGGTAGCACACACGGTCGGATGACATCGAGCGTGACAAGTCATCATCGCCCTTCGACAACAGACATGTTTGGATGACTTTGGGCGTGCCATGCCATCATCGCCTTTAAAAGCACACACGGTCGAACGACGTCGAGCGTTGCATATTATTATTTACCTTGGACAACACATACGGTTGGACCACGTCGGGTGTGGCATGCCCGCATGGCTCTTGGGAAACACATATGATCGGATGATGTCGGGTATGAAATGCAATCATCGCCATTGAGAAGCAGACACGGTCGGACGACGTCATTCCTGACCTATAATCATTGCCCTTGGGCAGCAAACACGATCGGATGACATTGGGTGTGGCATGCCATTATCTCCCTTGGACAACATACACGGTCGGATAACATCGGGCGTGGCATGTTATCCTTGCCCTTAGACAGAACACATGATCGAATGATGTCGGGCGTGGCATGCCGTCATGGCCATTGGGCAGCAAACACATCCGGACGACGTCGGCCTGGCATGCCATCGTCGCCCTTGGGCAGCACACACGGTCAGACGACATCGGGCATGGAGTGCCATCATAACCCTTGGACAACATACACGGTCGTACTACGTCGGGCATGCGATGTTATCATCTCCCTTGGTCAGCACACACGGTCGGACCACATCAATTGTGTAATGCTTGTATGGGCCTTAAACAACACATACGGTTGCACGACATCGGGCACGACATGTTATCATAGCTCTTAAGCAGCACACATGATCGGATGACATCGGGCATGACATGCCATCATCGCCCTTGGGCCGCACACACGATTGGAATACATCGGGCGTGGCATGCCCACATGGACCTTCGGCAGCACACACAGTCGGACGACATCAAACGTGGCATGCAATCATAACCCTTGGGCAGCACACACGGTCGGATGATGTCGGGCATGACATGCTATTATCACCCTTGGGCAGCACACATAGCCGGACTACGTCAGGCATGGAATGCCTCCATGGCCCTTAGGAAGCATACAGGGCGGATTATATCAGGTGTGGCATGCCATCATCTCCCTTGGATAGCATACAAGCTCGGACGACGACGGGCATGGCATGCCATTATCGCATTGGAGACCATAAACATTCAAACGACGTCGGGCGTGGGATGTTATCATCGCCCTTATGAAGAATACATGGTCGGATGACGTCGGGCGTGGCATACCCGCATGGCCCTTGACTAACACAAATGGTCAGACAGTTATGGGTGCAACATGCAATAATCGTACTTGGACAACATACACGGTCGTACAACGTCAGGTGTGGCATGTTATCATCTCTGTTGGACAAAATAGACGGTCCGACGATGTCGGGCATTAGATGCCATCAGTTCACTCGGTCAATGCTCATGATTGAACTATGTCGGGAGTGGCATGCCATCTTGCCCTTGTACAACACAAACGGTCGGACAACGTCAAGCGTGGCATTCCATCATTGCCTTTGGACAACACACACGAACGAACAACTTTGGACGTGGCATCCCATCATCGCTCTTGGGCAGCACACACGATGATGATATCGGGCGTGGCTTGCCATCATCGCCTTTGGACAACACACCCTGATATTGGGTGTGACATGCCAACATGGCCATTGGGCAGCACAAATAGTTTGAAATGTCGGGCGTGCCATGCCATCATCGCCCTTGGGCAGCACACACACTTGGACGACATCGGGCGTGGCGTGTCATAATCGCCTTTGGGCAACGCACACGATCGGTCCACGTCGGGCAAGGCATGCCCACATGGCCCTTAGGCAGCACACATGGTCGGACGATGTCGTACGTGGAATGACATCATCTCCCTTGGATAGCACACAAGATCGGACTACTTAGGGCATGGAATACCATCATCGCCCTTGGGGAGCACACATGGTCTGACGACGTCGAGCATGGCATGCCATTATGGTGCTTGGGCATTACAAATGGCCGGACGATGTCGCGCGTGGCATGTCATCATCGACCTTGGAAAACGTTGGATGACGTCAAGAGTGGCATATTATCATCGCCCTTGAAAAATACACACGGTAAGACAACGTCGAGCGTGACAAGCCATCATCGCCCTTGGGCAGCACACAACGTTGTACGATGTCGGGGGTTAAATGCCATCATCGTGTTTGTGCAGTGCACACGATCGAACGATGTCGGGCATTAGAGGCCATAATTTCCCTTGGGCAACACACACGGTCGGACTACGTCAGGGGTTGCATGCCATATCGCCCTTTGACATCAACACACGGTCAGATGAAGTCGAGCATGGCATGCCATCAGCGCCTTTGGATAACAGACACGGATGAATGACGTCGGACGTTGCCTGCCATCATCACCCTTGGAAAACACACAAGATCAAAATACGTCGCGCCTAGCATGCCAGCATGGTCCTTGGGCAACACACATGGTCAGACAATGTCGAGCATGGCATGCCATTATCTCCCTTGGACAGTACACACAATCGAACGACATCAAGCGTGACATAATATCATTACCCTTCAGCAGCACACACCGTTGGAATATATCGGGCGTAGCATGCCATCAACGCCCTTGGAAAGCATGCACAGTAAGACGACGTCAGGCGTGGCATGTTATTTCCGTCCATGGAAAACACACACGATTGGACTACGTCAGGCGAGGCATGCCCGCATTGCCCTTAGGCAGCACACACGGTCAGAAGACCTTGGGCGTGACATGATATCATCGTCGTTGAACAACACACAATAAGGCGATTACGGGCATGGCATGCTCGCATGTCCAATGGGTAACACACACAGTCGAACAACGTCAGGCATTGCAGGCCATCATCTTCTTTGGGTAGAACACATGGTCGGACGATGTCGAGCGTGACATGCCATCATCTCCCTTGGATAGCACACAGGATTGAACGACTTTGGAATGTCATGCCATAATCGCCCTTTGAAAGCATACATGATCAGACAACGTCGGGCGTGGCATGTTATCATTTCCCTTGGGCAGCACATAAGATCGAATCACATCGGGTAAGGCATGCCAGCACGACTCTTTGGCAGCACATAGGATCGGAGGACGTCAGGCGTGGAATGCAATCATCTCCATCGAGAATCACACATGATCGAATGATGTCGGGTCTGACCTGTCATCATCACTCTTGTGCAGAAAACACAGTCAAATGACGTAGGGCGTGGGATGGAATCATTTCTCTGGGACATCATACACGGTTAGAAGACATCGGGTGTGGCATGTTGTCATTTCCTTAGACAGAACACACGATCGGACGATATCAGGTGTGGCATACCGGCATGGCCATAGGGTAGCATACACAGTCGGACGACGTTCGTGTGGCATGCCATCAACCCCCTTGGCCAGCACACACAGTCAGACGACGTCGGGCGTGGAATGCCATCATAACCCTTTGACAGCATACACGGTCGGACTATGTCAGGAATGCCATGTAATCATCGCCCTTGGTCAGCATACATGGTCGAACGATTTCATGCGTGGCATGCCTGCATGGGCTTTAGACAACACACACGGGCACCCGATGTCAGGTGCAGCATGCCATCATAGCTATTGGGCAGAACATACGATTAGATGACATTGGGCATGACAATGCCATCATCACCCTTTGGCCTCACACACGATCGGAATAGATCGGGCGTGTAATTCCCACATGGACCTTGGACAGCACACACAATCAGACAATATTGGGCGTGGCATGCCATCATCGTCCTTGGACAACACACAGGGTCGGATGAAGTCAGGTGTGGCATGTTATCATTTCCCTTGGACAACACATTTGATCAAATCATGTCGGGTGTGGCATGCCAGCTTGGATTAGCAACACACGCGATCGAAATACGTCAAACGTGGCATGATTGCATGGCCCTTTTGCGGAACATAGGGCAGACTAATCTTGCATGGAATGCAATCATCTCCCTTGGACAGCACACATGCTCGGACAATGTTAGGCATGGAATGAAATCATTGCCCTTGGAAACCATACATGGTCGTACGACGTAGAGCGTGGGATGTTATCATCGCCCCTGAGAAGAACACACGGTCGAAAAAGGATGAGCCTAGCATCCCCACATGGATGTTAAGTAGCACACACGGTCGAACGACGACGGGTGTGGAATGCAATCATCGCACTTGGAAAACATAAATAGTCGGACGATGTCGGGCGAGGCATGTTATCATCACCTTTAGATAGAACACACCATCAGACGATGTAGAGCGTGGCATAGCATCATCACCCTTGGGAAGCATATACGGTCATGGTCGGACGACGTCGGGCGTGACATGCCATCATCGCCCTTGGGAGGCGCACATGGTCGGATGACTTTCGGCATGACATGCCATCATTTCCCTTGGGAAGCATAAAGAGCGGGACTACGTAAGGCGTGGAATGTCATCATCGCTCTTGGACAGCACACATAGTCAGACGATGTCGGGAATGGCATGCTATCATCGCCCTTTGACACTATACGCAGTCGGATGATGTCAGGCGTGGCATGTTATGATTGACCTTATAAAGAACACACGTTTGGGCGACGTTGGGCGTGGCATGCCTGCATTGCCATTGTGCAGTACACACGATCGGAAGACGTCAGGCGTCACATGATATCATCGCCCTTGGACAGCACACACGTTCGAACGATATTGGGCGTGGCATGCTCACATGTCTCTTGGGTAACACACATGGTCGGACAACGTCGTACGTTGCATGCCATTATCGCCCTTGGGTAGCACACACGGTCGGACGACATCGAGCGTGACAAGTCATCATCGCCCTTCGACAACAGACATGTTTGGATGACTTTGGGCGTGCCATGCCATCATCACCTTTAAAAGCACACACGGTCGAACGACGTCGAGCGTTGCATATTATTATTTACCTTGGACAACACATACGGTTGGACCACGTCGGGTGTGGCATGCCCACATGGCTCTTGGGCAACACATATGATCGGATGATGTCGGGCATGAAATGCAATCATCGCCATTGAGAAGCAGACACGGTCGGACGACGTCATTCCTGACCTATAATCATTGCCCTTGGGCAGCAAACACGATCGGACGACATTGGGTGTGGCATGCCATTATCTCCCTTGGACAACATACACGGTCGGATAACATCGGGCGTGGCATGTTATCCTTGCCCTTAGACAGAACACATGATCGAATGATGTCGGGCGTGGCATGCCGTCATGGCCATTGGGTAGCAAACACATCCGGACGACGTCGGCGTGGCATTCCATCGTCGCCCTTGGGCAGCACACACGGTCAGACGACATCGGGCATGGAGTGCCATCATAACCCTTGGACAACATACACGGTCGTACTACGTCGGGCATGCGATGTTATCATCTCCCTTGGTCAGCACACACGGTCGGACGACATCAATTGTGTAATGCTTGTATGGGCCTTAAACAACACATACGGTTGCACGACATCGGGCACGACATGTTATCATAGCTCTTAAGCAGCACACATGATCGGATGACATTGGGCATGACATGCCGTCATCGCCCTTGGGCCGCACACACGATTGGAATACATCGGGCGTGGCATGCCCACATGGACCTTCGGTAGCACACACAGTCGCACGACATCAAACGTGGCATGCAATCATAACCCTTGGGCAGCACACACGGTCGGATGATGTCGGGCATGACATGCTATTATCACCCTTGGGCAGCACACATAGCCGGACTACGTCAGGCATGGAATGCCTCCATGGCCCTTAGGAAGCATACAGGGCAGATTATATCAGGTATGGCATGCCATCATCTCCCTTGGATAGTATACAAGCTCGGACGACGACGGGCATGGCATGCCATTATCGCATTGGAGACCATAAACGTTCGAACGACGTCGGGCGTGGGATGTTATCATCGCCCTTATGAAGAATACATGGTCGGATGACGTCGGGCGTGGCATACCCGCATGGCCCTTGACTAACACAAATGGTCGGACAGTTATGGGTGCAACATGCAATAATCGTACTTGGACAACATACACGGTCGTACAACGTCAGGTGTGGCATGTTATCATCTCCGTTGGACAAAATAGACGGTCCGACGATGTCGGGCATTAGATGCCATCAGTTCACTCGGTCAATGCTCATGATTGAACTATGTCGGGAGTGGCATGCCATCTTGCCCTTGTACAACACAAACGGTCGGACAACGTCAAGCGTGGCATGCCATCATTGCCTTTGGACAACACACACGAACGAACAACATTGGACGTGGCATCCCATCATCGCTCTTGGGCAGCACACACGATGATGATATCGGGCGTGGCTTGCCATCATCGCCTTTGGACAACACACCCTGATGAACGATATAGGAAGTTGCATGCCATCATTTCTCCTGGAAAGCACATACGGTCAGACGAAGTTGGGCATGGCATGCAAGTATTGTCTTTGGGCAGAACACAAGATCAGATTACGTCGGCATGGCAAGCCATCATTACTTTTGGGAAATACACATGGTCGGACGATGTTGGGTGTGGCAATGCCATCATCACCCTACGATAGCATACACGGTCAGACTACATTGAGCATGCCATGTTATAATCTCTCTTGGTCAGCATACATGGTAGAACAACGTCAAGCGGGGCAATGAACACATAGACCTTGGGTAGCACACACGGTCGAACGACGTCTGCCGTGATATGTCATCATCGCCCTTTGGAAGCACACACTATCAAACAACGTCAGGCATCGCACAACGTCGGGTATGACATGTCATTATCTCCCTCGGGCAGCACACATGGTCAAACTACGTCTTGCGTGGAATGACATCATCTCCCTTGGACAGAACACACGGTCGGACAACATCGAGCGTGGCATGCAATCATCGACCTTGGAAAGCACACACACTTAGACAATGTCGGGCGTGGCATGCCACATCTCCCTTTGACAGCACACACGATCGGACGACGTCAGGCGTGGCATGCCATCATGATCCTTGGACTGCACATACGGTCGAACGACGACAAGCGTGGCATGTCATCATCTCCCATGAACAACACCCACGATTGGACAACGTCGGGCGTGGCATGCCATCATCGCCCTTGGGCAACACACACAGTCGGACGATGTTGGTCGTGGCATGACATCATCTCTCTTGGAAAGAATACATGGTCGAATGACGTCGGGTGTGCCATGTTATCATCGCCCTTGGACAACACTCACGATCGCAACACGTCAGGCATGGAAATCTTGCATGGTCCTCAGGTAGTACACACGGTCAGATGAGATATGTCATGGGATGCCATCATCACCTTTGCAAAACACACACGGTCAAACAACGTCGGGCGTGACATGCCATCATCGCTCTTGGGAAACAAAAACGGTCGGACAACGTCGAGCATGGCATGCAAATCGCCCTTGGAGTGCGTACACAGTGATACGACATTGGGCGCGACATGTAATCGCCCTTGGATAGAATACACGATCGGATGATGTCTATCATGGCAAGATGTCATATTCTTGAGCAAAACACACGGTTGACGACCTCGCGTGGCATGCGATCGTCGTTTTTTGGCAGCACTCACGGTAGGATGGTGTCGGGCGTGGAATTCCAGCATCACAATTGGAAAACATCCACGCTCAAACTATGTTGGGTGTGCCATGTTATCATCGTCCTTGGTCAGCATACACGATGGGACGACATCAAAAGGGGCATTCCCACATGGCCCATGGGAACCACACACGGTCGTAGGACGTCGGGCGCGACATGCTATTATAGCCCTTAGGCAGCACATACCGTCGGACGGCGTCGATCATGACATGCGGTCATCGCCCTTGGACAGCACACATGGTTTGACGACGTCGAGCATGATAGGCCGTCATATTTCTAGGGTAGTACACACGGTCAGACTACATTGGGCGTAGCATGCCAGATGACCCTTAGGCAGCACACACGGACAAACAATGTCGGGCATAGGATGAGATCATTGCACTTGGATCGCAAACACGGTCGGATGACGTCGGACGTGACATACCATCATCGCCCTAGGGAAGTACACACGATCATACTCCGTTGGGTGTGGTATGTTATCATCCCCTTGGATAGAACACATGGTCAGACGACGTCGAGCGTGGCATGCCATCATCGCCCTTGGGCAGCACACACTGTCGGACTATGTCGGGCGTGGCATGCCATCATCTCCCTTGGATAGCACGCCGGTGGGACGAAATTTGTCGTGGCATGACATCATTGCCCTTGGAATTAACACACAGTCGGACGACGTCATGAGTGGCATGCAAGCATTGTCTTTGGGCAGCACACACGGTAGGATGACATTGAGCGTGGCATGCCATCATCACCCTTGGAGAGCACACACAATCGGACTACGTCGGGCATCGCATGCCATCATCGCCCTTTAGAAACACACATTGTCGGACGATGTTGGCTGTGGCATGCCATCATCGCTCTTGGGCAGCAGACACGGTCGGACTATGTCGAGCGTGCCATGTCATTATCATTCTTGGTCAGCATACACGGTCGTAGAACGTTAAGCGTTGCGATGCCTGCATAGCCCTTGGGCAGCAAATACAGTCAACGACGATGGCTGTGACATGCTGTCATCTCGCTTTAGAAGCAGAAACTGTGGAACAACATTGATCATGACTTGCCATCATCTCCCTTGGGCAGCACACACGATCGCACTACGTCTAGCCTGGCAAGCCATCATCTCCTTTGGACAGAACACACTGTCGGACGATGTAGAACGTGATATGCAATCATCGCCCTTGGAAAGCACACAACGTTAGACAATGTCAGGCGTGGCATGCCGTCATCTCCCTTGGATAGCACTCATGGTGGAACGACGTCAGGTGTAGAATGCCATCATGCTTCTTGGACTATACACACGGTCACATGACGTTAAGCAATTCATGGCATCATCACCCTTGGACAACACAGAAGATCAAACAACGTCGGGTGTTGCCTGCCATCATCGCCCTTGGGTAACACGCACGGTCAGACGATGTTGGCCCTGGCATAACATCATCGCCCTTGGATAGCATACATGGTCGGACGCCGTCGGGCATGCTATGTTATCATTTCTCTTGGACAACACAAACGATTGGACCACGTCGGGTGTGGCATGCTTACATGGACCTTGGGTAGCACACACGATCGGATGACATATGGCGTGGTATGCCATCATCTCCTTTGGGTAGTATATACGGTCAGAAAACATCGGGAGTGAAATGACATCCTTCCTCTCGTGCAACAAACACAGTTGGACGACGTCGAGCATGTCATGCAATAATTGCCCTTGGACAGCGTACATGGTGAGATGACATGCATCCCATGTAATCATCTCCCTTGGATAGAACACACGATCGAATGACGTCAGGCGTGGCATGCCCGCATAGCCCTAGAGCAAAACACATGGTAAGATGACGTCGGCGTGGTATGACATCATCGCCCTTGGGCAGCATTCACGCTCTGACGCTATCGGGCGTGGAATTCAAGCATCACTTTTTTACAGCATACATGGTCGGACTACATCGGGCCTGCCATGTTATAATCACCAATTGTCCGCATAGAGGTTGGGACAATGTCAAGCATGGCATTCCCGCATGGCCCTGAGAAAACATACACGGTCGCACGACGTCGGGCGTGGCATGCCATCATAGCCCTTGGGCAGCACACACGGTCAGACGAAGTCGAGCATGACATGCCGTTAACTAGTTGACTTTGATGGATGCTTTAGAAAGCTGATATTATGAAAACATATTAGAATAATGTGTCACCTTCAAAATCCATGACGTGTCGTAAATACTAACATAGGAGTCATTAGATCTATGTACTATTTCTAAGTTAATTTCTAATGAATATAGGTCATTTAGGAGGTTTAAGGACCAAAACATCCAAGAAAGTCCATGACATTCAGTAAGTTGGTTCAAAGGGGTATTAGTGTGCTTTAGACTATTTGACTAACTTTTAGGAGTCAGAAATGTACGAAAATTGGTGGAAAGGTAGCTAATAGGTGTTTGAGTTGTTTCATAGTTGAAACATCTGGGTACGACTCCCCAAGGACCAACCAAGGTCCCTTGAGGAGGACTGTTATAGTTTGATGCAAAACTGCCTGGCATTGTGCATCGACGGGATAGAAGACGACCCTTGTGTGGATCGACGGGGTATCGATGCCACCGTCGTCCCACGCTTAGGTTGGTGAAGAACGACCCTTCACCTTCAAAGCTTGTCAACTCATTGACGGAGTGTAGAGGTACAGGCTATGGTCCGTGTGTGGATCGATCAAGCGTCGATCCTAGCATCGTCCCACACTTAGATTATTGGAGGACGCCCCTCGCCTGCACAATCATTGACCAAGACGAAGTAGTGTAGGACGTATGGGGAGATGTCCATTGAATCATAGACGGCCTGTATCAGACTCTCGTCTGTGAGGGTCCTAAGTTGATGAACATTTTAAATTTAGTTTATTTAATTAATTAATTTGTTTAGGGGTTAGTTGGGGATTAAAGGGAGAATAATAAAGTTTATTAAGTACCACAATAAATACCCTCAACCCTCATTAATATAATGGAAGTCACAAATAAACTCTCTTCCTTCTATGTTATTTCTCTCTCTACATGAACTAACCATTAAGTATAGCAAGGATTAGGGTTTGCGAGATCGAAAGGAACGAATTCATAATCAAATTATTTCCAAACATTAATGTAAGGGTTATATTCCCCTTTGAGACTCTTTCCTGAAAGGGTTTCTTAAAAAATAGATTTACAAAGTTTAGTTTTCTTATGGGTTTCATTCAATTAAGAAATTGAAGTTCTGATTGAGTTGTTAATGATTTATTTAGATTATATTGAGTAGATTAACATGTAATTCAACTTGTTTATGGTAGTTGTTGATGGTTTACTCTAAATTGAAGAATATGATCATCCATCCCTAACCCTAGGTAGTGATCCTAACCTATATTGTATATTGATCATTCAATTGAGTTTGTTCTTGATTAGATTACTATCATATGGTGTTAATATGATTGAAATAAGAATAATAATAGGCTTATCATGTTAGTTCTTGAGATGTGATTTAGGTTATGAATTGTAAAGGTGAAATTAGCCTATGTATTTGTCTCAAGTTGTGATCTATTGTTGAATTGTGTTATAGAGATTAAATTGGCCTAGTTATCTTATTGGTTATCATTGTGTGATTATTTTACTCCCCAAATTGGGTTGAGTTACGGGTTGATGGTATGACCTTGATGATAGACTATGAGGAAGACTTGGTAAGTCTTAGAATCTCTTTATTTATTTCAATTGTGATTAATTGTTATTAAGTCATGATATTACATTGGAGTATGCCTTATACAGGGATTATAGGGTGGTATGATGTTGAATTGAAATTTCTTGAATATTTTGTGGTTGATTAAGGTTTATGTGATATAAGGATGGTGAAAACTATCAATGATCCTTGATATTCTATCAAATGCTTATGTGTTAACCTCACTTATATGAATTTTGATGAAAGGACTTATACACATACAATTCTTAATGAGCTTTTGATGAGATTATTATATAAGGGGTAGAACCTATAGTCTAAATAAAGCTATGGTTGATAATTAAAGGCTTAAAGATATCTCAATAAAAGGACATACCTTAGCTCCGAGTGAAACTGACAATTGGAGGTGATGACTTACCAAAGAGGAAGATTGCCCTATAAGTCTACATGAAATGTTGACTTCCCAAAGAGGAATACTCATCCAATGGATTCCCATGAGGGGAGGCCCTAACTGCCATGTGGTATCAAGAGAGAATATACTATCTCTTTGTTCTTGAACTATCTTCCCCCCATAGGAATACTAGCTAGTGGATATATCTAGAAAGCTACGTTTGTGTTTGGTTCTACTTTTGCCGGTAGACCACCTTCCATCGGTGTAAGGATTTACAACACCAGATTCTACAATTAGATCATGTGGTCTATGTCGGTTAAGGCAAGGGTTCCCTAAATTAAAATAAAGTAATGAAGTATAAACTAACTAAGGTGACTTGAGAGGTTTTACTTAGACTAGGTACGTACATGGGACTATACCTATTCCTTGCACTAGTTAAACTTGATGGAAGCTTTAGGAAGTTGATATAATTCAAGCATATGATAATGATGTATATAATGATAATATGTTGATGCTTAAACGTAAATGTCTATACATGATGATGATTATTCTCTTGATATATGTAGTTGGATTATATTGTTAAAGTTGGACATTGGTTATGTTTTAATGTTGAGTTTTCTTTATTGTTCAAGGTTATGGGGCGTAGCTTGATCATTGCACTTGTTGACTTTATAAGGATTCATGAGTAGTTCTCTTGCTTATTGTAATATGATTGACTCTTATTCATTCTAGTGATATTATTCTTTGTTGTTAAGGTTGTATTAAATCACAGTTTCAAGTATGTTGGGATAACTAATAATTGTTGAGATAGTAAGCACGTCTGGTGTGGGTAATATAACTTACTTTACTTTTCATTAAGTCCCTTAAGGGGTAATTTGGCATGTTTTGATAAGAAGTCCTTTTTAGCATGTTTTTTGTTTATGTGCATAAGATCCCATACTTAGCACATGTGAAGTACTAACCCCATTTTGTTCCCTTTTCCCAAACATTTTAGGTTCCGGTAGTTGAAGAGTTTTGAAAGCCACAATTTTGATGACTTGGATTTTTCCTTTCATCCAAGTGGGGTAGGTCAGAAAATTTCGAGAGCAATGAAGTCATCTATCTTACGGATTTTGTTATAAGCTTATTAACTCTTTCATTCCTTTTACTTTTTAATTGAATATTCTACTTCCGTATGACCTATCTATAGTCTTGTTGGATTGATGTTAGGGATATGCCCATATTTTGATGATCGTTTAGATTGTATGAGATGAGACTATTTCTATATTTTCCATATATGTATATGCAATAAAAGTAAAAGGCTATGTAACTTTCTTATACGAAGGATCTATGTATACTTGATATGTATATATATTATGTGTATGGAGAGGTCTATGTAACCCAAGTAGTGATAATGAAAGTTTTAAATTTTTCCGCATTTTTCAACCTATGAATGTAATGACATAAAACTGAGAGACTATTCTTGGTACATAAAAAGGACGACAATGCTAGTTACATATAGAGGGTGAAACCGGATATGACAGCAATCTTGCCCTTGGACAGCACAAAAGGTCGGACGACGTTGGGCGTGGCATGCCATTATCGCCATTGGACAACACACACGGACGAACGACTTCGCACGTGGGATGCCATCATCACCCTTGGACAGTATACAAGATCACACGACATTGGGAGTGGCATGCCAGCATGGTCATTGGGCAGCACACACGGTTAGACGATGTTGAGCGTTGCATGCAATCATCGCCTTTGGATAGCACACACAATTGGACTACGTCGGGCGTGGCATGCCATCATCGCCCTTGGGCAGCACACACGGTCGGACGACGTCGGGCGTGGGATGCAATCATTGCCCTTAAAAAGCATACACGATCGGACGATGTCGGGCATGGCACGTTATCGTCGCCCTTGGACATCACACACAATCGGACCACATCGGCGAGGCATGCCCACGTGGCCCTTGGATAGAACACACGATCGGATGATGTCGGGTGTGCCATGCGATCATCGCCATTAGGCAGCACAAATAGTAAGACGACGTCGGGCGTTACATGCCATCATCACCCATGGGTAGCACACACGGTCAGATGACGTCGGGCATCGCATGCTATCATCTCCCTTGGATAAAATAAACAGTCGGAGGACGTCGGGCGTGTCATACCATCATCGCCCTTAGAATGAACACACGCTTGGATGATGTCGAGTGTGGCATGCAATCATCACCCTTTGAAAACATACACAGGGTTAAATGACGTCAGGCATATCATGCCATCATCGCCCTTTGACAACATTGATGGTCGGATGATGACGGGCATGTCATGTTATCATTGACCTTACACTCTACTCATTGTCAGACAACGTCGATCATGGCATGCTATCATCACCCTTGGGAAGCACACCCGGTCAAACAACGTCAGGTGTTTAATGCCATCATTACCCTTGGACAGTATACACAGTAGTACTACATCGGGCGTGGAATATTATCATCACCCCTGGTTAGCACACACAGTCGAACAACTCAAGCGTGGCATGCCCGCATGGTCTTTGGGCAACACACACGATCGCATGATGTCAGGCATGGAATGCCATAATCGCCCTTGGGCAACACATAGAATCAGACTACGTTGAGCATGGCATTCCACATGGCCCTTGCACAGCACACATGGTTGGATGACGTGGAGTGGGCATGCCATCATCACCTTTGGACAACACACACGGACAGACGACCTCTGGTATTTCATGCCATCATCGCCCTTGTACTGCACACACAGTCGATGATATTGGGTGTGACATGCCAACATGGCCATTGGGCAGCACAAATAGTTTGAAAATGTCGGGCGTGCCATGGCATCATCGCCCTTGGGCAGCACACACACTTGGATGACATCGGGCGTGGCGTGTCATCATCGCCTTTGGGCAACGCACACGATCGGTCTACGTCGGGCAAGGCATGCCCATATGGCCCTTAGGCAGCACACATGGTCGGACGATGTCGCACATGGAATGACATCATCTCCCTTGGATAGCACACAAGATCGGACTACTTAGGGCATGGAATACCATCATCGCCCTTGGGGAGCACACATGGTCTGACGACGTCGGGCATGACATGCCATTATGGTGCTTGGGCACCACAAATGGCCGGACGATGTCGCGCGTGGCATGTCATCATCGACCTTGGAAAATGTTGGATGACGTTAAGAGTGGCATATTATCATCGCCCTTGAACAATACACACGGTAAGACAACGTCGAGCGTGACAAGCCATCATCGCCCTTGGGCAGCACACAATGTTGTACGATGTCGGGCGTTAAATGCCATCATCGTGTTTGTGCAGTGCACACGATCGGACGATGTCGGGCATTAGAGGCCATAATTTCCCTTGGGCAACACACACGGTCGGACTACGTCAGGGGTTGCATGCCATATCACCCTTTGACATCACACATGGTCAGATGAATTCGAGCATGGCATGCCATCAGCGCCTTTGGATAACAGACACGGATGAATGACGTCGGACGTTGCCTTCCATCATCACCCTTGGAAAACACACAAGATCAAAATACGTCGCGCCTAGCATGCCAGTATGGTCCTTGGGCAACACACATGGTCAGACAATGTCGAGCATGGCATGCCATTATCTCCCTTGGACAGTACACACAATCGAACGACATCAAGCGTGACATAATATCATTGCCCTTGAGCAGCACACAGCGTTGGAATATATCGGGCGTAGCATGCCATCAACGCCCTTGGAAAGCATGCACGGTAAGACGACGTCGGGCGTGGCATGTTATTTCCGTCCATGGAAAACACACACGATTGGACTACGTCAGGCGAGGCATGCCCGCATTACCCATAGGCAGCACACACGGTCAGAAGACGTCGGGCGTGACATGATATCATCGTCGTTGAACAACACACAATAAGATGACTACGGGCATGGCATGCTCGCATGTCCAATGGGTAACACACACAGTCGAACAACATCAAGCGTTGCAGGCCATCATCTTCTTTGGGTAGAACACATGGTCGGACAATGTCGAGCGTGACATGCCATCATCTCCCTTGGATAGCACACAGGATTAAAACGACTTTGGAATGTTATGCCATAATCGCCCTTTGAAAGCATACACGATCAGACAACGTTGGGCGTGGCATGTTATCATTTCCTTTGGGCAGCACATAAGATTGAATCACATCGGGTAAGGCATGACAGCACGGCTATTTGGCAGCACATAGGATCGGAGGACGTCAGGCGTGGAATGCAATCATCTCCATCGAGAATCACACATGATCGAATGATGTCGGGTCTGACCTGTCATCATCGCTCTTGTGCAGAAAACACAGTCAAATGACGTAGGGCGTGGGATGGAATCATTTCTCTGGGACATCATACACGGTCATAAGACATCGGGTGTGGCATGTTGTCATTTCCTTAGACAGAACACATGATCGGACGATATCAGGTGTGGCATGCCGGCATGGCCATAGGGTAGCATACACGGTCGGATGACGTTCGTGTGGCATGCCATCAACGCCCTTGGCCAGCACACACACTCAGACGATGTCGGGCGTGGAATGCCATCATAACCCTTTGACAGCATACACGGTCGGACTATGTCAGGAATGCCATGTAATCATCGCCCTTAGTCAGCATACATGGTCGGACGATATCATGCGTGGCATGCCTGCATGGGCTTTAGTAACACACACGGGCACACGATGTCAGGTGCAACATGCCATCATAGCTATTGGGCAGAACATACGATCAGATGACATTGGGCATGACAATGCCATCATCACCCTTTGGCCTCACACACGATCGGAATAGATCGGGCGTGTAATTCCCACATGGACCTTGGGCAGCACGCACAATCGGACAATATTGGGCGTGGCATGCCATCATCGTCCATGGACAACACACACGGTCGGATGAAGTCAGGTGTGGCATGTTATCATTTCCCTTGGACAACACATTCGATCAAATCATGTCGGGTGTGGCATGCCAGCTTGGATTAGCAACACACGCGATCGAAATACGTCAAACGTGGCATGCTTGCATGGCCCTTTTGCGGAACATAGGGCAGACTAATCTTGCATGGAATGCAATTATCTCCCTTGGACAGCACACATGCTCGGACAATGTTAGGCATGGAATGAAATCATTGCCCTTGGAAACCATACATGGTCGTACGACGTAGAGCGTGGGATGTTATCATTGCCCTTGAGAAGAACACACGGTCGAAAAAGGATGAGCCTAGCATCCCCACATGGATGTTAAGTAGCACACACGGTCGAACGACGACGGGTGTGGAATGCAATCATCACACTTGGAAAACATAAATAGTCGGACGATGTCGGGCGAGGCATGTTATCATCACCTTTAGATAGAACACACCATCAGACGATGTAGAGCGTGGCACAGCATCATCACCCTTGGGAAGCACATACGGTCATGGTCGGACGACGTCGGGCGTGATATGCCATCATCGCCCTTGGGAGGCGCACATGGTCGGATGACTTTCTGCATGACATGCCATCATTTCCCTTGGGAAGCATAAAGAGCGGGACTACGTCAGGCGTGGAATGTCATCATCGCTCTTGGACAGCATACATAGTCAGACGATGTCGGGAATGGCATGCTATCATCGCCCTTTGACACTATACGCAGTCGGACAATGTCAGGCGTGGCATGTTATGATTGACCTTATAAAGAACACACGTTTGGGCGACGTTGGGCGTGGCATGCCTGCATTGCCATTGTGCAGTACACACGATCGGAAGACGTCGGGCATCACATGATATCATCGCCCTTGGACAACACACACGTTCGAACGATATTGGGCGTGGCATGCTCACATGTCCCTTGGGTAACACACACGGTCGGACAACGTCGTACGTTGCATGCCATTATCGCCCTTGGGTAGCACACACGGTCGGACGACATCGAGCGTGACAAGTCATCATCGCCCTTCGACAACAGACATGTTTGGATGACTTTGGGCGTGGCATGCCATCATCGCCTTTAAAAGCACACACGGTCGAACGACGTCGAGCGTTGCATATTATTATTTACCTTGGACAACACATACGGTTGGACCACGTCGGGTGTGGCATGCCCGCATGGATCTTGGGCAACACATATGATCGGATAATGTCGGGCATGAAATGCAATCATCGCCATCGAGAAGCAGACACGGTCGAACGATGTCATTCCTGACCTATAATCATTGCCCTTGGGCAGCAAACACGATCGGACGACATTGGGTGTGGCATGCCATTATCTCCCTTGGACAACATACACGGTCGGATAACATCGGGCGTGGCATGTTATCCTTGCCATTAGACAGAACACATGATCGAATGATGTCGGGCGTGGCATGCCGTCATGGCCATTGGGCAGCACACACATCCGGACGACGTCGGCGTGGCATGCCATCGTCGCCCTTGGGCAGCACACACGGTCAGACGACATCGGGCATGGAATGCCATCATAACCCTTGGACAACATACACGATCGTACTACGTCGGGCATGCGATGTTATCATCTCCCTTGGTCAGCACACATGGTCGGACGACATCAATTGTGTAATGCTTATATGAGCCTTAAACAACACATACGGTTGCACGACATCGGGCACGACATGTTATCATAGCTCTTAAGCAGCACACATGATCGGATGACGTCGGGCATGCCATGCCGTCATCGCCCTTGGGCCTCACACACGATTGGAATACATCGGGCGTGGCTTGCCCACATGGACCTTCGGCAGCACACACAGTCGGACGACATCAAACGTGGCATGCAATCATAACCCTTGCACAGCACACACGGTCGGATGATGTCGGGCATGACATGCTATTATCACCCTTGGGCAGCACACATAGCCGGACTACGTCAGGCGTGGAATGCCTCCATGGCCCTTAGGAAGCATACAGGGCGGATTATATCAGGTGTGGCATGCCATCATCTCCCTTGGATAGCATACAAGCTCTGACGAAGACGGGCATGGCATGCCATTATCGCATTGGAGACCATAAACGTTCGAACAACGTCGGGCGTGGGATGTTATCATCGCCCTTATGAAGAATACATGGTCGGATGACGTCGGGCGTGGCATACCCGCATGGCCCTTGATTAACACACATGGTGGGACAGTTATGGGTGCAACATGCAATAATCATACTTGGACAACATACACGGTCGTACAACGTCAGGTGTGGCATGTTATCATCTCTGTTGGACAAAATAGACGGTCTGACGATGTCGGGCATTAGATGCCATCAGTTCGCTCGGTCGATGCTCATGATTGAACTATGTCGAGCGTGGCATGCCATCTTGCCCTTGTACAACACAAACGGTCGGACAACGTCAAGCGTGGCATGCCATCATTGCCTTTGGACAACACACACGAACGAACAACATTGGACGTGGCATGCCATCATCGCTTTTGGGCAGCACACACGATGATGATATCGGGCGTGGCTTGCCATCATCGCCTTTGGACAACACACCCTGATGAACGATATAGGAAGTTGCATGCCATCATCTCTCCTGGAAAGCACATACGGTCAGACGAAGTTGGGCGTGACATGCAAGCATTGTCTTTGGGTAGAACACACGATCAGATTACGTCGGCATGGCATGCCATCATTACTTTTGGGAAATACACATGGTCGGACGATATTGGGTGTGGCAATGCCATCATCACCCTACGATAGCATACACGGTCAGACTACATCGAGCATGCCATGTTAAAATCTCTCTTGGTCAGCATACATGGTAGAACAACGTCAAGCGGGGCAATGAACACATAGACCTTGGGTAGCACACACGGTCGAACGACGTCGGCCGTGATATGTCATCATCGCCTTTGGAAGCACACACTATCAAACAACGTCAGGCATCGGACAACGTCGGGTTTGACATGTCATCATCTCCCTCGGGCAGCACACATGGTCAAACTACGTCTTGCGTGGAATGACATCATCTCACTTGGACAGAACACACGGTCGGACAATGTCCAGCGTGGCATGCAATCATCGACCTTGGAAAGCACACACACTTGGACAATGTCGGGCGTGGCATGCCATATCTCCCTTTGACAGCACACACGATCGGACGACGTCAGGCGTGGCATGCCATCATGATCCTTGGACTGCACATACGGTCGGACGACGACAAGCGTGGCATGTCATTATCTCCCATGAACAACACCCACGATTGGACAACATCGGGCGTGGCATGCCATCATCGCCCTTGGGCAACACACACAGTCGGACGATGTTGGTCGTGGCATGACATCATCTCCCTTGGAAAGAATACATGGTCGAATGACGTCGGGTGCCATGTTGTCATCGCCCTTGGACAACACACACGATCGCAACAAGTCGGGCATGGAAATCTTGCATGGTCCTCGGGTAGTACACACGGTCAGATGAGATATGTCATGGGATGCCATCATCACCTTTGCAAACCACACATGGTCAAACAACGTCGGGCGTGACATGCCATCATCGCTCTTGGGAAACAAAAACGGTCGGACAACGTCGATCATGGCATGCAAATAGCCCTTGGAGTGCATACACAGTGATACGACATTGGGCGTGACATGTAATCGCCCTTGGATAGAATACACGATCAGATGATGTCTAGCGTGGCAAGATGTCATATTCTTGAGCAAAACACACGGTTAACAACCTCGCGTGGCATGCGATCGTCGTTTTTTGGCAGCACTCACGGTAGGATGGTGTCGGGCGTGGAATTCCAGCATCACAATTGGAAAACATCCACGCTCAAACTACGTTGGGTGTGCCATGTTATCATCATCCTTGGTCAGCATACACGATGGGACGACATCAAAAGGGGCATTCCCACATGGCCCATGCGCAACACACACGGTCGTAGGACGTCGGGCGTGGCATGCTATTATAGCCCTTAGGCAGCACATACGGTCGGACGGCGTCGATCATGACATGCGGTCATCGCCCTTGGACAGCACACATGGTTTGACGACGTCGAGCATAATAGGCCGTCATATTTCTAGGGTAGGACACATGGTCAGACTACATTGGGCGTAGCATGCCAGATGACCCTTAGGCAGCACACACGGACAAACAATGTCAGACGTAGGATTAGATCATTGCACTTGGATCGCAAACACGGTCGGATGACATCGGACGTGACATACCATCATCACCCTAGGGAAGTACACACGATCATACTCCGTCGGGTGTGGTATGTTATCATCCCCTTGGATAGAACACATGGTCAAATGACGTTGAGCGTGGCATGCCATCATCGCCCTTGGGCAGCACACACTGTCAGACTATGTCGGGCGTGGCATGCCATCATCTCCCTTGGATAGCACACCGGTGGGACGAAATTTGTCGTGGCATGACATCATTGCCCTTGGAATTAACACATAGTCGGACGACGTCGTGAGTGGCATGCAAGCATTGTCTTTGGGCAGCACACACGGTAGGATGACGTTGAGCGTGGCATGCCATCATCATCCTTGGAGAGCACACACAATCGGACTACGTCGGGCGTCGCATGCCATCATCGTCCTTTAGAAACACACATGGTCGGACGATGTTGGCTGTGGCATGCCATCATCGCTCTTGGGCAGCAGACACGGTCGGACTACGTCGAGCGTGCCATGTCATTATCATTCTTGGTCAGCATATACGGTCGTAGAATGTTAAGCGTTGCGATGCCTGCATAGCCCTTGGGCAGCAAATACAGTCGAACGACGATGGCTGTGACATGCTGTCATCTCGCTTTAGCAGCAAAAACTATCGAACAACGTTGAGCATGACTTGCCATCATCGCCCTTGGGCAGCACACACGGTCGCACTACGTCTAGCCTGGCATGCCATCATCTCCTTTGGACAGAACACACTGTCGGACGATGTAGAACATGATATGCAATCATCGCCCTTGGGAAGCACACAACGTTAGACAATGTCAGGCGTGGCATGCCGTCATCTCCCTTAGATAGCACTCATGGTGGAACAACGTCAGGCGTAGAATGCCATCATGCTTCTTGGACTATACACACGGTCACATGACGTTAAGCGATTCATGGCATCATCACTCTTGGACAACACAGAAGATCAATCAACGTCGGGTGTTGCCTGCCATCATCGCCCTTGGGTAACACGCACGGTCAGACGATGTTGGCCCTGGCATAACATCATCGCCCTTGGATAGCATACATGGTCGGACGCCGTCGGGCATGCTATGTTATCATTTTTCTTGGACAACACACACGATTGGACCATGTCGGGTGTGGCATGCTTACATGGACCTTTGGTAGCACTCACGATCGGATGACATATGGCGTGGTATGCCATCATCTCCTTTGGGCAGTATATACGGTCAGAAAACGTCGGGAGTGAAATGACATCCTTCCTCTTGTGCAACAAACACAGTTGGACGACGTCGAGCATGTCATGCAATAATCTCCCTTGGACAGCATACATGGTGAGACGACGTGCATCCCATGTAATCATCTCCGTTGGATAGAACACACGATCGAATGACATCAGGCGTGGCATGCCCGCATAGCCCTAGAGCAAAACACATGGTAAGACGACGTCGGCGTGGTATGACATCATCGCCCTTGGGCAGCACTCACGCTCTGACGCCATCGGGCGTGGAATTCAAGCATCACTTTTTTACAGCATACACGGTCGGACTACGTCGGGCCTGCCATGTTATAATCACCATTGGTCCGCATAGAGGTTGGGACAATGTCAAGCATGACATTCCCGCATGGCCCTGAGAAAACACACACGGTCGCACGACGTCGGGCGTGGCATGCCATCATAGCCCTTGGGCAGCACACACGGTCAGACGAAGTCGAGCATGACATGCCGTCATCAGCCTTGGTCAGCAAACACGGTTGAACGATGTCGAGCGTGACATGCTGTCATCGCCCTGAGGCAGCACACACGGTCGGACTACATCGGGTGTAGCATGCCACATGACCTTGGGCAGCAAACACAGTCAGATGACATCAAGCATGGCATGCTACTTATCACCTTTGGATAGTACATACGAAAGGACGACGTCGGGCGTGACATGCCATCATTGCACTTTAACTACACACATGGTCGGATGACGTCGGGTATGTCATGCCATTATTGCCCTTTGATCACACTTATATTTGGACGACATCGGACATGGCATGTTATCACCCATTTGGATAACATACACGGATGAATGATGTCGAGCGTGGCATGCCATCATCACCCTTAAAATGCACATACAGTTGGACTCCATCGCCCGTGGAACTCCCACATGTACCTTGGGAAACATACATGGTTGGACTACATCGGGCGTGGTATGCCATTATCTCCATTTGAAAGCACACACGCTTGAACTATGTCGAGCGTGGAACGCCATCATCGCCGTTGGACAACACACAGATAGGACTATGTCAGGAGTGGCATGCCATCATCACCCTTTGGAAACACACATGGTCGGACGAAGTTGGGCGTGGCATGCCATCAACACTCATTAGCGGTAGACACGGTCGTACTACGTTAGGCGTGCCATGTTATCATCACCTTTGGTCAGCATACACGGTCGTACAAAGTCAAGCGTTTCAATGCCTACATATCCCTTGGGCAGCACACACGGTCTAACGTCGTAGGCTGTGACATGTCATAATCTCCCTTTGGAAGCACACACTTTCGGACGATGTCAGGCATGACTTGCCGTCATTGCCCTTGGACAGCACACACAGTCGGACAACGTCTAATGTGGCATGCCATCATCTCCCTTAGACAGAACACACTGTCGGACGATGTTCAGCGTGACATTCAATCATCGCCCTTGGGAAGCACACACGGTTGGACTATGTCGTGCGCTGCATGCCATCATTTCCCTTCGATAGCACACACGATCTGACGACGTGAGACGTAACCTGCCATTATCTTCCTTCGACTACACACACTGTCAGACCACGTCAAGCATGGCTTGTCATCATTACCCTTGAACAACATACACGATCAAAACATCGGGTGTGGCATGCAACAATCACCCTTGGGCAAAATGCACGGTGGGACAATGTTGGTTGTGGCATGACATCATCAATATTGGATAGCATACATGGTAAGACAACGTCGCGCGTGCTATGTTATCATCGCCCTTGAACAACAAACACGATTGGACCACATCGGGCATGGCATGCTCGCATGGCCCTAATGTAGCACACACAGTCGGATGACATATGGCATGGCATGCCATAATCGCCCTTTGGCAACACTAACGGTCGGACGGCGTCGGGCGTGGAATTCCAGCATCACCGTTGGACATCATACACGGTCGGACTACGTCGGGTGTTCCATGTTATCATTGCCCTTGGTCAGCATAGACGATACGACGACCTCAAGCATAACATTCGCGCATGTCCCTTGGACAACAACACGGTCGGAAGATGTCGAGCGTGGCATATTATCATTGCCCTTGGAAAGAACACACGGTCAGGCGAAGGCGAGCGTGAAATGCCGTCATCGCCCTTGGGTAGCAAACACGGTCGAACGACTTTGAGCATGACATGTTGTCATCGCCCTTAAGAAGCACACACGGTCAGACTTCATCGGGCGTAGCATACCACATTACCCATGGGTAACACACACTGTCAAATGACATCAGGCGTGGCATGGTATCATCAACTTTGGATAGAACATACGGAGAGACGACGTCAGGCGTGACATGCCATCATTGCACTTGTAAACACACATTGTCGGATGAAGTTGGGCGTGGCATGCCATCATCGCTCTTTAGGGGTAGACACAGTCCGACTACGTCAGGCTTGCCATGTTATCATCACCCTTGGTTAGCATACACGGTCGTACAACGTCAAGCGTTGCAATGCCGGCATAGCCCTTGGGCAGCACACACGATTGAACGACGTAGGCTGTGACATGTCATAATCTCCCTTTGGCAGCACACACTATCGGACGACGTCGGGCATGACTTGCAATCATCGCCCTTGGACAGCACACACAATCGGACTACGTCTAGCGTGGCATGCCATCATCTCCCTTTGACAGAACACATTGTCGGACAATGTCGAGCATGGCATGCAATCATCGCCCTTGGGAAACATACACAGTTGGACAATGTTGGGCGTTGCATGCCGTCATCTCCCTTGGATTGCACACACTGTCGGAGGACATCAGACCTGGCATGCCATCATGGTCCTTGGACTACACACACGGTTAGATGACGTCAAGCATGGCATGTCATCATCACCCTTGAACAAGACACACGATCATACAATATATCGGGTGTGGCATGCCATCATCACCCTTTGGCAAAATGCACGGTCGGACGACATTGGTCGTGGCATGACATCATCGCTATTGGATAGAATACATGGTCGAACGAAAAACACGATCGGACCACATCGGGCATGACATGCTAGCATGGACCTTAGGTAGCACACATAGTCGGATGACATATGGCATGGCATGCCATAATCGCCCTTGGGCAGCACTCACGGTCGTACGATATCATGCATGGAATACCAGCATCACCGTTGGACAGCATACACGGTCAGACTATGTCGGGTGAGCCATGTTATCATTGCCCTTGGTCAGCAAAGATGATGGGACGACATCAAGCATTGCATTCTCCCATGTCACTTGGGAAACAACACGTTCGAACGATGACAAGCGTGGCATGTTATCATTGCCCTTCGTAAGATCACATGGTCAGATAAAGACGAGCGTGACATGCCGTCATCTCTCTTGGGAAGCAAACACGGTCGAACGACTTTGAGCATGACATGCCGTCATCGCCCTTAAGAAGCACACACGGTCAGACTACATAAGGCGTAGCATGCCACAAGACCCATGGGCAGCACACACAGTCAGATAACGTTACGCGTGGCATGCTTTCATCAGCATTGGATAGCACATACGGACAGACGACGTCAGGCGTGACATGCCATCATCGCACTAGGACATCACACATGATTGGACGACTGTGGAATGGCATGCCTTCATCGCCCTTTGAAAGAATACACGAACAGACAACGTCAGGGGTGGAATGTTATCATTTCCCTTGGATAGAACATACGATTGGACCAGGTCTGGTATGGCATGCCAGCATGGCTCATTGGAAGCACATAGGATTAGATGACGTCGAGCGTGGCATGCCATCATCTCCATATGGACAACATACACGGTAGGACGACGTTAGGCATGTTATAATCGCTCTTAGACAGAAGACACGATTGGACGATGTCACAAGCGGCATGCTCGTATGGCCCTTGGGCAGCACACGGTGGACGACGTCTGCTGTGGCATGGCATCATCGCCCTTAGGAAGTGCATACGGTCGGAAGACGTTACGCATGAACTTCTATCATCTCCCTTGGGCAGCACACTGAGACGAACTACCTCAGGTGTGGTATGACATCATCGTTCAGGGTCATAACACACGATCGTGCGACGTCAGGCGTGGCATGCCCGCATTGCCCTTGGGCTGCACACACGGTCGGAAGACGTCAGGCATGACTTGATATAATCGCCCTTGGACAGCACACATGATCGAACGACGTCGGGCGTGGCATGCTCGCATGGACCTTGGGTAACACATACAGTTGAACAACGTTAGGCATTGCAGGCCATCATTTCCCTTGGGTAGTACACAGGATTGGACGACGTCTAACGTGACATGCCATCATCTCCCTTGGACAGCACACACAATTGGACGACTTTGGAATGTCATGCCATCATCGCGACGTTTTTGGAATGGCATGCCATCATAGACCTTTGAAAGCATACACGGTCGGACAAGTCAGGCGTGGCATGTTATCATTTCCATTGGATACAACATACGATCGGACCACGTCGGGTATGCCATGCCAGCATGTCTCTTTGGCAGCACATTGGATCGGATGACATCGAGCGTGGCATGCCATCATCTCCCCTGGACAGCATACATGGTAGGAAGATGTTAAGCATGTTATGATCACTCATAGAGAGACCACACGATTGAACGATGTCAGGCACGACATGCTCCTATGGCCCTTGGGTTGCACACAAGGTAGACGACATCTATCGTGGCATGCCATCATCGCCCCAGTGCATACGGTCGGACAACATTAGGCATGAACTGCGATCATCTCCCTTGAGCAGCACACTGAGTGGGACTACGTCAGATGTGTCATGCCATCATTGTTATGGACAGCACACACGGTCGAACGATGTTGGTCATGGCGTGCCATCATCGCCCTATGTCACCATACATGGTCGAATGACGTCGGGCATGGCATGTTATTATTTCCTATGGAAAGAACACACGGTCGTGCGACGTCAGGCATGGCATGCCCGCATTGCCCTTGGGCAGCACACACGGTCGGAAGACGTCAGGCATGACATGATATAATCGCCCTTGGACAGCACACACGGTCGAACGACGTTGGGCGTGGCATGATCGCACGGACCTTGTGTAACATACACGGTCGAACAACGTCAGGAGTTGCAGGCCATCATCTCCCTTGGGTAGTACACAAGATCGGATGACGTCGAGCGTCACATGCCATCATCTCCCTTGGACAACACACACAATTGGATGACTTTGGAATGTCATGCCATCATCGCCCTTTGAAAGAATACATGATCGGATGACTTCGGGCATGACATGTTATAATTTCCCTATGACAACACATACGATCGGACCACGTCAGGTGGGGCATGCCATTATGATTCTTTGGCAGAACATAGGATCGAATGACGTCGGGCGTGGAATATAATCATTACTACGAGAACCACACACGGTCAGATGATGTTGGGCCTGACATGTCATCATCGCCCTTGTGCAGCAAACACGGCAGACGACGTTGGGCATGGCATGTCATCATCTCTCTGGGATAGAATACACGGTCGGAAAACATCAGGTGCGGCATTTTATCATCGCCCTTAGATAGAAAACACGATTTGACGATGTCAGGCGTGGCATGCCGGCATGGCCATTAGGCAACACAAATGGTCGGACGACATTGGCGTGGCATGCCATCATCTTCCTTGTGCGGCACACATGGTCGGACGACGTAGGGCGTGGAATGCCATCATAACCCTTGGCCAGCATACACGGTCGGACTATGTGAGGCATGACATGTTATCATCGTCCCTTGTCAGCACACACGGTTAGACGATATGAAGCGTGGCATGCCTGCATGGGCCTTAGACAACATACATGGTCGCACGATGTCGGGAGTGGCATGCAATCATAGCCGTTGGGTAGCACAAACGATCGGATGACATCGGGCATAACAATGTCATCATCGCCCTTGGGCCTCACACAGGATCGGAATAGATCGGGCGTGGCATGCCCACATGGACCTTGGGTAGCAAAAACAGTCGGACATCATCCCCCTTGGAATTCACACACGGTCAGACGACGTCAGGCGTGTCATGTAAGCATTGTCCTTGGGGAGCACACAAGGTCGGACGACGTCAAGCGTGGCATGCCATCATCTCCCTTGGACAGCCCATACGATCGGACTACATCGGGCGTGGCATGCTATAATTGCCCTTGGGAAACACACCTGGTCGGTGACGTTGGGCGTGGCATGCCATCATCGCTCTTTTACATAAGACACAGTTGGACTGATTTGGGCGTGCCATATTATCATTTCCATGGTCAACATAAACGGTCTTACACTGTCAAGCTCTACAATGCCTGCATAGCCCTTAGGCAGCATAGACGGTCGAACGACATCGGTGGTGACATGCCGTCATCTCTCTTTGGCATCACACTCTGTCGGACGACGTCGGGCATGACTTGCCGTCATCGCCCTTGGACATCACACACGGTCGGACTATGTCTAGTGTGGCATGCCATCATCTCCCTTGGACATAACACTCTGTTGGACGACGTCGAGCGTGGCATGCCATCAAGGGCAACCCGCACGGTCGGACGATAGTGGATGTGGCACGAAATCATTTCCCTTTGAAAGTATACATTGTCAGACGACGTTGGGCATGTCATGTAATCATCTCCCTTGGATCGAACAGACAATCGGACGACGTCAGGCGTGGCATGCCCACATGGCCGTTGAGCAGAACACACAGTCGTACGACGTCGGCGTGGCATGCCATCATTTCCCTTGGGCAGCACTCACGATCGGAAGGTGTCAGGCGTGGAATTTCAGCATCACCATTGGACAACATATACAGTCGGACTACGTCAAATGTGCCATGTTATCATCTCCCTTGGTCAGCATACACGATGGGACGATGTCAAGCATGGTATTCATGCATGGCCCTTGGGCAACACACACGGTCGAAGGACATCAGGCGTGGCATGACATCATAGCCCTTAGGCATCACACACGGTCAAACAAAGTCGAGTGAGACATGTTGTCATCGCCCTTTGTCAGCAAACACGATTGAACGATGTCGAGCGTGACATGTCGTCATCGCCCTTAGGCAACACAAATGGTCGATGTACATCGAGCGTAGCATGGCACATGACCCTTGGGAAGCACACACAGTAAGATGATGTCAGGCGTGTCATCCTATCATCGCCTTTGGACAGCACATACCGATAGTTGACATCGGGCGTGGCATGTCATCATCGCACTTGGACATGATACACGGTCGGATGACGTCGGACGTGGCATGCCATCATCGCCCTTGGGAAGCACACACGATCATACGACGTCAGGCGTTACATTCTATTATTTCCCTTGGGTAGCACACATGGTTAGACTATGTCGGGCATGGCATGCCATCATCGCCCTAATATAGCACTTACAGTTGGACGGCATCGGGCATGGCATGTTATCACCCATTTGGATAACACACACGGACGAACGACGTCGAGCGTGGTATGCCATCATCTCCTTTAAACTGCACATACATTTGGACTCCATCAAGCGTGGCATTCCCACATGGCCCTTGGGCACATGGTCGGACTACATTGGGTGTGGTATGCAATCATCTCCATTGCAAAGCACACACGGTCGGACTATGTCTAGCGTGGCATGCCATCATCTCCCTTGGACATAGCACTCTGTCGGACGACGTCGAGCGTGGCATGCCATCATTGCCCTTAGGCAACACGCACGGTGGGACGACGGTGGATGTGGCACGAAATCATCGCCCTTGGAAAGTATACATGGTTAGACGACGTTGGGCATGGCATGTAATCATCTCCCTTGGATCGAACCGACGATCGGACGACGTCAGGCGTGGCATGCCCACATGGCCCTTGAGCATAACACACAGTCGTACGACGTCGGCATGGCTGGCCATCATTTTCCTTGGGCAGCACTCACGATCGGATGGTGTCAGGCGTCGAATTTCAGCATCACCATTGGACAACATATACAGTGGGACTATGTCAAATGTGCCATGTTATCCTCTCCGCTGGTTAGCATACACGATGGGACGACGTCAAGCATGGTATTCCTGCATGGCCCTTGGGCAACACACACGGTCGGAGGACATCAGGCTTGGCATGACATCATAGCCCTTGGGCAGCACACACGGTCAGACAATGTCGAGCGTGACATGCCGTCATCGCCCTTTGTCAGCAAACACGATTGAACGATGTCGAGCGTGACATGTCGTCATCACCCTTAGGCAGCACAAACGTTCGATGTACATGGAGCGCAGCATGGCACATGACCCTTGGGAAGCACACACAGTCAGATGACGTCAGGCGTGGAATCCTATCATCGCCTCTGGACAACACATACCTATGGATGACGTCGGGCGTGGCATGCCATCATCGCACTTGGACATCATACACGGTCGGATGACGTCGGACGTGGCATGCCATCATCGCCCTTAGGAAGCACACACGATCATACGACGTCAGGCGTTACATTCTATATTTTCCCTTGGGTAGCACACATGGTTAGACTATGTCGGGCATGGCATGCCATCATCACCCTAAGAAAACACTTACAGTTGGACGACATTGGGCATGGCATGTTATCACCCATTTGGATAACACACACGGACGAACGATGTCGAGCGTGGCATCCCATCATGACCTTTATGCTGCATATACAGTTGGACTCCATCAAGCATGGCATTCCCACATGACCCTTGGGCACATAGTCGGACTACATTGGGTGTGGTATGAAATCATGTCTATTGGAAAGCACACACGGTCGAACTATGTCAAGTGTTGCATGCCATCATCACCATTTTATAGTACACAATCTGACTACATCGAGCATGGCATGCCATCATCGCCCTTGGGTAACACACACGATCGGATGATGTCGTGCATGGCATGTTATAATCGCCCTTAGACAGAAGACACGATCGGACGATGTCTGGCGTGGTATGGCGGCATGGCCATTGGGCAGCACACACGGTCAGACAATGTCAGCGTGGAATGCTATCATCTCCCTTGGGAAGCACACACAATGGGACGACATCGGGCGTTGAATGCCATCATCATCCTCGGTCAACATACACGATCAGACTACGTCGAGCATGCCATGTTATCATCGGAGTTGGTCAGAACACATGGCCGGACAACATAAAGCGTGGCATGCTTGCATGGGCCTTAGACAACACACATGGTCGCAAGTCTTCGGGCGCGGCATGCCATCATAGCCCTTGGGCAGCACACAGGATTGGTGGACATAGGGCGTGGCGTTGTATCATCGCCCTTAGGCCGCACACACGATAGGAATACATCGGGCGTGGCAATCACATATGGACCTTGGGCAGCACACACTGTCGGACGACATCGTCCATGGCATGCAATATTCGCCCTGGGGCAACCCACACGATCATAAGATGTGGTGCATGACATGCAATCTTCACCCTTGGGCAACACAGACAGCTGGACCACGTCAGTCATGGCATGCCCGTATGTCCCTTAGGTAGCACATAGGGCGGACTACATCGGGCGTGGCATGCCATTATCTCCCTTGGACAGAACACACCCTCTTACGACGTCAGGCATGGCATGCCATGATCGCCCTTGGACACCAAACACGATTAGACGATGTCAGACGTGGGATGTTCTCATCTCCCTTGAGCAGAACACACAGTCAGACGACATTGGTTATGGCATGCCTGCATGGCCCTAAAGCAGCACACACTGCCGAATAGCGGCGGACGTTGAATGCAATGATCGCACTTGGACAACATACATAGTCGGACAATTTCGTCGTGGCTTGTTATCATCGCCCTTGAATAGAAAACATGATAAGAAGACATCGAGTGTGGCATGCAATTATCGCCCTTGGGTAGCAAACACGGTCGAACTATATCGGGCTGGCATGCCATTATGCCTTTGGATAACACACACGGACGAACAATATTAGATGTGGTATGCAATCATTGCTCTTGGACAACACACACAATCGGATGATGTCTGGAGTGGCATTCCATCACAGCCTTTGGACAACACCCATGAATGAACGACTTCAGACGTAGCATTCCATCGTCACTCTTGGAAAGCACATACGGTCGGACATCATCGGGCGTGGCATGCAAGCATTGTCCTTGGGAAGCACACACGGTCGAACGACGTCGAGCATGGCAAGCCATCATCGCCCTTAGACAGATCAGAAGATCAAACTACGTCGGGCGTGGCATGCCATCATCGCCGTTGTGAAACACACATAGTCGGATGATATTGGGTCTGGCATGCCATCATCTGCTTGGACAACATACACGGTCGGACTACGTCGAGCGTGCCATATTATCATTGCCATTGGTAGGCATACACGGTGAGTCAACGTCAAACGTGTTAATGCCCGAATAGCCCTTGATCAGCACACACAGTCAAACGATGTTGGCCGTGACATGCAGTCATCAGCCTTGGGCAGCACACATTGTCGGATGACGTCGGTCATGACAAGCCGTCATCGCCCTTGGGCAGCACACAAGGTCGGACTACGTCTAGCGTGACGTCATCTGCCATGGAAAGAACACATGGTCGGATGACGTCGAGCGTGGAAGGCAATCATCGCCCTTGGGAAGCACACATGTTTAGACAATATCGGTGTGGCATGCCATCATCTCCCTTGGACAGCACACACGGTCCGACGAAGTCAAGCGTGGCATGCTATCATGGTCCTTGGATTTCATACACAGTCGAACGATGTCAAGCGTGGCATGGCATCATAACCCTTGGACAACACACACGATTGGACAACGTCGGGAGTGGCATGCAAACATTGCCCTTGGGCAACACAAATGGTTGGAAGACTTTAGTCGTGGCGTGACATCATCTCCCTTGGAAAGCATACATGGTTGGACGACGTCGGGTGTGTCATGTTATCATCGCCTTTGGACAGCACACAGGATCGAACCACGTCGGGCGTGGCATGCTTGCATGGCCCTTTGGTAGCACAAACAGTCGGATGACATATGGTGAGGCATGCATTCATCGCCTTTTGGGCAGCAAACAGGGTCACACAATGTCAGGTGTGACATGCCATCATTTCTCTTGGGCAACAAACACGGTCGGACAACGTCAGGAATGGCATGCAAGAATTGCCCTTGGAAAACATACACAGTCAGACGTCGGGCGTGGCATGTAATCATCTCCTGTGGCATAACAAACGATCGAACGATGTCAGGTGTGGCATGACCACATAAATCTTGAGCAGAACACATGGTCGGAAAATGTTGTCATGGCATGCCATCATCGCCCTTCGGCAGCAATCACCATCGAACAATGTCGGGTATGGAATTCCTGCATCACCCTTCGACAGCATACACGGTTGAACTACGTTAGGCATGGCATTCCATCATCGCCCATGGACATCACACACGGTCGGACGATGTTGGGCATGACATGCCATCATCGCCCTATGACACCATCCATGGTCGGACGACGTCGAGCGTGGCATGTTATCATTGCCCTTGGAAAGAACACACGGTCCGGCGACGTCAGGCGTGGCATGCCTGCATTGACCTTGGGCAGCACACATGGTGGTAAGGCATGCTCGTATGGACCTTGTACAAAATACACTGTCGGAAGACATCGTGTGTGGCATGTTATCATCTTCCTTAAAAAGAACACAAGATCGGATAATGTCAGGTGTGGCATGCCGACATGGACATAGGGCAACACAAACGGTTGAACGATGTCGGCGTGGCATGCCATCAATGCCCTTGGGCACCACACACAGTCGCACTATTTAAGGCATGCCATGTTATCATCGCCCTTGGTCAGCATACATGGTCGGACGATATCATATGTGGCATGCCTGCATGGGCCTTAGACAACACACATGGTCGCAAGATGTAAGGCGCGGCATGCCATCATAGCCGTTGGGCAGCACACACAATCAGATGACATCGCGCGTCACAATGCCATCATTTCCCTTGGGCCGCACACACGGTTGGAATAAATTGGGCGTGGCATGCCCACATGGACCTTGGGAAGCACACACAGTCGGACGACATCAAACGTGGCATGCAATCATAACCCTTGCACAGCACACACGGTCGGATGATGTCGGGCATGACATGCTATTATCACCCTTGGGCAGCACACATAGCCGGACTACGTCAGGCGTGGAATGCCTCCATGGCCCTTAGGAAGCATACAGGGCGGATTATATCAGGTGTGGCATGCCATCATCTCCCTTGGATAGCATACAAGCTCTGACGACGACGGGCATGGCATGCCATTATCACATTGGAGACCATAAACGTTCGAACAACGTCGGGCGTGGGATGTTATCATCGCCCTTATGAAGAATACATGGTCGGATGACGTCGGGCGTGGCATACCCGCATGGCCCTTGATTAACACACATGGTGGGACAGTTATGGGTGCAACATGCAATAATCATACTTGGACAACATACACGGTCGTACAACGTCAGGTGTGGCATGTTATCATCTCTGTTGGACAAAATAGACGGTCTGACGATGTCGGGCATTAGATGCCATCAGTTCGCTCGGTCAATGCTCATGATTGAACTATGTCGAGCGTGGCATGCCATCTTGCCCTTGTACAACACAAACGGTCGGACAACGTCAAGCGTGGCATGCCATCATTGCCTTTGGACAACACACACGAACGAACAACATTGGACGTGGCATGCCATCATCGCTTTTGGGCAGCACACACGATGATGATATCGGGCGTGGCTTGCCATCATCGCCTTTGGACAACACACCCTGATGAACGATATAGGAAGTTGCATGCCATCATCTCTCCTGGAAAGCACATACGGTCAGACGAAGTTGGGCGTGACATGCAAGCATTGTCTTTGGGTAGAACACACGATCAGATTACGTCGGCATGGCATGCCATCATTACTTTTGGGAAATACACATGGTCGGACGATATTGGGTGTGGCAATGCCATCATCACCCTACGATAGCATACACGGTCAGACTACATCGAGCATGCCATGTTAAAATCTCTCTTGGTCAGCATACATGGTAGAACAACGTCAAGCGGGGCAATGAACACATAGACCTTGGGTAGCACACACGGTCGAACGACGTCGGCCGTGAAATGTCATCATCGCCTTTGGAAGCACACACTATCAAACAACGTCAGGCATCGGACAACGTCGGGTATGACATGTCATCATCTCCCTCGGGCAGCACACATGGTCAAACTACGTCTTGCGTGGAATGACATCATCTCACTTGGACAGAACACACGGTCGGACAATGTCCAGCGTGGCATGCAATCATCGACCTTGGAAAGCACACACACTTGGACAATGTCGGGCGTGGCATGCCATATCTCCCTTTGACAGCACACACGATCGGACGACGTCAGGCGTGGCATGCCATCATGATCCTTGGACTGCACATACGGTCGGACGACGACAAGCGTGGCATGTCATTATCTCCCATGAACAACACCCACGATTGGACAACGTCGGGCGTGGCATGCCATCATCGCCCTTGGGCAACACACACAGTCGGACGATGTTGGTCGTGGCATGACATCATCTCCCTTGGAAAGAATACATGGTCGAATGACGTCGGGTGCCATGTTGTCATCGCCCTTGGACAACACACACGATCGCAACAAGTCGGGCATGGAAATCTTGCATGGTCCTCGGGTAGTACACACGGTCAGATGAGATATGTCATGGGATGCCATCATCACCTTTGCAAACCACACATGGTCAAACAACGTCGGGCGTGACATGCCATCATCGCTCTTGGGAAACAAAAACGGTCGGACAACGTCGATCATGGCATGCAAATAGCCCTTGGAGTGCATACACAGTGATACGACATTGGGCGTGACATGTAATCGCCCTTGGATAGAATACACGATCAGATGATGTCTAGCGTGGCAAGATGTCATATTCTTGAGCAAAACACACGGTTAACAACCTCGCGTGGCATGCGATCATCGTTTTTTGGCAGCACTCACGGTAGGATGGTGTCGGGCGTGGAATTCCAGCATCACAATTGGAAAACATCCACGCTCAAACTACGTTGGGTGTGCCATGTTATCATCATCCTTGGTCAGCATACACGATGGGACGACATCAAAAGGGGCATTCCCACATGGCCCATGCGCAACACACACGGTCGTAGGACGTCGGGCGTGGCATGCTATTATAGCCCTTAGGCAGCACATACGGTCGGACGGCGTCGATCATGACATGCGGTCATCGCCCTTGGACAGCACACATGGTTTGACGACGTCGAGCATAATAGGCCGTCATATTTCTAGGGTAGGACACATGGTCAGACTACATTGGGCGTAGCATGCCAGATGATCCTTAGGCAGCACACACGGACAAACAATGTCGGACGTAGGATTAGATCATTGCACTTGGATCGCAAACACGGTCGGATGACATCGGACGTGACATACCATCATCACCCTAGGGAAGTACACACGATCATACTCCGTCGGGTGTGGTATGTTATCATCCCCTTGGATAGAACACATGGTCAGATGACGTTGAGCGTGGCATGCCATCATCGCCCTTGGGCAGCACACACTGTCGGACTATGTCGGGCGTGGCATGCCATCATCTCCCTTGGATAGCACACTGGTGGGACGAAATTTGTCGTGGCATGACATCATTGCCCTTGGAATTAACACACAGTCGGACGACGTCGTGAGTGGCATGCAAGCATTGTCTTTGGGCAGCACACACGGTAGGATGACGTTGAGCGTGGCATGCCATCATCATTCTTGGAGAGCACACACAATCGGACTACGTCGGGCGTCGCATGCCATCATCGTCCTTTAGAAACACACATGGTCGGACGATGTTGGCTGTGGCATGCCATCATCGCTCTTGGGCAGCAGACACGGTCGGACTACGTCGAGCGTGCCATGTCATTATCATTCTTGGTCAGCATACACGGTCGTAGAATGTTAAGCGTTGCGATGCCTGCATAGCCCTTGGGCAGCAAATACAGTCGAACGACGATGGCTGTGACATGCTGTCATCTCGCTTTAGCAGCAAAAACTGTCGAACAACGTTGAGCATGACTTGCCATCATCGCCCTTGGGCAGCACACACGGTCGCACTACGTCTAGCCTGGCATGCCATCATCTCCTTTGGACAGAACACACTGTCGGACGATGTAGAACATGATATGCAATCATCGCACTTGGGAAGCACACAGTGTTAGACAATGTCAGGCGTGGCATGCCGTCATCTCCCTTGGATAGCACTCATGGTGGATCGACGTCAGGCGTAGAATGCCATCATGCTTCTTGGACTATACACACGGTCACATGACGTTAAGCGATTCATGGCATCATCACTCTTGGACAACACAGAAGATCAATCAACGTCGGGTGTTGCCTGCCATCATCGCCCTTGGGTAACACGCACGGTCAGACGATGTTGGCCCTGGCATAACATCATCGCCCTTGGATAGCATACATGGTCGGACGCCGTCGGGCATGCTATGTTATCATTTCTCTTGGACAACACACACGATTGGACCATGTCGGGTGTGGCATGCTTACATGGACCTTTGGTAGCACTCACGATCGGATGACATATGGCGTGGTATGCCATCATCTCCTTTGGGCAGTATATACGGTCAGAAAACGTCGGGAGTGAAATGACATCCTTCCTCTCGTGCAACAAACACAGTTGGACGACGTCGAGCATGTCATGCAATAATCGCCCTTGGACAGCATACATGGTGAGACGACGTGCATCCCATGTAATCATCTCCGTTGGATAGAACACACGATCGAATGACATCAGGCGATGCATGCCCGCATAGCCCTAGAGCAAAACACATGGTAAGACGACGTCGGCGTGGTATGACATCATCGCCCTTGGGCAGCACTCACGCTCTGACGCCATCGGGCGTGGAATTCAAGCATCACTTTTTTATAGCATACACGGTCGGACTACGTCGGGCCTGCCATGTTATAATCACCATTGGTCCGCATAGAGGTTGGGACAATGTCAAGCATGACATTCCCGCATGGCCCTGAGAAAACACACACGGTCGCACGACGTCGGGCGTGGCATGCCATCATAGCCCTTGGGCAGCACACACGGTCAGACGAAGTCGAGCATGACATGCCGTCATCAGCCTTGGTCAGCAAACACGGTTGAACGATGTCGAGCGTGACATGCTGTCATCGCCCTGAGGCAGCACACACGGTCGGACTACATCGGGTGTAGCATGCCACATGACCTTGGGCAGCACACACAGTCAGATGACATCAAGCATGGCATGCTACTTATCACCTTTGGATAGTACATACGAAAGGACGACGTCGGGCGTGACATGCCATCATTGCACTTTAACTACACACATGGTCGGATGACGTCGGGTATGTCATGCCATTATTGCCCTTTGATCACACTTATATTTGGACGACATCGGACATGGCATGTTATCACCCATTTGGATAACATACACGGATGAATGATGTCGAGCGTGGCATGCCATCATCACCCTTAAAATGCACATACAGTTGGACTCCATCGCCCGTGGAACTCCCACATGTACCTTGGGAAACATACATGGTTGGACTACATCGGGCGTGGTATGCCATTATCTCCATTTGAAAGCACACACGCTCGAACTATGTCGAGCGTGGAACGCCATCATCGCCATTGGACAACACACAGATAGGACTATGTCAGGAGTGGCATGCCATCATCACCCTTTGGAAACACATATGGTCGGACGAAGTTGGGCGTGGCATGCCATCAACACTCATTAGCGGTAGACACGGTCGTACTACGTTAGGCGTGCCATGTTATCATCACCTTTGGTCAGCATACACGGTCGTACAAAGTCAAGCGTTTCAATGCCTACATATCCCTTGGGCAGCACACACGGTCTAACGTCGTAGGCTGTGACATGTCATAATCTCCCTTTGGAAGCACACACTTTCGGACGATGTCAGGCATGACTTGCCGTCATTGCCCTTGGACAGCACACACAGTCGGACAACGTCTAATGTGGCATGCCATCATCTCCCTTAGACAGAACACACTGTCGAACGATGTTCAGCGTGACATTCAATCATCGCCCTTGGGAAGCACACACGGTTGGACTATGTCGTGCGCTGCATGCCATCATTTCCCTTCGATAGCACACACGATCCGACGACGTGAGACGTAACCTGCCATTATCTTCCTTCGACTACACACACTGTCAGACCACGTCAAGCATGGCTTGTCATCATTACCCTTGAACAACATACACGATCAAAACATCGGGTGTGGCATGCAACAATCACCCTTGGGCAAAATGCACGGTGGGACAATGTTGGTTGTGGCATGACATCATCAATATTGGATAGCATACATGGTAAGACAACGTCGCGCGTGCTATGTTATCATCGCCCTTGAACAACAAACACGATTGGACCACATCGGGCATGGCATGCTCGCACGGCCCTAATGTAGCACACACAGTCGGATGACATATGGCATGGCATGCCATAATCGCCCTTTGGCAACACTAACGGTCGGACGGCGTCGGGCGTGGAATTCCAGCATCACCGTTGGACATCATACACGGTCGGACTACGTCGGGTGTTCCATGTTATCATTGCCCTTGGTCAGCATAGACGATACGACGACCTCAAGCATAACATTCGCGCATGTCCCTTGGACAACAACACGGTCGGAAGATGTCGAGCGTGGCATATTATCATTGCCCTTGGAAAGAACACACGGTCAGGCGAAGGCGAGCGTGAAATGCCGTCATCGCCCTTGGGTAGCAAACACGGTCGAATGACTTTGAGCATGACATGTTGTCATCGCCCTTAAGAAGCACACACGGTCAGACTTCATCGGGCGTAGCATACCACATTACCCATGGGTAACACACACTGTCAAATGACATCAGGCGTGGCATGGTATCATCAACTTTGGATAGAACATACGGAGAGACGACGTCAGGCGTGACATGCCATCATTGCACTTGTAAACACACATTGTCGGACGAAGTTGGGCGTGGCATGCCATCATCGCTCTTTAGGGGTAGACACAGTCCGACTACGTCAGGCTTGCCATGTTATCATCACCCTTGGTTAGCATACACGGTCGTACAACGTCAAGCGTTGCAATGCCGGCATAGCCCTTGGGCAGCACACACGATCGAACGACGTAGGCTGTGACATGTCATAATCTCCCTTTGGCAGCACACACTATCGGACGACGTCGGGCATGACTTGCAATCATCGCCCTTGGACAGCACACACAATCGGACTACGTCTAGCGTGGCATGCCATCATCTCCCTTTGACAGAACACATTGTCGGACAATGTCGAGCATGGCATGCAATCATCGCCCTTGGGAAACATACACAGTTGGACAATGTTGGGCGTTGCATGCCGTCATCTCCCTTGGATTGCACACACTGTCGGAGGACATCAGACCTGGCATGCCATCATGGTCCTTGGACTACACACACGGTTAGATGACGTCAAGCATGGCATGTCATCATCACCCTTGAACAAGACACACGATCATACAATATATCGGGTGTGGCATGCCATCATCACCCTTTGGCAAAATGCACGGTCGGACGACATTGGTCGTGGCATGACATCATCGCTATTGGATAGAATACATGGTCGAACGACGTCGCGCTTGGTATGTTATCATCTCCCTTGGACAACAAACACGATCGGACCACATCGGGCATGACATGCTCGCATGGACCTTAGGTAGCACACATAGTCGGATGACATATGGCATGGCATGCCATAATCGCCCTTGGGCAGCACTCACGGTGGTACGATATCATGCATGGAATACCAGCATCACCGTTGGACAGCATACACGGTCAGACTACGTCGGGTGAGCCATGTTATCATTGCCCTTGGTCAGCAAAGATGATGGGACGACATCAAGCATTGCATTCTCCCATGTCACTTGGGCAACAACACGTTCGGACGATGACAAGCGTGGCATGTTATCATTGCCCTTCGTAAGATCACATGGTCAGATAAAGACGAGCGTGACATGCCGTCATCTCTCTTGGGAAGCAAACACGGTCGAACGACTTTGAGCATGACATGCCGTCATCGCCCTTAAGAAGCACACACGGTCAGACTACATAAGGCGTAGCATGCCACAAGACCCATGGGCAGCACACACAGTCAGATAACGTTACGCGTGGCATGCTTTCATCAGCATTGGATAGCACATACGGACAGACGACGTCAGGCGTGACATGCCATCATCGCACTAGGACATCACACATGATTGGACGACTGTGGAATGGCACGCCTTCATCGCCCTTTGAAAGAATACACGAACAGACAACGTCAGGGGTGGAATGTTATCATTTCCCTTGGATAGAACATACGATTGGACCAGGTCTGGTATGGCATGCCAGCATGGCTCATTGGAAGCACATAGGATTAGATGACGTCGAGCGTGGCATGCCATCATCTCCATATGGACAACATACACGGTAGGACGACGTTAGGCATGTTATAATCGCTCTTAGACAGAAGACACGATTGGACGATGTCACGAGCGGCATGCTCGTATGGCCCTTGGGCAGCACACGGTGGACGACGTCTGCTGTGGCATGGCATCATCGCCCTTAGGAAGTGCATACGGTCGGAAGACGTTACGCATGAACTTCTATCATCTCCCTTGGGCAGCACACTGAGACGAACTACCTCAGGTGTGGTATGACATCATCGTTCAGGGTCATAACACACGATCGTGCGACGTCAGGCGTGGCATGCCCGCATTGCCCTTGGGCTGCACACACGGTCGGAAGACGTCAGGCATGACTTGATATAATCGCCCTTGGACAGCACACACGATCGAACGACGTCGGGCGTGGCATGCTCGCATGGACCTTGGGTAACACATACAGTTGAACAACGTTAGGCATTGCAGGCCATCATTTCCCTTGGGTAGTACACAGGATTGGACGACGTCTAACGTGACATGCCATCATCTCCCTTGGACAGCACACACAATTGGACGACTTTGGAATGTCATGCCATCATCGCGACGTTTTTGGAATGGCATGCCATCATAGACCTTTGAAAGCATACACGGTCGGACAAGTCAGGCGTGGCATGTTATCATTTCCATTGGATACAACATACGATCGGACCACGTCGGGTATGCCATGCCAGCATGTCTCTTTGGCAGCACATTGGATCGGATGACATCGAGCGTGGCATGCCATCATCTCCCCTGGACAGCATACATGGTAGGAAGATGTTAAGCATGTTATGATCACTCATAGAGAGACCACACGATTGAACGATGTCAGGCACGACATGCTCCTATGGCCCTTGGGTTGCACACAAGGTAGACGACATCTATCGTGGCATGCCATCATCGCCCCAGTGCATACGGTCGGACGACATTAGGCATGAACTGCGATCATCTCCCTTGAGCAGCACACTGAGTGGGACTACGTCAGATGTGTCATGCCATCATTGTTATGGACAGCACACACGGTCGAATGATGTTGGGCATGGCGTGCCATCATCGCCCTATGTCACCATACATGGTCGAATGACGTCGGGCGTGGCATGTTATTATTTCCTATGGAAAGAACACACGGTC
Organism: Solanum chilense; assembly: GCA_032847665.1. NCBI lineage: Eukaryota > Viridiplantae > Streptophyta > Magnoliopsida > Solanales > Solanaceae > Solanum > Solanum chilense. The sequence continues at coordinate 10,333,772 of CM064968.1, read as the reverse complement.
GTGCGACGTCAGGCATGGCATGCCCGCATTGCCCTTGGGCAGCACACACGGTCGGAAGACGTCAGGCATGACATGATATAATCGCCCTTGGACAGCACACACGGTCGAACGACGTTGGGCGTGGCATGATCGCACGGACCTTGTGTAACATACACGGTCGAACAACGTCAGGAGTTGCAGGCCATCATCTCCCTTGGGTAGTACACAAGATCGGATGACGTCGAGCGTGACATGCCATCATCTCCCTTGGACAACACACACAATTGGATGACTTTGGAATGTCATGCCATCATCGCCCTTTGAAAGAATACATGATCGGATGACCTCGGGCATGACATGTTATAATTTCCCTATGACAACACATACGATCGGACCACGTCAGGTGGGGCATGCCATTATGATTCTTTGGCAGAACATAGGATCGAATGACGTCGGGCGTGGAATATAATCATTACTATGAGAACCACACACGGTCAGATGATGTTGGGCCTGACATGTCATCATCGCCCTTGTGCAGCAAACACGGCAGACGACGTTGGGCATGGCATGTCATCATCTCTCTGGGATAGAATACACGGTCGGAAAACATCAGGTGCGGCATTTTATCATCGCCCTTAGATAGAAAACACGATTTGACGATGTCAGGCGTGGCATGCCGGCATGGCCATTAGGCAACACAAATGGTCGGACGACATTGGCGTGGCATGCCATCATCTTCCTTGTGCGGCACACATGGTCGGACGACGTAGGGCGTGGAATGCCATCATAACCCTTGGCCAGCATACACGGTCGGACTATGTGAGGCATGACATGTTATCATCGTCCCTTGTCAGCACACACGGTTAGACGATATGAAGCGTGGCATGCCTGCATGGGCCTTAGACAACATACATGGTCGCACGATGTCGGGAGTGGCATGCAATCATAGCCGTTGGGTAGCACAAACGATGGGATGACATCGGGCATAACAATGTCATCATCGCCCTTGGGCCTCACACAGGATCGGAATAGATCGGGCGTGGCATGCCCACATGGACCTTGGGTAGCAAAAACAGTCGGACATCATCCCCCTTGGAATTCACACACGGTCAGACGACGTCAGGCGTGTCATGTAAGCATTGTCCTTGGGGAGCACACAAGGTCGGACGACGTCAAGCGTGGCATGCCATCATCTCCCTTGGACAGCCCATACGATCGGACTACATCGGGCGTGGCATGCTATAATTGCCCTTGGGAAACACACCTGGTCGGTGACGTTGGGCGTGGCATGCCATCATCGCTCTTTGACATAAGACACAGTTGGACTGATTTGGGCGTGCCATATTATCATTTCCATGGTCAACATAAACGGTCTTACACTGTCAAGCTCTACAATGCCTGCATAGCCCTTAGGCAGCATAGACGGTCGAACGACATCGGTGGTGACATGCCGTCATCTCTCTTTGGCATCACACTCTGTCGGACGACGTCGGGCATGACTTGCCGTCATCGCCCTTGGACATCACACACGGTCGGACTATGTCTAGTGTAGCATGCCATCATCTCCCTTGGACATAACACTCTGTTGGACGACGTCGAGCGTGGCATGCCATCAAGGGCAACCCGCACGGTCGGACGATAGTGGATGTGGCACGAAATCATTTCCCTTTGAAAGTATACATTGTCAGACGACGTCAGGCGTTACATTCTATTATTTCCCTTGGGTAGCACACATGGTTAGACTATGTCGGGCATGGCATGCCATCATCGCCCTAATATAGCACTTACAGTTGGACGGCATCGGGCATGGCATGTTATCACCCATTTGGATAACACACACGGACGAACGACGTCGAGCGTGGCATGCCATCATCTCCTTTAAACTGCACATACATTTGGACTCCATCAAGCGTGGCATTCCCACATGGCCCTTGGGCACATGGTCGGACTACATTGGGTGTGGTATGCAATCATCTCCATTGCAAAGCACACACGGTCGGACTATGTCTAGCGTGGCATGCCATCATCTCCCTTGGACATAGCACTCTGTCGGACGACGTCGAGCGTGGCATGCCATCATTGCCCTTAGGCAACACGCAAGGTGGGACGACGGTGGATGTGGCACGAAATCATCGCCCTTGGAAAGTATACATGGTTAGACGACGTTGGGCATGGCATGTAATCATCTCCCTTGGATCGAACCGACGATCGGACGACGTCAGGCGTGGCATGCCCACATGGCCCTTGAGCATAACACACAGTCGTACGACGTCGGCGTGGCTGGCCATCATTTTCCTTGGGCAGCACTCACGATCGGATGGTGTCAGGCGTCGAATTTCAGCATCACCATTGGACAACATATACAGTCGGACTATGTCAAATGTGCCATGTTATCCTCGCCGCTGGTTAGCATACACGATGGGACGACGTCAAGCATGGTATTCCTGCATGGCCCTTGGGCAACACACACGGTCGGAGGACATCAGGCTTGGCATGACATCATAGCCCTTGGGCAGCACACACGGTCAGACAATGTCGAGCGTGACATCCGTCATCGCCCTTTGTCAGCAAACACGATTGAACGATGTCGAGCGTGACATGTCGTCATCACCCTTAGGCAGCACAAACGTTTGATGTACATGGAGCGCAGCATGGCACATGACCCTTGGGAAGCACACACAGTCAGATGACGTCAGGCGTGGAATCCTATCATCGCCTCTGGACAACACATACCTATGGATGACGTCGGGCGTGGCATGCCATCATCGCACTTGGACATCATACACGGTCGGATGACGTCGGACGTGGCATGCCATCATCGCCCTTGGGAAGCACACACGATCATACGACGTCAGGCGTTACATTCTATATTTTCCCTTGGGTAGCACACATGGTTAGACTATGTCGGGCATGGCATGCCATCATCACCCTAAGAAAACACTTACAGTTCGACGACATCGGGCATGGCATGTTATCACCCATTCGGATAACACACACGGACGAACGATGTCGAGCGTGGCATCCCATCATGACCTTTATGCTGCATATACAGTTGGACTCCATCAAGCATGGCATTCCCACATGACCCTTGGGCACATAGTCGGACTACATTGGGTGTGGTATGAAATCATGTCTATTGGAAAGCACACACGGTCGAACTATGTCAAGTGTTGCATGCCATCATCACCATTTTATAGTACACAATCTGACTACATCGAGCATGGCATGCCATCATCGCCCTTGGGTAACACACACGATCGGATGATGTCGTGCATGGCATGTTATAATCGCCCTTAGACAGAAGACACGATCGGACGATGTCTGGCGTGGTATGGCGGCATGGCCATTGGGCAGCACACACGGTCAGACAATGTCGGCGTGGAATGCTATCATCTCCCTTGGGAAGCACACACAATGGGACGACATCGGGCGTTGAATGCCATCATCATCCTCGGTCAACATACACGATCAGACTACGTCGAGCATGCCATGTTATCATCGGAGTTGGTCAGAACACATGGCCGGACAACATAAAGCGTGGCATGCTTGCATGGGCCTTAGACAACACACATGGTCGCAAGTCTTCGGGCGCGGCATGCCATCATAGCCCTTGGGCAGCACACAGGATTGGTGGACATAGGGCGTGGCATTCTATCATCGCCCTTAGGCCGCACACACGATAGGAATACATCAGGCGTGGCAATCACATATGGACCTTGGGCAGCACACACTGTCGGACGACATCGTCCATGGCATGCAATATTCGCCCTGGGGCAACCCACACGATCATAAGATGTGGTGCATGACATGCAATCTTCACCCTTGGGCAACACAGACAGCTGGACCACGTCAGTCATGGCATGCCCGTATGTCCCTTAGGTAGCACATAGGGCGGACTACATCGGGCGTGGCATGCCATTATCTCCCTTGGACAGAACACACCCTCTTACGACGTCAGGCATGGCATGCCATGATCGCCCTTGGACACCAAACACGATTAGACAATGTCAGACGTGGGATGTTCTCATCTCCCTTGAGCAGAACACACAGTCGGACGACATTGGTTATGGCATGCCTGCATGGCCCTAAAGCAGCACACACTGCCGAATAGCGGCGGACGTTGAATGCAATGATCGCACTTGGACAACATACATAGTCGGATAATTTCGTCGTGGCTTGTTATCATCGCCCTTGAATAGAAAACATGATAAGAAGACATCGAGTGTGGCATGCAATTATCGCCCTTGGGTAGCAAACACGGTCGAACTATATCGGGCTGGCATGCCATTATGCCTTTGGTTAACACACACGGACGAACAATATTAGATGTGGTATGCAATCATTGCTCTTGGACAACACACACAATCGGATGATGTCTGGAGTGGCATTCCATCACAGCCTTTGGACAACACCCATGAATGAACGACTTCAGACGTAGCATTCCATCGTCACTCTTGGAAAGCACATACGGTCGGACATCATCGGGCGTGGCATGCAAGCATTGTCCTTGGGAAGCACACACGGTCGAACGACGTCGATCATGGCAAGCCATCATCGCCCTTAGACAGATCAGAAGATCAAACTACGTCGGGCGTGGCATGCCATCATCGCCGTTGTGAAACACACATAGTCGGATGATATTAGGTCTGGCATGCCATCATCTGCTTGGACAACATACACGGTCGGACTACGTCGAGCGTGCCATATTATCATTGCCATTGGTAGGCATACACGGTGGGTCAACGTCAAACGTGTTAATGCCCGAATAGCCCTTGATCAGCACACACAGTTAAACGATGTTGGCCGTGACATGCAGTCATCAGCCTTGGGCAGCACACATTGTCGGATGACGTCGGTCATGACAAGCCGTCATCGCCCTTGGGCAGCACACAAGGTCGGACTACGTCTAGCGTGACATCATCTGCCATGGAAAGAACACATGGTCGGATGACGTCGAGCGTGGAAGGCAATCATCGCCCTTGGGAAGCACACATGTTTAGACAATATCGGTGTGGCATGCTATCATCTCCCTTGGACAGCACACACGGTCCGACGAAGTCAAGCGTGGCATGCTATCATGGTCCTTGGATTTCATACACAGTCGAACGATGTCAAGCGTGGCATGGCATCATAACCCTTGGACAACACACACGATTGGACAACGTCGGGAGTGGCATGCAAACATTGCCCTTGGGCAACACAAACGGTTGGAAGACTTTAGTCGTGGCGTGACATCATCTCCCTTGGAAAGCATACATGGTTGGACGACGTCGGGTGTGTCATGTTATCATCGCCTTTGGACAGCACACAGGATCGAACCACGTCGGGCGTGGCATGCTTGCATGGCCCTTTGGTAGCACAAACAGTTGGATGACATATGGTGTGGCATGCATTCATCGCCTTTTGGGCAGCAAACAGGGTCACACAATGTCAGGTGTGACATGCCATCATTTCTCTTGGGCAACAAACACGGTCGGACAACGTCAGGAATGGCATGCAAGAATTGCCCTTGGAAAACATACACAGTCAGACGTCGGGCGTGGCATGTAATCATCTCCTGTGGCATAACAAACGATCGAACGATGTCAGGTGTGGCATGACCACATAAATCTTGAGCAGAACACATGGTCGGAAAATGTTGTCATGGCATGCCATCATCGCCCTTGGGCAGCAATCACCATCGAACAATGTCGGGTATGGAATTCCTGCATCACCCTTCGACAGCATACACGGTTGAACTACGTTAGGCATGGCATTCCATCATCGCCCATGGACATCACACACGGTCGGACGATGTTGGGCATGACATGCCATCATCGCCCTATGACACCATCCATGGTCGGACGACGTCGAGCGTGGCATGTTATCATTGCCCTTGGAAAGAACACACGGTCCGGCGACGTCAGGCGTGGCATGCCTGCATTGACCTTGGGCAGCACACATGGTGGTAAGGCATGCTCGTATGGACCTTGGGTAACACACACGGTCGAACAACGTCAGGCATTGAAGGCCATCAGCTCCCTTGGGTAGTACACAGGATGAGACGACGTCGAGCGTGACATGTCATCATCTCCCTTGGACAGCACACACAATCGGAGGACTTTGGAATGGCATGCCATTATCGCCCTTTAAAAGAATACACGGTCGGACGACGTAGAGCGTGGAATGTTATCATTTCCCTTTGACAGCACATACGATCGGACCACGTCGGGTGTTTCATGCCAGCATGGCTCTTTGGAAGCATATAGAATCGGAGGACGTCAAGCGTGGAATGCAATCATCACCATCGAGAAGCACACACGGTTGGATTATGTCGGTCCTGACCTGTCATCATCACCCTTGTGCAACAAATATGGTCAGACAACATTGGGCGTGGCATGGCATCATCTCTCTTGTACAAAATACACTGTCGGAAGACATCGTGTGTGGCATGTTATCATCTTCCTTAAAAAGAACACAAGATCGGACAATGTCAGGTGTGGCATGCCGACATGGACATAGGGCAACACAAACGGTTGAACGATGTCGGCGTGGCATGCCATCAATGCCCTTGGGCACCACACACAGTCGCACTATTTAAGGCATGCCATGTTATCATCGCCCTTGGTCAGCATACATGGTCGGACGATATCATATGTGGCATGCCTGCATGGGCCTTAGACAACACACATGGTCGCAAGATGTAAGGCGCGGCATGCCATCATAGCCGTTGGGCAGCACACACAATCAGATGACATCGCGCGTCACAATGCCATCATTTCCCTTGGGCCGTACACACGGTTGGAATAAATTGGGCGTGGCATGCCCACATGGACCTTGGGAAGCACACACAGTCAGATGATATTGGGCGTAACATGCCTTCATCGCCCTTGGGCAACACACACGATCGGACGACGTCGGGAATGATATGTCATAATGACCCACCGGCATCACACACGGCCGAAATATGTCGGGTGTGGCATGCTCGTATGGCCCTTGGGCAGCACACACGGTGGACGACGTCGGTTGTGGCATGCTATTATCGCCCTTGGGTAGCAAAAACAGTTGGATGAAATTAGGCATGATATGCGATCATCGCCCTTGGGCACCACACAGAGTGGGACTACGGCAGGTGTGGAATTCCATCATCGCACTTGAACATCACACACGGTCAGACGATATCGGGAATGGCATGCCCTCATAGCCCTTTGACACCATACACTATTGGACGAAGTCGAGCGTGGGATCTTATCATTGCCTTTGGAACGAACGCACGGTTGAGCGACGTCGATGCATGGCATGCCCGCATTGCCCTTCGGCAACACACATGGTCAGAAGACATCGGGCGTGGCATGCTCGTATGGCCTTTGGGTAACACACACGTTGAACAATGTCGGGCATTGCAGGCCATCATCTCCCTTGGGTAAAACACATGGTCGGACGACGTCGAGCATGACATGCCATCATCACCCTTGGACAGCACATATATTTGGATGACTTTGGAATGGCATGCCATCATAGCCGTTTGAAAGCATACACTGTCGGATGACGTCGGGCAAGACATTTTTATCATTTCCCATGGAAAACACATACGATCGGACCACGTCGAGTGTGGCATGTCAACATTGCTTTTTGGCAGCATATAGGATCGGATGACGTCGAGCGTGGTATGCCATCATTTCCCTTAGACAGCATACACGGTCGGACGACATCGGGCGGGGAAATTTATGATCGTCCTTAGAAAGAATAGATGATTGGATGATGTCGGGCTTGGCATGATCGTATGGCCCTTGGGCTGCACACACGGTGGATGATGTCTGCTGTGGCATGCCATCATCGTACTTGGGCAGCGCACGAGGTCGATTGACGATAGGCATGACAAGCGATCATCGCCCTTGGCCAGCACACAGAGTGGGACTACTTCATGTGTGGCATGCCATCATCGCACTTGGACAACACACAAGGTCGGATGATGCCGGAAATGACATGCCATCATCGCACTTTGAAAGCATACACGGTCAGACGACTTGCGTGGCATGCCATCTTCACCCTTGGACAACGCACACGGTTGGACGATGTCAGGCGTGGAATGTTATCAATTCCCTTGGACAACACATACGATTGGATCATGTCGGTGTGGCATGCCAGCATGGATTAGCAGCACACGTGGTCGGAATATGTCAGGTGTGGCATGCTTGCATGGCCCTTAGGCAGAACACAGGGCAGACTAAATCTCGCATGGAATGCCATCATCTCCCTTGGACAACACACATGCTCGGACAATGTTGGGCATGGCATGAAATCATCACCTTTGGAAACCATACACGGTCGTACAACATCGAGCGTGGGATGTTATCATCGCCCTTGAGCAGAACACATGGTCGAAAAACGTCGACCGTGGCATCATCATATGGACCTTAAGTACCACACAGGGTTGAAGGACGATGGGTTTGTAATGCAATCATCCCACTTGGAAACATAAATAGTTGGACGATATCGGGTTTGGCATTTTATCATCCCCTTTGGATAGAACACACTGTCAAACGTTGTCGAGCGTGACATAGCATCGCCCTTGGGAAGCACACACAGTCATGGTTGGACGACGTCGGGCTTGACATGCCATTATCGCCATAGGGAAGCGCAAACAGTCGAACTAGTTTGGCATGACATGCCATCATTTCACTTGGGCAGCATAAAGAGTGGGAGTACGTCAGGCGTGGAATGTCATCATCTCTCTTTGACAGCACACACAAACAGACGATGTGGGGCATGGCATGCCATCATCGGCCTTTGACACTATACATAGTCGGATGACGTCAGGCGTGGCATGTTAATATTGCCCTTTGAAAGAACACACGTTCGGGCGACATCGGGCGTGGTATGCCTACATAGCCATTGTGCAATACACATGGTCAGAAGATGTCGAGCGTCACATGATATCATCGCCCTTGGACAACACACACGGTCGAACGACATTAGGCGTTGCATGCTCTTATTGCCCTTGGGTAACACACACGGTCGGACAATGTCGTACGTTGCATGCCATTATCGCCCTTGGGTAGTACACATGGTCGGACGACGTCGAGCGTGACATGTCATCATCGCCCTTAGACAGCAGACATGATTGGATGACTTTGGGCGTCGCATGCCAGCATCGCCCTTTAAAAAGAATACACGGTCGAATAACGTCGAGCGTTACATATTATTATTTCCCTTGGACAACACATACGGTTGGACAACATCGGGTGTGGCATGCCCGCATGGCTCTTGGGCAACACATATGAACTGTTGACGTCTGTAGTGAAATGCAATCATCGCCATCGAGAAGCACACACAGTCGGACGATGTCATTTTTTACATATAATAATTGCCCTTGGGAAGAAAACACAATCGGACGACGTTGGGCGTGGCATGCCATTATCTCCCTTGGACAGCATACACGGTCGGATGACATCGAGCTTGGCATGTTATCCTCGCCCTTAGGCAGAACACACGATTGAACAATGCCGGGCGTGGCATGCCGGCATGGCCATTGGGCAGCACACACAATCGGACGACGTCAGCATTGCATGCCATCATCGCCCTTGCGCAGCACACACAGTCGGATGACATAAGGCATGCAATGCCATTATAACCCTTGGAAAACATACACGGTCGGACTACGTCGGGCATGCCATCTTATTATCTCCCTTGGTCAGCACACATGGTCGGATGATACCAAGTGTGTAATGCTGGTATGGTACTTAGACAACACACACGATCGCACGACGTCGGGCACGGCATGTCATCATATCCCTTAAGCAGCACACATGATCAGACGACATCAGGCATGACATGCCTTCATCGCCCTTAATCCGCACACACGATTAGAATACATCGGGCGTGGCATGCCCACATGGACCTTGGGCAGCACACACTGTCGAACGACATCAAACGTGGCATGCAATCATCTCCCTTGGGCAGCACACACGGTCGGATGACGTCGGGCATGACATGCCATTATTACCCTTGGGCAGCACACACAGCCGGACTATGTCAGGCGTGGCATTCCTGCATGGCCCTTAGGAAGCACACAGAGCGGATTATATTGGGTATCGCATGCCATCATCTCCCTTGGACAACATACACTCTCAGACGACGATGGGCATGGCATGCCATTATCGCATTGGACATCATAAACGGTCGAACAACGTCGGGCATGGGATGTTATCACTGCCCTTGTTAAGAACACACAGTCGGACGACTTTTGGCGTTGCATAACCGCATGGCCTTTGAGTAGCACACATGGTCGGACGGTGTTCGGAGCTTCATGCAATTATCGCACTTGGATAACATACATGGTCGTACTGTGTCAGGTGTGGCATGTTATTATCTCCGTTGGACAAAAAGGATGGTCCGACGATGTCGGGCATTAGATGCCATCATTTCCCTTGGGCATTGCACATGATTGAAATATGTGGGGTGTGGCATGCCATCTAGCCCTTGTAAAGCACAAACAGTCGGAAAACTTCTGTCGTGGCATGCCATCATTGTCTTTGGACAACACACACGGACGAACAACATCGGACGTGGCATGCCATCATCGCCTTTGGATAGCACACATGATCGGATGATGTCGGGCGTTGCTTGCCATCATAGCCTTTGGAAAACACACTTTGACGAACGATATAGGACGTTGCATGCCATCATCGCTCCTGGAAAGCACATACAGACGGATGACGTCGGGCGTGGCATGCAAGCATTGTCCTTGGGTAGAACACACGATAGATTACGTCGGCGTGGCATGCCATCATTGCTTTTGGAAAATACACATGGTCAGACTACGTTGGGTGTGGCAATGCCATCATCGCCCTAGGATAGCATTCATGGTCAGACTACGTTGAGCATGCCATGTTGTCATCTCCCTTGGTCATCATACACGGTAGAACAACGACAAGTGGGTCGATGAACACATAGCCCTTGGGTAGCACACACGGTCGAACGACGTCATCCGTGACATGCGGTCATCGCCCTTGGACATCATACAATGTCGGATGACATCGGACGTGGCATGCCATCATCGCCCTTGGGAAGCACACACGATCATACGACGTCAGGCGTTACATTCTATTATTTCCCTTGGGTAGCACACATGGTTAGACTATGTCGGGCATGGCATCCCATCATCACCCTAAGATAGCACTTACAGTTGGACGGCATCGGGCATGACATGTTATCACCCATTTAAATAACACACACGGACGAACGACGTCGAGCGTGGTATGCCATCAACACCATTAAACTGCACATACATTTGAACTACATCAAGCGTGGCATTCCCACATGGCCCTCGGGCACACGGTTGGACTACATTGGGTGTGGTATGCAATCATCTCCATTGCAAAGCACACACTGTCGGACTATGTCTAGCGTGGCATGCCATCATCTCCCTTGGACATAACACTCTGTCGGACGACGTCGAGTGTGGCATGTCATCTTTGCCCTTGGGCAACACGCACGGTCAGACAATGGTGGATGTGGCACGAAATCATCGCCATTGGAAAGTTTACATGGTCAAATGACGTTGGGCATGGCATGTAATCATGTCCCTTGAATCGAATAGACAATCGGACGACGTCAGGCGTGGCTTGCCCACATGGCCCTTGAGCAGAACACATAGTTGTACGATGTTGGCGTGGCATGCCAATGCCATCATTTCCCTTGGGCAGCACTCACGATCGGATGGTGTCAGGCGTGGAATTTCAGCATCACCATTGGACAACATATACAGTCGGACTACGTCAAATTTGCCATGTTATCATCTACCTTGGTCAGCATACACGATGGGACAACGTCAAGCATCGTATTCCTGCATAGCCCTTGGGCAATACACACGGTCGGAGGACATCAGGCGTGGCATGAAATTATAGCCCTTGGGCAGCACACACGGTCAGACAAAGTTGAGCGTGACATGCCGTCATCGCCCTTTGTCAGCAAACACGATTGAACGATGTCGAGCGTGACATGTCGTCATTTCCCTTAGGAAGCACAAATGTTTGATGTACATCGAGCGTAGCATGGCACATGAACCTTGGGAAGCACACACAGTCAGATGACGTTAGGCGTGGCATCCTATCATCGCCTTTGGACAGCACATACCGATGGATGACGTCGCGCGTGGCATGCCATCATCGCACTTGGACATCATACACGGTCGGATGACGTCGGACGTGGCATGCAATCATCGCCCTTGGGTAGCACACACGATCATACGATGTCAGGCATTACATTCTATTATTTCCCTTGGGTAGCACACATGGTTAGACTATGTCGGGCATGGCATGTCATCATTGCCCTAAGAAAACACTTACAGTTAGAAGACATCGGGCATGGCATGTTATCACCCATTTGGATAACACACACGGACGAAAGACGTCGAGCGTGGCATCCGTTCATCACCTTTATACTGCACATACAGTAGGACTCCATCAAGCGTGGCATTCCCACATGGCCCTTGGGCACACAGTCGGACTACATTGGGTGTGGTATGCAATCATCTCCATTGGAAAGCACACATGGTCGAACTATGTCGAGTGTGGCATGCCATCATCACCCTTTGATAGTACACGATCTGACTACATCGAGCATGGCATGCCATCATCGCCCTTGGGTAACACACACAATCGGATGATGTCGGGCGTGGCATGTTTTAACCGCCCTTAGAAAGAAGACACGATCGCACGATGTCGGGCGTGGTATGGAGGCATGGCCATTGGGCAGCACACACGGTCAGAGAATGTCGGCGTGGAATGCTATCATCTCCCTTGGGAAGCACACACAGTGGGACGACGTCGGGCGTTGAATGCCATCATCATCCTTGGTCAACATACACGATCAGACTACGTCGAGAATGCCATGTTATCATCGGAGTAGGTCAGAACACATGGTTGGACAACATCAAGCGTGGCATGCTTGCATGGGCCTTAGACAACACACATGGTCGCATGTCTTCGGGCGCGGCATGCCATCATAGCCCTTAGGCAGCACACATGATTGGTGGACATCGGGCGTGGCATGCCATCATCGCCCTTAGGCCGCACACACAATAGGAATACATCGGGCGTGGCAATCCCATATGGACCTTGGGCAGCACACACTGTCGGACGACATCGTCCATGGCATGCAATATTCTCCCTGGGGAAACCCACACGATCGTAAGATGTGGTGCATGACATGCCATCCTCATCGTTAGGCAACACAGACAGCTGGACCACGTCAGGCATGGCATGCCCGTATGTCCCTTAGGAAGCACACTAGGCGGACTACATCGGGCGTGGCATACCATTATCTCCCTTGGACAGAACACACCCTCTTACGACGTTAGGCATGGCATGCCATGATCGCCCTTGGACACCAAACACGATTAGACGATGTCAGACATGGGATGTTCTCATCTCCCTTGAGCAGAACACACAGTCGAACGACATCGGTTATGGCATGCCCGCATGGCCCTAAAGCAGCACACACTGCCGAATAGCGGCGGGTGTGGAATGCAATGATCGCACTTGGACAACATACATAGTCGGACAATTTCGTCGTGGCTGAAATAGAAAACATGATAAGAAGACATCGAGTGTGGCATGACATCATCGCCCTTGGGTAGCACACACGGTCGAACTATATCGGGCTTGCATGCCATTATGCCTTTGGATAACACACACGGACGAACAGTATTAGATGTGGTATGCAATCATTGCTCTTGGACAACACCCATGAATGAACGACTTCGGACGTAGCATTCCATCGTCACTCTTGGAAAGCACATACGGTCAGACATCATCGGGCTTGGCATGCAAGCATTGTCCTTGGGCAGCACACACGGTCTAACGACGTCGAGCGTGGCATGTCATCATCGCTCTTGGACAGATCACAAGATCAAACTACGTCGGGCGTGGCATGCCATCATCGCCCTTGTGAAACACACATTGTCGGATGATATTGGGTCTGACATGCCATCATCTGCTTTGACAACATACACGGTCGGACAACGTCGAGCGTGCCATATTATCATTGCGGTTGGTAGGCATACACGGTGGAACAATGTCAAGCGTGTTAATGCCTGAATAGCCCTTGATCAGCACACACAGTCAAACGATGTTGGCCGTGACATGCCGTCATCAGCCTTGGGCTGTACACATTGTCGGATGACGTCGGTCATGACAAGCCGTCATCGCCCTAGGGCAGCACAAAAAGTCAGAATACGTCTAGCGTGGCATGACATCATCTCCCATGAAAATAACACATGGTCGGACAACGTTCAGCGTGAAAAGCAATCATCGCCCTTGGGAAGCACACACGTTTAGACAATATCAGGCGTGGTATGCCATCATATCCCTTGGACAACATACACGGTCGGACGACATCGGGCGGGGAAATATATGATCGTCCTTAGACAGAATAGATGATTGGATGATGTCGGGCTTGGCATGCTCGTATGGCCCTTGGGCAGCACACACGGTGGATGACGTCTGCTATGGCATGCCATCATCGCCCTTGGGCAGCGCACGAGGTCGAACGATGTTAGGCATGACATGTGATCATCGCCCTTGGCCAGCACACAGAGTGGTACTACGTCATGTGTGGCATGCCATCATCGCACTTGGACAACACACAAGGTCGGATGATGCCGGAAATGACATGCCATCATCGCACTTTGAAAGCATACACGGTCAGACGACTTGCGTGGCATGCCATCTTCACCCTTGGACAACACACACGGTTGGACGATGTCAGGCGTGGAATGTTATCAATTCCCTTGGACAACACATACGATCGGATCATGTCGGTGTGTCATGCCAGCATGGATCAGCAGCACACGTGGTTGAAATATGTCAGGTGTGGCATGCTTGCATGGCCCTTAGGCAGAACACAGGGCAGACTAAATCTCGCATGGAATGCCATCATCTCCCTTGGACAACACATAATGTCGGGCATGGCATGAAATCATCGCCTTTGGAAACCATAAACGATCGTACAACATCGAGCGTGGGATGTTATCATCGCCCTTGAGCAGAACACACAGTCAAAAAATGTCGACCGTGGCATCATCATATGGACCTTAAGTAGCAGACACGGTCGAAGGACGATGGGTGTGGAATGCAATTATCCCACTTGGAAACATAAATAGTCGGACGATGTCGGGTTAGGCATGTTATCATCCCCTTTGGATAGAACACACTGTCAAACATTGTCGAGCGTGACATAGCATCGCCCTTGGGAAGCACACACAGTCATGGTTGGACGACGTCGGGAGTGACATGCCATTATCGCCATAGGGAAGCGCAAACAGTCGAACTAGTTTGTCATGACATGCCATCATTTCCCTTGGGCAGCATAAAGAGTGGGAGTACGTCAGGCGTGGAATGTCATCATCGCTCTTGGACAGCACACACAAACAGACGATGTGGGGCATGGCATGCCATCAATGACCTTTGGCACTATACATAGTTGGATGACATTAGGCGTGGCATGTTATCATTGCCCTTGGAAAGAACACATGTTCGGGAGACGTCGGGCGTGGCATGCCTGCATTGCCATTGTGCAATACACATGGTCAGAAGATGTCGAGCCTCACATGATATCATTGCCCTTGGACAGCACACACGGTCGAATGACATTGTGTGTGGCATACTCTTATTTTCCTTGGGTACTACACACGGTCGGACAATGTCGTATGTTGCATGCCATTATCGCCCTTGGGTAGTACACATGGTCGGACGACGTCGAGCGTGACATGTAATCATCGCCCTTAGACAGCAGACATGATTTGATGACTTTGGGCGTCACATGCAGCATCGCCCTTTAAAAGAATACACGGTCGAATAACGTCGAGCGTTACATATTATTATTTCCCTTAGACAACACATACGGTTGGACAACATCGGGCGTGGCATGCCATCATCGCCTTTGGATAGCACACATGATCGGATGATGTCAGGTGTGGCTTGCCATCATCGCCTTTGGAAAACACACTTTGACAAACGACATAGGACGTTGCATGCCATCATCGCTCCTGGAAAGCACATACGGTCGGATGACGTCGGGCGTGGCATGTAAGCATTGTCCTTGGGCAGAACACACGACAGATTATGTCGGCGTGGCATGCCATCATTGCTTTTGGAAAATACACATGGTCAGACTACGTTGGGTGTGGCAATGCCATCATCGCCCTATGATAGCATACACGGTCAGACTACGTTGAGCATGCCATGTTGTCATCTCCCTTGGTCATCATACACGGTAGGACAACGAAAGGTGGGTTTTTAATGAACACATAGCCCTTGGGTAGCACACACGGTCGAACGACGTCATCCATGACATGTGGTCATCGCCCTTGGACATCATACAGGGTCGGATGACTTCTGACGTGGCAAGCCATCATCGCCCTTGGGAAGCACACACGATCATACGACGTCAGGCGTTACATTCTATTATTTCCCTTGGGTAGCACACATGGTTAGACTATGTCGGGCATGGTATCCCATCATCGCCCTAAAATAGCACTTACAGTTGGACGACATCGGGCATGGCATGTTATCACCCATTTAAAAAACACACACGGACGAACGACGTCGAGCGTGGCATGCCATCAACACCTTTAAACTGGACATATATTTGGACTCCATCAAGCGTGGCATTCCCACATGGCCCTTGGGCACACAGTCTGACTACATTGGGTGCGGTATGCAATCATGTCCATTGCAAACCACACACGTTCGGACTATGTCTAGCGTGGCATGCCATCATCTCCTTTGGACATAACACTCTGTCGGATGACGTCGAGCGTGGCATGTCATCATTGCCCTTGGGCAACACGCACGATCGGACGACGGTGGATGTGGCACGAAATCATCGCCCTTGGAAAGTATACATGGTCAGACGACGTTGGGCATGGCATGTAATCATCTCCCTTGGATTGAACAGACAATCGGACGACGTCAGGCGTGGCATGCCCACATGGCCCTTGATCAGAACACACAGTCGTACGAATTAGGCGTGGCATGCCATCATTTCCCTTGGGCAGCACTCACGATCGGATGGTGTCAGGCATGGAATTTCAGCATCACCATTGGACAACTTATATACAGTTGGACTACGTCAAATTTGCCATGTTATCATCTCCCTTGGTCAGCATACATGATGGGACGACGTCAAGCATCGTATTTCTGCATAGCCCTTGGGCAACACACACGGTCGGAGGACATCAGGCGTGGCATGACATCAAAGCCCTTGGGCAGCACACACAGTCAGACAAAGTCGAGCGTGACATGCCGTCATCGCCCTTTGTCAGCAAACACGATTGAACGATGTCGAGCGTGACATGTCGTCATCGCCCTTAGGCAGCACAAACGTTCGATGTACATCGAGTGTAGCATGGCACATGAACCTTGGGAAGCACACACAGTCAGATGACGTCAGGCTTGGCATCCTATCATCGCCTTTGGACAGCACATACCGATGGATGACGTCGGGCGTGGCATGCCATCATCGCCCTTGGGAAGCACACATGATCATACGACGTCAGGCGTTACATTCTATTATTTCCCTTGGGTAGCACACATGGTTAGACTATGTAGGGCATGGCATGCCATCATCGCTCTAAGAAAACACTTACAGTTGGACGACATCGGGCATGGCATGTTATCACCCATTTGGATAACACACACGGATGAACGACGTCGAACGCGGCATCCCTTCATCACCTTTAAACTGCACATACAGTTGGACTCCATCAAGCGTAGCATTCACACATGGCCCTTGGGCTCACGGTCGGACTACATTGGGTGTGGTATGCAATCATATCCATTGGAAAGCACACACGGTCGAACTATGTCGAGTGTGGCATGCCATCATCACCCTTTGATAGTCATTAATCTGACTACATCGAGCATGGCATGCCATCATCGCCCTTGGGTAACACACACAATCGGATGATGTCGGGCGTGGCATGTTATAATCGCCCTTAGACAGAAGACATGATCGGACGATGTCGGGCGTGGTATGGAGGCATGGCCATTGGGCAGCACACACGGTCAGACAATGTCGGCGTGGAATGCTATCATCTCCCTTAGGAAGCACACACAGTGGGATGACATCGGGCGTTGAATGCCATCATCATCCTTGGTCAACATACACGATCAGACCACGTCGAGCATGCCATGTTATCATCGGAGTTGGTCAGAACACATGGTCGGACAACATCAAGCGTGGCATGCTTGCATGGGGCTTAGACAACACACATGGTCGCAAGTCATCGGGCGCGGCATGCCATCATAGCCCTTAGGCAGCACACACGATTGGTGGACATCGGGCGTGGCATGCCATCATCACCCTTAGGCCTCACACACAATAGGAATACATCGGGTGTGGCAATCCCATATGGACCTTGGGCAGCACACACTGTTGGACGACATGGTCCATGGAATGCAATATTCGCCCTGGGACAACCCACACGATCGTAAGATGTGGTGCATGACATGCCATCGTCACCGTTGGGCAACACAGACAGCTGGACCACGTCAGGCATGGCATGCCCGTATGACCCCTAGGAAGCACACAGGGCGGACTACATCGGGCGTGGCATGCCATTATCTCCCTTGGACAGAACACACCCTCTGACGACGTCAGGCATGCCATGCCATGATCACCCTTGGACACCAAACACGATTAGACGATGTCAGACGTGGGATGTTCTCATCTCCCTTGAGCAGAACACACAGTCGGACGACATCAGTTATGGCATGCTCGCATGGCCCTAAAGCAGCACACACTGCCGAATAGCAGCGGGCGTGGAATGCAATGATCGCACTTGGACAACATACATAGTCGGACAATTTCGTCGTGGCTTGTTATCATCGCCCTTGAATAGAAAACATGATAAGAAGACATCGAGTGTGGTATGCCATCATCACCCTTGGGTAGCACACACGGTCGAACTATATCGGGCTGGCATGCCATTATGCCTTAGGATAACACACATGGACGAACAATATTAGCTGTGGTATGCAATCATTGCTCTTGGACAACACACACAATCAGATGATGTCTGGCGTGGCATGCCATCAAAGCCTTTGGACAACACCCATGAATGAACGACTTCAGACTAGCATTCCATCGTCACTCTTGGAAAGCAGATATGGTCAGACATCATCGGGCGTGGCATGCAAGCATTGTCCTTGGGCAGCACACACGGTCGAACAATGTCGAGCCTGGCATTCCATCATCGCCCTTGGACAGCACAAGATCAAACTACGTCGGGCGTGGCATGCCATCATCGCGCTTGTGAAACACACATAGTCGGATGATATTGGGTCTGGCATGCTATCATTTGCTTGGACAACATACACGGTCGGACTACGTCGAGCGTGCCATATTATCATTGCCGTTGGTAGGCATACATGGTGGGACAACGTCAAGTGTGTTAATGCCCGAATAGCCCTTGATCAGAACACACAGTCAAGTGATGTTGGCCGTGACATGCCGTCATCAGCCTTGGGCAGCACACATTGTCGGATGACGTCTGTCATGACAAGCCGTCATCACCCTTGGGCAGCACACAAAGTTGGACTACGTCTAGCGTGGCATGACATCATCTCCCATGGAAAGAACACATGGTCGGACGACGTCGAGCGTGGAAAGCAATCATCGACCTTGGGAAGCACACACGTTTGGACAACATCGGGCATGGCATGCCATCATCTCCCTTGGACAGCACACACGGTCGGACGACGTCAAGCGTGGCATGCCATCTTGGTCCTTGGATTTCATACACAGTCGAACGACGTCAAGCGTGGCATGGCATCATAACCCTTGGACAACACACATGATTGGACAACATCGGGAGTGGCATGCAAACATCGCCCTTGGGCAACACACACGGTTGGACGACTTTAGTCGTGGCATGACATCATCTCCCTCGGAAAGCATACATGGTCGGACGACGTCGGGTGTGTCATGTTATCATCGCCTTTGGACAGCACACACGATCGAACCACGTCGGGCGTGGCATGCTTGCATGGCCCTTTGGTAGCACAAACGGTCGGATGACATATGGCGTGGCATGCATTCATCGCCTTTGGGCAGCAAACAGGGTCAGACAACGTCAGGTGTGACATGCCATCATTTCTCTTGGGCAACAAACACGATCGGACAACGTCAGGCATGGCATGCAAGAATTGCCCTTGGAAAACATACACGGTCAGACGTCGGGCGTGTCATGTAATCATCTCCTATGGCAGAACAAATGATCGGACGATGTCAGGTTTGGCATGACCACATCGATCTTGAGCAGAACACATGGTCGTAAAATGTTGTCGTGGCATGCCATCATCGCCCTTGGGCAACACTCACCATCGAACAGCGTCGGGTGTGGAATTCTTGCATCACCCTTCGACAGCATACATGGTTGAACTACGTTAGGTGTCCCATGGTATCATCTCCCTTGGTGAGCATAAACAATGGGACGACGTTAAGCATGGAATTTCTGCATGGCCCTTGGGCAACACACATGGTCGTAGGACGTCGGGCGTTGTATGCCATCATAGCCCTTGGGCAGCACACACTGTCGGATGACATGCCGTCATCGCCCTTGGGCAGCACACATGGTTTGACGATGTCGAGCGTGACATGTCGTCATCGCCCTTGGGAAGCACAGACGGTCTGACTACTTCGGGCGTAGCATGGCACATGACCCTTGGGCAGCACACATAGTCAGATGATATCGTGCGTGGCATTCAATCATCGCCTTTGTACAACACATACAGATGGGCAACGTTGGGCGTGGAATGCCATCATCGCACTTGGAATGCACAGATGATCGGATGACGTTGGACGTGTCATTCCATCATCACCCTTGGGAAGCACACATGGTCATACGACCTCGGGCATAACACTCTATCATTACCCTTGGGATGAACACATGGTAAGACTACGTCGGGCAGGGCATACCATTATCTCCCTTGGATAGCACTTACAGTTGGACGACATCGGCTATGGCATGTTATCACTCATTTGGAAAACACACTCGGACGAACGACGTCGAGTGTGGCATGCCATCATCACCCTTAAACCACACATACAGTTTGATAACATCGAGCATTGCATTCCCACATGGCCCTTGGGCAACACACATGATCGGACGATGTCGCGCATTGCTTGCAATCATCGCCCTTGGAAAGCATACATGGTCGGAGGACGTCGGGTGTGGCATATTATCATTTCCCTTAAACAACACACAAAATCAGACCATGTCAGGTGTGGCATGCCCGCATGGACCTTGGGAAGCACACACGGTCGGATGACGTCAAGTGTGGCATGCCATAATCTCCATTGAGCAACACACATGGTCAGACAACGTCAAGCATGACATGCAATCATCGCCCTTGGGCAACACACATAGTCAGACAACTTCGATCGTTGCATGTCATCATCGCCCTTGGATAGTATACACGATTGGATGACATCGGGCATGGCATGCTATCATCGCCCTTGGACACCACACACAGTCAGACGACATCGAGCGTTGCATGCTCGTATGGCCCTTGGGAAGCACACACGATGGACGACGTCGGCTGTGCCATGCTATCATCGACCATGGGCAGTGGACACAGTCGAACGACATTGGTGATGATATTTTAATCATTGCCCTTGGTCAACACACACGGTCGGCTGATGTCGGGGATGAATACCATCATCTCCCTTTGAAACCATATACAGTTGGACAACGTTGGGCGAGGCATGTTATTATTTCCTTTAAAAAGAACACACGGTCGAGAGACGTCGGTCGTGGCATGCTCTTATTGCCATCGGGAAATAGACACGATCGGAACATGTCGAGTGTGACATCATATCATTGCCATTGGACAGTACACATGGTCAAACGACGTTGGACGTGGAATGCCCGCATGGCCCTTGGGTAACACACACGGTTGGACAACGTCAGGCGTTGCATGCCATTATCGCCCTTGGGCAGCACACCAGGTCGGACGATGTCGGGAATGGCATGCCATTATCGCCTTTTGACACCACACACGGTCGGACGATGTTGAGCATGGCATGCTATCATTGCCCTACGAAAGAACATATGTTCAGGTGACGATGGGCGTGGCATGTCCGCATTGACCTTGGGCAGCACACATGGTGGTAAGACGTCGGGCTAGACATGATATCACGTCGTAGAATAGCACACATGGTTGGACGACGTGGGGCGTGACATGCTCGCATGGCCCTAGGGTAACACACACGGTCAAACAACGTTGGGCGTTGCAGGCCATCATATCCCTTGGGTAGAACATAGGGTCAGACGATGTCGAGCGTGACATGCCAATATATCCCTTGGACAACACAAAAGATTGGATGAATTTGTAATGGCATGCCATCATCGCCCTTTGAAAGCATACACTGTCGGACGACGTAAGGCATGGCATGTTATCATTTCCCTTAGACAACAGATACAATTGAATCACGTCGTGTATGGCATGCAAGCTCGGCTCTTTGGAAGCACATAGGATCGGATGATGTCAGGCGTGGAATGCAATCATAGGGTGTGGCATGTTATCAAATCACCCTTAGACAGAACACACGATTGGACGATGTCAGGCGTGACATGCCGGCATGGTCATTGGGATAAACACACGGTCGGACGACGTCGGTGTGGCATGCCATCATTGCCGTTGGGTTGCACACATTGTCGGACGATGTCGGGCGTGGAAAGCCATAATAACCCTTTGGCAGCATGAACGGTCGGACTATGTGAGGCATGCCATGTTCTCATCGCCCTTGGTCAGCAGACATGATAGGACGATATCAAGTGTGGCATGCTTGCATGGGTCTTAGAAAACACACAAGGTCGCACGATGTCAGGCGGAACTTGCAATCATAGCCCTTGGGATCAACACACGATCTTGATGACATCAGGCATGACAATGCCATCATCGTCCTTAGGCTGCACACACGATCGGAATAGATCGGGCGTGGCATGCCCACATGGACCTTGGGCAGCACACACAGTCGGATGACATTTTGTTTAACATGCCATAATCTCTCTTAGGCAACACACACGGTCGGACGACCTTCGGCATGTCATGTTATCATTTCCCTTGGAAAACACATATGATTGGACCACGTCGGGTGTGGAATGCTCGCATTGCCCTTGCGCTGAACATATGGTCCGATAACGGCGGGCGTGGAATGCAATCATTGGCATCGGGAAGCACACACATTTGGACGACGTTGGCCCTGACATGTCATCATCGCCTTGGGAAGCAAACACGGACTCACGACGTTGGGGGTGGCGTGCCATCGTCTCCCTTAGACAGCATACACGGTCGGACGACATCGGGCGGGGCATGTTAAGAGCGCCCTTAGATAGAACACACGATCAAACGATGTCGGGCGTGGCATGCTCGTATTGCACTTGGGCAGCACACACGGTGGACGATGTCGGCTGTTGCATGCCATCATCGCCCTTGGGTAGCGCACACGGTTGGACGATGTTAGGCATGACATGCGATCATCGCCCTTAGGCAGCACACCTAGTGGGACTATATCAGGTGTGGAATGCAATCATCGCACTTGGACAGCACACACGATCAGACGATGTGGGGAATGGCATGCAATCATCGCCTTTTGACACCATACACGGTCGGACGACGTCGAGCGTGGCATCTTATCATTGCCCTTGGAAAGAACACACGGTCGGGCGACGTCAGGTGTGGCATGCCCGCATTTTCCTTTGGCAGCACATACCGTCAGAAAACATCGGGCATGACATGATATCATCGCCGTTAAACAGCACACATGGTCGGAGGACGTCGGGTGTGGCCTGCTTGCATGGCCTTTGTGTAACAAACATAGTCGAACAACATTGGGCATTGCAGGCCATGATTTCCCTTGGGTAGAACACACGATCGGATGACGTTGAGCATGACATGCAATCATCACCTTTGGGATAGCACATACGACGACTTTGGAATGGCATGCCATTATCGCCCTTTGAAAGCATACACGTTCGGACGACGTCGGGCATGGCATGTTATCATTTCCATTGGACAGCATATACGATCGGACCACGTCGGGTGTGGCATTCACGCATTGCTCTTTGGCAGCATATTAGATTGGATGTCATCGAGTGTGGTCTACCATCATCTCCCTTGGACAGCATACATGGTCGGACGACATCAGGCGGGGCAAGTTATGATTGCCCTACGACAAAACACACGATCAAACGATGTCGGTCGTGGCATGCGCGTATGGCCCTTGGGAAGCACACACGGTGGACGAAGTCTGCTGTGGCATGCCATCATTGTCGTTGGGTAGAGGACACAGTCGAACGACGTTAGGCATGTCATGCGATCATCGACCTCTGGCAGCACACTAAATGGGACTACATCAGGCGTGGCATGCCATCATCGCTCATGGACAGCACATAAGGTCGGATGATGTTGGGCATGACATGCCAACATCGCCCTATGACACCATACACGGTCGGACGACGTCAGGCGTGGCATGTTATCATTGCCCTTTGAATGAACACACGGTCAGGCGTTTTCGGGCGTGGCATGCCTGTATTGACCTTGGGCAGCACACATGGTGGTAAGACATCGGGCGTGACATGATATCATCACCCTTGGACAGCACACACGGTCGAACAACGACGGCTGTGGCATGCTCGCAGGGACCTTGGGTAACACATACGGTCGAACAACGTCAGGAGTTGCAGGCCATCATCTCCATTGGGTAGTACACAGAATCAGACGATGTCGAACGTGAAATGCCATCATTTTCCTTTGGAGAGCACACACAATAGGAGGACTTTGGAATGGCATGCCATCATCGCCCTTTGAAAGAATACACGGTCGGATGACGTAGAGCTTGGAATATTATCATTTCGCTTGGACAGCCCATACGATCGGACCACGTCGGGTGTGTCATGCCAGCATGGCTCTTTCGAAGCATATAGGATCGGAGGACGTCAGGCGTGGAATGCAATCATCGCCATCGAGAAGAACACACGGTTGGATGATGTCAGTCCTGACCTGTAATCATCACCCTTGTGCAACAAATATGGTCAGACAACATTGGGCGTGGCATGGCATCATCTATCTTGGACAGCATACACGGTCAGAAGACATCGGGTGTGGCCTGTTATCATCTTCCTTAGACAGAACACAAGATCGGACAATGTCAGGCGTGGCATGCCGACATGGCCATAGGGCAGCACAAACGGTTGAACGATGTCGATGTGGCATGCCATCAACGCCCTTTGGCAGCACACACAGTCGAACTATTTAAGGCATGCCATGTTATCATCGCCCTTTGTCAACACACATGGTCGGACAACATCATGTATGGCATGCCTGCATGGGCCTTATATAACACACATGGTCGCAAGATGTAAGCACGGCATGCCATCATAGCCGTTGGGCAGCACACACGATCGGATGACATCACACGTCACAATGCCATTATTTCCCTTGGGCCGCACACACGGTTGGAATAGATCAGGCGTGGCATGCCCACATGGACCTTGGGCAACACACACAGTCGGACGACATTGGGCGTAACATGCCATCATTGCCCTTGGGCAACACACACGATCGGACAACGTTGGGAATGATATGTCATAATCACCCAGCGGCATCACACACGGCCGAAATATGTTGGGCATGGCATGCTCTTATGGCCCTTGGGTAGCACACACAGTTGATGACGTCGTCTGTGGCATGCTTATATCGCCCTTGGGTAGCACACATGGTTGGACGAAATTAGGCATGATATGCGATCATCGCCCTTCGGTAGCACATAGAGTGGGACTACGTCAGGCGTGGAATGCCATCATCGCACTTGAACATCACCCTCGGTCAGACGATATCGGGAATGGCATGCACTCATTGCCCTTTAACACCATACACGATTGGACGACGTCGAGCGAGGCATGTTATCATTGCCTTTGAAAAGAACGCACGATCGAGCGACGTTGGGCGTGGCATGCCCGCATTGCCCATCGGCAGCACACACGGTCAGAAGACATCGGTCGTGACATGATATCATCGCCGTTGAACAAAACACATGGTCAGACGACATCGGGCGTGGCATCCTCGTGTGGCCTTTGGGTAACACACATGGTCGAACCATGTCGGGCGTTGTAGGCCATTATCTCCCATGGGTAGAACACACGGTCGGACGACGTCGAGCATGACATGCCATCAACACCCTTGAACAACACATATAATTGGACTACTTTGGAATAGCATGCCATCATAGATGTTTGAAGGCATACACGGTCGGACGACGTCGGGCACGTCATTTTTATCATTTCCCTTTGACAGCACATACGATCGGACCATGTCGAGTGTGGCATGTCAACATTACTCTTTGGCAGTATATAGGATCGGATGACGTCGAGCGTGGTATGCCATCATCTCCCTTGGACAGCATACACGGTCGGAGGACATCGGGCGGGGAAAGTTATGATCTCCCTTAGACAGAACACACGATCAAACGATGTCAGGCGTGGCATGCTCGTATGGCCCTTGGGCAGCACACACGGTGGACAATGTCAGCTTTGGCATGCCATCAAACGCCCTTGGGTAGCGCACACGGCTGGACGATGTTAGGCATGACATGCGATCATCGCCCTTGGGCAGCAAACCGAGCGGGACTACATCAGGCGTGGAATGCAATCATCGCACTTGGACAGCACACACGATCGGACATTGTCGGGAATGACATGCAATCATCGCCTTTTGTCACCATACATGGTTGGACGACGTTGAGCGTGGCATGTTATGATTGCCCTTGGAAAGAACACATGGTCCGGCGACGTCAGGCGTGGCATGCCCGCATTGCCCTTTGGCAGCACACACTGTCAGAAAACATCGGGCATGACATGATATCATCGCCGTTGAAAAGAACACATGGTCGGAGGACGTCATGCATGGCATGCTCGCATGGCCTTTGTGTAACAAACACGGTCGAACAACGTTGGGCGTTGCAGGTCATCATCTCCCTTGGGTAGAACACACGACCGGACGACGTTGAGTGTGACATGCCATCATCACCCTTGGACAACACATATGATTGGACTACTTTGGAAATGGCATGCTATTATCGCCCTTTAAAAGCATACACGTTCGGACGATGTTGGGCATGGCATGTTATCATTTCCCTTGGACAGCACGTACGATCGGACCATGTCGGGTGTGGCATGCCAGCATATCTCTTTTGCAGTATATAGGATTGGATGACGTCGAGCGTGGTCTACCATCATCTCCCTTGGACAGCATACACTGTCGGACAATATCGGGCGGGGCAAGTTATGATCGCCCTACGACAAAACACACGATCAAACGATGTCGGCCGTGGCATGCGCGTAAGGCTATTGGGTAGCACACATGGTGGACGACGTCTGCTGTGGCACGCCATCATTGTCCTTGGGCAGAGCACACGATCGAATGACGTAAGGCATGACATACGATCATCGCCCTCTGGCAGCACACTGAGTGGGACTACGTCAGGCATGGCATTCCATCATCGCTCATGGACAGCACACACGGTCGGACGATGTTGGGCATGACATGCCATCATCGCCCTATGACACCATACATGGTCGGACGACATCGGGTGTGGCATGTTATCATTGCCCTTGGAAAGAACACACACTCTGGCGACGTCAGGCGTGGGATGTTATCATCGCCCTTGATGAGAACACATGGTCGAACGACATTAGGCGTGGCATGCCCTCATGGCCCTTGAGTAGCACACACGGTCGGACTGCCCGGGTGTGGCATTTAATCATCGCGCTTGGAAACATACATAGTCGAACGATGTCGAGGGGACATGTTATCATCACCTTTGGATAGAACACATGGTCAGACGACGTCGAGCGTGGCATCCCATCATCGCCCTTGGGCATCACACACGGTCATACTATATCGGGCGTGGCATGCCATTATCTCACTTGGATAGCACACACAGTGGGATGAAATTGGGAGTGGCATGACATCATCACCTTTGGAATGCACACATGGTCGGACGACGTCATGCGTGGCATGCCCGTTTGTGACTTGGGCAGCACACACGGTCAAACGACATTGGGCGTGGCATGTTATCATTTTCCTTAGGAAACACACACGGTCGGACGACGTCGAGCGTGGTATGTCATCATCGCCCTTGGATAACACACATGATAAGACTACGTCGGGCATGGCATGAAATTAATGCCCTTGGGAAAAACACATGATCTGACGATGTTAGGCATGGCATGCCATCATCGCCCTTAATTAGCAGAAACAGTCGGACTGTGTCGGGCGTGCCATGTTATCATCGCCCTTGGTAAGCATACACGGTCGTACAACCTCAAGCGCTGCAATGCCTGCATAGCCTTAGTAAGCACACACAATCGAACAACGTCGGCCGTGACATGCCATTATCTTCCTTAGGCAGCACACAGTGTCAGACGATGTCGGCCACGACTTGCCGTCATAGCCCTTGGGCCACACACACGGTCGGACTACGTCTAGCGTGGCATACCATTATCTCCCTTGGACAGAACACACAATCGGACGACGTCGATCGTGGCATGCCATCATCGTGCTTGGGCAACACGCACGATTGGACAACATTGGCCATGGCATGGAATTTTGTCCTTGGAAAGTATACATAGTCAGACGACATCGGGCGTGACATAACATCAACTCTCTCGTGCAACAAACACGGTAGGACAATGTCGTGCATGGCATGAAATAATCGCCCTTGCACAGCATACACAGTCAGAAAAAAATTGGGTGTGGCATGTAATCTTCTCACTTGGATCAAACAGACGAGCAGACGACATAAGGCATGGCATGCCCACATGGACCTTTACAAAAATACACGGCCAAACAATGTCAGCGTGGCATGCAATCATTGCCCTTGGGCATCACTCTCGATCGGAAGGCATCAGGTGTGGAATTCCAGCATCATCGTTGGACAACATATACGGTCGTACTAAGTCTGGTGTGCCATGCCATCATCGCCATTGGGCAGCACACACGGTCGAACGACGTCGAGCGTGACATGCCATTATTACCCTTGGATAGCACACACGGTTGGACGACGTCGAGCATGCATGACATCATCGCCCTTGGGCAGTACACACGGTCGTACTACATCGGGCGTAGCATGCCATATAAACCTTAGGAAGCACACACAGTTAGATGACGTCAGGCGTGGCATTCTATCATCGCCGTTGGACAGCACATATGGACGGACGACGTCAGGCCTGACATGCAATCGTCGCACTTAGACTACACACACGACCAGATGATTTTGGACGTGGATTGTCATCATTACCCTTTAGAAGCACACACGATTATTCGACATCGGGCATTACATTCTATCATTGCCCTTGGGAATCACACATGGTCAGACTACGTCGGGCGTGGCATGTCATCATCGCCCTTGGATAGCACTTACAGTTGGACAACATTGGGCATGGCATGTCATCACCTATCTGGACAACACACACGGACGAACGACGTCGAGCGTGGCATGCCATCATCACCCTTAACTGCACATACGAATGAACGACACTGAGCGTGGCATTCCCACATGGCCCTTGGGCAACACACATGGTTAGACTACATCGGGCGTGTTATGTCGGCATAGCCCTTGGGCAGTACACAGGGTCAGACGACATTGGGTGTGGCATTCAATCATCTCCATTGAGAAAAACACACGATCGCACTACATCGAGCGTGGAATGCCATCATCGCCCTTAGATAGCATACACAATCAGACTACGTTGGGCATGGAATGTCATCATTGCCCTTGCATAACACAAACGACCAGACGATGTTAGGCATTGCATGCTATCATCGCCCTTGGAAAGCATACATGGTCAGACGACGTCGGGCATGGCATATTATCATCTCCCTTGGAAAGCACACACGATAGAACGATATCAGGCGTGGCATGCCGGCATAGCCCTTGGGCAGCACATACGGTCGAATGATGTCAAGTTTGTCTTGCCATCGTCGCCCTTGGACTGTATACACGATTGGTCGACATCGGGTGTGGCATCTAATCATCGCCCTTGGATACCACACACTGTTGGACGACGTCGGGTGTTGCATGCTTGTATGGCCCTAGGGCAGCACCTTGGGAAGTGCACACAGTCGGACGAAGTTCGGTATGAGATGCCATCATCACATTTGGCCAGTATAAAGAGTGGGACTACGTCAGGCGTGGCATGCCATCATCGCTCCTGGACAACACACACGGTGGGACAATGTCAGGAATGGCATTCCATCATCGCCGTTTAACAACATAGACGGTCAAACAACATCGAGCACGACATGTTATTATTTCCCTGGGAAAGAACACACGGTCGGGCAAAATCGGCGTGGCATGCCCGCATTCCCTTGGGCAGCACACACGGTAAGAACAAGTCGGGTATGACATGATATCATCGCCGTTGGACAGTACACACGGTCAGATGACTTCGGGCGTGGCATGCCAGCATGGACCTTGGGTAACACACATGGTCGAACCACGTCGTGCATCGCATGCCATCATTGCCCTTGGGTAGAACACACGTTCAGACGATATCAGGCGTGAGATTTTATCATCGCCCTTGGATAACACACACAATCATACCACGTCGGGCGTGGCATGCTTGTGTGGCCCTCGTGTAGCACACTCAATTGGATGACATATGGTATTGTATGCCATCATATCCTTTGGGATGCACACACGGTTGGACAACGTCAGACGTGTCATGCCATCATCGCTCTTGGGCAACAAACACGGTCGGACGACATCGGGCATGGCATGCAAGAAACGCCCTTGAACAACATATACGGTCTGACGACTTTGGGCATGGCATGTTATCAACACACGATCAGATGATATCAGGCATGGCATACCCGCATGGCCTTTGAGTAGAAAACATGGTTGGACAACCTCAGCGTGGCATCCCATAATCTCTCTTGGGTAGCACTCACGGTCGGACAACGTGGGGCATGGAATTCTAGCATCGCCCTAGGACTGCATACACGGTCGAACTACGTCGGGTGTGACATGTTATTATCACCCTTGGGTAACACACACAATCATATGACGTTGGGAATTGCATGTCGCCATTACCCTTGAAAAGAATAATCACACGAATGATGTATGGTGTGGCATGTTATCATCGCCCTTGGACAACACACAAAATCAGATGATGTCGGGCGTGGCATGCCGGCATGGCCCTTGGGACGCACACGGTCGGATGGCATCAAGTGTGGAATGCTATAATCGCCCTAGGGCAACACACACAATAGGCCGACGTCGGACATTGCATGCCATCATCGGCCTTGGACTGCTCACATGGTCGGATGACGTCAAGCTAGGCATGCACGCATGGGACATGGGCAGTACACACAGTTAAACGATGTAGAGTGGATCAAACCAACATCGCCTTGGGGCATCATAGGCAGTTGGACAACGTCGAGCGTGGTATGCCATCATCTCCCTTAGGAAGCACACACGGTCGAACGTCATTGGGAGTGGCATGCCATCATCGCCCTTTGACACCAAACATGGTCGAACAATGTGGGGTGTTTATGTTATCATCGTCCCTGGATAGAACACACAGTCTAATGACATCGGGCATGGCATGCCTCCATGGCCGTTGTGCAGCAACCACGGTCGGACGACGTCCTCCTGGCATGCCATCATCACCCTTGGGCATCACACACAGTCAGACGCCGTCGGGCGTGGAAAGTCATCATCACCCTTGGAGAGCATAAAATGTCAGACTACATAGGGCATGCCATGTTATCATCGTCTTTGGTCATCATACACAGTCAGACGACATCAATTGTGGCATTCTTTCATCGCCCTTGGGCAACACATACGGTCTGACGACGTCGGGCGTGACATGCCATCATAGAGATTGGGAAGTACACACAATGTGATGATGTCGGGCATGACATGCCATCATTGCCCTTGTGAAGCACAATGATCTGACTATATTGGGCGTGGCATGACCACATGAACGTTGGACAGCACACACAGTAAGATGATGTCGGGCGTGGCATGCCATCATTGCCCTTAGGCATAATACACGATTAGATGACGTTAGGCATGACATTCCATCATCGCCCTTAGGCAGCACACATTATCTGACTACATCGGGTGTGGCATGCTAGAATGGACCTTGGGCAGCGCACAGGGTGGACTACATCAGGCATGTCATGTCAGCATCTCCCTTGGACAACACACACGGTTGCACAATGTCGGGCATGGTCTGCCATCATCCCTCTTGGATATCATAGACTATCGAATGACGTCGAAGTTGCATGTTATTATCTCCCTTGAACACAACAACGGTCAGACGATGTCGGGCGTGGCATGCCCGCATAGAAATTGGGAAGGACACATGGTCGGACGACATCATGTGGGACATGATATCATCGCCCTTGGACATCACACACGGTCAAAAGATGTTGGGCGTGGCATGCCTGCATTCCCCTTGGGCAGCATACACGATTGGCTAAAGTCGGGTGTGGCATGCCATCATCTCCCTTGGGAAGTATACATGGTCGGATGATGTCGGGCGTGACATGCCATCATAGCCCTCTAGCAGCACACAGGGTCAGAATACTTTAGGCGTGGCATCCCCACATGGTCCTTGAGTAGCACACTTGATCATATGACGTCACGCATGGCATGCCATCATCGCTATTAGAAAACACACACGGATGGACGGCGTCGAGTGTGGCATGTCATGATCGCCCTTAGAATGCACATATGGTCAAATGACGTCGGACATGGCATGCCATCATCACCCTTGGACAAAACACATAATAGGACTGTATCAGACGTGGAATGTCATCATGACTCTTCGTAGTGAACACGTTTGAACGACGTCGTGCATGGAAAGTCATCATTGCCCTTTGAATGCACACACGGTCAAATGACGTTTGGCGTGGCATGCCATCATCAGTCGTGGACTGCACACAAATACAAACAAAGTCGGGCATGGCATGGCCTTATCTCCGTTGGACAACACACACGATCAGATGACGTCGAGTGTACCATGACCGCATGGTCCTTAGGTAGCACACAGTCAGACGACATCGATAGTTGAATGTCATCATATACCTTGGATAACATACACGATGGGACTACGTCAGTCGTTGCATGCCATCATCGCTGTAGGGCAGCACACACAGTAGGACGATGTTGAGCGTGGTATTTCATCATCGCTCGTTAATATCATACATGGTCAGACGATGTCAAGCGTTGCATGTTATCATTTCCCTTGGACAGAACACACGGTCGGACAACATCAGGCGTGGTATGCCTGCATAGCGCTTGGGCAGCACACACGTTTGGACGACATCGGGCGTGACATGATATCATGTCCCTTGGACAGCACACACAGAAAAATGACATCATGTATGGCATTTAATCATCACCCTTGGATAGCACACACAGTCAGATGACGTCGTGCATGGCATGTCATCACCCATTTTGAGAACATACATGGACGAACGACGTTGAGAGTGGCATGACATCATCACCCTTAAACTGCACATATGGTTGAACGACATCGAGCGTGGCACTCCCACTTGGCCCTTGGACAACACACATGGTTGGACTACATCGGGCGTGGTATGCCATCATCTATATTAAAAACACAAACGGTCGGACTATGTCGAGCATGGCGTGCCATTATCCCCATTTGATAACACATGATCGGACTACGTCGAGCATGGCATGCCATCATCGACCTTTGGCAACAAACACGATCAGATGATGTCGGGTATTGGATGCCATCATAGCCCTTGCAAAGAATACTCACTCGGACGATGTCGGGTGTGGCATGTAATTATCGCTCTTGGACAACACACACAATCGGACCATGTCGGACGTGGCATGCCGGCAAGGCGCTTGGGCAGCACACACGGTCGGATGACGTCTAATGTGGCATGCCATAATATCCATGGAGAAGAACACACGGTCGGACGATATTGTTCCTATCCTATAATCATTGCCCTTGGGCAGAAAACACGATCGGACGACATTGGGCGTGGCATGCCATCATCTGCCTTGGAAAGCATATACGGTAAGATGACATCGGGCGTGGCATGTTATCATCGCCCTGAGACAGAACACACAATCGAACAATATCGGGCGTGGCATGCCGACATGGCAATTTAGCAGCAGACACAGTCAGACAATGTCACCGTGTCATGCCATCATAGCCCTTAGGGAGAATGCACGGTCGGACGATGTCGGGCGTGGAATGACATCAGAACCCTTGAATAGCATACACGTCGGACTACGTCGAGCATGACATGTTATCATCTCTCTTGGTCAACACACACGGTCGGATGACATCAATCTTGGCATGCCTGCATGGGCCTTAGATAACACACATGGTTGCACGACGTCGGGCACGACATGCCATCATAGCCATTGGGCAGCACACATGATCGGATTACATCGAGCATGACATGCCATCATCGCCCTTGGGCGCACACAAGATCAGAATACATCGGGCGTGGCATGCCCACATGGACCTTGGGAAGCACACACAATTGAACTACATCAAACGTGGCATGCCATCATCGCCCTTGGGCAGCACACACGGTCGGATGACGTCGGGCATGACTTGCCATCATCACCATTGGGCAGCACACACAGTAGGACTACGTTAGGCGTGGCATTCTCGCATGTCCCTTAGGCATCACACAGGGCGGACTATATCGGATGTGGCATTCCATCATTTCGTTTGGAAAACACACATGCTTAGACAAGGAAGGCATGAAATACCATCATCGCCCTTGGATGCCATAAACTGTCAGAAAATGTTGGGTATTGGATATTATCATCGCCCTTGACCATAACACATGGTTGGACGATGTCAGGCGTGGCATACCCGCATGGCCTTTGAGCAGCACACATGGTTGTACGATGTCGGGCGCGATATGCAATCAGCGCAATTGGACAACATAAACGGTCGAACGACGTCAGGTGTGCCAAGTTATCATCTATGTTGGATAGAACAGATGGTTGGACAACTTCGAGTTTTAGATGCCATCATCTCCCTTGGGCAGCGCACATGATTAGACTACATCGGGCGTGACATTCCATATCGCCCTTGGATATCACAAACGGTCGGACAACGTAAGGCGTTTCATACCATCATTGCATTTGGAGAACACACGGACGAATAACATTACACCTGGCATGCCATCATAACCTTTGGACAACACACACGGACATATGATATAGGAAGTAGCATGCCATCATCTCTCTTGGACAGCACATACGGTCGGACGACGTCGGGTGTGTCATGCAAGCATTGTGCTTGTGCAGCACACACGGTCATACGACGTCGAGCGTGGCATGCCATCATCTCCCTTGGACAGCACACACGATTAGACTAAGTCAGCGTGGCATGTTATCATGGCCCTTGGGAAACACACATGGTCCGACGACGTTGGGCGTGGCAACCATGATCGCCCTTGGACATCATAAATTGTCGGACTACGTCAAGCATGCTATATTATCATCACCCTTGGTCAGCATACATGTTCGAACAACGTCAAGCGTGGCATTGACCTCATAGCCCTTGGGCAGTACACATGGTCAAACGACCAAGGCCGTGACATGCTTTCATCGCCCTTGGGCAGCACACACTTTCGGACGATGTCGGGCATGACATGCCATCATCGCTCTTGGACTGCATACACGGTCTCACGACTTTGGGCGTGGCATGTAATCATCTCCCTTGGACAACACACATGGTCGGACTACGTCTAGCGTTGCACGCCATCGCCTCCCTTGGATTGAACACATGGTCGGACGAAGTCGAGCGTGGCATGCAATAATTGCCCTTGGGAACACACATGGTTGGACAATGTCGGGCATGGCATTACATCATCTCCCTTGGACAGCACACACGGTCGGACCACATCAGGCATGGCATGCCATCATGGTCCTTGGACTGCACACACGTCGGACGACGACAAACACAGCATGTCATTATCGCCCTTGGACAACACACACGATTGGACAATGTCAGTTGTAGCATGCCATCATCTCCCTTGGGCAACACGCACGGTCGGACGACATTGGTCGTGCCATGACATCATCGCCCTTGGAAAGCATACATGGTCGGACGATCTCGGGTGTGCCATGTTATCATTGCCCTTGGACAACGCACAAGATCGGACCACGTCATGGCCCTCGGGTAGCACACACGATCGGATGACATATGGTATGGTATGACATCATCGCCTCTGGGAAGCACACACGGTCGGACAACGTCGGGCGTGACATGCCATCATAGCTCTTGGGCAACAAACACGGTCAGACGACGTCGGACATGGCATGTTAGAATCGCCCTTTGACAACATACACGGTTTGATGACGTTGGGCGTGGCATGTAATCATCGCCCTTGGAAACAACACACGATCGGATGATGTAAGGTTTGGCATGCCCGCATGGCCCTTGAGCAGCACACATGGTCACACAACCTCGGCGTGGCATGCCATCATCGCTCTTGGGAAGCACTCAGGATCGTACTACGTAGGACGTGGAATTCCAGCATCACCCTTGGACTTCATACACGGTCAAACTACATCAGGTGTGCCATGTTATAATCGCCCTTGGGTAACACACACGATCAGATGACATCCGCATTACATGCCTTCATCGCCCTTGTAAAGCTTAATCACTCGAACAATGTCGGGTGTGGCATGTTATCATCGCCCTTGGACAGCACACACAATCGGATGACGTCGGACGTGACATCCCATTATCACCCTTTGATAGAACACACGGTCGGACGACGTTGAGCGTGGCATGCCATCATCACCCTTGGGCAGCACACACAGTCGGACTATGTCGGGCGTGGCATACCATCATTTCCCTTGGACAGCACACACGGTGGGACAAAATTAAGCGTGGCATGACATCATCGCCCTTGGAATGCACTCAAGGTCAGACGAAGTCGGGCGTGGCATGCCCGCTTGTGCCTTGGGCAGCACACACGGTCAGACAAAGTCGGGCGTGGCATGCAAGCATTGTCCTTGTGAAGCACACACAGTCGGACGATGTTGAGCGTGGCATGCCATTATCGCCCTTTCACAGAACACACGATCGGACTACGTCGGGCTTGGCATGCCATCATCGCCCTTTGGAAACACATATGGTCAGACGACATTGGGTGTAGCATGATATCATCGCCTTTTGTCAGCAGACACGGTCGGACTACGTCGGGTGTGCTATGTTATCATCGCCTTTGGTCAACATACACGGTCGTACAACGTCAAGGGTTGCAATCCCTGCATATCCCTTTAGCATCAGACACAGTCAAACGATGTAGGCCGTGACATGCCATCATCTCCATTTGGAAGCACACATTGTCGGACGACGTCAGGCAAGACTTGCCGTCATCGCCTTTAGGCAGCACACATGGTCGAATGACGTGAAGCATGGCAATGACCTCATAGCCCCAGGGAAGCACACACGGTCGAATGACCTTGTCCGTGACATGCTATCATCGCCCTTGGGCAGCACACATTGTCGGACGACGTCCGGCATGAGATGCTGTCATCGCCCTTGGGCAACACACATGGTCGGACTACGTCTAGCGTGGTATGCCATCATCTTACCTTGGACAGAACACACCATCGCACGACATTGAGCATGGCAGGCAATCATCGCCCTTGGGAAGCACACACGGTTGGACAGTGTCGGGCGTGGCATGCCATCATTTCCGTTGGATAACACACACGTCTGGACGACGTCAGGTGTGGCATGCAATCATGGTCCTTGGATTACACAAATGGTCGGACGACGTCAAGCGTGACATGTCATCATCGCCCTTAGACAACAGACATAATCAAAAAACGTCGGGTGTGGCATCCCATCATCGCACTTGGGAAACACACTCAGTGGATGAAGTTGGCTGTGGCATGACATCATCACCCTTGGAAAGCATACATGGTCGGACGATGTCGGGCGTACTATGTTATCATTGCCCTTGCACAGCACATATGATCGGACCATGTCGGGAGTCGCATGCTTGCATGGCCCTTGGGTAGCACTTAGGCCAGATGACATATGGCGTGGCATGCCATCATCGCTTTTGGGAAGCACATACAGTCGGAAAACATAGAGCATGACATGCAATCATCGCTCTTATTTCAACAAACACGGTCGGATGACGTCGAGCATGACATGCAAGAATCGCGTCATGATAACATACGCTATGAGACGACGTTGGGCGTGGCATGTAATTATCTCCCTTTGATAGAACACATGATCAAATTACGTCAGGCGTGGCATGCCCGCATGGACCTTGAGCAAAACACAAGGTTGGACGACATTTGCGTGGCATGCCATCATCACCCTTGGCAGCAATCACGGTCGGACAACGTCGTGCGTGGAATTCCAGCATCACCGTTGGACAACATACACGATCGGACTACGTCGGTTGTGCCATGTTATCATCGCCCTTGGTCAGCATAGACTATTGGATGACGTCAAGCATAGCATTGCCGCATGGTCCTTGGGCAACACACACGGTCGCTGGACGCCGGGTGTGGCATGTTTCATAGCACGTGGGCAGCACACTTGGTCGGACGAAGTCAAGCATTACATGCCATCATCGCCCTTGGGAATCACACTCGGTTGAACGACGTCGAGCGTGACATGCCATCATCTCCCTTGCAAAGCATACACACTCGGATAGCACACACAATCAGACCATATCTTGCGTGGCATGCCGGCATGGCACTTGGGCAGCACACATTGTCGGACGACGTCGGGCGTGAAATGCCATCATCGCCCTTGGGCAACACACATGGTCAGACGACTTTGAGCAAGCATACCGTCATCACCCTTGGACTGTATACACGATTGGACGACATCGGGTGTGCTCAGGCTTGTCATGTTATCATTGCCCTTGGACAGCACATACGATCGGATCACATTGGGTGTTGAATGCAAGCATGGCCCTTGGGCAAAACATATGGTAGGATGACTTCGGGCATGGAATGCAATACTCTCCATCGGGAAGCACACACGGTCAAACGACGTCGACCCTGACCTATCTTCATCGCCCTTGTGTAGCATACGTGGTTTGACAACGTTGGGTGTGGCATGGCATCATCTCTCTTGGACAGCATACACGGCCGGAAGACATCAAACGTGACATGTTATCATTGCCCTTACACAAAAGACAAGATCGGATGATGTCAGGCGTGGCATGCCGGCATGGCCATTGGGTAGCACACACTATCGGACGACGTCGAGCATGGAATGCCATCATAACCCTTGGACAGCATACACGGTCGGACTATGTCAGGCATGACATGTTATCATCTTCCTTGGCCATCGCACACGGTCGGACGATATCAAGCGTGGTATGACTGCATGGGCCTAAGACAACACACACGGTCGCACAATGTCGGGCGCGGCATACTATCATAGCCCTTGGGCAACACACACGATCAGATGACATCGGGAGTGACAATGTCATCATCGCCCTTGGGCCACACACACTATATAAATACATCAGGTGTGGCATGCCCACATGGACCTTGGGTAGAACACACAGTCGGATGACATAGGGTGTGGCATGCCATCATCACCTTTGGGCAACACACACGGTCGGACGACGTCGGGAATAACATGTAATAATCAGCCTTCGGCAGCACACACGGTCACACTATGTAAGGCGTGGCATGCATGCATGGCCCTTAGGCAGGACACATGGAGGACTACATCGAGCATAGAATGCCATCATCTCCCTTGGACAGCACACACGCTAGGACGACATCGGGAATGCCATGCAATTATCACCCTTGGAAACCATACACAGCCAGACGATGTTGGGCGTGGGATGTTATCATCGCCCTTGAGGAGAACACATGGTCGAACGACATCGGGCGTAGCATGCCCTCACGACCCTTAAGTAGCACACATGGTCGTACGACGATGGGTGTGCCATGCAATCATCACACTTGGACAACATACATAGTCGGAGGATGTCGAGGGGGCATGTTATCATCGCCTTTGGATAGAACACATGGTCAGACGACGTCGAGCATGGCATCCCATCATCGCCCTTGGGTAGCAAACACAGTCATACTTTATCGGGTGTGGCATGCCATTATCTCCCTTATATAGCACACATAGTGGGACGAAATTGAGCGTGGCATGACATCATCACCCTTTGAATGCACACATGGTCGGACGACATTGGGCGTGGCATCCCTGTTTGTGCCTTGGGCGGCACACACAGTCGAACGACATTGGGCGTGGCATGTTATCATTTTCATTAGGAAACACACACGGTCGGACAACGTCGAGCGTGGTATGCCATCATCTCCCTTGGACAACACACATGATCAGACTACGTCGGGTGTGGCATGACATAATTGCCCTTGGGAAACACACATGGTCGGACGATGTTAGGCATCGCATGCCATCATCGCCTTTAGATAACAGAAACGATCGGAGTGCGTCGGGCGTGCCATGTTATCATCGCCCTTGGTGAGCATACACGGTAATACAACCTCAAGCGCTGCAATGCCTGCATAGCCCTTCGGCAACACACACGATCGAACGACGATGGCCGTGACATGCCATCATCTTCCTTTGGCAGCACACACTGTCGAACGATGTAGGCAATGACTTGCCGTCATAGCCCTTGGGCAGCACACACGGTCGGACTACGTCTAGCGTGGCATTCCATTATCTTTTTTGGACAGAACACACTGTCGGACAACGTCGATCGTGGCATGCCATCATCGCAGTTGGGCAACACGTACGATTGGACGATGTTGGCCGTGGCATGACATTGTTGTCCTTGGAAAGAATACATAGTCAGACGACATCGGGCGTGACATGCCATCATCTCTCTCGTGCAACAAACACGATTGGACGACGTCGGGCATGGCATGAAATAATTGCCCTGGGACAACATACACAGTCAGAAAAAATTAGGCGTGGCATGTAATCTTCTCCCTTGGATCCAATAGACGAGCGGACGACGTAAGGCGTGGCATGCCCACATGGACCTTTACCAAAATACACGGCCAGACGACGTCGATGTGGCATGCCATTATTGCCCTTGGGCATCACTCACGATCGGATTGCATCAGGCATGGAATTGCAGCATCACTGTTGGACAACATATACAGTCGTACTACGTCGGGTGTGCCATGTTATGATCGCCATTGGTCAGCATACATGATGGGACGATGTTAAGCATCGCTTTCCCACATGGCCCTTGGACAACACACACGGTCGCCGGACATAGGGAGTGGCATGCCATCATAGCCCTTAGGCAGCACACACGGTCGAAGGACGTCGAGCATGACATGCCATCATTACCCTTGGACAGCACACACGGTCGAACGACGTCGAGCGTGCATGACATTATCGCCCCTGGGAAGTACACACGATCGTACTACATCGGGCGTTGCATGAGATATCAACCTTAGGAAGCAAACACAATCAGATGACGTCAGGCGTGGCATGTTATCATTGCCGTTGGACAGCACATACGGACGGATGACGTCGGTCGTGGCATGCAATCATTGCACTTAGACTACACACACGGCCAGATGATGTCGGACGTGGCTTTTCATCATCACCCTTGAGAAGCACACACGATCATACGACGTTGGGCGTTACATTCTATCATTGCCCTTGGGCAGCACACGTGGTCGGACTACGTCGGGCGTGGCATGTCATCATTGCCCTTTGATAGCACTTACAGTTGGACGACATCGGGCATGGCATGTCATCACCTATTTGGAAAACACACACGGACGAACGACGTCGAGTGTGTCATGCCATCATCACCCTTAAACTACACATATGAATGAACGACATCGAGGGTGGCATTCCCACATGCCCCTTGGGCAACACTCATGGTCGGACTACATCGGGCGTGTTATGCCGGCATAGCCCTTGGGCAGCACACATGGTCATACGACATCGGGTGTGGCATTCAATCTTCTCCATTGGGAAGAACACACGTTCGGACTACGTCGAGCGTGGAATGCCATCATTGTCGTTGGATAGCATACACAATCGGACTACACTAGGCATGGAAT
Organism: Solanum chilense; assembly: GCA_032847665.1. Lineage (NCBI taxonomy): Eukaryota > Viridiplantae > Streptophyta > Magnoliopsida > Solanales > Solanaceae > Solanum > Solanum chilense. The sequence goes on along the minus strand of CM064968.1, from coordinate 10,291,661 downwards.
GTCATCATTGCCCTTGCGTAACACACACGACCACACGACATGGGGTATTGCATGCTATCATCGCGCTTGGAAAGCATACACGGTAGGACGACGTCGGGCATGGCATGTTATCATCTCCCTTGGATAGAACACACGATCAAACCATATAGGGCGTGGCATTCGTCATAGCACTTGGGCAGCACATACGGTCGGATGACGTCAAGTTTGTCTTGCCATCATCGAAATTGGGTAGCAGACATGGTCGGACGATATAGGGTGTGACATGCCATCATCGCCCCTGGGCAACACAAATGGTTGGATGACTTAGATCGTGGCATGCCATCATAGCCCTTGTACTATATACACGATTGGACGACATAGGGTGTGGCATCTTAGCATCGCCCTCGGACACCAGACACTATTGGACGACATCGGGCGTTGTATGCTGGTATGGACCTAGGGAAGCACACACGGTGGAAGACTTCGGCTGTGGCATTCCATCATTGACCTTGGGAAGTGCACACAGTCGGACGACGTTCGGCATGACATGCCATCATCACCCTTGGGCAGTATAAAGAGTGGGACTACGTCAGGCGTGGCATGCCATCATCGCTCTTTGACAACACACACGGTTGAACGATGTCGGGAATGGCATGCCATCATCGCCATTTAACCCCATACACGGTCAAACGACGTCGAGCACGACATGTTATTATTTCCCTTGGAAAGAACACACGATCGGGCAATATCGGCGTGGCATGCCTGCATTGCCCTTGGGCAGCACACACGGTAAGAAGACGTCGGGCGTGACATGATATCATCGTCGTTGGATAGTACACACGGTCAGACGACGTCGGGTGTGGCATGCCAGCATGGCCCTTGGTTAACATACATGGTCGAACAACGTCGTGCGTTGCATGCCATCATTGCCCTTGGGTAGTACACACGTTCGGACGACGTCGGGCATGACATGTTATCATCGCCCATGGACAACACACACGATCGGACCACGTCGGGCGTGGCATGCTTGCGTGGCCCTCGGGTAGCACACACAATCGCATTACATATGGTATTGTATGCCATCATCACCTTTGGGAAGCACACACGGTTGGACAACGTCGGGCGTGTCATGCCATCATCGCTCTTGGGCAATAAACACGGTCGGACGACGTCGGGCATGGCATGCAAGAATTGCCCTTGAACAGCATACATGGTCTAACGACGTTGGGCATGGCTTGTTATCATCACCCTTGGATAGAACACATGATCAGATGATATCAGGCGTGGCATACCCGCATGGCCTTTGAGCAGAACACACGGTTGGACAACCTTGGCGTGGCATGCTATCATCTCTCTTGGGTAGCACTCACGGTCGGACGACGTCGGGCATGGAATTTCAGCATCACCCTAGGACTACATACACGGTCGAACTACGTCGGGTGTGCAATGTTATTAACGCCTTTGGGTAACACACGCGATCATATGACGTCGGGAATTGCATGCCGCCATTGCCCTTGCAAAGAATAATCACTCGAACGATGTAGGGTGTGGCATGTTATCATGGCCCTTGGGCAGCACATGGTCGGATGACGTCAAGTGTGGAATGCAATAATCGCACTAGGGCACCACACACAAATGGCCGACGTCGGACATGGCATGCCATCCTCGGCCTTTGATTGCACACATGGTCGGATGACGTCAAGATAGGCATGCACGCACGGGACATGAGCAGTACACACAAGTAAAAGATGTAGAGTGTCTCAAACCACCATCACCTTTGGGCATCATAGGAAGTCAGACAACGTCGGGCGTGGTATGCAATCATCGCCCTTAGGAAGCACACACAGTCGAACGTCATCGGGCGTGGCATGCCATCATCGCCCTGTAACACCAAACATGGTCGAACAACATGGGGTGTTCGTGTAATCATCGTCCTTGGACAGAACACACAGTCTAACGACGTCGGGCATTGCATACCTCTATGGCCCTTGTGCAGCACACACGGTCTGACGACGTCTGCCTGGCATGCCATCATCACCCTTGGGCATCACACACAGTCGGACGCCGTCAGGCGTGGAAAGTCATCATCACCCTTGGACAACTTAAAATGTCAGACAACGTCGGGCGTGCCATGTTATCATCTCCTTTGATCAGCATACAAAGTCGGACGACATCACTTGTGGCATTTCTTCATCGCTCTTGGGCAACACATACGGTCTGACGACGTCGGGCTTGACATGCCAGCATAGAGATTGGGCAGCACACACAATGGGACGACGTAGGGCATGACATGACATCATCACCCTTAGGAAGCACAATGATCCGACTATATCGGGCGTGGATGCCCACATGAACGTTGGGCAGCACGCATAGTAAGATGATATCGGGTGTGGCTTGCCATTATCGCCCTTAGGCATAGTACATGGTTGGATGATGTTGGGCATGACATTCCATTATCGCCCTTGGGCAGCACACACGATCTGACTACATCGGGCGTGGCATGCTAGAATGTTACTTGGCCAGCACACAGGTGGACTACATCGGGTATGTAATGTCATTATCTCCCATGGACAACACACACGATTGCACAATGTTGGGCATGGTCTGCCATCATCCCTCTTGGACACCATAGACTATCGGACGACGTTGACGTGGCATGTTATTATCCCCCTTGAGCAGAACACACGGTCAGACGATGTCGGGCGTGGCATGCCCACATAGCAATTGGGAAGGACACATGGTCGGACGACATCAGGCGTGACATGATATCATCGCCTTTTGACATCACACACGGTCTAAAGATATCGGGTGTGGCATGCATGCATTTCCCTTGGGCAGCACACACGATTGTCTAAAGTCGGGCTTGGCAGGCTATCATCTCCCTTGGGAATTACACATGGTCGGATGATGTCGGGCGTGACATGCCATCATAGCCCTCTAGCAGCACAAGGGTAAGAATACTTTAGGCGTGGCATGCCCACATGGTCCTTGGGCAGCACACACGGTCAGATGACGTCGGGTATGTCATGCCATCATCGCTATTAGACAGCACGGATGGACAGCATCGAGTGTGGCATGTCATGATTGCCCTTAGAATGCACACATGGTCAAACGACGTCGGACATGGCATGACATCATCACCCTTGGACAAAACACACAATAGGACTGTATCAGACGTGGAATGTCATCATGACTCTTCGGTAGCGCACATGTTCGGACGACGTCGAGCATGGCAAGTCATGATTGCCCTTTCAATGCACACGATCGAATGACGTTGGGCTTGCCATGCCATCATCACCCATGGACTGCACACAAATACAAACAACGTCGGGCATGGCATGGCCTTATCTCCCTTGGACAACACACACGATCGGATGATGTCAAGTGTGCCATGACCGCATGGTCCTTAGGCAGCACACATAGTCGGACGACATCGATAGTTGAACGCCATCATATACCTTAGATAACAAACACGTTGTGACTACGTCAGTCATTGCATGCCATCATTAACGTAGGGTAGCACACAGAGTAGGATGACATCGAGCGTGGTATTCCATCATCGCTCGTTAATATCAAACATGGTCAAATGATGTCGGGCGTTGTATGTTATCATCGCCCTTGGACAGAACACACGGTCGGACAACATCAGGCATGGTATGCCTGCATAGCGCTTGGGCAGCACACACGGTTGGACGACGTCGGGCGTGACATGATATCATGGCCCTTGGATAGCACACACAGAAAAATGACGTTGGTATGGAATGTAATCATCACACTTGGATAGCACACACGGTCAGATGACGTCGTGCATGGCATGTCATCACCCATATGGACAACATACACGGACGAACGACGTTGAGAGTGGCATCCCATCATCACACCTTAACTGCACATACGGTTGAACGACATCGAGCGTGGCACTCCCACATGGCCCTTGGGCAACACACATGGTTGGACTACATCAGGCGTGGTATGCCATCATCTCTATTACAAAGCACAAACGGTCGGACTACATCGAGCATGGCATGCCATTATCCCCATTTGACAGCACATAATCGAATTACGTCGAGCATGGCATGCCATCATTGCCCTTGGGCAACAAACACGATCGGATGATGTCGGGTATTGGATGTCATCATCGCCCTTGCAAACCATACTCACTCGGACGATGTCGGGTGTGGCATGTTATTATCGCCCTTGGACAACACACACAATCAGACCATGTCGAATGTGGCATGCCGGCATGGCGCTTGGGCGGCACACACGGTCGGATGACGTCTAGTGTGGCATGCCATAATCGCCATCGAAAAGCACACACAGTCAGACGATATTGTTCCTGACCTATCATCATTGCCCTTGGGCAGCAAACACAGTCGGACGACATTGGGCGAGGCATGCCATTATCTCCCTTGGAAAGTATATATGGTAAGACAACATCGGGCGTGGCATGTTATCATCTCCCTGAGACAGAACACACAATAGAACAATATCGGGCGTCGCATGCCCCTTAGGCAGCACACAGGGCGGACTATATCGGGTGTGGCGTGCCATCATCTCCCTTGTACAACACACATGCTTAGACGAGGATGGGCATGGAATGCCATCATCGCCCTTGCACACCATAAACTGTCAGAAAACGTTGGGCATGGGATGTTATCATCACCCTTGAGCATAACACACAGTTGGACGACATCAGACGTGGCATACCTGCATGGCCCTTGAGCAACACACATGGTCAGACGGTGTCGGGCGCGGCATGGAATCAGTGCAATTGGACAACATACACGGTCGGACGACGTCTGGTGTGCCATGTTTTCATCTTCGTTGGACAAAATAGATGGTCGGACAACTTCGGGCGTTAGATGCCATCATTTCCCTTGGGCAGCACACATGATTAGACTACGTCGGGCGTGGCATTCCATATCACCCTTGGAAATCACAAACGGTCGGACAACGTAAGGCGTGTCATTCCATCATTGTATTTGGAAAACACATGGACAAATAACGTTAGACCTGGCATGCCATCATCACCTTTGGAAAACACACACGGACAAAAGATATAAGACGTAGCATGCCATCTTCTCTCTTGGACAACACATACGGTCGGACAACGCCGGTTGTGGCATGCAAGCATTGTGCTTGTGCAGCACACAAGGTCAGACGACGTCGAGCGTGGCATGACATCATCGCCCTTGGACAACACACACGATTAGGCTACGTGAGAGTTGCATGTTATCATGGCCCTTGGGAAACACACATGGTCAGACGACGTTGGGCGTGGCAATGCCATCATCGCCCTTGGACAGCATAAATGGTCGGACTACGTCAAGCAAGCCATGTTATCATCACCCTTGGTCAACATACACGGTCGAACAATGTCAAGCGTGGCATTGAGCTCATAGCCCTTGGGCAGCACACATGGTCGAACGACCTAGGCCGTGACATGATGTCATCGCCCTTGGGCAGCACACACTGTCAGACGATGTGGGGCATGACATGCCATCATCGCTCTTGGGAAAAAACACAGTTGGACGACAAAGGGCATGGCATGCAAGAATTGACCTTGGACAGCATACACGGTCTCACGACGTTGGGAGTGGCATGTAATCATCCCCCTTGCACAACACACACGGTCGGACTATGTCTAGTGTTGCATGCCATCATCTACCTTGGACTGAACACACGGTAGGACGAAGTCGAGCGTGGCATGCAATCATCGCCCTTGGGAAGCACACATGGTTGGACAATGTCCGGCGTGGAATTCCAGTATCACCCTTGGACTGCATACACGGTCAACCTACATCAGGTGTGCCATGTTATAATCGCCCTTGGGTAACACACACGATCGGATGACATCGGGCATTGCATGCCTTCATCGCCCTTGCAAAGCATAATCACTCGGACGATGTCGGGTGTGGCATGTTATCATCGCCCTTGGACAACACACACAATCGGATGACGTCGGGCGTGACATGCCATCATCGCCCTTGGGAAGCACACACGATCATACGATGACGGGGGGGCATGTTATCATCACTTTTGGATTGAACACACGGTGAAACGACGTAGAGTATTGCATGCCATCATCGCCCTTGGGAAGCACACACGGTCGGACTATGTCGGGCATGGCATACCATCATCTCCCTTGGACAGCACACACGGTGGGATAAAATTAAGCGTGGCATGACATCATTGCCCTTGCAATGCACACACGGTCTGACGAAGTCGGGCGTGGCATGCACGCTTGGGCCTTGGGAAGCACACACGCTCGGACAAAGTTGGGCGTGGCATGCAAGTATTGTCCTTGGGAAGCACACACAGTAGGACGACGTTGAGAGTGGCATGCCATTATCGCCCTCACACAGAACACACGATCGGACTACGTCGGCCGTGGCATTCCATCATCGCCCTTTGGAAACACACACGGTCGGACGACGTTGGGTGTAGCATGATATTATCGCCCTTGGACAATAGACACGGTCGGACTACGTCGGGTGTGCTATGTTGTCATTGCCTTTGGTCAAGATACACGGTCGTACAACGTCAAGGGTTGCAATGCCTTCATTGACCTTTAACATCACATACGGTCGAACGATGTAGGACGTTACATGCCGTCATCTCCATTTGGAAGCACACATTGTCGGACGATGTCAGGCATGACTTGCCCTCATCGCCTTTGGGCAGCACACACGGTCGGACGACGTGAATCATGGAAATGACCTCATAGCCCTTGGGCACCACACACGGTCGAACGACCTTGTCCGTGACATGCTATCATCGCCCTTGGGCTGCACACACTGTCGGACGACGTCTGGCATGAGATGTAGTCATCGCCCTTGGCTAGCACACACGGTCGGACTACGTCTAGCGTGGTATGCCATCATCTCGCCTTGGATAGAACACACTGTCGAACGACATTGAGCATGGCAGGCAATCATCTCCCTTGGGAAGCACACACGGTTGGACAATGTCGGGCGCGACATGCGATTATTTCCTTTAGATAACCCATACGGCCGGACGACGTTAGGTGTGGCATGCAATCATGGTCCTTGGATTACACACACTGTCGACGACGTCAAGTGTGACATGTCCTCATCGCCCTTTGACAACACACACGATCAAACAACATCAGGTATGGCATCCCATCATCGCACTTGGGAAACACGCTAAGTCGGATGAAGTTGGCCGTGGCATGACATGATCGCCTTTGGAAAGCATACATGGTCGGACCACGTCGGGCTTGCTATGTTATCATCGCCCTTGGACAACACACACGATCGGACCACGTCGGGACTGGCATGCTCGCATGGCCCAGGGGTAGCACACACGGCTAGATGACATATGGAGTGGCATGCCATCATCGTCTTTGGGCAGCACATACAGTCGGAATACATCGGGCGTGACATGCCATCATCACTCTTGTGCAACAAACACGGTCGGATGACGTCAGGCATTTCATGCAAGAATCGCGTCATGACAACATACATGTTGAGACGACGTTGGGCATGGCATGTAATCATCTCCCTTTGATAGAACACATGATCGAATTACGTCAGGCGTGGCATGCCCGTATGGACCTTGAGTAAAACACACGGTTGGACGACGTCTGCTTGGCATGCCATCATCACCCTTGGGCAGCAATCACGGTCGGACAACATCGTACGTGGAATTCCAGCATCATCGTTGGACAACATACATGACCGGACTACGTCGGGTGTTCCATGTTATCATCGCCCTTGTTAAGCATAGACGATGGGACGACGTCAAGCATTGCATAGCTGCATGGCCCTTGGGAAACACACACGGTCGCTGGCCGCCGGGTGTGGCATGTTTCATAGCCCGTGGGCAGCACACACAGTAAGTCGAAGTCGAGCATGACATGCCATCATCGCCCTTGGGTAGCACACATGGTTGAACGACGTCGAGCGTGACATTCCGTCATCGCCCTTAGGCAGCACGCACGGTCGAACTACATCGGGTGTTGCATGACACATGAACCTTGGGCAGCAAACACAATCAGATGACATCAGGCGTGGCATGCTATCATCGCCTTTTGACAGCACATACGAATAGATGACATCGGGTGTGGCATGCCATCATTGCACTTGGACTGCCTGCACGGTCGGATAACGTTGGACGTAGCATGCCATAATCACCGTTGGGAAGTACACATGATCATACGACGTCGGGCGTTACATTTTATTATTGCCCTTGGGTAGCACACATGGTCGGACTACGTCGGGCATGGCATGCCATCATCACCCTTGGATAGCACTTAAAGTTGGAATACATCAGGCATGGCATGTTATCACCCTTTTGGATAACATACACGGACAAATAACGTCGAGCGTGGCATACCATCATCACCCTTAAACTGCACATATAGTTGTACTCCATCGAGCATTTCATTCCCACAATGTTCTGGGGAAATGCACATGGTCGGACTACATCAGGCGTGGTATGCCATAATCTCCATTGGGAAGCACACACGGTCGGACTACGTCGACTGTGGAATGGCTTCATTGCCCTTCGATAGCACATGATTGGACTACGTTGGGCATGGCATGTAAGAATTGCCCTTTGACATTATACACGGTTTGACGACGTTGGGCGTGGCATGTAATCATCGCCCTTGGACAGAACACACGATCGGATAATGTAAGGTGTGGCATACCCGCATGGCCTTTGAGTAGAACACACTGTCAGACAACCTCGTCGTGGCATGCCATCATCTCTATTGGGTAGCACCCACGGTCGGACGACGTCGGGCATGGAATTCCAGCATCACCCTTGGACTGCATACACGGTCGTACTACGTCGGGTGTGCCATGTTATCATCGCCCTTGGGTAACACACACAATCATATGAAGTCGGAAATTACATGTCGCCATTGCCCTTGCAAAGAATAATCACTCGAATGATGTAGGGTGTGGCATGTTATCTTCGCCCTTGGATAGCACACACAATCAGATGATGTCGGGCGTGCCATGCCATTATGGCCCTTGGGTAGCACACGATCGGATGGCGTCAAGTGTGGAATGCTATAATCGCCATTGGCCAACACACATGGTCAGACGACGTCGGGCAGGAAATTCTACCATCGCCCTTGGGCAACACACGTGGTCAGACAACATCAAGCGTGACATGTTATCATCGCCCTTGGGCAAAACACATGGCCATACAACTTCGAGCGTGGCATGCCATTATTGCCCATGGATAGTACAGGATTAGATGACATCAGGCATGCCATGTTATCATCTCCATTGGACACCACATACGGCCGAATGACGTCGAGCATTACATGCTCGTATGGCACAGGGGCAGCACACAAAGTGGACGACGTCGACTGTGGCATGCCATCATCGACCTAGGGCAGCACACACGATCAAACGATGTTGGGCATGACATGGCATCATCGCACTCGGGTAGCACAAGGAGTGGGACTACATCAGGCGTAGCATTCCATTATCACTCTTGGAAAGCACACACGATCGGGCATGGCATGCCATCATCGCCCTTTGACACCATACACGATCATACGATGTTGGGCATGGAATGTTATCATTTCCCTTGGAAATAATACAAGGTCGAGCGATGTCGGGCGTGGCATGCCCGCATTGCCATTGGGCTGTACACACGGTCGGAAGACGTTGGGCGTGACATGATATCATAGCCCTTGGGCGCACACAAGATCAGAATACATCGGGCATGGCATGCCCACATGGACCTTGGGCAGCACACACTGTCGGACGACATCAAACGTGGCATGCCATCATCGCCCTTGGGAAGCACACACGGTCGGATGACGTCTGGCATGACATGCCATCATCACCCTTGGGCAGCACACAACGTTGGACTACGTCAGGCGTGGCATGCTCGCATGTCCCTTAGGCAGCACATAGGGCGGACTATATCGGGTGTGGCGTGCCATCATATCCCTTGGACAACACAGATACTTAGACGAGGACGGGCATGGAATGCCATCATCGCCCTTGGACACCATAAACTGTCAGAAAAAGTTGGGCATGAGATGTTATCATCGCCCTTGAGCATAACACACAGTTGGACGCCGTCAGACGTGGCATACCTGCATGGCCCTTAAGCAGCACACATGGTCGGACGGTGTCAGGCACGGCATGCAATCAGTGCAGTTGGACAACATACACGGTCGGACGACGTCTGGTGTGCGAAGTTATCATCTTCGTTGGACAGAACAGATGGTCGGACAACTTCAGGCCTTAGATGCCATCATTTCCCTTGGGCAGAGCACATGATTAGACTACTTTGGGCGTGGCATTCCATATCTCCCTTCGAAATCACAAACGGTCGGACAACGTAAGGTGTGTCATTCCATCATTGCTTTTGGACAACACACGAAGGAATAACGATAGACCTGGCATGCCATCATCACCTTTTGAAAACACACACGAACAAAAGATATAAGACGTAGCATGCCATCATCTCTCTTGGATAACACATACGGTCGGACGACATCGGTTGTGGCGTGCAAGCATTGTGCTTGTGCAGATAAGGTCAGATGACGTCGAGCGTGGCATGACATCATCGCCGTGGGACAACACACACGATTAGACTACGTGAGAGTTGCATGTTATCATGGCCCTTGGGAAACGCACATGGTCCGACGACGTTGGGTGTGGCAATGCCATCATCGCCCTTGGACAACATAAATGGTCGGACTACGTTGAGCATGCCATGTTATCATCACCCTTGGTCAACATACACGGTTGAACAACGTCAAGCGTGGCATTAACCTCATAGCCCTTGGGCAGCACACATAGTCGAATGACCTAGGCCGTGACATGCTGTCATCGCCCTTGGGCAGCACACACTGTCGGACGATGTCGGGCATGACATGCCATCATCGCTCTTGGGAAAAAACACAGTCGGACGACAAAGGGCATGGCATGCAAGAATTGACCTTGGACAGCATACACGGTCTCACGACGTTGGGCGTGGCATGTAATCATCCCCCTTGCACAACACACACGGTCAGACTACGTCTAGCGTTGCATGCCATCATCTCCCTTGGACTGAACACACGGTAGGACGAAGTCGAGCGTGGCATGCAATCATCGCCCTTGGGAAGCACACATGGTTGGACAATGTCGAGCGTGGAATTCCAGCATCACCCTTGGACTGCATACACGGTCAAAATACATCGGGTAAGCCATGTTATAATCGCCCTTGGGTAACACACACGATCGGATGACGTTGGGCATTGCATGCCTTCATTGCCCTTGCAAAGCATAATCACTCGGACGATGTCGGGTATGGCATGTTATCATCGCCCTTGGACAGCACACACAATCGGATGACGTCGGACGTGACATGCCATCATCGCCCTTGGGAAGCACATACGATCATACGATGATGGGGGGGCTTGTTATCGTCGACTTTGGATTGAACACACGGTCAAACGACGTAGAGTATGGCATGCCATCATCGCCCTTGGGCAGCACACACGGTTGGACTATGTCGAGCATGGCATACCATCATCTCCCTTGGACAGCACACACGGTGGGATAAAATTAAGCGTGGCATGACATCATTGCCCTTGGAATGTACACACGGTCAGACGAAGTCGGGCGTGTCATGCGCGCTTGGGCCTTGGGCAGCACACATGCTCGGACGAAGTCGGGCGTGGCATGCAAGTATTGTCCTTGGGAAGCACACACAGTAGGACGACGTTGACCGTGGCATACCATTATCTCCCTCACACAGAACACACGATCGGACTACGTCTGGCGTGGCATTCCATCATTGCCCTTTGGAAACACACACGGTTGGATAACGTTGGGTGTAGCATGATATCATCGCCCTTGGACAACAGACACTGATGGACTACGTCGGGTGTGCTATGTTTTCATTGCCTTTGGTCAAGATACACGGTCGTACAACGTCAAGGGTTGCAATGCCTGCATTGACCTTTAGCATCACACACGGTCGAACGATGTAGGCCATTACATGCCGTCATCTCCTTTTGGAAGCACACATTGTCGGACGACGTCAGGCATGACTTGCCGTCATCGCCTTTGGGCAGCACACACGGTCGGACGACGTGAATCATGGCAATGACCTCATAGCCCTTGGGCAGCACACACGGTCGAATTACCTTGTCCGTGACATGCTATCATCGCCCTTTGGCAGCACACACTGTCGGACGACGTCCGGCATGAGATGCCATCATCGCCCTTGGGTAGCACACACGGTCGGACTACATCTAGCGTGGTATGACATCATCTCGCCTTGGACAGAGCACACTGTCGAACGACATTGAGCATGGCAGGCAATCATCTCCCTTGGGAAGCACACACGGTTGGACAATGTCAGGCACTGCATGCCATTATTTCCTTTGTATAACACATACGGTCGGACGACCTTAGGTGTGGCATGCAATCATGGTCCTTGGATTACACACACGGTCGACGACGTCAAGCGTGACATGTCCTCATTGCCCTTTGACAACACATACGATCAAACAACATCGGGTATGGCATCCCATCATCGCACTTGGGAAACACGCTTGGTCGGATGAAGTTGGTCGTGGCATGACATCATCGCCTTTGGAAAGCATACATGGTCGGACCACGTCGGGCGTGCTATGTTATCATCGCCCTTGGACAACACACACGATCGGACCACATCTGGACTGGCATGCTCGCATGGCCCTTGGGTAGCACACACGGCTAGATGACATATGGCGTGGCATGCCATCATCGTCTTTGGGAAGCACATACAGTCGAAAAACATCGGGCGTGACATGCCAACATTGCTCTTGTGCAACAAACACGGTCGGATGACGTCAGGCATTACATGCAAGAATCGCGTCATGATAACATACACGTTGAGACAACGTTGGGCATGGCATGTAATCATCTCCCTTTGATAGAACACATGATCGAATTATGTCAGGCGTGGCATGCCCGCATGGAACTTGAGCAAAATACACAATTGGACGACGTCTGCATGGCATGCCATCATCACCCTTGGGCAGCAATCACGGTCGGACAACATCATGCGTGGAATTCCAGCATCATCGTTGGACAACATACCTGACCGGACTACGTCGGGTGTGCCATGTTATCATCGCTCGTGGTAAGTATAGACGATGGGACGACGTCAAGCATTGCATAGATGCATGGCCCTTGGGAAACACACACGGTCGCTGGACGCCGGGTGTGGCATGTTTCATAGCCCGTGGGCAGCACACACAGTCAGACGAAGTCGAGCATGACATGCCATCATCGCCCTTGGGCACCACACACGGTTGAATGACGTCGAGCGTGACATGCCGTCATCGCCCTTAGGCAGCACACACGGTCGAACTACTTCGGGCGTAGCATGACACATGAACCTTGGGCAGCAAACACAATCAGATGACGTCAGGCGTGGCATGTTATCATCGCCTTTTGACAGCACATACGAATAGATGACATCGGGCGTGGCATGCCATCATCACACATGGACTGCATGCACGGTCAGATAACGTTGGATGTATCATGCCATAATCACTGTTGGGAAGTACACACGATCATACGACGTCGGGCATTACATTTAATTATTGCCCTTGGGTAGTACACATAGTCGGACTAAGTCGGGCATTGCATGCCATCATCGCCCTTGGATAGCACTTAAAGTTGGACTACATCAGGCATGGCATGTTATCACCCTTTTAGACAACATACACGGACAAATAACGTCGAGCGTGGAATACCATCATCACCCTTGAACTGCACATATAGTTGGACTCCATCGAGCATTTCATTCCCACAATATTCTTGGAAAATGCACATGGTCGGACTACATCGGGCTTAGTATGCCATAATCTCCATTGGGAAGCACACACGGTCGTACTACGTCGACTGTGGAATGGCTTTATCGCCCTTTGATAGCACAAGATTGGACTACGTCAGGCATGGCATGGAAGAATTGCACTTTGACATTATACACGGTTTGACGACGTTGGGCGTGTCATTTAATCATCGCCCTTGGACAGAACACACGATCGGATGATGTTAGGTGTGGAATACCCCCATGGCCTTTGAGTAGAACACACGGTCAGACAACCTCGCTGTGGCATGACATCATCTCTCTTGGGTAGCACTCACGGTCGGACGACGTCGGGCATGGAATTCCAGCATCACCCTTGGACTGCATACACGGTCGAACTACGTCGGGTGTGCCATGTAATCATCGCCCTTGGGTAACACACACGATCATATGAAGTCGGCAATTACATGTCGCCATTGCCCTTGCAAAGAATAATCACTCGAACGATGTAGGGTGTGGCATGTTATCTTCGCCCTTGTATAGCACACACAATTAGATGATGTCGGGCGTGCCATGCTGGCATGGCCCTTGGGTAGCACACGGTCGGATGACGTCAAGTGTGGAATGTTATAATCTCCATTGGCCAAAACACATGGTCAGACAAAGTCGGGCAGGAAATTCTACAATCGCCCCTGGGCAACACACGTGGTCAGACAACATCAAGCGTGATATTCCATCATCGCCCTTGGGCAAAACACATGGTCATACGACTTCGAGCGTGGCATGCCATTATTGCCCATGGATAGTATAGGATTAGATGACATCAGGCATGCCACGTTATCATCTCCATTGGACACCACACACGGCCAAATGACGTCGAGCATTACATGTTCGTCTGGCACTGGGGCAGCACACAAAGTGGACGACGTCGACTGTGGCATGCCGTCATCGACCTAGGGCAGCGCACACGATCGAACGATGTTGGGCATGACATGGCATCATCGCACTCGGGTAGCACAAAGAGTGGGACCACATCAGGCATAACATTCCGTTATCACTCTTGGAAAACACACACGGTCGGGCATGGCATGCCATCATCGCCCTTTGACACCATACACGATCATACGATGTTGGGCGTGGAATGTTATCATTTCCCTTGGAAATAACACAAGGTCGGGCGATGTCGGGCGTGGCATGCCCGCATTGCCATTGGGCTGTACACACGGTTGAAAGACGTCGGGCGTGACATGATATCATAGCCCTTTGACAGCACACACGGTCGAATGACGTCGGGTGTGGAATGCTTGGATGGCCCTTGGGTAACCTACATTGTCGGACAATGTCAGGCGTTGCATGCCATCATCTCCCTTGGACAACACACACGATTGGACGACGCCAAGCGTAACATGCCCATCATTGCCCATGTAAAGCACACACGATTGGATGAATTTGGGAGTGGAATCCATCATCGCCCTTTGAATGCACACACGGTCAAATGACGTCTAGCGTGTCATGACATCATCTCCCTAGGGCACCACACACAGTAGGACGACGTCGGGCATGGCATGTTATAATCGGCCTTGGATTGCACACTTGGTCGGATGACGTCAAGCAAGGCATGCACGCATGGGACATGGGCAGTACACACAATTTAACGATGTAGAGTGTCTCAAACCACCATCCACTTCAGGCATCATAGGCAGTCGGACAACGTTGGACGTGGTATGCCATCATCGCCCTTAGGAAGCACACACGGTCGAACCTCATCGGGCGTGACATGCCATCATGGCCCTTTGACACCAAACATGGTCGAACAACGTGGGGTGTTCGTGTTATCATCATCCTTGGACAGAACACACAGTCTAACGACGTCGGGCATGGCATGCCTCCATGGCCCTTGTGCAGCACACATGGTCGGACGACGTCCGCCTGGCATGCCATCATCACCCTTGGGCATCACACACGGTCAGACGCCATCAGGCGTGGAAAGTCATCATCACCCTTGGACAGCATAAAATGTCAAACTACGTCGGGCGTGCCATGTTATCATCGCCTTTGGTCAGCATACACAGTTGGACGACATCAATTGTGGCATTCCTCTATGGCCCTTGGGCAACACATACGGTCTGACGACGTCGGGCATGACATGCCATCATATAGATTGGGCAGCACACACAATGGGACGACGTTGGGCGTGACATGCCATCGTCGCCCTTGGGAAGCACAATGATCGGACTATATCGGGCATGGCATGTCCACATGAACGTTGGGCAGCACACACAGTAAGATGATGTCGGGCGTGTCATGCCATCATCTCCCTTAGGCACAATACACGGTTGGATGACGTTGGGCATGACATTCCATCATCGCCCTTGGGCAGCACACACGATCTGACTAAATTGGATGTGGCATGCCAGAATGGCCCTTGGGCAGCGCACAGGGTGGACTACATCGGCCATTTCATGTCATCATCTCTCTTGGACAACACACACGATTGCACAATGTGGACATGGTCTGCCATCATCCCTCTTGGATACCATGGACTATCGAACGACGTCGGCGTGGCAGGTTATTATCCCCCTTGATCAGAACACACGGTCAGACGATGTCGGGCATGGCATGCCCGCCTAGCAATTGGGAAGGACATATGGTCGGACAACATCAGGCGTGACATGATATAATCGCCCTTGAACATCACACACGGTAGAAAGATGTCTGGCGTGGCATGCCTGCATTGCCCTTGGGCAGCACACTCGATTGGCTAATGTCGGGTGTGGCATGCCATCAAATCCCTTGCGAAGCACACATGGTTGGATGACGTCGGGCGTGACATGCCATCATAGCCCTCTAGAAGCACAAAGGGTCAGAATACTTTAGGCGTGGCATGCCCACATGGTCCTTGGGCAACACACACGGTCAGATGACGTAGGGCATGGCATGCCATCATCGCCATTAGACAGCACACACGGATGGACGGCGTCGAGTGTGGCATGTCATGATCGCCCTTAGAATGCACACATAGTCAAATGATGTAGGACATGGCATGCCATCATCACCCTTGGACAAAACACACAATAGGACTGTATCTGATGTGGAATGTCATCATGACCGTTCGGTAGCGTAGACGTTCAAACGACCTCTAGAATGGCAAGTCATCATTTCCCTATGAATGCACACACGGTCGAATGACGCTGGGCGTGGCATGACTTAATCACCCATGGACTGCACACAAATACAAACAACGTCGGCGTGGCATGGCCTTATCGCCCTTGGACAACACACACGATCGGATGATGTCGAGTGTGCCATGACCGCATGGTCCTTAGGAAGCACACACAGTCGGACGACGTCGATAGTTGAATGCCATCATATACCTTGGACAACACACACGATGGGACTACGTCAGTCGTTGCATGCCATCATCGCCGTAGGGAAGCACACACAGTAGGACGACGTCGAGCGTGGTATTCCATTATCGCTGGTTAATATCATACATGGCCAGACGATGTCAGGGGTTGCATGTTATCGTCGCCCTTGGACAGAACACATGGTCGAACAACATCAGGCGTGGTAAGCCTGCATAGCTCCTGGGCAGCACACACGGTTGTACGACGTCGGGCGTGACCTGATATCAATGCCCTTGGACAGCACACACAGAAAAATGACGTCGGTATGGCATGTAATCATCACCCTTGGATAGCACACACGGACAGATGACGTCGTGCATGGCACCTCATCACCCATATGGACAACATACACGGACGAACGACGTTGAGAGTGGCATCCCATCATCACACCTTAACTGCACATATGGTTGAACGACATCGAGCGTGGCACTCCCACATGGCCCTTGGGCAACACACATGGTTGGACTACATCAGGCGTTGTATGCCATCATCTCTATTACAAAGCACACACGGTCGAACTACATCAAGCATGGCATGCCATTATCCCCATTTGATAGCACATGATCGAATTACGTCGAGCATGGCATGCCATCATCGCCCTTGGGCAACAAACACGATCCGATGATGTCGGGTATTGGATGTCATCATCGCCCTTGCAAAGCATACTCACTCGGACAATGTCGGGTGTGGCATGTTATTATCGCCCTTGGACAACACACACAATCATACCATGTCGAACGTGGCATGCCCGCATGGCGCTTGGGCAGCACACACGGTCGGATGATATTGTTCCTGACCTATCATCATTGCCCTTGGGCAGCAAATACGGTCGGAAGACGTTGGGCGTGGCATGCCATCATCTCCTTTGGAAAGCATATACGGTAAGACGACATCGGGCGTGGCATGTTATCATCGCCCTGAAACAAAACACACAATCGGACAATGTCGGGCGTGGCATGCCGACATGGGCATTTGGCAGCAGAAACAGTCAGACAACATTGCCGTGGCATACCATCATCGCCCTTGGGCATAACACACGGTCGGACGACGTCGGGCATGGAATGCCATCATAACCCTTGAACAACATACACTGTCGGACTACGTCGAGCATTCCATATTATCATCTCCCTTGTTCAACACACACGGTCGGAAGACATCAATCTTGGCATGCCTGCATGGGCCTTCGACAACACACATAGTTGCACGACGTCGGGCACGACATGCCATGATAGCCCTTGGGCAGCACACATGATCGAAGTACTTCGAGCATGACATTCCATCATCGCCCTTCGGCACACCCAAGATCAGAATACATCGGGCATGGCATGCCCACATGGACCTTGGGCAGCACACACAGTCGGACAACATCAAACGTGGCATGCCATCATCGCCCTTGGGCAGCACACACGGTCGGATGACATCGGGCATGACATTCATTCATCACCCTTGGGCAACACAGAACGTTGGACTACGTCAGGCGTGGCATGCTCGTATGTCCTTTAGGCAGCACACAGGGCGGACTATATCGGGTGTGGCATGCCATCATCTTCTTTGGACAACACACATGCTTAGACAAGGACGGGCATAGAATGCCATCATCGCCCTTGGACACCATAACCTGTCAGAAAACATTGGGCATGGGATGTTATCATCGCCCTTGAGCATAACACACGGTTGGACGATGTCAGACGTGGCAACCTGCATCGCCCTTTAGCAGCACACATGGTCGGACGGTGTCAGGCGCGGTATGCAATAAGTGCAATTGGACAACATACACGGTCGGATGACGTCTGGTGTGCTAAGTTATCATCTTCATTAGACAGAACAGATGGTCGGACAACTTCGGGCGTTAGATGGCATCATTTCCCTTGGACAGGGCACATGATTAGACTACGTCGGGCGTGGCATTCCATATCGCCCATGGAAATCACAAGCGGTCGGACAACATAAGGCATGTGATTCTATCATTGCGTTTGGAAAACACACAGACGAATAACGTTAGACCTGGCATGCCATCATCACCTTTGGAAAACACACACGGACAAACGATATAAGACGTAGCATGCCATCATCTCTCTTGGACAGCACATACGGTCGAACAACGTCGGTTGTGGCATGCAAGCATTGTGCTTGTGTAGCAAACAAGGTCAGATGACGTCGAGCGTGGCATGATATCATCGCCCTTGGACAACACACACGATTAGACTACGTGAGAGTTGCATGTTATCATGGCCCTTGGGAAACATACATGGTCCGACGACGTTGGGTGTGGCAATGCCATCATCGCCCTTGGACAGCATAAATGGTCGGACTACGTCGAGCATGCTATGTTATCATCACCCTTGGTCAACATACACGGTCGAACAACGTCAAGCGTGGCATTGACCTCATAGCCCTTTGGTAGCACACATAGTCGAACGACCTAGGCCGTGACATTCTGTCATCGCCCTTGGGCAGCACACACTGTCTGACAATGTCGGGCATGACATGCCATCATCGCTCTTGGGAAAAAAACACAGTCGGACGACAAAGGGCATGGCATGCAAGAATTACCCTTGGACAGCATACACGGTCTCACGACGTTGGGCGTTGCATGTAATCATCCCCCTTGCACAACACACACGGTCGGACTACGTCTAGCGTTGCATGCCATCATCTCCCTTGGACTGAACACACGATCGGACGAAGTCGAGCGTGTCATGCAATTATCGCCCTTGGGAAGCACACATGGTTGGACAATGTCGGGCATGGAATTCCAGCATCACCTTTGGACTGCATACACGGTCAAACTACATCGGGTGTGCCATGTTATACTCGCCCTTGGGTAACACACACGATCGGATGACATCGGGCAATGCATGCCTTCATCTCCCTTGCAAAGCATAATCACTCGGCTGATGTCGTGGGTGGCATGTTATCATCGCCCTTGGACAGCACACACAATCGGATGACGTCGGATGTGACATGCCATCATCGCCCTTGGGAAGAATACATGATCATATGATGACGGGGGGCATGTTATCATCGCCTTTGGATTGAACACACGGTCAAACAACATAGAGTATGGCATGCCATCATCGCCCTTGGGCAGCACACATGGTCGGACTATGTCGGGCATTGCATACCATCATCTCCCTTGGACAGCACACACGGTGGGATTAAATTAAGTGTGGCATGACATCATTGCCCTTGGAATGTACACACGGTCAGATGAAGGCGGGCGTGGCATGCGCACTTGGGCCTTGGGCACCACAAACGCTCGGACAAATTCGGGCGTAACATGCAAGTATTGTCCTTCTGAAGCACACACAGTAGGACGATGTTGAGCGTGGCATGCCATTATTGCCCTCGCACAGAACACACGATCAGACTACGTCGGGAGTGGCATTCCATGATCGCCTTTTGGAAACACACACGGTTGGATGACGTTGGTTGTAGCATGATTTCATCGCCCTTGGACAGAAGACACGGTCGGAATATGTCGGGTGTGCTATGTTGTCATTGCCTTTGGTCAAGATACACGGTCGTACAACGTCGAGGGTTGCAATGCCTGCATAGACCTTTAGCATCACACACAGTCGAACGATGTAGGCCATTACATGCCGTCATCTCCATTTGGAAGCACACATTGTCGGACGACGTCAGGCATGACTTGCCATCATCGCCTTTGGACAACAAACACGGTCGGACGATGTGAAGCATGGCAATGACCTCATAGCCCTTGGGCAACACACACGGTCGAAAGACCTTGTACGTGAAATGCCATCATCGCCCTTGGGCAGCACACACTGTCGGACGACGTCCGGCATGAGATGCCGTCATCGCCCTTGGGTAGCACACACGATCGGACTGCGTCTAGCGTGGTATGCCATCATCTCGCCTTGGACAGAACACACTATCGAACGACATTGAGCATGGCAGACAATCATCTCCCTTGGGAAGCACACACGGTTGGACAATGTCGGGCGTGGCATGCCATTATTTCCTTTGGATAACACTTACGGTCGGACGACGTTAGGTGTGGCATGAAATCATGGTCCTTGGATTACACACACGGTCAGACGACGTCAAGCGTGACATGTACTCATCGCCCTTTGACAACACACACGATCAAACAACATCGGGTGTGGCATCCCATCATCGCACTTGGGAAACAAGCTTGGTCGGATGAAGTTGGCCATGGCATGACATCATCGCCTTTGGAAAGCATATGGGGTCGGACGACGTCGGGCGTGCTATGTTATCATCGCCCTTGGACTGCACACATAATCGGACCACGTCGTGAGTGGCATGCTCGCATGGCCTTTGGGTAGCACACACAGCCAGATGACATATGGCATGGCATGCCATCATCATCTTTGGGCAGCATATACAATCGGAAAACATCGGGCGTGACATGCCATCATCTCTCTTGTGCAACAAACACGGTCGGATGACGTCAGGCATTACATACAAGAATCGCGTCATGACAACATACACGTTGACACGACTTTGGGCATGGCATGTAATCATCTCCCTTTGATAGAACACATGATCAAATTACGTCAGGCGTGGCATGCCCGCATGGACCTTGAGCAAAACACACGGTTGGACGACGTCTGCGTGGCATGCTATCATCACCCTTGGGCAGCAATCATGGTCGGACAACATCGTGCGTGGAATTCCAGCATCACCGTTGGACAACATACATGACCGGACTACGTCGGGTGTGCCATGTTATCATCTCCCTTGGTAAGCATAGACGATGGGACAACGTCAAGCATGGCATAGCTGCATGGACCTTGGGAAACACACACGGTCGCAGGACGCCGGGTGTGGCATGTTTCATAGCCCGTGGGCAGCACACACAGTCAGACGAAGTCAAGCATGACATGCCATCATCGCCCTTGGATAGCACACACACGATTGGACGACGCCAAGCGTAACATGCCATCATTGACCATGTAAAGCACACACGATTTGATGAATTTTTGAAGTGAATTCCATCATCGCCCTTTGAATGCACACACGGTCGAACGACGTCTGGCGTGTCATGCCATCATCGCCCTAGAGCACCACATACAGTAGGACGACGTCGGGCATGGCATGCCATCATCGGCCTTGGACTGCACACTTGGTCGGATGACGTCAAGCAAAGCATGAACGCGTAGGACATGGGCAGTACACACAATTTAACGATGTAGAGTGTCTCAAACCACCATCCCCTTTAGGCATCACAGGCAGTCGGACAACGTCGGGCGTGGTATGCCATCATCATCCTTAGGAAGCACACATGGTCGAACGTCATCGGGTGTGGCATGCCATTATCGCCCTTTGACACCAAACATTGTCGAACAACGTGGGCTGTTCATGTTATCATCATCCTTGGACGGAGCACACAGTCTAACGACGTCGGGCATGGCATGCCTCCATGGCCCTTGTGCAACACACACGGTCGGACGACGTCTGCCTGGCATGCCATCATCACCCTTGGGCATCACACACGGTCAGACGCCATAAGGCGTGGAAAGTCATCATCACCCTTGGACAGCATAAAATGTCAAACTACGTCGGGCGTGCCATGTTATCATCGCCTTTGGTCAGCATACACAGTCGGACGACATCAATTGTGGCATTCCTTCATGGCCCTTGGGCAACACATACGATTGACGACGTCGGGCGTGACATGCCATCATAGAGATTTGGCAGCACACACAATGGGACGACGTCGGGCGTGACATGCCATCTTCGCCCTTGGGAAGCACAATGATCAGACTATATTGGGCGTGGCATGCCCACATGAACGTTGGGAAGCACACACAGTAATATGATATCGGGCGTGGCATGCCATCATATCCCTTAGGCATAATACACGGTTGGATGACGTTGGGCATGACATTCCATCATCGCCCTTGGGCAGCACACACGATCTGACTAAATTGGATGTGGCATGCCAGAATGACCCTTGGGCAGCACACAGGGTGGACTACATCGGCCATGTCATGTCATCAACTCCCTTGGACAACACACACGGTTGCACAATGTCGGGCGTGGTCTTCCATCATCCCTCTTGGATACCATGGACTATCAAATGACGTCGGCGTGGCAGGTTATTATCACCCTTGATCAGAACACACGGTCAGACGATGTCGGGCGTGGCATGCCCGCATAGCAATTGGGAAGGACACATGGTCTGACAACATCAGGCGTGCCATGATATCATCGCCCTTGGACATCAGACATGGTAGAAAGATGTCTAGCGTGGCATGCCTGCATTGCCCTTGGTCAGCACACTCGATTCGCTAAAGTTGGGTGTGGCATGCCATCAAATCCCTTGGGAAGCACACATGGTCGGATGACGTCAGGCGTGACATGCCATCATAGCCCTCCAGAAGTACAAAGGGTCATAATACTTTAGGCGTGGCATGCCCACATGGTCCTTGGGAAGCACACACGGTCAGATGACGTCGGGCATGGCATGCCATCATCGCCATTAGACAACACACACGGATGGACGGTGTCGAGTGTGGCATGTCATGATCTCCCTTAGAATGTACACATGGTAAAATGACGTCGGACATGGCATGCAATCATCACCCTTGGAAAAAAAACACAATAGGACTGTATCTGACGTGGAATGTCATCATGATCGTTCGGTAGCGCAGACATTCAAACGACATCGAGCATGGCAAGTCATCATTGCCCTATGAATACACACACGGTCGAATGACGTTGGGCGTGGCATGCCTTCATTACCCATGGACTGCATATAAATACAAAAAACGTCGGGCATGGAATGGCCTTTTCTCTCTTGGACAACACACACGATCGGATGATGTCGAGTGTGCCATGACCGCATGGTCCTTAGGAAGCATACACAGTCGGACGACGTCGATATTTGAACGCCATCATATACCTTTGATAACATACACGATGGCACTACGTCAGTCGTTGCATGCCATCATCTCCCTAGGGAAGCACACACAGTAGGACGAAGTTGAGCGTGGTATTCCATCATCGCTGGTTAATATCATACATGGTCAAAGGATGTCGGGGGTTGCATGTTATCGTCGCCCTTGGACAGAACACATGGTCGGACAACATCAGGCGGGGTATGCCTGCATAGCTCTTGGGAAGCACACACGGTTGGACGACGTCGGGCGTGACATGATATCATGGCCCTTGGACAGCACACACAGAAAAATGACGTCGGTATGGCATGTAATCATCACCCTTGGATAGCACACACGGTCAGATGACGTCGTGCATGGCATGTCATCACCCATATGGACAACATACACGGGCAAACGATGTTGAGCGTGGCATCCCATCATCACCCCTAAACTGCATATACGGTTGAACGACATCGAGCGTGGCACTCCCACATGGCCCTTGGGCAACACACACGGTCGGACTACATCGAGCATGGAATGCCATTATCCCCATTTGATAGCACATGATCGAATTACATCAAGCATGGCATGTCATCATCGCCCTTGGGCAACAAACACGATCTGATGATGTCGGGTATTGGATGTCATCATCGCCCTTGCAAAGCATACTCGCTCGGACGATGTCGGGTGTGGCATGTTATTATCGCTCTTGGACAACACACACAATCAGACCATGTTGGACGCGGGAAAGGCATGGCGCTTGGGCAGCACACACGGTCGGATGACGTCTAGTGTGGCATGGCATAATTACCATCGAGAAGTACACACGGTCGGCCGATATTGTTCCTGACCTATCATCATTGCCCTTGGGCACTAAACACGATCGAAAGACGTTGGGCGTGGCATGCCATCATCTCGTTTGGAAAGCATATACGGTAAGACGACATCGGGCGTGGCATGTTATCATCGCCCTGAAACAAAACACACAATCGGACAATGTCAGGCGTGGCATGCCGACATGGCCATTTGGCAACAGAAACAGTCAGACAACGTTGTCGTGGCATGCCATCATCGCCCTTGGGCATAACACACGGTCGGACGACGTCGGGCATGGAATGCCATCATAACCCTTGAACAGCATACAAGGTCGGACTACGTCGAGCATGCCATGTTATCATCTCCCTTGGTTAACACACACGGTCGGAAGACATCAATCTTGGCATGCCTACATGGGCCTTAGAAAACACACATGGTTGCACGACGTTGGTCACGACATGCCATCATAGCCCTTGGGGAGCACACATGATCAGATGACATCGAGCATGACATGCCATCATCGCCCTTGGGCGCACACAAGATCGGAATACATCGGGTGTTGCATGCCCACATGGCCCTTGGGCAGCACATACAGTCGGACGACATCAAACGTGGCATGCCATCATCGGCCTTGGACTACACACATGGTCGAATAACGTCAAGAAAGGCATGCACGCATGGGACATGGGCAGTACACACAGTTAAACGATGTAGAGTGTCTCAAACCACCATCGCCTTTGGGCATCAAAGGCAGTCGGACAACGTCGGGCGTTGTATGCCATCATCGCCCTTAGGAAGCACGCAAGGTCGAACGTCATCGGGCATGGCATGCCATCATCGCATTTTGACACCAAACATGGTCGAACAACGTGGGGTGTTCGTGTTATCATCGTCCTTGGACAAAACACACAGTCTAACGACGTTGGGCATGGCATGCCTCCATGGCCCTTGTGCAGCAAACACGGTCGGACGACGGCCGCCTGGCATGACATCATAACCCTTGGGCATCACACACGGTGAGACGCCGCCAGGCGTGGAAAGTCATCATCACCCCTGGAGAGTATAAAATGTCAGACTACGTCGGGCGTGCCATGCCATCGTAGATATTGGGAAGCACACATAATGGGACGACATCGGGCGTGACATGCCATCGTCGCCCTTGGGAAGCACAATGATCGGGCTATATCGGGCGTGGCATTCCCACATGAACGTTGGGAAACACACACAAAGATGATGTCAGGCGTGGCATGCCATTATCGCCCTTAGGAATAATACACGGTTGGATGACATTGGGCATGATATTCCATCATCGCCCTTGGGTAGCACACACGATCTGACTAAATTGGGCGGTACACAGGGTGCACTACATCGGGCATGTCATGTCATCATCTCCCTTGGACAACACACACGGTTGGATAATGTCGGGCATGGTCTGCCATCATCCCTCTTGGACACCATAGACTGTCGGACGACGTCGGCGTGGCATGTTATTATCGCCCTTGAGCAGAACACACGGTCAGACGATGTCGGGTGTGGCATGCCCGCATAGCAATTGGGAAGGACAAATGGTCGGACGACATCAGGCGTGACATGATATAATCGCCCTTGGACATCACACACGGTAGAAAGATGTCGGGCGTGGCATGCCTGCATTGCCCTTGGGCAGCACACACGATTGGATAAAGTCTGGCGTGGCATGCCATCATCTCCCTTGGGAAGCACACATGGTCGGATGACGTCGGGCTTGACATTCCATCATAACCCTAAAGCAGCACACAGGGTCAGAATACTTTAGGCCTTGCATGCCCACATTGTCCTTGGGCAGCACACACGGTCAGATGACGTCGGTCATGGCATGCCATCCTCACCATTAGACAGCACACACAGAAGGACGGCGTCGATGTGGCAAGTCATGATCGCCCTTAGAATGCACACATGGTCAAACAACTTCGGACATGGCATGCCATCATCACCCTTGGACAAAACACAAAATAGGACTGTATCAGATGTGGAATGTCATCATGACCGTTCAGTAGCGCATACGTTCGGACGGCGTCGAGCATGGCAAGTCATCATTGCCCTTTGAATGCACACACGGTCGAATGATGCTGGGCGTGGCATGCCATCATCACCCATGGACTGCACACAAATACAAACAATATTAGGCATGGAAGTGCCTTATCTCCCTTGGACAACACACACGATCGGATGATGTCGAGTGTACCATAACCGCATGGTCCTTAGGCAGCACACACAGTCGGACGACGTCGATAGTTGAACGCCATCATATACCTTGGATAACATATATGATGGGACTACGTCAGTCGTTGCATGCCATCATCGCCGTTGGGAAGCACACACAGTAGGACGACGTCGAGCATGGTATTCCATCATCGGTCGTTAATATCATACATGGTCAGACGATGTCGGGCGTTGCATGTTATCATCGCCCTTGGAAAGAACACACGGTCGGACAACATCAGGGGTGGTATGCCTGTATAGCACTTGGGCAGCACACACGTTTGGCCGACGTCGGGCGTGACATGATATCAAGGGCATTGGATAGCACACACAGAAAAATGATATCAGGTATGGCATGTAATCATCACCCTTGGATAGCACACACGGTCGGATGACGTTGAGCGTGGCATGGCATCATTGCCTTTCGATAGCACAAGATTGGACTACGTCGGGCAAGGCATGACACCATTTCCATTGGGCAACACACCCGATTGGACGACGTTGGGCATTCAATGCCATCATCTCCCTTGCGAAGCATACACACTCGGGCGACGCTGGGCGTGGCATGTTATCGTCTCCCTTGGAAAGCACACACAATCAGACCATATCGAGCGTGGCATGCCGGCATGGCACTAGGGCAGCACACACGGTTGGACGATGTCAAGTGTGGAATGCTATAATTGCCATTTGGCAACACACATTGTCGGATGTCGTCGGGCATGAAATGGCATTATCGTCCTGGGGCAACACACATGGTCAGACGACTTTGACCAAGACATACCATCATCGCACTTGGACAGTTTACACGATTTGACGACATCGGATGTTTTCAGACGTGTCATGTTATCATTGCCCTTGAATAACACATACGATTGGATCACATTTGGTGTTGAATGCTAGCATGGACCTTGGGCAAAACATATTGTAGGATGACTTCGGGCATGGAATGCAATACTTTCCATCGGGAAGCACACACGGTCAGACGACGTCGACCCTGACCTGTCTTCATCGCCCTTTTGCAGCAAACACGGTCTGACGACGTAGGGCGTGGCATGTCATTATCTCTCTTAGACAACATACACGGTAGAAAGACATCTGGCGTGGCATGTTATCATCACGCTTACACAAAAGAAACGATCAGATGATGTAAGGCGTGGCATGCCGGCATGGCCATTTGGCAGCAGACACTATCGGACGACGTCGAGCGTGGAATGCCATCATAACCCTTGGACAACATACACAGTCGGACTATGTCAGGCATGCCATGTTATCATCGTCCTTGGTCAGCACACACGGTCGGACGATATCAAGTGTGGCATGCCTGCATGGTCCTTATACAACACACATGGTCGCACATTATCGGACACGGCATACCATCATAGCCCTTGGGAAGCACACACGATCGGATGACATCGGGAGTGATAATGCCATCATCGCCCTTGGGCCACACACACGATCGAAATACATCAGGCGTGGCATGCCCACATAGACCTTGGGTAGCACACACAGTCGGAAAACATTGGGCATGGCATGGCATAATCGCCTTTGGGCAACACACACGGTCGGACGACGTCGGGAAGGCCATGTAATAATCACCCATCGGCAGCACACACGGCCGTACTATGTAAGGCGTGGCATGCCTGCATGGCCCTTAGGCAGGACACAGGGTAGACTACATCAAGCATGGAATGCCATCATCTCCCTTGGACAGCACACACGCTGGGAGAACATCAGGCATGCCATGCAATCATCACCCTTGGAAACCATACACAGTCAGACGACGTCTGACGTGGGATGTTATCATCGCCCTTGAGTAGAACACATTTGTCGAACGACATCGAGCGTTGCATACCATCATGTCCCTTGAGTAGCACACACGGTCGAACGGCGATGGGTATGGCATGCAATCATCGCACTTGGACAACATATAAAGTCGGACAATGTCGGGGGGCATGTTATCATCGCCTTTGGATAGAACACACGGTCAGACGACGTCAAACAGGGCATCCCATCATCACCTTTGGGCAGCACAGACGGTCATACTATATCGGGCGTGGCATGCCATCATCTCTCTTTGATAGCACACACGGTGGGATGAAATTGGGTGTGGCATGACATCATCACCGTTGGAATGCACACATAGTTGGACGACGCCGGACGTGGCATGCCCGTTTGGGCCTTGGGCAGCACACACGGTCGAACGACATTGGGCATGGCATGTAATCATTTTCCTTAGGAAACACACATGGTCGGACGATGTCGAGCGTGGTATTCCATCATCGCCCTTGGACAACACACACGATCGGACTACGTCGAGCGTGTCATGACATAATTTCTCTTAGGAAACACAGATGGTCGGACGATGTAAGGCATGGCATGTCATTATCGCCGTAAGATAGTAGACACGAACGGACTGCATTGGGCGTGCCATGTTATCATCGCCCTTGGTGAGCATACACGGTCGTACAACCTCTAGCGCTGCAATGCCTGCATAGCCCTTAGGCAGCACACACGGTCGAACAATGTAAACCATGACATGCCGTCATCTCCCTTTGACAGCATACACTGTCGAATGATTTCGGCCACGACTTGCCGTCATAGCACTTGGGTAGCACACACGGTCGGACTACATCTAGCATGGCATGCAATTATCTCCCTTGGACAGCATACACAGTCAGACAACGTTGGGCGTGGCATGTAATCTTTTCCCTAGGATCAAACAGACAAGCGGACGACGTCAGGCGTGGCATGCCCACATGGCTCTTTACCCGAATACACAGCCAGACGACATCGGTGTGGCATGCCCTCATTTCCCTTGGGCATCACTCAAATCGGATGACGTTGGGCGTGGCATACCATCATTACCCATGGACTGCACACAAATACAAACAACGTCGGGAATGGCATGGCCTTATCTCCTTTGGACAACACACACAATCAGATGATGTCAGTGTACCATGACCGCATGGTCCTTAGGCAACACACATAGTTTGACGACGTCGATAGTTGAACTCGATCATATAACTTGGAGAACATACACGATTGGACTACGTCAGTCGTTGCATGCCATCATCCCCGTAGGGCAGCACACACAGTAGGACGACATCGAGCGTGGTATTTCATCATCAGTCGTTAATACCATACATGGTCAGACGATGTCGGGCATTGCATGTTATCATTGCCCTTAGACAGAACACACGATCGGACAACATCAGGCGTGGTATGCCTGCATAGCGCTTGGGCGACACACACGTTTGGACGACGTCGGGCGTGACATGATATTATGGCCCTTGGACTGCACACATAGACAAAAGACGTCAGGTATGACATGTAATCATTACCCTTGGATAGCACACACGGTCGGATGACGTTGTGCATGGCATGTCATCACCCATTTGGACAAGATACACGGACAAACGACGTTGAGCGTGGCATCCCATCATCTCCCTTAAACTGCATATACGGTTGAACGACATTGAGCGTGGCACTCCCATATGGCCCTTGGGAAACTCACATGGTTGGACTATATTGGGCCTTGTATGCCATCATCTCTATTAAAAAGCACAAACGATCGGACTACGTCGAGCATGGCGTGCCCTTATCCCCATTTGATAGCACATGATCGGACTACGTGGTGCATGGTATGCCATTATCACCCTTGGGCAACAAACACGATCGAATGATGTCGGGTATTGGATGCCATCATCGACCTTGCAAAGAATACTCACTCCGACGATGTCAGGTGTGGCATGTTATTATCGCCCTTGGACAACACACACAACTAGACCATGTCGAACATGGCATTCCGGCATGGCGCTTGGGCAGCACACACGATCAGATGACGTCTAGTATGGCATGCCATAATCGCCATCGAGAAGCACACACGGTCGGACGACATTCTTCTTGACCTATCATCATTTCCCTTAGGAAGCAAACATAGTCGGACGACGTTGGGCGTGGCATGCCATCATCTCCCTTGAAAAGCATTAACGGTAAGACGACATCGGGGGTGGCATGTTATCATCGCCCTGAGAGAGAACACACAATCGAACAATGTCGGGTGTGGCATGCTGACATGGACATTTGGAAGCCGACACGGTCAGATGACGTCGCCGTGGCATGCCATCATCGCCCTTGGGAAGAAAACACTTTCGGACGATGTCGTGCGTGGAATGCAATCATAATCCTTGAACAGCATACACGGTCGGACTACGTCGAGCATGCCATGTTATCATCTCCCTTTGTCAACACACACGGTCGGATGACATCACTATTTGCATGCCTGCATGGGCCTTAGACAACACACATGGTTGCACGATGTCGGTCACGAAATGCCATGATAGCCCTTGGGCAGCACACATGATCGGAGTACATCGAGCATGACATGCCATCATCACCCTTGGGCGCACAGAAAATCAAAATACATCAGGCATGGCATGCCCACATGGACATTGGGCAGCACACACAGTCGGACGACATCAAATGTGGCATGCCATCATCGCACTTGGGCAACACACACGGTCGGATGACTCGGGCATGACATGCCATCATCGCCCTTGGGCAGCACACAACGTTGGACTACGTCAGGCGTGGCATGCTCGCATGTCTCTTAGGGAGCACACAGGGCGGACTCTATCGGGTGTGGCATGCACTCATCTCCCTTGGACAACACACATGCTTAGACGAGGACGAGCATGGAATGCCATCATCGCCCTTGGACACAATAAACTGTCAGAAAACGTTGTGCTTGGGATGTTATCATCGCCCTTGAGGATACCACACGGTTGGACGACGTTAGACGTGGCATACCTGTATGGCCCTTGAGCAGCACCCATGGTCGGACGGTGTCGGGCGCGGCATGCAATTAGTGCAATTGGACAACATACATGGTCGGACGATGTCTGGTGTGCCAAGTTATCATCTTCGTTGGACAGAACAGATGGTCGGAAAACTTCGGGCGTTAGATGCCATCATTTCCCTTGGGCAGCGAACATGATTAAACTACGTCGGGCGTGGCATTCCATATCACCCTTGGAAATCACAAACGGTCGGACAACGTAAGGCGTGTCATGCAAACATTGCGTTTGGACAACACACGGACGAATAATGTTAGACCTGGCATGCCATCATCACCTTTGGAAAACACACACGGACAAACAATATAGGACGTAGCATGCCATCATCTTTCTTGGACAGCACATACGGTCGGACAACGTCGGTTGTGGCATGCAAGCATTGTGCTTGTGCAGCACAGAAGGTCAGATGACGTCGAGCATGGCATGCCATCATCGCCCTTGGACAACACACACGATTAGACTACGTGAGAGTTGCATGTTATCATGGCCCTTGGGAAACACACATGGTCCGACGACGTTGAGCGTGGCATTGCCATTATCACTCTTGGACAGCATAAATGGTCGGACTACGTCGAGCAACCCATGTTATCATCACCCTTTGTCAACATACACGGTCAAACATTGTCAAGCGTGGCATTGACCTCATAGCCCTTGGGCAGCACACATGGTCGAACGACCTAGGCCGTGACATGCTGTCATCGCCCTTGGGCAGCACACACTGTCGGACGATGTTGGGCATGACATGCCATCATCTCTCTAGGGAAAAAAACATAGTCGGACGATAAAGGGCATGGCATGCAAGAATTGCCGTTCGACAACATACACGGTCTCACGACGTTGGGAGTGGCATGTAATCATCTCCCTTGAACAACACACACGGTCGGACTACGTCTAGCGTTGCATGCCATCATCTCCCTTGGACTGAACACACGGTCAGAAGAAGTCGAGCGTGGCATGCAATCATCACCCTTGGGAAGCACACATGGTTGGACAATGTCGGGCGTGGAATTCCAGCATCACCCTTGGACTGCATACACGGTCAAACTACATAGAGTGTGCCATGTTATAATCGCCCTTGGGTAACACACACGATCGGATGACGTCGGGCATTGCATGCCTTCATCACCCTTGCAAAGCATAATCACTCGGACGATGTCGGGTGTGGCATGTTATCATCGCCCTTGGACAGCACACACAATCGGATGATGTCGGACGTGACATGACATCATCGCTCTTGGGAAGCACACACATTCATATGATGACGGGGGGCATGTTATCATCGCCTTTGAATAGAACATACGGTCAAACGATGTAGAGTACGACATGCAATCATCGCCCTTGGGCAACACACACAGTCGGACTATGTCGGGCGCGGCATGACATCATTGCCCTTGGAATGCACACACGGTTAGACGAAGTCGGGTGTGGCATGCCTGCTTGGGCCTTGGGCAGCACACACGGTCGGACAAAGTCGGGCGTGGCATGCAAGTATTGTCCTTGGGAAGCACACATAGTAGGACGACGTTGAGCGTGGCATGCTATTATCGCCCTCACACAGAACACACGATCGTACTACGTCTGGCGTGGCATGCCATCACCGCCATTTGGAAACACACACGATCGGACCACGTTGGGTGTAGCATGATATCATCGCCCTTGGACAGCAGACATGGTCGGACTACGTCGAGTGTGCTATGTTATCACTGCCTTTGGTCAAGATACACGATCGTAGAACGTCAAGGGTTGCAATGCCTGCATAGACCTTTAGCATCACACACGGTCGAACGATGTAGGCCGTGACATGCCGTCATCTCTATTTGGAAGCACACATTGTCGGACGACGTCAAGCATGACTTGCCATCATCACCTTTGGGCGGCACACACGGTCGGACGACGTGAAGCATGGCAATGACCTTATAGCCCTGTGGCAGCACACACGGTCGAACGACCTTTTTCGTGAAATGCTATCATCGCCCTTGGTCAGCACACACTGTCGGATGACGTCCTGCATGAGATGCAGTCATCTCCTTGGGTAGCACACACGGTCGGATTACATCTAGCGTGGTATGACATCATCTCGCCTTGGACAGAACACACTGTCAAACGACATTGAGCATGGCAGGCAATCATTTCCCTTGGGAAGCGCACACGGTTGGACAATGTCGGGCGTGTAATGCCATTATTTCCCTTGGATAACACATACGGTCGGACGACGTTAGGTGTGGCATGCAATCATGGTCCTTGGATTACACACACGGTCAGACGACGTCAAGCGTGACATGTCCTCATCGCCCTTTGACAACACAGACGATCAAACAACATCGGGTGTGGCATCCCATCATCGCACTTGGGAAACACGCTCGGTCGGATGAAGTTGGCCGTGGCATGACATCATCGCCTTTGGAAAGAATACATGGTCGGATGACGTTGGGCGTGCTATGTTATCATCGCCCTTGGACAGCACTCACGATCGGACCACGTCGGGAATGGCATGCTCGCATGGCCCTTAGGTAGCACACACGGCCAGATGACATATGGCGTGGCATGACATCATCATCTTTGGGCAGCACATACAGTTGAAAAACATCGGGCGTGACATGCCATCATTCCTCTTGTGCAACAAAAACGGTCATATGACATCGGGCATGACATGAAATAATCGCGTCATGACAACATACACGTTGAGACGATGTTGGGCATGGCATTTAATCATCTCCCTTTGATAGAACACATGATCGAATTACGTCAGGCGTGGCATGCCCACATGGACCTTGAGCAAAACACACGGTTGGACGACGTCTGCATGGCATGCCATCATCACCCTTGGGCAGCAATCACGGTCGGACAACATCGTGTGTGGAATTCAAGCATCACCGTTGGACAACATACACGACCGGACTAGGTCGGGTGTTCCATGTTATCATCGCCCTTGGTCAACATACACGATGGGACGAGGTCAAGCATGGCATTGCTGCATGGCCCTTGGGCAACACACACGGTTGCTGGACGCCGGGTGTGGCATGTTTCATAGCCCGTGGGCAGCACACACAGTAAGTCGAAGTCGAGCATGACATGCCATCATCGCCCTTGGGCAGCACACATGGTAGAACAACGTCGAGCGTGACATGCCGTCATCGCCCTTAGGAAGCACACACGGTTGAACTACATCGGGCTTAGCATTACATATGAACCTTTGGCAGCAAACACAATCAGATGACGTCAGGCGTGGCATGCTATCATCATCTTTCGACAGCACATACGAATAGATGACATCGGGCGTGGCATGCCATCATCTCACTTGGACAGCACGCACGGTCGGATAACATTGGACGTAGCATGCCATAATCACCGTTGGGAAGTACACACGATCATACGACATCGGGCGTTACATTTTATTATTTCCCTTGGGTAGCACACATGGTCGGACTATGTCAGGCATGGCATGCCATCATCACCCTTGGATAGCACTTGAAGTTGGACTACATCAGGCATGGCATGTTATCACCCTTTTGGACAACATACACGGACAAACAACGTCCACCGTGGCATACCATCATCACCCTTAAACTGCACATACAGTTGGACTCCATCGAGCATTTCATTCCAACAATATTCTTGGGAAATGCACATGGTCGGACTACATCAGGCGTGGTATTCCATCATCTCCATTAGAAAGCACACACGGTCGGACTACGTCGAGTGTGGAATGGCATCATCCCCCTTTGATAGCACAAGATTGGACTACGTCGGGCATGGCATGTAAAAATCACCCTTTGACATTATACACGGTTTGACGACGTAGGGCGTGGCATGTAATCATCGCCCTTGGACAGAACACACGATCGGATGATGTCTGGTGTGGCATACCCGCATGGCCTTTGAGCAGAACACACGGTCAGACAACCTCGGCGTGGCATGCCATCATCTCTCTTAGTTAGCACTCACGGTCGGACGACGTCGGGCATGGAATTCCAGCATCACCCTTGGACTGCATACATGGTCGAACTACGTCGGGTGTGCCATGTTATCATCGCCCTTGAGTAACGCACACGATCATATGACGTCGGTATTTGCATGCCGCCATTGCCCTTGCAAAGAAAAATCACTCGAACGATGTAGGGTGTGGCATGTTATCTTGGCCCTTGGATAGCACACACAATCAGATGATCTCGGGCGTGGCATGCCGGCATGGCCCTTGGGTAGCACACGGTCGGATGACGTCAAGTGTGGAATTCTATAATCGCCATTGGCCAACACACATGGTCGGACGACGTCGGGCAGGAAATTCTTCCATCGCCCTTGGGCAACACACGTGGCTAGACAACATCAACCGTGACATGCCATCATCGCCCTTGGGCAACACACATGGTTAGACGACTTCGAGCGTGGATTATTGCCCATGGATAGTACAGGATTAGATGAAATCAGGCATGCCACATTATCATCTCCCTTGGAAACCACACACGACCAAATGACGTCGAGTATTACATGCTCGTATGGCACTTGGGCAGCACACTAAGTGGACGACGTCGACTGTGGCATGCCATCATCGACCTAGGGCAGCGCACACGATCGAACAATGTTGGGAATGACATCGGGCGTGACATGATATCATAGCCCTTTGATAGCACACACGGTCGAATGACATCGGGTGTGGCATGCTTCGATGGCCCTGGGGAAACCTACACGTTCGGACAATGTCAGGCATTTCATGCCATCATCGCCCTTGGACAACACACATGATTGGACGACGCCGAACGTAACATGCCACCATTTCCCTTGTAAAGCACACACGATTGGATGAAATTGGGAGTGGAATTCCATCATTGCCCTTTGAATGCACACATGGTCGAACAACGTCTGGCGTGTCATGCCATCATCGCCCTAGGGCACCACACACAGTAGGACAACATCGGGCATTGCATGCCATCATCGGCCTTGGACTTCACACTTGGTCGGACGACGTAAAGCAAGGCATGCACGCGTGGGACATGGGCAGTACACACAATTTAACGATGTAGAGTGTCTCAAACGCCCGGCGTGGTATTCCATCATTACCCTTAGGAAACACACACGGTCGAACGTCATCGGGCGTAGCATGCCATCATGGACCTTGGGCAACACACATGGTGGACGACGACGGCCATGGCATGCCACCATCACACTTGGGCAGCACACACGGTCGAAGGACGTCAGGCATGACATGCCATTTTAGCCTATGGGAAGCATATAGGGTCGTACTACATCGAGCGTGGCATGCCATCATCACCCTTGGAAAACACATGCGGTTGGATGACGTTGAGCATGTCATTCCATAATATTCCTTGGAAAGCACAAACTATAAGACTACGTCAGCCGTGGCATGCCATTATCTCCCTTGCAATGCACACACGTTAAGAGAACGTCAGGTGTGGCATGATATCATCGCCCTTGGAAATCACACATAGATAGATGACATCGGGCGTGGCATGACCGCATGGTCCTTTTGCGGCACATACGGTCGGATGAGGTTGATCGTCGCATACCATCATCGCCCTTGGACAACACACACGATTGGACTTCGTCGGGCGTTGCATGCCATCATCACCCTACGCAAGCACACATGGTCGAACAGTGTCGAGCGTGGCATGCAACCATAGACCTTGGGGAGCACACATTTGTCGGACTATGTCGGGGGTGGCATGCCATTAATTCCCTTGGATAGCACACACGGTTTGACGATGTTGAGCGGTGGCATGCCATCATCGCCCTTAGACAATAAAATGGTCGGACGACGTTAGGCGTGGCATTTTAGCATCGCATTTTGACAGCACATATGGCCAGATGACGTCTGGCGTGGCATGCCAGCACGGCCCTTGGGAAGCACACAGGGTCGGACGACATCGCGCATGGCATTCCATCATCTCTCTTGGAAGGCACACACTATCACACTACATCAGTCGTGGAATGCCATCACCGCCCTTGCTATACATACATGGTCGTACAACGTCACGCGTGGCATGCCATAATATCCCTTGGACATTACACACAAATAGACGACGTCAGGCGTGGCATGACTGCATGGTCCTTGGGCGAAACATAAGGTCAGACAACATTGATTGTTTCATGCCATTATTTCCGTTGGACAACACGGACGATTGGACTATGTCAGTCGTGGCATGCCATCATCACCATAGGGAAGAACACACGGTAGGACAATGTTGGGTGTGAGATACAACCATCGCCCTTGGAAAGCACACATGGTTTAATGACGTCAGGCGTGGCATACCGTCATAGCGCCTAGGCCGCACACACGTCGGACGATGTCAGATGTGCAATTATATCATTGCCCTTGAAAAGCGCACACAGACGGACGTCGTTGGGCGTGGCATGAAATCATCTCCCTTGGACTGCACACACGGTAGGACGACAATGGGCGTGGCATGATATCATCGCCCGTGGGCAGCATACATGGTCGAACGACGTCAGGTGTAAAGTACCATCATTGCCCTTGGGTAGCACACAAGATCGGACTATGTCGGGGGTATCATGTCATCATTGCCCTGGAGAGCATACACGGTAAGACCACGTCGAGCTGTGGCATGCCATCATTGCCCTTAGCCAGTATAAAAGGTCGGATGATCGTCAGGCATTGCATATGTTAGCATCGCCCTTGGACAGCACACACGGTCATATGACACGTACGTGGCATGCCTGCATGGCCCTTCGGCAGCTCACATGGTGGACAATGTCTGCCGTGGCATGCCAGCATCGCCCTTGGACAGCACACAAGGTCAGGCGACATCGAGCATGAAAAGCAATAATCTTTTTTAGGCAGCATACAAAATCATATTTCATCGGGCGTGGTATGCCATCATCACATTTGGATTGCACACACGGTCGGATGACGTCGAGAATGAAAAGCCATTATTTCCCTTGGGCAGCACACAGGGTCGTACTATATGGGGCGTGGACTTACATCATCACCTTTGGAAATCACACACAGTCACACGATGTCCGTCATCGCATGCCATTATCGCTTTTGGACTGCATAAACGCTCACTCGACGTCGGGCGTGGCATGCCATCATCGCTCTTAGGCAGCACACACGGTAGGATGACGTCGGGCATGGCATGCCAGCATAGTACTTGGGCGACACACACTATAGAACTGTGTACGACGTAAGCCATGGCATGCCATCATCGCCTTTGGAAAGCACACACTATCGAACTGCGTCATCCGTGGCATGCCATCATCTCCCTTCGACAAAACACACATATAGACGACGTCATGTATGGCATGTCATCATAGCAATTTGACAGCATACACGGTTACAACACGTCGGGCTGGCATGCCATCATCGCTCTTGGACAACACAAACAGTCATACGAAATCATGCATAGCATGCCCGCATGGACCTTGGTCAACACACACAGTGGACGACGTCGACCGTGGCATGCCATCATCACCCTTGGGCAGCACACAGGGTCGAACGACGTCGGGCATGACATGCCATCTTAGCCTATGGGAAGCATATAGGGTCATACTACACCGAGCGTGGCATGCCATCATCACCCTTGGCCAACACATACGGTTGGATGACGTTGGGCATGGCATTCCATCATATCCCTTGGAAAGAACACACTATAAGACTACGTCAGCCGTGGCATGCCATTATCTCCCTTGCCATGCACACACGTTAAGACGGCTTCAGGCGTGGCATGCCATCATCGTACTTGGAAATCACAGATAGATAGATGACATTGGGCGTGGCATGACTGCATGGTCCTTTTGCGGCACAAACGGTCGGATGAGGTTGATCGTCACATACAATCATCGCCCTTGGACAACACACATGATTGGACTACGTCGGGCATGGCATCCCATCATCACCCTACGCAAGCACACACGGTCGAACAATGTCGTGTGTGGCATATAACTATAGACCTTGGGGAGTACACATTGTCGGACTACGTCAGGGGTGGAATGCCCTTAATTCCCTTGGATAGCACACACGGTTTAACGATGTCGAGCGGTTGCATACCATCATCGCCCTTAGACAATAAAATGGTCAGAGGACGTCTAGCATGGCATGTTAGCATCACCTTTTGACAGCACATACGGTCAGACGACCTTTGGCGTAGCATGCCCGCATAGCCCTTGGGCAGCACATACGGTTGGATGACGTCGCGCATGCCATTCCATCATCTCCCTTGGAAAGCACACACTATCGCACTACGTCTGCTTTGGAATGCCATCATTGCCCTTGCAATGCATACACGGTCATACGACATCAAATGTGGCATGCCATAATCTCCCTTGGATATAACTCACAAATAGACGACGTCAGGTGTGGCATGACCGCATGGTTCTTGGGCGGCACAAACGGTCAGACAACATTGATCGTTGGATGCCATTATCTCCCTTCGACATCACGCACAATTGGACTACGTCGGGCGTGGCATGCCATCATCACCATAGGGCATAACAAACGGTCGGACCTTGTCGGGTGTGAGATCCAACCATCTCCCTTGGAAAGCAATATGGGTGAATGACGTCGGGCGTGACATACCATCATAGCCCCTAGGCAGCACACACGTCGGACGATGTCAAATATGGAAAGTTATCATTGCGCTTTGACATCGCACACGGAGGAACGTCGTTAGGCGTGGCATGAAATCATCTCCCTTGGACTGCACACACGGTCAGACGACAATGGGTGTGGCATGATATCATCGCCCTTGGGATGCACACACGACCGAATGATGTCGGGTGTAAAATACCATCATTACCCTTGGGTAGCACACAAGATCGGACTATGTCGAGGGTAGCATGCCATCATTGCCCTAGGAGAGCATACACGGTCAGACGACATCGAGCGGTGGCATGCCATCATTTATCTTAGAAAGTATAACAGGTCAGACGACGTCAGGCATTGCATATGTTAGCATCGCCCTTGGACAGCACACACGGTCATACGACGTCGGACGTGGCATGACTGCATTTCCCTTCGGCAGCGCACATGGTGGACGACGTCGACCGTGGCATGCCACCATCGCCCTTTAACAGCACACAAGGTCAGGCTACATCGAGCATGACAAGCAATAATCTCCCTTTGGCAGCATACAATGTCGTATTACATTGGGCGTGGCATGCCATCATCACATTTGGACTGCACACTCGGTCGGATGACGTCGAGTATGACATGCCATTATCTCCCTTGGGCAGCACAAAAGGTCGTATTACGTGGGGCGTGGCATGCCATCATCACACACAGCCGGACGATGTCCGACATGGCATGTTATTATCGCTT
Organism: Solanum chilense; assembly: GCA_032847665.1. NCBI lineage: Eukaryota > Viridiplantae > Streptophyta > Magnoliopsida > Solanales > Solanaceae > Solanum > Solanum chilense. The sequence continues at coordinate 10,250,407 of CM064968.1, read as the reverse complement.
TTGGACTGTATAAACGGTCACTCGACGTCGGGCATGGCATACCATCATAACACATGGGCAACACACATGGTAGGATGACGTCAGGCATGGCATGCTAGCATTGTACTTTGGCATCACACACTATCAGACTGCGTACGACAGCAGGCATGGAATGCCATCGTCGCCCTTTGAAAGCACACATTTTTGAACTGCGTCAGCCGTGGCATGCCATCATCGCCCTTCGAGAAAATACACATATAGACGACGTCAAGTATGGCATGTCATTATAGCAATTTGACAGCATACGCGGTTAGAAGACGTCAGGCAAGGCATGCCATCATCACTCTTGGATAGCACAAATAGTCATATGACGTGGTGCGTAGCATGCCCGTATGGACCTTGGGCAACACACACGGTGGATGACGTCGGCCGTGGCATGCCATCATCACCCTTGGGCAGCACACAGGGTCGAACGACGTCGGGCATGACATGCCAACTTAGCCTATGGGAAGCATACAGGGTCGTACTACATCGAGCGTGGCATGCCATCATTACCCTTGGACAACACATACAGTTCGACGACGTTGGGCATGGCATTCGATAATATCCCTTGGAAAGCACACACTATAAGACTACGTCAGTCATGGCATGCCATTATCTCCCTTGACATGCACACACGTAAGACGGTCGGACGCATGGTTCATTTGTGGCACATATGGTAGGACGAGGTTGATCGTCGCATACCACCATCTCCCTTGGACGAGACACACGATAGGACTACGTCGGGCGTGGCATGCCATCATCACCCTACGCAAGCACACACGGTCGAAGAATGTCGGGTGTGGCATACAACTATAGACCTTCGGTAGCACAAATTGTCGGACTACGTCGGGGGTGGCATGCCATTAATTCCCTTGGATAGCACACACGGTTTGAAGATATCGAGCGATGGCATACCATTATCGTCCTTAGACAATAAAATGGTGAAACGACGTCAGGCGTGGCATGTTAGCATCGCCTTTTGACAGCACATACGGTCAGACGACGTCTGGCGTGGCATGCACGCATGGCCCTTGGGCAGCACACACGGTGGGATGACGTCGCGCATGGAATTCAATCACCACTCTTGGAAAGCACACACTATCGCACTACGTCAGCCGTGGAATGCCATCATCCCCCTTGCAATGCATACACGGTTGTACGACGTCACTCGTGGCATGCCATAATCTCCCTTGGACAACACACAAAAATAGACAACGTTAGGCGTGGCATGACCGCATGGTCCTTGGGAGGCACATACGGTCAGACAACATTGATCGTTGCATGCCATAATCGCCCTTGGACAACACGCACGATTGGACTACGTCGGAGCGGCATGCCATCATCACCATAGGGCAGAACACACGGTCGGACAATGTCGGGTGTGAGATGCAACTATCGCCCTTGGAAATCACACATGGTTGAATGACGTCGGGCGTGGCATACCATCATATCCCCTAGGTAGTACACACGTAGGACGATGTCATATGTGGAATGCTATCATTGCTCTTGGACAGCGCACACGGACGGACGTTGTTAGGCGTGGCATGAAATCATCTCCCTTGGACTGCACACACGGTCAGACGACAATGGGCGTGGCATAATATCATTGCCCTTAGGCAGCACACATGGTCAAACGACATTGGGTGTAAAATGCCATCATTGCCCTGGGGTAGCACACATGGTCAAACGACATTGGGTGTAAAATGCCATCATTGCCCTGGGGTAGCACACAAAATCAGACTATGTCGGGGGTAGCATGCCATCATTGCCCTTCGAGAGCATACACGGTCAGACGACATCGAGCGGTGGCATGCCATCATTGCCCTTAGACAATATAAAAGGTCGGATGACGTCAGGCGTTGCATATGTTAGCATCGCCCTTGGACAGCACACATGGTCATATAACGTCGAGCATGACAAATAATAATTGCCTTTGGGCAGCATAAAGTGTCGTATTACATCGGGCGTGGCATGACATCATCACATTTGGACTGCACACTCGGTCGGATGACTTCGAGAATGACATGCCATTATCGCCTTTGGGCAGCACACAGGGTTGTACTACGTGGGGCGTGCCATTCCATCATCGCCTTTGGACAGCACACACAGTCAGACGATGTCTGGCATAACATGCCATTATCGCTTTTTGACTGCATAAATGGTCACTCGAAGTTGGGCATGGCATGCCATCATCACCCTTGGGCAGCACACACGGTAGGATGACGTCGGGCATGGCATGCCAGCATAGTACTTGGGTGTCACACACTATCGAACTGCGTACGACGTCGGGCATGACATTCCATCAACTCCCTTTGAGAGCACACACTATCAAACTGCGTTAGCTGTGGCATGCCATCAACGCCCTTCAACAAAACACATATATAGATGACGTCAAGTATGGCATCTCATCATAGCAATTTGACAGCATACACGGTTAGAAGACGTCAGGCGTGGCATGCCATCATCTCTCTTGGACTGCACAAACAGTCATACTGCGTCCTGCGTAGCATGCCCGCATGGACCTTGGGCAACACACACGGTGGATGACGTCGGCCGTGGCATGCCATCATCACCTTTGGGAAGCACACAGGGTCGAACGACGTGGGGAATAACAAGCCATCTTAGCCTATGGGAAGCATTCATGGTGGTACTACATCGAGCGTGGCATGCCATCATCACCCTTGGACAACACATAAGGTTGGATGACATTTGGCATGGCATTCCATCGTATCCCTTGGAAAGCACAGACTATTAGACTACGTCAGCCGTGGCATGCCATTATATCCCTTGCAATGCACACACGTTAACATGGCGTCAGGCGTGGCACGACATAATCTTTCTTGGACATCACACACAAATCGACAACGTCAGGCGTGGCATGACCGTATGGTCCTTCGGTGGAACATATGCTCAGAAAACGTTGATTGTTGCATGCCATTATCGCCCTTGGATAGCACGCACGATTGGACTATGTCGGGCGTGGCATGCCATCATCACCATAGGGCAGAACACACGGTCGGACAATGTCGGGAGTGAGATGCAACCATCGCCCTTGAAAAGCACACATGGTTTAATGACGTTGGGTGTGGCATGCCATCATACCCCCTAGGCAGCACACATGTCGTACGATGTCAGATGTGGAATGCTGTCATTGCCCTTGGACAGCGCACACGGACGAACGTCGTTGGGAGTGGCTTGAAATCATCTCCCTTGGACTGCACACACGGTAGGACGACAATGGACGTGGCATGATATCGTCGCCCTTGGGCAGCACACGGTCGAACGATGTCGGGTGTAAAATACCATCATTGCCCTTGGGTAGCACACAGGATCGGACTATGATGGGTGTAGCATGCCATTATTGCCATTGGAGAGAATACACGGTAAGACGACGTCAAGCGGTGGCTTGCCATCATTGACCTTAGACAGTATAAAAGGTCAGACGACGTCAGGCGTTGCATATGTCAGCATCGCCCTTTGACAGCACACACGGTCATACAACGTCGGACGTGGCATGCCTGCATGGCCCTTCGGCAGCAATGATGGTGGACGACGTCAGCCGTGGTATGCCAACATCGCTCTTGGACAGAACACAAGGTCAAGTGACATCGAGCATGACAAGCAATAATTGCCCTTGCGCAGCATACAATGTCGTATTACATCGGGCGTGGCATGCCATCATCACATTTAGACTGCACAGTCAGTCGGATGACGTCGAGAATGACATGCCATTATTGCCCTTGGGCAGCACACAGGGTCGTACTACGTGGGGCGTGGCATGCTATCATCTCTTTTGGAAAGCACACATAGTTAGACGATGTCCGGCATGGCATGCCATTATCTCTTTTGGACTGCATAAACGGTCACTCGACGTCGGGCGTGGCATGCCATCATCGCACTTGGGCAGCACACATGGTAGGATGACGTCGGGCATGGCATGCCGTCATCGCCCTTTGAAAGCACACACTATCGAACTACGTCAACCGTGGCATGCCATCATCGCCCTTCGACAAAACACACATATAGACGACGTCAAGTATGGCATATAATCATAGAAATTTGACAGCATACATGGTTAGAAGACATCAGGCGTGGCATGCCATCATCACTCGTGGACATCACAAATGGTCATACGACGTCGTGCGTAGCATGCCTTATGGACCTTGGGCAACATACACGGTGGACGACGTCGGCCGTGGCATGCCATCATCACCCTTGGGCAGCACACAGGGTCGAACGACGTCGGGCATGACATGGTATCTTACCCTATGGGAAGCATACATGGCCGTACTACATTGAGCGTGGCATGCCATCATCACCCTTGGACAACACATACGGTTGGACGACGTTGGGATGCCATCATCGCCCTTGGGCTTCATACACTGTTAGATGATGTCAGGCATGACATACCATCATCTCCCTTGGGCAGCACACACGATCTTATTACGTCAGGCGTGGCATGCCAGCATGTTCCTTTGGCAGCTTACAGGGTGGACATGTCATCATCGCCCTTGGACAACACACACAGTTGTACGATGTCGGGCATGGTATTCCATCATCCCTCTTTGACACCATAGACTGTCAGATGACGTCGGCGTGGCATGTTATTATCGCCTTTGAGCAGAACACATAGTCAGATGATATCGGGCATTGCATTCACGCACAGCAATTGGGAAGGACATAGGTCGGACGACATCGGGCGTGACATGATATCATCGCCCTTGGACATCACACACCATCGGAAGATGTCGGGCGTGGCATGCCTATATTGCTGTTGGGAAGCAAACACGATTGGCTAAAGACGGGCGTGGCATGACATCATCTCCCTTGGGAAGAACTCATTGTCGAATGACGTTGGGCATGACATGGCGTCATAGCCCTCTAGCAGCACACACGTTTCGAGTACTTTAGGCGTGGCATGCCCACATTGTCCTTGGGAAGCACACACGGTCAGATGACATCGAGCATGGCATGCCATCATCGCCATTAGAAAGAACACACAGATGAAGGCGTCGAGTGTTGCATGTCACGATCGTCCATAGAATGCACACATGGTAAAACGACATCGGACATGGCATGCCATCATCACCCTTGGACAAAACACACAATAGGATTGTATCAAACATGGCATGTCATCATGGCCCTTCGGTAGCGCAAACGTTCAGACGACGTCGAGCATGGCAAGCCATCATTGCCCTTGGATTGCACACACAGTAGAATAACGTTGGGCGTGGCATGCCATCATCACCCTTGGACAGCACACAAATACAAACAACGTCAGGCATGGCATGGCCTTACCGCCCTTGGACAACACACACGATCGGATGATGTCGAGTGTGCCATGACCGCATCGTCCTTAGGCAGCACACACAGTAGAACAACATCAATTGTTGAACGACATCATTTACCTTGGACAACACACACGAAGGGACTACGTCAGTCATTGCATGCCATCACCGTCGTTGGGCAGCACACACAGTCGAACTATGTCGGGTGTAAAATACCATTATTACCCTTGGGTAGCACACAAGATCGGACTATGTTGGGGGTAGCATGCCATCATTGCCCTTGGAGAGTCAACACGGTAAGACAACGTCGAGCGGTGGCATGCCATCATTGATCTTAGATAGTATAAAAGGTCGGACGACGTCAGGCATTACATATGTTAGCATCGCCCTTGGACAGCACACACGGTCATACGACGTCGGACGTGGCATGTCTGCATGGCCCTTTGGCAGAACACATGGTGGACGACGTCGTCCGTGGCATGCCAGCATCGCCCTTGGAAAACATACAAGGTCAGGCGACATCAAGCATGACAAGCAATAATAGCCCTTGGGCAGCATACAGTGTCATATTACATCGGGCGTGGCATGCCATCATCACATTTGGAATGCACACTCGGTCGGATGACGTCGAGAATCACATGCCATCATCGCCTTTGGACAACACACATAGTCAGACGATGTCTGGCATGGCATGCCATTATCGCATTTGGACCGCATAAATGGTCACTGGACATCGGGCGTGGCATGCCATCATCACCCTTGGGCAGCACACACAGTAGGATGACGTCGGGCATAGCATGCCAGCATAGTACTTGGGCGTCACACACTATCGAACTGTGTACGACGTCGATCATGGTATGCCATGATCGCCTTTGGAATGCACACACTATCGAACTGCGTCAGCCGTGGCATTCTATCATCGCCCTTCATCATAGCAAGTTTACAGCATACACGGTAAAAAGACATCGGGCGTGGCATGTCATCATCGCTCTTGGACAGCACAAACAGTCATACGATGCCATGTGTAGCATGCCTGCATGGACCTTGGGCAACACATACGGTGGATGACATCGGCCGTGGCATGCCATCATCACCCTTGGGAATCACACAGGGTCGAAGGACGTCGGGCATGACATGCCATCTTAGCTTATAGGAAGCAAAGAGGGTCGTACTACATCGAGTGTGGCATGCCGTCATCACCCCTTGACAACATATACGGTTAGACGATGTTGGGCATTACATTCTATCTTATCACTTGGAAAGCACACACTATAAGACTACATCAGCCGTGGCATGCCATTATCTCCCTTGCAATGCACACACGTTAAGACGGGCGTCAGGCGTGGCATGCTATCATCGCCCTTGGAAATCACACATAGATAGATGACATTGGGCGTGGCATGACTGCATGGTCCTTTTTTTGCACATATGGTCGGACGAGGTTGATCGTCGCATACCATCATCGCCCTTAGACAACACACACGATTGGACATCGTCGGGCATGGCATGCCATCATCACCCTACGCAAGCACACACGGTCGAACAATGTCGGGCATGTCATGCAACCATAGACCTTGGGGAGCACACAATGTCGGACTATGTCGGGGGTGGTATGCCAATAATTCCCTTGGATAGCACACACAGGTTGACGATGTCGAGCGGTTGCATACCATCATCCCCCTTAGACAATAAAATGGTTGGACGACGTCAGGGGTGGCATGTTAGCATCGCCTTTTTGTAGCACATACGGTCAGACGACGTCTGGCGTGGTATGTACGCATGGCCCTTGAGCATCACACACGCTGGGACGATGTCGCGCATGGCATTCCATCATCTTCCTTGGAAAGCACACACTATCGCACTACGTCAGCCGTGGAATGCCAACATCACCCTTGCAATGCATACACGGTCGTATGACGTCACGCATGGCATGCCATCATCTCCCTTGGACATCACACACAAATAGATGACGTCAGGAGTGGCATGACCGCATGGTCCTTGGGCGGCACATACGGTCAGACAACATTGATCATTGCATGCCATTATCGCCCTTCGACAGCACGCGCGATTCGACTACATCGGGCGTAACATGCCATCATCACCATAGGACAAAACACACGGTCGGACAATGTTGGGTATGAGATCCAACCATCGCCCTTAGAAAGCACACATAGTTGATTGACGTCAGGCGTGACACCATCATAGCCCTAGGCGGCACACACGTCGGATGATGTCAGATATGGAATGCTATCATTGCACTTGGACAGCACACATGGACGAACGTCATTGGGCGTGGCATGAAATCATCTCCCTTGGACCGCACACACGATCGAACAACAATGGGCGTTGGATGATATCATAGCCCTTGGGCAGCACACACCGTCGAATGATGTCGAGTGTAAAATACCATTATTGCCCATGGGTAACACACAAGATCTGACTATGTGGAGGGTAGCATTCCATCATTGCCCTTGGAGAGCATACACGGTCAAACGACGTCGAGCGGTGGCATGCCATCATTGATCTTAGACAGTATAAAAGGTCGGACGACTTCAGGCGTTGCATATGTTAGCATCGACCTTGGAAAGCACACACGGTCATACGACGTCGGACGTGGCATGCCTGCATGTCCCTTCGGCAGCACACATGGTGGATGACGTCGGTCGTGGCATGCAAGCATCGCCCTTGGACAGCACACAAGGTCAGGCGACATTGAGCATGACAAGAAATAATCGCCCTGGGGGAGCATACATTGTCATAATACATCGGGCGTGGCATGCCATCATCACATTTGGATTGCACACGGTCGGATGACATCGAGAATCATACGCCATTATCGCCCTTGGGCAGCACACAGGGTCGTACAACGTGTGGCGTGGCATGCCATCATCGCCATTGGACAGCACACACAGTCAGACGATGTCCGGCATGGCAAGCCATTATCGCATTTGGACTGCATAAATGGTCACTCAACGTCGATCGTGGCATGCCATCATCGCCCTTGGGCAGCACAAACGGTAGAATGACGTCGGGCATGGCATTCCAGCATAGTACTTGGGCGTAACACACTATCGAACTGCGTACGACGTCGGGCATGGCATGCCATCATCGCCTTTGGAAAGCACACACTATCAAACTACGTCAGCCGTGGCATGCCATCATCGCCCTTCATCATAGTAATTTAACAACATACACGGTTAGAAGATGTCAGGCGTGGCATGACATCATCGTTCTTGGACAGCAAAAACAGTCATACGACATCGTGCGTAGCATGCCCGCATGGACCTTGGGCAACACACATGGGTGACGACGTCGGCCGTCGCATGCCATCCTCACCCTTGGGCAGCACACAGGGTCGCAGGGCGTTAGGCATGACATGCCATTTTATCCTATGGGAAGCGTACAGGGCATACTACACAAACGTTAAGACGGCATCAGGCGTGGCATGCCATCATCGCCCTTGGAACTCACATAAGATAGATGACATCGGGCGTGGCATGACCACGTGGTCCTTTTGCGGCACATATGATCGGACAGGTTGATCATCGCATACCATCATCGCCCCTTGACAACACATGATTGGACTTCGTCGGGTGTGGCATTCCATGATCACCCTACGACCACACACACGGTTGAACAATGTCGGGTGTTGCATGCAACCATAGGCCATGGGGTGCACACATTGTATGACTACGTCAGGGGTGGCATGTCATTAATTCCCTTGGATAGCACACACGGTTTGAAGATGTCAAGCGGTTGCATACCATCATCGCCCTTAGACAATAAAATGGTTGGACGACGTGAAGCGTGGCATGTTAGCATCGCCTTTTGATAGCACATACGATCAAAAGACATCTGGCGTGGCTTGCTCGCATGGCCCTTGGGTAGCATACACGATCGGACGATGTCGCGCATGGCATTCCATCATCTCCCTTGGAAAGGACACACTATCGCACTACGTCAGCCGTGGAATGCCATCATCGCCCTTGCAATGCATACACGGTCGTACGATATCACGTGTGGCATGCCATAATCTCCCTTGGACATCACTTACAAATAGACGACGTCAGGCGTGGCATGACCGCATGGTCCTTGGGCAGCACATACAGTCAGACAACATTGATCATTGCATGCCATTATCTCCCATCGACAGCACACACGATTGGACTACGTCGGGCATGGCATCCCATAATCACCATAGGGCAGAACACACGGTCAGACAATGTCGGGTGTGAGATCCTACCATCGCCCTTGAGAAGCACACATGGTTGATTGACGTCGGGCGTGGCATACCATCATAGCACATAGGCAACACACACGTCGGACGATGTCAGATATGGAATGCTATCATTGCTCTTGGACAACGCACACGGACGGACGTCATTGGGCGTGGCATGAAATCATCTCCCTTGGACTGCACACACGGTCAGACGACAATGGGCGTGGCATGATATCATCGCCCTTGGGCAGCATACATGGTCGAACGATGTCAGGTGTAAAATACCATCATTGCCCTTGGGTAGCACACAAGATCGGACTATGTCGGGGGTAGCGTGGCATCATTGCCCTTGGAGAGTATACACGATCAGACGACGTCAGGCGTTGCATATGTTAGCATCGCCCTTGGACAGCACACACGGTCATACGAAGTCGAACGTGGCATGCCTGCATGGCCCTTCGGCAGCACACTTGGTGGACGACGTCGGTCGTGGCATGCAAGCATCGCCCTTGGATAGCACACAAAGTCAGGAGACATCGAGCATGACAATTTATAATCGCCCTTTGGCAGCATACAGTGTCATATTACATCCAGCGTGGCATGCCATCATCACATTTCGATTGCACACGGTCGGATGACGTCGAGAATGACATGCCATTATCACCCTTGGGCAGCACATAGGGTCATACTATGTGTGGTGTGGCATGCCATCATCGCCTTTAGACAGCACACACAGTCAGACAAAGTCCGGCATGGCATGTCATTATCGCTTTTGGACTGCATAAATGGTCACTCGACGTCGGGCGTCGCATTCCATCATCGCCCTTGGCAGCACACACGGTAGGATGACATCGGGGATGGAATTCCATCATCGCCTTTGGAAAGCACACACTATCAAACTGCTTCAGCCGTAGCATGCCATCATCACCCTTCATCATAGCAATTTCACAGCATATACGGTTAGAAGACATTGGGCATGGCATGACATCTTCGCTCTTGGATAGCACAAACAGTCATACGACATCGTGCGTAGCATGCCCACATGGACCTTGGGCAACACACATGATGGACGACGTCGGCAGTGGCATGCCATCATCGCCCTTGGGCAGCACACAGGGTCGAAGGAGGTAAGGCATGAAATGCCATTTTAGCCTATGGGAAGCATACAGGGTCCTACTGCATCGAGCGTGGCATGCTATCATCACCCTTGGACAACACATAAGGTTGGACGACGTTGGGCATGGCATTCATCATATCCCTTGGAAAGCACACACTATAACACTACGTCAGTCGTGGCATGCCATTATCTCCCTTGACATGCACACACCTTAAGATGGCGTCAGGCGTGGCATGCCATCATCGCCCTTGGAAATCACACATAGATAGATGACATCGGGTGTGGCATGACCGCATGGTCCTTTTGCGGCAGATACGGTCGGACGAGGTTGATCGTCGCATACCATCATCACCCTTGGACAACACACCCGATTGGACTTCATCGGGCGTGGCATGCCATCATCACCCTACGCAAGCACACACGGTTCAACCATGTCGGTCGTGGCATGCAACCATAGACCTTGGGGAGCACACATTGTCGGACTACGTCGAGGGTGGTATGCCAATAATTTCCTTGGATAGCACACACAGTTTGAAGATGTCGAGCGGTGGCATACCATCATCGCCGTTAAACAATAAAATGGTCGGACGACGTCAGGCGTGGCATGTTTGCATCGCCTTTTGATAGCACATACGGTCAGACAGCGTCTGGCGTGGCATGCCTGCATGGCCCTTTGGCATCACATACGGTCGAACGAGGTCGCGCATGGCATTCATCATCTCCCTTAAAAAGCACACACTATCACACTACATCAGCTGTGGAATGCCATCATCGCCCTTGCAATACATACACGGTCGTACGATGTCACGCGTGGCATGCCATAATCTCCCTTGGACATCACACACAAATAGAGGATGTCAGGCGTGGCATGACCGCATGGTCCTTGGGCGGCACATACGGTCAGACAACATTGATCATTGCATGCCATTATTTCCATTGGACAACGCAGACGATTGGACTATGTCGGGCGTGGCATGCCATCATCATCATAGGGAAGATCACACGGTAGGACAATGTTAGGTATGAGATGCAACCATCGCCCTTGCAAAGCACACATGGTTTAATGACGTCGGGTGTGGCATACCATCATAGCCCCTAGGCAACAAACACGTCGGACGATGTCAGATGAGGAATGCTATCATTGCCCTTAAATAGTGCACACGGACGGACATCGTTGGGCGTGGCATGAAATCATCTCCCTTGGACTGCACACGCGGTAGGACGACAATGGGCGTGCCATGATATCATCGCCCGTGGGAAGCACACACAGTCGAATGACGTCGGGTGTAAAATACCATCATTGCTCTTGGGTAGCACACAAGATCGGACTATGTCGAGGGTAGCATGTCATCATTGCCCTGGGAGAGCATACACGGTAAGATGACGTCGAGTTGTGGCATGCCATCATTTCCCTTAGACAGTATAAAAGGTCGGATGACATCATGCGTTGCATATGTTAGCATCGCCCTTGGACAGCACACACGCTCATACGACATTGGACGTGGCATGCATGCATGGCCCTTCGACAGCACACATGGTGGACGACGGCGGCCGTGGCATGCCATCATCGCCCTTGGACAGCACACAAGGTCAGGCGACATCGAGTATGACAAGCAATAACCTCCCTTAGGCAACATACAAAATCATATTACATCGGGCGTGGCATGCCATCATCAAATTTTGACTGCACACATGGTCGGATGACATCGAGAATGACATGCCATTATCTCCCATGGGCAGCACACAGGGTCGTACTACGTGGGGCGTGGACTGACATCATCACCTTTGGAAAGCACACACAGTCAAACGATGTCCGTCATCGCATGCCATTATAGCTTTTGGACTGCATAAACGGTCACTCAACGTCGGGCGTGGCATACCATCATCTCCCTTAGCCAGCACACACGGTAGGATGACATCGGGCATGGCATGCTAGCATAGTACTTGGGCGTCACACACTATCAAACTGTGTACGACGTCGGGCATGGCATGCCATCATCGCCTTTGGAAAGCACACACTATGGAACTGCGTCAGCCATGGCATGCCATCATCGCCCTTCGACAAAACATACATATTGACGACGTCAAGTATGGCATGTCATCATAGCAATTTGACAGTTACACGGTTAGAAGACACCGGTCCTGGCATGCCATCATCGCTCTTGGATAGCACAAACAGTCATACGACATCGTGCGTAGCATGCCTGCATGGACCTAGGCCAACACGCACGGTGGATGAAGTCGGCTGTGGCATGCCATCATCACCCTTGGGCAGCACGCAAGGTCAAACGACATCGGGGATAACATGCCATCTTAGCCTATGTGAAGCATACAGGCTCGTACTATATCTAGTGTGGCATGCAATCATCACCCTTGGAAAACACATACGTTTGGATGACGTTGGGCATGGCATTCCATTATATCCCTTGGAAAGCACACACTATAAGACGACGTCAGTCGTAGAATGCTATTATCTCCCTTGTAATGCACACACGTTAAGACGGCGTCAGGCGTGGCATGCCATCATCGCCCTTGGAAATCACACATAGATAGTTGACATTGGGCGTGGCATGACCGCATGGACCTTTTTTGGCACATATGGTCGGACGAGGTTGATAGTTGCATACCCTCATCGGCCTTGGACAACACACACCATTGGACATCGTCGGGAGTGGCATGCCATCATCACCCTACGCAAGCAAACACGGTCGAACAATATCGGGCATGGCATGCAACCATAGACCCTGAGGAGCACACATTATCGGACTACGTCAGAGGTGGTATGCCAATAATTCCCTTGGATAGCGCACACGGTTTGACGATGTCGAGCGGTTTCATACCATCATCCCCCTTAGACAAGAAAATTGTTGGAAGATGTCAGGCGTGGCATGTTAGCATCGCCTTTTGACAGCACATACAGTCAGACGACGTTTGGCGTACTATGCCCGTATGGCCCTCGAGCAGCACACACGGTCGGACGACGTCGCGCATGGCATTCCATCATCTCCCTTAGAAGGAACACACTATCGCACTACGTCAGCCGTGGAATGCCATCATCGCCCTTGCAATGCATACATGGTCGTACGACATCACGCGTGGCATGCCATAATCTCCCTTGGACATCACACACAAATAGACAATGTCAGGCATGGCATGACCGCATAGTCCTTGGGCGGCACATACGGTCAGACAACATTGATCGTTGCATGCCATTATCTCCCTTCGACAGCACGCACGATTTGACTACGTCAGGCGTGGCATGAAATCATCACCATAAAGCAGAACACACGGTCGGACAATGTCGGGTGTGAGATCCAACCATCACCCTTAGAAAGCACACATGGTTGATTAACGTCGGGTGTGGCATACCGTCATAGCCCCTAGGCATCACACACGTCGGACGATGTCATATATGGAATGGTATCATTACGCTTGGACAGCGCACATGGACGGACGTCGTTGGGCATGGCATGAAATCATCTCCCTTTGACTGCAAACACGGTCGAACGACAATGGGCGTGGCATAATATCATCGCCCTTGGGCAGCACACACGGTCGAACAATGTCAGGTGTAAAATACCATCATAGCCTTAGGGTAGCACACAAGATCGAACTATGTCGGTGGTAGCATGTCATCATTGCCCTTGGAGAGCATACACGGTCAGAGGACGTCAAGCGGTGGCATGCCATCATTTATCTTAGACAGTATAAAAGGTCGGACGACATCAGGCATTGCATATGTTAGCATCGCCCTTGGACAGTACACACGGTCATACGACGTCGGATGCGGCATGCCTGCATGGCCTTTCGGTTGCACACATGTTGGACAACGTCGGTCGTGGCATGCTAGCATCGCCCTTGGACGGTACACAAGGTCAGACGACATTGAGCATGACAAGCAATAATCGCCCTTGGGCAGCATACAGTGTCATATTACATCGGTCGGATGAATTGGAGAATGACATGCCATTATCTCCCTTGGGCAGCACACAGGGTCGTACTATGTGTGGCGTGGCATGCCTTCATCGCCTTTGGACAACACACACAGTTAGACGATGTCCGGCAAGGCATGCCATTATCGCTTTTGGACTGCATAAATGGTCACTCGATGTCGGGCGTGGCATGCCGTCATCGCCCTTGGGTAGCACACACGGTAGAATGATTTCGGGCATGTCATGCCAGCATAGTACTTGGGCATCACAGACAATCAAACTGCGTACGACGTCGGGCATGGCATGCCATCATCGCCTTTGGAAAGCACACACTATCGAACTGCGTCAGCCGTGGCATGCCATCATCGCCCTTCATCATAGCAATTTGACAACATACACGGTTAGAAGACGTCCGGCGTGGCATGATATCATCGCTCTTGGACAGCACAAACAGTCATACGATGTCGTGCATAGCATACCCGCATGGACCTTGGGAAACACACATGGTGGACGACGTCGGCCGTGGCAAGCCATCATCACCTTTGGGCAGCACAGAGGGTCGCAGGGCGTCAGTCATGACATGCAATTTTAGCCTATGGGAAGCATAAAGGGCGTAATACATCGAGTGTGGCATGCCATCATCACCCTTGGACAACAGATACGGTTGGACGACGTTGGGCATGGCATTCCATCATATCCCTTGGAAAGCACACACTATTAGACTACGTCAGCTGTGGCATGCCATTATCTCCTTTGCAATGCACACACGTTAAGACGGCCTCACGAATGGCAAGCCATCATCGCCCTTGGAAATCACACATAGATAGATGACATCGGGCGTGGCATGACCGCATATTCCTTTTGCGGCACATACGTTCGGACGAGGTTGATCGTCGCATACCATTATCGCCCCTAGAAAACACATACGATTGGACTTCGTCGGGCGTGGCATGCCATCATCACCCTACGCAAGCACACACGGTCGAACAATGTCAGGTGTTGCATGCAACCATAGACCTTGGAGAGCACACATTGTTGGACTACGTCGGGGGTGGCATGTCATTATTTCCCTTGGATAGCACACAAGATTTGAAGATGTTGAGCGGTTGCATACAATCATCGCCCTTAGACAATAAGATGATTGGACGACGTCAGGCGTGGCATGTTATTATCGCCTTTTGACAGCACATACGGTCAAACGACATCTGGCGTGGGATGCTCGCATGGCCCTTTGGCAGCACACATGGTCGGAGGACGTCGCACATGGCATTTCATCATCTCCCTTGGGAAGCACACACTATCGCACTACGTAAGCCGTGGAATGCAATCATCGCCCTTGCAATGCATACACGATCGTACGACGTGACGCGTGGCATGCCATAATCTCCTTTGGACATCACATAGAAATAGATGACGTCAGGCGTGGCATGAGCGCATGGTCCTTGGGCGGCACATACGGTCAGACAACATTGATCATTGCATGCCATTATCGCCCTCCGATAGCACGCACAATTGGGCTACGTCGGGCGTGGCATGCCATCATCACCATATGGAAGAACACACGGTCCGACAATGTCAGGTGTTTGATCCAACCATCGCCCTTAGAAATCACACATGGTTGATTGACGTCGGGCGTGGCATATAATCCTAGCCCCTAGGCAGCACACACGTCGGACGATGTGAGACATGTAATGCTATCATTGCGCTTGGATAGCGCACACGGACGGACGTTGTTGGGCGTGGCATTAAATCATCTCCCTTGGACTGCACACACGGTCAGATGACAATGGGCGTGGCATGATATTATCGCCCTTGGGCAGCACACACGATCGAACAATGTCAGGTGTAAAATACCATCATTGCCCTTGGGTAGCACACAAGATCGGACTATGTCGGGGGTAGCAGGTCATCATTGCCCTTGGAGAGTATACACGGTCAAACGACGTCGAGAAGTGGCATGCCATCATTGATCTTAGACAGTATAAAAGGACGGACGACGTCAGGCGTTACATATGTTAGCATCGCCCTTGGACAGCACACACGGTCATACGACGTTGGACGTAGCATGCTAGCATGGCCCTTCGGCACCACACATGGTGGACGACGACGCTCGTGGCATGCAAGCATCGCCCTTGGAGAACACACAAGGCCAGGCGACATAGAGCATGACAAGCAATAATCGCCCTTGGGCAGCATACAATGTCATATTACATTGAGCGTGGCATGCCATCATCACATTTGGACTGTACACGGTCGGATGACGTCGAGAATGACATGCCATTATCGCCCTTGGGCAGCACACAGGGTCGAACTACGTGTGGCGTGGCATGCCATCATTGCCTTTGGATAGCACACACAGTCAGACGATGTCCGGCATGGCATGCCATTATCATTTTTGGACTGCATAAATGGTCACTCGAAGTCGGGCGTGGCATGCCATAATCGCCCTTTGGCAGCACACACGGTAGAATGACGTCGGGCATGGCATTCTAACATAGTACTTGGGGTGTCACACACTATCGAACTGTGTACGACGTCGGGCATGGCATGCCATCATCGCCCTTCGACAAAACACACATATAGACGACGTCAAGTATGGCATGCCATCATAGCAATTTGACAGCATACACGGTTAGAAGAAGTTGGGCGTGGCATGACATCATCGCTCTTGGATAGCACAAACAGTCATATGATGTCGTGCGTAGCATGCCCGCATGGACCTTGGGCAACACACATGGTGGACGACGTCGGCCGTGGCATGCCATCCTCACCCTTGGGCAGCACACAGGATTGAAGGACGTCAGGCATGACATGCCATTTTAGCCTGTGGGAAGCATACAGGGTCGTACTACATCGAGCGTGGCATGCCATCATTATGCTTGGACAACACATACGGTTGGACGATGTTAGGCATGGCATTCCATCATATCCCTTGGAAAGAACAAACTATAAGACTACGTCAGCTGTGGCATGCCATTATCTCCCTTGCAATGCACACATGTTAAGATGGCGTCAGGTGTGGCATGCCATCATCGCCCTTAGAAATCACACATAGATAGATGGCATTGGGCGTGGCATGACTGCATGGTCATTTTGCGGCACATACGGTCGGACGAGGTTGATCATCGCATACCATCATCGCCCTTGGACAACACACACGATCGGACTACATCGCGCGTGGCATGTCATCATCACCCTACGCAAGCGCACACGATCGAAAATGTCGGGTTTGGCATGCAACCATAGACCTTTGGGAGCACACATTGTTGGATGACATCGTGCATGGCATTCTATCATGTCCTTTAGAAAGCACACACTATCGCACTATGTTAGCCGGGGAATGCCATCATCGCCCTTGTAATGCATACACGGTCGTACAACATCACGCATGGCATGCGATAATCTCCCTTGGACATCACACACAAATAGACGACGTCAGGATTGGCATGACCGCATGGTCCTTGGGCGGCATATACGCTCAGACAACATTGATTGTTCCAAGCCATTATCGCCCTTGGACATCACACACGATTGGACTACGTCGGGCGGTGCATTCCATCTTCACCATAGGGCAGAACACACGGTCGGACAATATCGGGTGCGAGATGAAACCATCACCCTTTGAAAGCATACATGGTTTAATGACGTCGAGTGTGGCATACCATCATAGCCCCTAGGTAGCATACATGTCGGACGATGTCAGAGGTGGAATGCTATCGTTGCCCTTGGACAGCGCACACAGACGGACGTAGTTGGGCGTGGCATGAAA
This sequence comes from Solanum chilense, assembly GCA_032847665.1. Taxonomy (NCBI): domain Eukaryota; kingdom Viridiplantae; phylum Streptophyta; class Magnoliopsida; order Solanales; family Solanaceae; genus Solanum; species Solanum chilense. The sequence continues at coordinate 10,232,061 of CM064968.1, read as the reverse complement.
TTATCTCCCTTGGACTGCACACACGGTCGGACGATAAGGGGTGTGGCATGATATCATCTCCCTTGGGCAGCACACACGGTCGGACGACGTCGGGTGTAAAATACCATCATTGCCTTTAGGTAGCACACAAGATCGGACTATGTCGGGGGTAGCATGCAATCATTTCCCTTGGAGAGCATACACGGTAAGACGACGTCGAGCGGTGGTATGCCATCATTGCCCTTAGACAGTATAAAAGGTCAGACGACGTCAGGCGTTGCATATGTTAGCATTGCCCTTGGATAGCACACAAGGTCATACGACATCGGACGTAGCATGCCTGCATGGCCCTTCGGCAGCACACATGGTGGACGACATCGGCCGTGGCATGACAGCATCGCCCTTGGACAGCACATAAGGTCAGGCGACATCGAGCATGACAAGCAATAATCGCCCTTGGGCAGCATACAGTGTCATATTACATCGGGCGTGGCATGCCATCATCACATTTGGACTGCACACTTGGTCGGATGACGTCGAGAATGACATGCCATTATCACCCTTGGGCAGCACACAGGGTCGTACTACGTGGGGCGTGGCATGCCATCATCGCCTTTGCACAACACATACAGTTAGACGATGTCCGACATGGCATGCCTTTATCGCTTTTGGACTGCATAAATGGTCACTCGACGTCGGGCGTGGCATGCCATCATCGCCCTTGGGCAGCACACACGGTTGGACTACGTCGGGCGTGGCATGCCATCATCACCCTATGCAAGCACACACGGTAGAACAATGTTGGGTGTGGCATACAACTTTAGACCTTGGGGAGCACAAATTATCGGACTACGTCGGGGGTGGCACGCCATTAATCCCCTTGGATAGCACACACTGTTTGACGATGTCGAGCGGTGGCATACCATCATCATCCTTAGACAATAAAATGGTCAAACGACGTCAGGCGTGGCATGTTAGCATCACCTTTTGACAGCACATACGGTCAGACGACGTCTGGCGTGGCATGCCCGCATGGCCCTTGGGGAGCACACACGGTGGGACGACGTCGCGCATGGCATTCCATCATCGCTCTTAGAAAGCACACACTATCGCAGTACGTCAGCAGTGGAATGCCATCATCGCCCTTGAAATGCATACACGATCGTACGATGTCACGCGTGGCATGCCATAATCTCCCTTGGACAACACACACAAATAGACAACGTTAGGCGTGGCATGACCGCATGGTCCTTTGGCGGCACAAACGGTCTGAAAACATTGATCATTGCATGACATTATCGCCCTTAGACAACAAACACGATTGGACTACGTCGGGCGTGGCATGGCATCATCACCATAGGGCAGAACACACAATTGGATAATGTCGGGTGTGAGATGCAACCATCGCCCTTGGAAAGCACACATGCATGAATGACGTCGGGCGTGGCATACCATCATAGACCCTAGGCAACACACACGTAGGACGATCTCAGATGTGGAATGCTATCATTGCTCTTGCACAGCGCACACAGACGGACGTTGTTGGGCGTGTCATGATATCATCGCCCTTAGGAAGCACACACGGTCGAACGATATCGGGTGTAAAATACCATCACTGCCCTTGGGTAGCACACAAGATTAGACTATGTCGGGGATAGCATGCCATCATTTCCCTTGGAGGGCATACACGGTAAGAAGACGTCGAGTGGTGGTATGCCATAATTTCCCTTAGACAGTATAAAAGGTCAGACGACGTCAGGAGTTCCATAAGTTAGCATCGCCCTTGGACAGCACACACGGTCATACGATGTCGGACGTGGCATGAATGCATGGCCCTTCGGCAGCACACATGGTGGACGATGTCGGTCGTGGCATGCTAGCATCGCCCTTGGATAGCACACAAGGTCAAGCGACATCAAGCATGACAAGAAATAATCACCGTTGCGCAGAATGCAGTGTCGTATTATATCGGGCGTGGCTTGCCATCATCCCCCTTGGGAAGCACACATGGTAGGATGACGTCGGGCATGGCATGCCAGCATAGTACTGGGGCTTCACACACTATCAAACTGCGTACGACGTCGGACATGGCATGCCGTCATCGCCCTTTGAAAGCACACACTATTGAACTGCGTCAGCCGTGGCATGCCATCATTGCCCTTCGACAAAACACACATGTAGACGACGTCATGTATGGCATATCATCATAGTAATTTGACAGCATAAACAGTTAGAAGACATTAGGCGTGGCATGCCATCATCACTCTTGGACAGCACAAACGGTCATATGACGTCGTGCGTACAATGCCTGCATGGACCTTGGGCAACACAAACGGTGGACAACGTCGGCTGTGGCATGCCATCATCACCCTTGGGCAGCACACAGGGTCGAACGACGTCGGGCTTGACATGCTATCTTAGCCTATAGGAAGCATACAGGGTCGTACTACATCGAGCGTGGCATGCCATCATCAACCTTGGACAACACATACGGTTGGACGACGTTGGGAATGGCATTCCATAATATCCCTTGGAAAGCACACACTATAAGACTACGTCAGCCGTGGCATGCCATTATCTCCCTTGCCATGAACGCACGTTAAGACGGCATTAGGCATGGCGTGCAATCATCGCCCTTAGAAATCACACATAGATAGATGACATCGGGCGTGGCATGACCGCATTGTCCATTTTCGGAACATACGGTGTGACGAGGTTGATTATCGCATACCATCATCGCCCTTGGACAACACACACGATTGGACTACGTCGGGCATGGCATGCCATCATCACCATAGGGCAGCACACACGTTCGAACAATGTCGGGTATGGCATACAACTATAGACTTTGGGGAGCATGCCATTATAGCCCTTAGGCAGCACACACGGTCAGATGACGTCGAGCGTGACATGCCATCAACTTGGACAACACACATGGTCAGACGACGTCGAGCATGCATGACATCATCTTCATTGGGCAGTACACAGGGTCGTACTACATCGGGAGTAGCATGCCATATCACCCTTAGGAAGCACACACAGTCAGATGACGTCAGGCGTGGCATGCTATCATCACCCTTTGACAACACATTCGGACAAATGACGTCGAGTGTGGCATGCAATCATCGCACTTAGACTGCACAGATGACCAGATAACGTCGGACGTGGCTTGTCATCACCACCCTTGGGAAGCACACACGATCATACGACGTCGGGCGTTATATTCTATCATTGCCCTTGGGTAGCACACATGGTCGGACCACATCAGGCGTGGCATGTCATCATCGCCCTAGGATAGCACTTAAAGTTGGACGACATCGGGCATGGCATGTAATCACCTATTTGGACAACACACATGGACGAACGACGTCTAGCATGGCATGCCATCATTACCCTTAAACTGCACATACGAACGGACAACATCGAGCATGGCATTCCCACATGGACCTTGGGCAAACCACATGGTTGGACTACATCGGGCGTGTTATGCTGGCATAGCCCTTGGGCAGCACACATGGTCAGACGACATCGGGCGTGGAATTCAATCATTTCTATTGGAAGGCGCACATGGTCGGACTACATCGAGCATGGAATGCCATCATTGCCCTTGGATAGCATACACAATCGTACTACGTCGGGCATGGAATTCCATCATTGCCCTTGCGTAACACACATGACCGAACGACGTTGGGCATTGCATGCTATCATCGCCTTTTGAAAGCACACACGGTCGGCAACGTCGGGCATGGTATGTTATCATCTCCCTTGGACAGCACACACGATCGAACCACGTCGGGCGTGGCAAGCCGGCATAGCCCTTAGGCAAAACATACGGTCAGAAGATGTCTAGTTTTTCCTGCCATCATCGCCACTGGGTAGCAGACATGGTCGGACGATATCGGGCGTGACATACCATCATCGCCCTTGGGCAACACAAATGGTTGGATGACTTAGAGCGTGGTCTGCCATCATCGCCCTTGTACTGTATACACGATTGGACGATATCGGTCGTGGCATCTAATCATCGCCCTTGAACATCACTAACTGTCGGACTACATTGGGCGTTGCATGTTGGTATGGCCCTAGGGCAGCACACACGGTGGACGACATTAGCTATGGCATGCCATTATCGACCTTGGGAAGTGCACATAGTCGGACAACGTTCGTCATGACATGCCATCATCGCCCTTGGGCAGTATAATGAGTGGGACTACGTCAGGCGTGGAATGTCATCATCGCTCTTGGACAGCACACACAGTCAAAGGATGTCGGGCCTACCATGTGATCATCGCCCTTTGACACCATACACGGTCGGACGACGTCTGGCGTGGAATGTAATCATTGTAGGGAAGAACAAACGGTCGGGCGACGTCGGGCGTGGCATGCCTGCACTAACATTGTGTACTACACATGGTCGGAAGACGTCGGGCGTGACATGATATCATCGCCATTGGACCCACTAACGGTCCGACAACGTCGTGCATGGCATGCCCGCATGGCCCTTTGGTAACACACATGGTCGGACAACGTCGGGCGATGCATTCCATCATCGCCTTTGGGTAGCACAGAGGTCGGACGATGCTGAGCGTGACATTCCATCATCGCCCTTGGACAACACACACGATTGGATGACTTTGGGCGTGGCATGCCATTATCGCCCTTTGAAAGCATACACGGTCGGAGGACATAGAGCGTGTCATGTTATCATTGCCGTTGGACAACACATACGATCGAACATTTGGCATGGCATGCCATCATCGCCTTTGGAAGCACACACTATCGAACTGCGTCAGCCACGGCATGGCATCATCACCCTTCATCATAGCAATTTGACAGCATACAGAGTTAGAAGACGCCGGGCTTGGCATGACATCATCGCTCTTCGAAAGCACACACAGTCATAGGACGTCATGCGTAGCATCTCCGCATGGACCTTGGGAAACATACATGGTGAACGACGTCGGCCGTGGCATGCCATGATCAACCTTGGGCAGCACACACGGTCGAAGGACGTCAATCATGACATGCCATTTTAGCCTATGGGAAGCATACAGGGTCGTACTACATCGAGCGTGGCATGCCATCATCTTCCTTGGACAACACATATGGTTGGACGACTTTGGGCATGGGATTCCATCATATCCCTTGGAAAGCACACACTATAAGACTATGTCAGCCGTGGCAGGCCATTACCTCCCTTGCATTGCACACACGTTAAGATAGCGTCAGGCGTGGCATGCCATCATCGCCCTTGGAAATCACATATATAGATGACATCGGGCGTGGCATGACCAAATGGTCCTATTGCGGCACATACCGTCGGATGAGGTTGATTGTCGCATACCATCATCGCCCATGGACAACACTCGCAATTGGACTACGTCAGGCATGGCATGCCATCATCACCTTACGCAAGCACACACAGTCGAACAATGTCGGGTGTTGCATGCAACCATAGACCTTGGGGAGAACACATTGTCAGACTACGTTGGGGGTGGCATGTCATTAATTCCCTTGGATAGCACACACAGTTTGACGATGTCGAGCAGTTGCATACCATCATCGCCCTTAGACAATAAAATGGTTGGACAACGTCAGGCGTGGCATGTTAGCATCTTGCCTTTTGACAGTACATACGGTCAGATGACGTCAGGCGTGGCATGCCCGCATGGCCTTTGGGCAGCACGCACGGTCGGACGACGTTGCTCATGGCATTCCATCATCTACCTTGGAAAGAACACACTATCGCACTACCTCAGCCGTGGAAAGCCATCATCGCCCTTGCAATGCATACACGGTCGTACGACGTGACGCGTGGCATGCCATAATCTCCCTTGGACATCACACAAAAATAGACGACGTCAGGCATGGCATGACTGCATGGTCCTTGGGCACCACATACGGTCAGGCAACATTGATCGTTGCATGCCATTATCGCCCTTCGACAGCACGGATGATTGGACTATGTCGGGCGTGGCATGCCATCATCCCATAGTGCAGAACACACAGACGGACGTTGTTGGGCTTGGCATGAAATCATCTCCCTTGGACTGCACACTTGGTCAGACGATAATGGGTGTGGCATGATATCATAGCCCTTGGGCAGCACACACGGTCGAACGATGTCGGGTGTAAAATACCATCATTGCCCTTGGGTAGCACACAAGATCGGACTATGTCTGGGGTAGCATGCCATCATTTCCCTTGGAGAGCATACACGATCAGACGACGTCGAGCGGTGGTATGCCATCATTGATCTTAGAAAGTACAAAAGGTCGGACGACGTCAAGTGTTGCATATGTTAGCATCGCCCTTAGACAGCACACACGGTCATACGACGTCGAACGTGGAATGCCTGCATGGCCCTTTGGCAGCACACATGGTGGACGATGTCTGCCGTGGCAGTCAAGCATCGCCCTTGGACAACACACAAGGTCAGGCGACATCGAGCATGACAAGCAATAATCGCCCTTGGGAAGCATACAGTTTCATATTACATCGGGCGTGGCATAATATCATCACATTTGGACTACACACGGTCGGATGACATCGAGAATGACATGCCATTATCGCCCTTGGGAAGCACACAGGGTCGTACTACGTGTGGCATGGCATGCCATCATCGCCTTTGGACAACACACACAGTCATACGAGGTCCGGCATGGCATGACACTATCGCTTTTGGACTGCATAAATGGTCACTCAACGTCGGGCGTGGCATGCCATCATCGCCCTTGGGCAGCACACATGGTAGGATGACGTCGGGTATGGCATGCCAGCATAGAACTTGGGCGTCACACACTATCGAACTGCGTACGACGTTGGGCTTGGCATGCCATCATCGCCTTTGGAAAGCACACACAATTGAATTGCATCAGCCGTGGCATGCAATCATCGCCCTTCATTATAGCAATTTGACAGCATACACGGTTAGAAGACGTCGGGCGTGGAATGAAATCACCGCTCTTGGACAGGACAAACAGTCATACGACGTCGTGCATAGCATGCCATCATGGACCTTGGGCAACACACATGGTGGATGAAGACGGCCGTGGCATGCCATCATCACACTTGGGCAGCACACACGGTCGAAGGACGTCAGGCATGACATGCCATTTTAGCCTATGGGAAGCATATAGGGTCGTACTAAATCGAGCGTGGCATGCCATCATCACCCTTGAAAAACACATACGGTTGGACGACGTTGAGCATGTCATTCTATAATATTTCTTGGAATGCACAAACTATTATACTACGTCAGCCGTGGCATGCCATTATCTCCCTTTCAATGCACACACGTTAAGACAGCGTCAGGTGTGGCATGACATCTTGGCCCTTGGAAATCACACATAGATAGATGACATCGGGCGTGGCGTGACCGCATGGTCCTTTTGCGGCACATACGGTCGGACGAGGTTGATCGTCGCATACCATCATCGCCCTTGGACAACACACACGATTGGACTTCGTCGGGCGTGGCATGCCATCATCACCCTACGCAAGCACACATGGTCGAACAATGTCGAGCGTGGCATGCAACCATAGACCTTGGGGAGCACACATTGTCGGACTACGTCGGGGGTGGTATGCCATTAATTCCCTTGGATAGCACACACGGTTTGACGATGTCGAGCGGTGGCATACCATCATCGCCCTTAGACAATAAAATGGTCGGACGACGTTAGGCGTGGCATTTTAGCATTGCCTTTTGACAGCACATATGGTCAGATGACGTCTGGCGTGGCATGCCAGCACGGCCCTTGCGAAGCACACACGGTCATTGCGCATGGCATTCCATCATCTCCCTTGGAAAGCACACACTATCACACTACATCAGTCGTGGAATGCTATCATCGCCCTTTCTATACATACACGGTCGTACAATGTCACGCGTGGCATTCCATAATATCCCTTGGACATCACACACAAATAGACGACGTCAGGCGTGGCATGACTGCATTGTCCTTGGGCGGCACATAAGGTCAGACAACATTGATTGTTTCATGCCATTATTTCCATTGGACAACACGGACGATTGGACTATGTCGGGTGTGGCATGCCATCATCACCATAGGGCAGAACACACGGTAGGACAATGTTGGGTGTGAGATACAACCATCGCCCTTGGTAAGCACAGATGTGCAATTCGTTCATTTCCCTTGAAAAGCGCACACGGACGGACGTCGTTGGGCGTGGCATGAAATCATCTCCCTTGGACTGCATACACGGTAGGACGACAACGGTCGTGGCATGATATCATCGCCCGTGGGCAGCACACATGGTCGAACGACATAAAGTGTAAAGTACCATCATTGCCCTTGGGTAGCACACAAGATCGGACTATGTCGGGGGTAGCATGTCATCATTGCCCTGGGAGAGAATACATGGTAAGACCACGTCGAGCTGTGGCATGCCATCATTTCCCTTAGACAATATAAAAGGTCGGATGACGTAAGGCGTTGCATATGTTAGCATCGCCCTTGGACAGCACACACGGTCATACGACATCGTACGTGGCATGCCTGCATGGCCCTTCGGCAGCACACATGGTGGACGATGTCAGCCGTGGCATGCCAGAATCGCCCTTGGACAGCACACAAGGTCAGTCGACATCGAGCATGAAAAGCAATAATCTCCTTTAGGCAGCATAAAAAATCATATTACATCGGGCGTGGCAAGCCATCATCACATTTGGACTGCACACACGGTCGGATGATGTCGAGAATGACAAGCAATTATCTCCCTTGGGCAGCACACAGGGTCATACTACGTGGGGCGTGGACTCACATTATCGCCTTTGGAAATCACACACAGTCAGACGATGTCCGTCATCGCATGCTATTATCGCTTTTGGACTGCATAGACGCTCACTCGACGTCGGGCGTGGCATGCCATCATCTCCCTTAGGCAGCACACACGGTAGGATGACGTCGGGCATGGCATGCCAACATAGTACTTGGGCGACACACACTATAGAACTGCGTACGAAGTTGGGCATGGCATGCCATCATCGCCTTTGGAAAGCACACACTATCGAACTGCGTAATCCGTGGAATGCCATCATCTCCCTTTGACAAAACACACATATAGACAACGTCAAGTACGGCATGTCATCATAGCAATTTGACAGCATACATGGTTAAAAGACGTCGGGCTGGCATGCCATCATCGCTCTTGGACAACACAAATAGTCATACGAAATCGTGCATAGTATGCCCGCATGGACCTTGGTCAACACACACAGTGGACGACGTCGGCCGTGGCATGCCATCATCACCCCTGGGCAGCACACAAGGTCGAACGACTTCGGGGATGACATGCCATCTTAGCCTATGGGAAGCATACAGGGTCGTACTACACCGAGCGTGGCATGCCATCATCACCCTTGGACAACACATACGGTTGGATGACATTGGGCATGGAATTCCATTATATCCCTTGGAAAGAACACACTATAAGACTACGTCAGCCGTGGCATGCCATTATCTCTCTTGCCATGCACACACGTTAAGACGGCTTCAGGCGTGGCATGCCATCATCGTCCTTGGAATCACACATAGATAGATGACATTGGGCGTGGCATGACTTCATGGTCCATTTGCGGCACAAATGGTCGGACGATGTCGCTCATGGCATTCCATCATCTACCTTGGAAATAACACACTATCCCACTACGTCAGCTGTGGAATGCCATCATCGCCCTTGCAATGCATACACGGTCGTACGACCTCAAATGTGGCATGCCATAATCTCCCTTGGATATCACTCACAAATAGACCACGTCAGGCGTCGCATGACCGCATGGTTCTTGGGCGGCACATACGGTCAGACAACATTGATCGTTGCATGCCATTATCTCTTTTCGACAGCACGCACGATTGGACTACGTTGGGCGTGGCATGCCATCATCACCATGGGTCATAACACACGGTCGGACAATGTCGGGTGTGAGATACAACCATCTCCCTTGGAAAGAAATATAGTTGAATTACGTCGGGCGTGGCATACCATCATAGCCCCTAGGCAGCACACACGTCGGACGATGTCAAATATGGAATGTTATCATTGCGCTTGGACAGCGCACACGGACGGATGTCGTTAGGCGTGGCATGAAATCATCTCCCTTGGACTGCACACACGGTCAAACGACAATGGGTGTGGCATGATATCATCGCCCTTGGGATGCACAGACGACCGAATGATGTCGTGTGTAAAATACCATCATTGCCCTTGGGTAGCAAACAAGATCGGACTATGTCAAGGGTAGCATGCCATCATTGCCCTAGGAGAGCATACACGGTCAGACGACATCGAGCGGTGGCATGACATCATTGATCATAGACAGTATAAAAGGTCGGACAATGTCACGCGTTGCATATTTTAGCATCGCCCTTAGACAGCACACATGGTCATATGACGTCGGACGTGGCATGCCTGCATGGACGTTCGGAAGCGCACATGGTGGACGACGTCGGCCGTGGCATGCCACCATCGCCCTTTGACAGCACACAAGGTCAGGCGACATCGAGCATGACAAGCAATAATGTCCCTTTGGCAGCATACAATGTCGTATTACATTGGGCGTGGCATGCCGTCATCACATTCGGAATGCACACTTGGTCGGATGACGTCGAGAATGACATGCCATTGTCTCCCTTGGGCAGCACATAGGGTCGTACTACGTGGGGCGTGGCATGCCATCATCACACACAGCCAGATGATGTCTGGCATGGCATATCATTATCGCTTTTGGACTGTATAAACGGTCACTCTACGTCGGGCATGGCATGCCATCATCGCACATGGGCAACACACATGGTAGGATGACGTCGGGCATGGCATGCCAGCATTGTACTTGGGCGTCACAGACTATCGAACTGCGTACGACGGCAGGCATGAAATGCCATCATCGCCCTTTGAAAGCACACATTTTCGAACTGCGTCAGCCGTTGCATGCATTCATCGCCCTTTGACAAAACACACATATAGAGGACGTCAAGTATGGCATGTCATCATAGCAATTTGACAGCATACGCGGTTAGAAGACGTCAGGCAAGGTATTCCATCATCACTCTTGGACAGCATAAATAGTCATACGACGTAATGCGTAGCATGCCCGCATGGACCTTGGGCAACACACACGGTGGACGTGGCATGCCATCATCACCCTTTGGAAGCACACAGGGTCAAACGACGTCGGGCATGACATGCCATCTTAGCCTATGGGAAGCATACAGGGTCATACTACATCGAGCGTGGCAGGCCATCATCACCCTTGGACAACACATACAGTTCGACGACGTCGGGCATGGCATTCGATAATATCCCTTGGAAAGCACACAATATAAGACTACGTCAGCCGTGACATGCCATTATCTCCCTTGCCATGCACACACGTTAAGACGGTCGGACGCATGGTCCTTTTGTGGCACATACGGTCGGACGAGGTTGATCGTCGCATACCACCATCGCCCTTGGACGAGACACACGATAGGACTACATCGGGCGTGGCATGCCGTCATCACCCTACGCAAGCACACACGGTCGAAGAATGTCGGGTGTGGCATACAACTATAGACCTTCGATAGCACAAATTGTCGGACTACGTCGAGGGTGGCATGCCATTAATTCCCTTTGATAGCACACATGGTTTAACGATATCGAGCGATGGCATACTATTATCATCCTTAGACAATAAAATGGTCAAACGACGTCAGGCATGGCATGTTAGCATCACCTTTTCACAGCACATACGGTCAGACAACGTCTAGCGTGGCATGCCCGCATGGCCCTTGGGCAGCACACACGGTGGGATGACGTCGCGCATGAAATTCAATCATCACTCTTGGAAAGCACACAGTATCGCACTACGTCAGCCGTGGAATGCCATCATTGCCCTTGCAATGCATACACGGTCATACGACGTCACTCGTGGCATGCCATAATCTCCCTTGGACAACACACAAAAATAGACAACGTTAGGCGTGACATGACCACATGGTCCTTGGGCGGCACATATGATCAGACAACATTGATCGTTGCATGCCATTATCGCCCTTGGACAACACGCACGATTGGACTATGTCGGAGCGGCATGCCATCATCACCATAGGGCAGAACACACGGTCGGACAATGTCGGGTGTGAGATGCAACTATCGCCCTTGGAAATCACACATGGTTGAATGACATCAGGCGTGGCATACCATCATAGCCCCTAGGCAGCACACACGTAGGACAATGTCAGATGTGGAATGCTATCATTGCTCTTGGACAACGCACACGGACGGACGTTGTTAGGCGTGGCATGAAATCATCTCCCTTGGACTGCACACTCGGTCAGACGACAATGGGCGTGGCATGATATCATTGCCCTTATGCAGGACACACGGTCGAACTACATTGGGTGTAAAATGCCATCATTGCCCTGGGGTAGCACACAAGATCGAACTATGTCGGGGGTAGCATGCCATCATTGCCCTTCGAGAGCATACACTGTCAGACGACGTCAAGCGGTGGCATGCCATCATTTCCCTTTGACAATATAAAAGGTCAGACGATGTCAGGCATTGCATATGTTAGCATCGCCCTTGGACAGCACACACGGTCATACAACGTCGAGCATGACAAGCAATAATTGCCTTTGGGCAGCATAAAGTGTCGTATTACATCGGGCATGGCATGAAATCATCACATTTGGACTGCACACTCGGTCGGATGACTTCTAGAATGACATGCCATTATCGCCTTTGGGCAGCACACAGGGTTGTACTACGTGGGGCGTGCCATGCCATCATCGCCTTTGGACAGCACACACAGTCAGACGATGTCTGGCATAACATGCCATTATCGCTCTTTGACTGCATAAATGGTCACTCGACATTGGGCATGGCATGCCATCATCGCCCTTGGGTAGCACACACGTCGGGCATGGGATGCCAGCATAGTACTTGGGCATTACACACTAGCGAACTGCGTACGACGTCGGGCATGACTTTCCATCATCTCCCTTTGAGAGCACACACTATCGAACTGCGTTAGCTGTGGCATGCCATCATCGCCCTTCGACAAAACACATATTTAGATGAAATCAAGTATGGCATGTCATCATAGCAATTTGACAGCGTACACGGTTAGAAGACGTCAGGCGTGGCATGCCATCATCTCTCTTGGACTGCACAAATAGTCATACTGCATCCTACGTAGCATGCCCGCATGGACCTTAGGCAACACACATAGTGGATGACGTCGGCCGTGGCATGCCATCATCACCCTATGGCAGCACACAAGATCGAACGACGTGGGGAATAACATGCCATCTTAGCCTATGGGAAGCATTCATGGTTGTACTACATCGAGCGTGGCATGCCATCATCACCCTTGGACAACACATAAGGTTGGACGACATTTGGCATGGTATTCCATCATATCTCTTGGAAAGCACAGACTATTAGACTACGTCAGCTGTGGCATGCCATTATCTCCCTTGCAATGCACACACGTTAAGATGGCGTCAGGCGTGGCATGCCATAATCTTCCTTGGACATCACACACAAATCGACAAGGTCACGCATGGCATGACCGTATGGTCCTTGGGCGGCACATATGCTCAGAAAACATTGATTGTTGCATGCCATTATCGCCCTTGGACAGCACGCACGATTGGACTACGTCGGGCGTGGCATGCCATCATCACCATAGGGCAGAACACACGGTCGGACAATGTCGGGTGTGAGATGCAACCATCTCCCTTGGAAAGCACACACGATTTAATGACGTTGGGTGTGGCATACCATCATAGCCCCTAGGCAGCACACACGTCGGACGATGTCAGATGTGGAATGCTGTCATTGCCCTTGGACAGTGCACACGGACGAATGTCATTGGGAGTGGCATGAAATCATCTCCCTTGGACTGCACACACGGTAGGACGACAATGGGTGTGACATGATATCATCGCCCTTGGGCAGCACACATGGTCGAACGACGTCGGGTCTAAAATACCATCATTACCCTTGGGTAGCACACAAGATCGGACTATGTCGGGGGTAGCATGCCATCATTGCCCTTGGAGAGCATACACGGTAAGACAACGTCAAGCGGTGGCTTGCCATCATTGCCCTTAGACAGCATAAAAGGTGAGACAACGTCAGGCGTTGCATATGTTAGCATCGCCCTTGGACAGCACACACGGTCATACAACGTCGAACGTGGCATGCCTGCATGGCCCTTCAGCAGCAAACATGGTGGACGACGTCGGCCGTGGTATGCCAGCATCGCTCTTGGACAGAACACAAGGTCAAGTGACATCGAGCATGACAAGCAATAATCGCCCTTGCGCAGCATACAATGTCGTATTACATCGGGCGTGGCATGCCATCATCACATTTAGACTGCACACTCGGTCGGATGACGTAGAGAACGACGTACCATTATTGCCCTTGGGCAGCACACAGGGTCGTACTACGTGGGGCGTGGCATGCTATCATCTCCTTTGGAAAGCACACATAGTTAGACGATGTCTGGCATGGCATGCCATTATCTCTTTTGGACTGCATAAACGGTCGCTCAAAGTCAGGCGTGGCATGCTGTCATCACACTTGGGCAGCACACATGGTAGGATGATGTCGGGCATGGCATGCCGTCATCGCCCTTTGAAAGCACACAGTATCAAACTGCGTCAACCGTGGCATACCATCATTGCCCTTCGACAAAACACACATCAGGCGTGGCATGCCATCATCAGTCTTGGGCAGCACACAGGGTCGAACGACGTCGGGCATGACATGCTATCTTAGCCTATGGGAAGCATACATGGCCGTACTACATCGAGCGTGGCATGACATCATCACCCTTGGACCACACATACGGTTGGACGACGTTGGGATGCCATCATCGCCCTTGGGCTTCATACACTGTTAGATGACGTCAGGCATGACATACCATCATCTCCCTTGGGCAGCACACACGATCTTATTACGTCAGGCGTGGCATGCCAGCATGGCCCTTTGGCAGCTTACATGGTGGACATGTCATCATCACCCTTGGACAACACACACAGTTGTACGATGTCGGGCATGGTATGCCATCATCCCTCTTTGACACCATAGACTGTCAGACGACGTCGGCGCGGCATGTTATTATGGCCTTTGAGCAGAACACATAGTCAGATGATGTCGGGCATTGCATTCACGCACATCAATTAGGAAGGACATATGTCAGATAACATCGGGCGTGACATGATATCATCGCCCTTGGACATCACACACCATCGGAAGATGTCAGGCGTGGCATGCCTATATTGCTGTTGGGCAGCAAACACGATTGGCTAAAGACGGGCGTGGCATGACATCATCTCCCTTGGGAAGCACTCATTGTCGGATGACGTTGGGCGTGACATGGCGTCATAGCCCTCTAGCAGCACACATGGTCTGAATACTTTAGGCGTGGCATGCCCACATTGTCCTTGGGAAGCACACACGGTCAGATGACATCGAGCATGGAATGCCATCATCGCCATTAGAAAGAACACTTAGATGACGGTGTCGAGCGTGGCATATCATGATCGTCCATAGAATGCACACATGGTCAAACGACGTCGGACATGGCATGCCATCATCACCCTTGGACAAAACACACAAAAGGATTGTATCAAACATGGCATGTCATCATGGCCCTTCGGTAGCGCAAACGTTCAGACGACGTCGAGCATGGCAAGCCATCATTGCCCTTGGATTGCACACACAGTAGATTGACGTTGGGCGTGGCATGCCATCATCACCCTTGGACAGCACACAAATACAAATAACGTCAGGCATGGCATGGCCTTATCGCCCTTGGACAACACACACGATCGGATGATGTCGAGTGTGCCTTTACCGCATAGTCCTTAGGCAGCACACACAGTAGGACGACGTGAATTGTTGAACGGCATCATATACCTTGGACAACACACACAAAGGGACTATGTCAGTCGTTGCATGCCATCATCGCCGTTGGGCAGCACACACGGTCGAACTACGTCGGGTGTAAAATACCATCATTGCCCTTGGGTAGCACACAAGATCAGACTATGTCGGGGGTAACATGCCATCATTGCCCTTGGAGAGTCAACACGGTAAGATAACGTCGAGCGGTGGCATGCCATCATTGATCTTAGACGGTATAAAAGGTCGGAAGACGTCAGGCATTACATATGTTAGCATCGCCGTTGGACAGCACACACGGTCATACGATGTCGGACGTGGCATGTCTGCATGGCCCTTCGGCAGAACACATGGTGGACGACGTCGTCCGTGGCATGCCAGCATCGCCCTTGGAAAACATACAAGGTCAGGCGATATCAAGCATTACAAGCAATAATAGCCCTTGGGCAGCATACAGTGTCGTATTACTTCGGGCGTGGCATGCCATCATCACATTTGGACCGCACACTCGGTCGGATGATGTCGAGAATGACATGCCATCATCGCCTTTGGACAGCACACATAGTCAGACGATGTCTGGCATGGCATGCCATTATCGCATTTGGACTGCATAAATGGTCACTGGACATCGGGCGTGGCATGCCATCATCACCCTTGGGTAGCACACACGGTAGGATGACGTCGGGCATACCATGCCAGCATAGTACTTGGGCGTCACACACTATCGAACTGTGTACGACGTCGAGCATGGCATGCCATCATCGATTTTGGAAAGCACACACTATCGAACTGCGTCAGCCGTGGCATGCCATCATCGCCCTTCATTATAGCAACTTGACAGCATACACGGTAAGAAGACATCGGGCGTGGCATGTCATCATCTCTCTTGGACAGCACAAACAGTCATACGATTCCGTGCGTAGCATGCCCGCATGGACCTTGGGCAACACATACATTGGATGACATCGGCCGTGGCATGCCATCATCACCCTTGGGAAGCACACAGGGTCAAAGGACGTCGCGCATGACATGCATTCTTAGCTTATGGGAAGCATAGAGGGTCGTACTACATCGAGCGTGGCATGCCATCATCACCCCTTGACAACATATACGGTTGGACGACGTTGGGCATGACATTCTATCTTATCACTTGGAAAGCACACACTATAAGACTACGTCAGCCGTGGCATGCCATTATCTCCCTTGCAATGCACACACGTTAAGACTGGCGTCAGGCGTGGCATGCTATCATCGCCCTTGGAAATCACACATAGATAGATGACATTGGGCGTGGCATGACTGCATGGTCCTTTTTTGGCACATATGGTCGGACGAGGTAGATCGTCGCATACCATCATCGCCCTTGGACAACACACACAATTAGACATTGTCGGGCGTGGTATGCCATCATCACCCTACGCAAGCACACACGGTCGAACAATGTCGGGCATGTCATGCAACCATAGACCTTGGGGAGCACACAATGTCGGACTACGTCGGGGGTGGTATGCCAATAATTCCCTTGGATAGCACACACAGGTTGACGATGTCGAGCGGTTGCATACCATCATCCCCCTTAGACAATACAATGGTTGGACTACGTCATGCGTGGCATGTTAGCATCGCTTTTTTGCAGCACATAAGGTAAGACGACGTCTGGCGTGGTATGCACGCATGGCCCTTGGGCAGCACACACGGTAGGACGATGTCGCGCATGGCATTCCATCATCTTCCTTGGAAAGCACAGACTATCGCACTACGTCAGTCGTGGAATGCCAACATCGCCCTTGCAATGCATACACGGTCGTACGACGTCACGCATGGCATGCCATAATCTCCCTTGGACATCACACACAAATAGACGACGTCGGGAGTGGCATGACCGCATGGTCCTTGGGCGGCACATACAGTCAGACAACATTGATCATTGCATGCCATTATCGCCCTTCGACAGCACGCACGATTGGACTACGTCGGGCGTAACATGCCATCATCACCATAGGACAGAACACACGGTCAGAAAATGTCGGGTGTGAGATCCAACCATCGCCCTTAGAAAGCACACATGGTTGATTGACGTCGGGCATGACATACCATCAAAGCCCTAGGAGGCACACACGTCGGACGATGTCAGATATGGAATGCTATCATTGCGCTTGGACAGCGCACACGGACGAACGTCGTTGGGCGTGGCATGAAATCATATCCCTTTGACCGCACACACGGTCGGACGACAATGGGCGTTGGATGATATCATAGCCCTTGGGCAGCACACACGGTCGAACGATGCTGGGTGTAAATTACCATCATTGCCCATGGGTAACACACAAGATCTGACTATGTCGAGGGTAGCATTCAATCATTGCCCTTGGAGAGCATACACGGTCAGACGACATCGAGCGGTGGCATGCCATCATTGATCTTAGATACTATAAAAGGTCAGACGACTTCAGGCGTTGCATATGTTAGCATCGCCCTTGGAAAGCACACACGGTCATACGACGTCGGACGTGGCATTCCTGCATGGCCCTTCGGCAGCACACATGGTGGACGACGTCGGCCGTGGCATGCAAGCATCGCCCTTGGACAGCACACAAGGTCAGGCAACATCGAGCATGACATGAAATAATCTCCCTGGGGGAGCATACATTGTCATAATACATTGTGCGTGGCATGCCATCATCACATTTTGATTGCACACGGTCGGATGACGTCGAGAATCACATGCCATTATCGCCCTTGGGCAGCACAAAGGGTCGTACTACGTGTGGCGTGGCATGCCATCATCACCATTGGATAGCACACACAGTCAGACGATGTCCGGCATGGCAAGCCATTATCGCATTTGGACTGCATAAATTGTCACTCAACGTCGAGCGTGGCATGCCATCATCGCCCTTGGGCAGCACAAACGGTAGAATGACGTCGAGCATGGCATTCCAGCACAGTACTTGGGCGTAACACACTATCGCACTGCGTACGACGTCGGGCATGGCATGCCATCATCGCCTTTGGAAAGCACACACTATCGAACTACGTCAGCCGTGGCATGCCATCATCGCCCTTCATCATAGCAATTTGACAACATACATGGTTAGAAGATGTCGGGCGTGGCATGACATCATCGCTCTTGGATAGCACAAACAGTCATACGACGTCGTGCATAGCATGCCCGCATGGACCTTGGGCAACACACATGGGTGACGATGTCGGCCGTCGCATGCCATCCTCACCCTTGGACAGCACACAGGGTCGTAGGGCGTCAGGCATGACATGCCATTTTAGCCTATGGGAAGCATACAGGGCGTACTACACACACGTTAAGACGGTATCAGGCGTGGCATGCCATCATCGCCCTTGGAACTCACATAAGATAGATGACATCGGGCGTGGCATGACCACATGGTCCTTTTGCGGCACATACAATCGGACAAGGTTGATCGTCGCATACCATCATCGCCCCTGGACAACACACACGATTGGACTTCGTCGGGCATGGCATTCCATAATCACCCTACGACAGCACACATGGTCAAACAATGTCGGGTGTTGCATGCAACCATAGGCCATGGGGTGCACACATTGTATGACTACGTCAGGGGTGGCATGTCATTAATTCCCTTGGATAGCACGCACGGTTTGAAGATGTCGAGCGGTTGCATACCATCATCGCCCTTAGACAAAAAAATGGTTGGACGACGTCAAGCGTGGCATGTTAGCATCGTTTTTGACAGCACATGCGGTCAAAAGACGTCTGGCGTGGCTTGCTCGTATGGCCCTTGGGCAGCACACACGATCGGACGATGTCGCGCATGGCATTCCATCATCTCTATTGGAAAGCCCACACTATCGCACTATGTCAGCCGTGGAATGCCATCATCGCTCTTGCAATGCATACACGGTCGTACGATATCACGTGTGGCATGCCATAATCTCCCTTGGACATAATTTACAAATAGACGACGTCAGGCGTGGCATGACCGCATGGTCCTTGGGCGGCACATACGGTCAGACAACATTGATCATTGCATGCCATTATCGCCCATCGACAGCACGCACGATTGGACTATGTCGGGCATAGCATGCCATAATCACCATAGGGTAGAACACACGGTCAGACAATGTCGGGTGTGAGATCCTACTATCGCCCTTGGAAAGAACACATGGTTGATTAACGTCGGGCGTGACATACCATCATAGCACCTAGGCAGCAAACACGTCGGACGATGTCAGATATGGAATGCTATCATTGCACTTGGACAGCGCACACGGACGGACGTCGTTGGGCGTGGCATGAAATCATCTCCCTTGGACTGCACACAAATCAGAGGACAATGGGTGTGGCGTGATATCATCGCCCTAGGGCAGCATACATAGTCGAACGATGTCAGGTGTAAAATACCATCATTGCCCTTGGGTAGTAGACAAGATCAGACAATGTCGGGGGTAGCGTGGCATCATTGCCCTTGGAGAGTATACACGATCAGACGACGTCATGGCGTTGCATATGTTAACATCGCCCTTGGACAGCACTCACGGTCATACGAAGTCGAACGTGGCATGCCTGTATGGCCCTTGGCAGCACACATGGTGGACGACATCGGTCGTGGCATGCAAGCATCGCCCTTGGACAGCACACAAAGTCAGGCGACATCAAGCATGACAAGATATTATCGCCCTTGGGCAGCATAGAGTGTCATATTACATCGAGTGTGGCATGCCATCATCACATTTTGATTGCACACGGTCGGATGACGTCGAGAATGACATGCCATTATCACCCTTGGGCAGCACACAGGGTCGTACTACGTCTGGTGTGGCATGCCATCATCGCCTTTAGACAGCACACACAGTCAGATGAAGTCCGGCATGGCATGCCATTATCGCTTTTGGACTGCATAAATGGTCACTCGACGTTGGGCGTGGCATGCCATCTTGGCCCTTGGGCAGCACACACGGTAGGATGACGTCGGGGATGGAATGCCATCATCGCCTTTGGAAAGCACACACTATCGAACTACTTCAGCCGTGGCATGCCATCATCGCCCTTCATCATAGCAACTTGACAGCATATACGGTTAGAAGACGTTGGGCATGGCATGACATCATCGCTCTTGGACAGCACAAACAGTCATACGACGTCGTGTGTAGCATGCCCGCATGGACCTTGGGCAACACACATGGTGGACGACGTCGGCAGTGGCATGCCATCATCACCCTTGGGCAGCACACAGGGTCGAAGGAGGTCAGGCATGAAATCCCATTTTAGCCTATGGGAAGCATATAGGGTCCTACTACATCGAGTGTGGCATGCTTTCATCACCCTTGGACAACACATACGGTTGGACGATGTTGGGCATGGCATTCATCATATCCCTTGGAAAGCACACACTATAACACTACATCAGTCGTGGCATGCCATTATCTCCCTAGACATGCACACGTTAAGATGGCGTCAGGCGTGGCATGCCATCATCGCCCTTGGAAATCACACATAGATAGATGACATCGGGCGTGGCATGACCGCATGGTCCTTTTGCGGCAGATACGGTCGGACGAGGTTGATCGTCGCATACCATCATCACCCTTGGACAACACACACGATTGGACTTCATCGGGGTTGCATGCCATCTTCACCCTACGCAAGCACACACGATTCAACAATGTCGGGCATGGCATGCAACCATAGACCTTGGGGAGCACACATTGTCGGACTACGTCGGGGGTGGTATGCGAATAATTCCCTTGGATAGCACACACGGTTTGAAGATGTCGAGCGGTGGCATACCATCATCGCCGTTAAACAATAAAATGGTCGTACGACGTCAGGCGTGCCATGTTAGCATCGCCTTTTGACAGCATATACGGTCAGACGGCGTCTGGCGTGGCAAGCCCGCATGGCCCTTGGGCATCACACACGGTCGAACAAGGTCACGCATGGCATTCATCATCTCCCTTAGAAAGCACACAGTATCACACTACATCAGACGTGGAATGCCATCATCGCCCTTGCAATACATACACGGTCGTACGATGTCACGCGTGGCATGCCATAATCTCCCTTGGACATCACACACAAATAGAGGATGTCAGGCATGGCATGACCGCATGGTCCTTGGGCGGCACATACGGTCAGATAACATTGATCATTGCATGCCATTATTTCCATTGGACAACACGGACGATTGGACTATGTCGGGCGTGGCATGCCATCATCGTCATAGGGAAGATCACACGGTAGGACAATGTTAGGTATGAGATGCAACCATCGCCCTTGTAAAGCACACATGGTTTAATGACGTCGGGTGTGGCATACCATCATAGCCCCTAGGCAACAGACACGTCGGACGATGTCAGATGAGGAATGCTATCATTTCCCTTGAATAGTGCACACAGACGGACGTCGTTGGGCGTGGCATGAAATCATCTCCTTTGGACTGCACACAAGGTAGGACGACAATGGGCGTGCCATGATATCATCGCCCGTGGGAAGCAAACACAGTCGAACGACGTCGGGTGTAAAATACCATCATTGCTCTTGGGTAGCACACATGATCGGACTATGTCGAGGGTAGCATGTCATCATTGCCCTGGGAGAGCATACACGGTAAGATGACGTCGAGTTGTGTCATGCCATCATTTCCCTTAGACAGTATAAAAGGTCAGATGACATCATGCGTTGCATATGTTAGCATCGCCCTTGGACAGCACACACGGTCATATGATATCGGACGTGGCATGCATGCATGGCCCTTCGGCAGCACACATGGTGGACGACGGCGGCCGTGGCATGCCATCATCGCCCTTGGACAGCACACAAGGTCAGGCGACATCGAGTATGACAAGCAATAACCTCCCTTAGGCAGCATACAAAATCATATTACATCGGGCGTGGCATGCCATCATCAAATTTTGACTGCACACATAGTCGGATAACATTGAGAATGACATGACATTATCTCCCATGGGCAGCACACAGGGTCATACTATGTGGGGCGTGGACTGACATCATCGCCTTTGGACAGCACACACAGTCAAACGATGTCCGTCATCGCATGCCATTATAGCTTTTGGACTGCATAAACGGTCACTCAACGTCGGGCGTGGCATGCCATCATCTCCTTAGGCAGCACACACGGTAGGATGACGTCGGGCATGGCATGCCAGCATAGTACTTGGGCGTCACACACTATCAAACTGTGTACGACGTCGGGCATGGCATGCCATCATCGCCTTTGGAAAGCACACACTATCGAACTTTGTCAGCCATGGCATGCCATCATCGCCCTTCGACAAAACATACATATTGACGACGTCAAGTATGGCATGTCATCATAGCAATTTGATAGATACACAGTTAGAAGACACCGGTCATGGCATGCCATCATCGCTCTTGGACAGCACAAACAGTCATACGACATCGTGCGTAGCATGCCCGCATGGACCTTGGCCAACTCGCACGGTGGATGAAGTCAGCCGTGGCATGCCATCATCACCCTTGGGCAGCACGCAAGGTCGAACCACATCAGGGATGACATGCCATCTTAGCCTATGTGAAGCATACAGGGTCGTACTATATCGAGCGTGGCATGCCATCATCACCCTTGGAAAACACATACGTTTGGACGATGTTGGGCATGGCATTCCATCATATCCCTTGGAAAGCACACAATATAAGACTACGTCAGTCGTAGAATGCCATTATCTCCCTTGCAATGCACACACGTTAAGACGGCGTCAGGCGTGACATGCCATCATCGCCCTTGGAAATCACACATAGATAGTTGACATTGGGCGTGGCATGACCGCATGGTCCTTTTTTGGCACATATGGTCGGACGAGGTTGATCGTCGCATACCATCATCGGCCTTGGACAACACACACGATTGGACATCGTCGGGCGTGGCATGCCATCATCACGCCACGCAAGCACAAACGGTCGAATAAAGTTGGGCATGGCATGCAACCATAGACCTTGAGGAGCACACATTGTCGGACTACATCGGGGGTGGCATGCCATTAATTCCCTCGGATAGCACACACAGTTTGACGATGTCGAGCGGTTGCATACCATCATCGTCCTTAGACAATAAAATGGTCGGACGACGTCAGGCGTGGCATGTTGGCATTGCCTTTTGACAGCACATACGGTCAGACGATGTCTGGCGTGGCATGCCCGCATGGCCCTTGGGGAGCACACACAGTGGAACGACGTCGTGCATGGCATTCCATCATCGCTCTTAGAAAGCACACACTATCGTAGTACGTCAGCCGTGGAATGCCATCATCGCCATTGAAATGCATACACGGTCGTACGATGTCACGCGTGGCATGCCATAATCTCCCTTGGACAATACACACAAATAGACAACGTTAGGCGTGGCATGACCGCATGATCCTTTGGCGGCACATGCGGTCTGAAAACATTGATCGTTGCATGATATTATCGCCCTTAGACAACACACACGATTGGACTACATCGGGCGTTGCATGGCATCATCACCATAGGGCAGAACACACGGTCGCATAATGTTGGGTGTGAGATGCAACCATCGCCCTTGGAAAGCACACATGCATGAATGACGTCGGGCGTGGCATAGCATCATAGCCCCTAGGCAGCACACATGTAGGACGATGTCAGATGTGGAATGCTATCATTGCTCTTGCACAGCGCACACCGACGGACGTTGTTGGGCGTGTCATGATATCATCGCCCATAGGAAGCACACACGGTTGAACGACATCGGATGTAAAATGCCATCATTGCCCTTGGACAGCATACAAGATCGGACTATGTCGGGGGTAGTATGCCATCATTGCACATCAAGAGCATACTCGGTCATACGACATCCAGCGGTGGCATGCCATCATTGCACTTAGACAATATAAAAGGTCGGACGACATCAGGTATTGCATATATTAGCATCTCCCTTGGACAGCACACACAGTCATATAACGTCAGATGTGGCATGCCTGCATGGCCCTTCGGCAGCACACAAGGTGGACGACGTCGGCAGTAGTATGGTAGCATTGCCCTTGGACAGCACACAAGGTCGGGCCACATTGAGCATGACAAGCAATAAATGCCCTTGGGCAGCATAAAGTGTCATATTACATCGGGCGTGGCATGCCATCATCACATTTGGACTGCACACTCGGTTGGATGACTTTGAGAATAACATGCCATTATCGCCCTTTGGCAGCACAAACGGTCGTACTACATGGGGCGTGGCATGCCATCATCGCCTTGGGACAACACACACAGTTAGACGATGTCCGACATGACATGCCATTATCACTTTTGGACTGCATAAACGGCCACTCGACGTTGGGCGTGGCATGCCATAATCGCCCTTGGGCAGCACACACTGTAGGATGACGTGGGGCATGGCATGCCAGCATAGTACTTGGGCATCACACACTATCGAACTATGTACGACTCGGGCATGACATGCCATTATAGCCCTTTGAGAGTACACACTATCGAACTGCGTGAGCCGTGGCATGCCATCATCGCCCTTCGACACAATACACATATAGACGACGTCAAGTATGGCATGTCATCATAGCAATTTGACTACATAGATGGTAAGAAGACATCAGGCGTGGCATGCCATCATCTCTCTTGGACAGCAGAAACAGTCATACGACTTCCTGCTTAGGATGCCCGCATGGATGTTGGGCAACACACACGGTGGATGACGTCGGCCGTGGCATGCCATCATCACCCTTAGGCAGCACACAGGTTCGAACGACGTCGGGAATGACATGCCATCTTAGCCTATGGGAAACATTCAGGGTCGTACTACATCAAGCGTGGCATGCCATCATCACCCTTGGACAACACATACGCTTGGACAACATTTGGCATGGCATTCCATCATATCCATTGGAAAGCACACACTAAAAGACAACGTCGGGGGTGGCATGCCATTAATTCTCTTGGATAGCACACACGGTTTGACGATGTCGAGCGGTGGCATACTATCATTGACCTTAGACAATAAAATGGTCGGACGACGTTAGGCGCAGCATGTTAGCAGCGCCTTTAGACAGCACATACGATCAAATGATGTCTTGGGTGGCATGCCCGCATGGCCCTTCGGCAGCACACACGGTCGGACGACGTCGCGCATGGCATTCCATCATCTCCCTTAGAAAGCACACACTATCGCACTATGGCAGCCGTGGAATGCCATCATCGCCCCTGCAATGCATACACGGTCGTACAACGTCACACGTGGCATCCCATAATCTCCCTTGGACATCACACACAAAATAGACGACGTCAGGCGTGGCATGACCGCATGGTCCTTGGGTGGCACATACGCTCTAACAACATTGATTGTTGCATGCCATTATCGCCCTTGGACAGCACACACGTCAGGCGTGTCATGATATCATCGCCCTTGGGCAGCACACACGGTCAAACGACGTCGGGTGTAAAATACCATCATTGCCCTTGGGTAGCACAAAAGATAAAACTATGTCGGGGGTAGCATGCCATCATTGCCCTAGGAGAGCATACACAGTAAGAAGACGTCGAGTGGTGGTATGCCATAATTACCCTTAGACAGTATAAAAGGTCGGACGACGTCAGGAGTTGCATAAGTTAGCATCACCCTTGGACAGCACACACGGTCATACGACGTCGGGCGTGGCATGAATGCATGGCCCTTCGGCAGCACACATGGTGGACGACCTCGGCCGTGGCATGCGAGCATCGCCCTTGGACAGCGCATATGGTCAAGCGACATCGAGCATGACAAACAATAATCGCCCTTGTGCAGCATATAGTGTCGTATTACATCGGGCGTGGTATGCCATCATCACATTTGGACTGCACACTCGGTCGGATGACGTTGAGAATGACATGCTATTATTGCCCTTGGGCAGCACACATGGTCGTACTACGTAGGGCGTGGCATGCCATCATCGCCTTTCTACAACACACACAGTCAGACGATGTTCGGCATGCCATGCCATTATCTCTTTTGGACTGCATAAACGGTCACTCGACGTCGGGCGTGGCAAGCCATCATCGCACTTGGGCAGCATACACGGTAGGATGATGTCGGGCATGGCATGCCAGCATAGTTTTTGGATGTCACACACTATCGAACTGAGTACGTCGAGCGTGGCATGCCATCATCACCCTTCGCAAGCACACGCGGTCGAACAATGTCGGGTATAGCATACAACTATAGACCTTGGGGAGAACACATTGTCGGACTATGTCGGGGGTGGCATGCCATTAATTCCCTTGGTAGCACACACGGTTTGACGATGTCGAGCGGTGGCATACCATCATCGTCCTTAGCCAGTAAAATGGTTGGACGACATCAGGCGTGGCATGTTAGCATCGCCTTTTGACAGAACATACGGTCAGACGACGTCTGACGTGGCATGCCCGCGTGGCCCTTGGGCAGCACACACGGTGGGACGATGTCGCGCATGGCATTCCATCATCGCCCTTGGAAAGCACACACTATCGCGCTACGTCAGCCGTGTAATGCAATCATTGTCCTTGCAATGCATACACAGTCGTACGACGTCACGCATGTCATGCCATAATCTCCCTTGGACAACACACACAAATAGACGACGTTAGGCATGGCATGACCTAATGGTCCTTGGGCGGCACATACGGTCAGACAAAATTGATCGTTGCATGACATTATCGCCCTTGGGCAGAACACATGATTGGACTATGTCGGGCGTGGCATGCCATCATCACCATAGGTAAGAACACACGGTCGAACAATGTCTGGTGTGAGATGCAACTATCGCCCTTGGAAAGCACACATAGTTGAATGACATCGGGCGTGGCATACCATCATATCCCCTAGGCAGCACACAAGTCGGACGATGTGAGACGTGGAATGCAATCGTTGCTCTTAGACAGCGCACACGGACGTACGTCGTTGGGCGTGGCATGAAATCATCTCCCTTGCACTGCACTGAAGGTAGGACGACAATGGGCGTGCCATGATATCATCGCCCGTGGGAAGCAAACACAGTCGAACGACGTCGGGTGTAAAATACCATCATTGCTCTTGGGTAGCACACATGATCGGACTATGTCGAGGGTAGCATGTCATCGTTGCCCTGGGAGAGCATACACGGTAAGATGACGTCGAGTTGTGGCATGCCATCATTTCCCTTAGACAGTATAAAAGGTCGGATGAAGTCATGCGTTGCATATGTTAGCATCGCCCTTGGACAGCACACACGGTCATACGACATCGGACGTGGCATGCATGCATGGCCCTTCGGCAGCACACATGGTGGACGACGGCGGCCGTGGCATGCCATCATCGCCCTTGGACAGTACAAAAGGTCAGGCGACATCGAGTATGACAAGAAATAACCTCCCTTAGGCAGCATACAAAATCATATTACATCGGGCGTGGAATGCCATAATCAAATTTTGACTGCACACATGGTCGGATGACATCGAGAATGACATGCCATTATCTCCCATGGGCAGCACACAGGGTCATACTACGTGGGGCGTGGACTGACATCATCGCCTTTGGACAGCACAAACAGTCAAACGATGTCCATCATCGCATGCCATTATAGCTTTTGGACTGCATAAACGGTCACTCAACGACGGGCATGGCATGCCATCATCTCCTTAGGCAGCACACACGGTAGGATGACGTCGGGCATGGCATGCCAGCATAGTACTTGGGCGTCACACACTATCAAACTGTGTACGACGTCGGGCATGGCATGTCATCATCGCCTTTGGAAAGCACACACTATCGAACTTTGTCAGCCATGGCATGCCATCATCGCCCTTCGACAAAACATACATATTGACGACATCAAGTATGGCATGTCATCATAGCAATTTGACAGATACACGGTTAGAAGACACCGGTCGTGGGATGCCATCATTGCTCTTAGACAACACGAACAGTCATACGACATCGTGCGTAGCATGCCCGCATGGACCTTGGCCAACACGCATGGTGGATGAAGTCGGCCGTGGCATGCCATCATCACCCTTGGGCAGCACGGAAGGTTGAACGACATCGGGGATGACATGCCATCTTAGCCTATGTGAAGCATACAGGGTCGTACTATATCGAGCGTGGCATGCCATCATCACCCTTGGAAAACACATACGTTTGGACGACGTTGGGCATGGTATTCCATCATATCCCTTGGAAAGCACACAATATAAGACTACGTCAGTTGTAGAATGCCATTATCTCCCTTGCAATGCACACACGTTAAGACGGCGTCAGGCGTGACATGCCATCATCGCCTTTGGAAATCACACATAGATAGTTGACATTGGGCTTGGCATGACCGCATGGTCCTTTTTTGGCACATATGGTCGGACGAGGTTGATCGTCGCATACCCTCATCGGCCTTGGACAACACACACGATTGGACATCGTCGGGCATGGCATGCCATCATCACCCTACGCAAGCACAAACGGTCGAACAATGTTGGGCATGGCATGCAACCATAGACCTTGAGGAGCACACATTGTCGGACTACGTCGGGGGTGGTATGCCAATAATTCCCTTGGATAGTTCACACGGTTTGACGATGTCGAGCGTTTCATACCATCATCCCCCTAAGACAATAAAATGTTTGGAAGACGTCAGGCGTGGCATGTTAACATCGCCTTTTGACAGCACATACGGTAAGACGACGTCTGGCGTGGTATGCACGTATGGCCCTTGAGCAGCACACACTGTCGGACGACGTCGCGCATGGCATTCCATCATCTCCCTTGGAAGGAACACACTATCGCACTACGTCAGCCATGGAATGCCATCATCGCCCTTGCAATTCATACACGGTCCTACGAAGTCACGCGTGGCATGCCATAATCTCCCTTGGACATCACACACAAATAGACAATGTCAGGCGTGGCATGACCGCATAATCCTTGGGCGGCACATACAGTCAGACAATATTGATCGTTGCATGCCATTTTCTCCCATCGACAGCACGCACAATTGGACCACGTCGGGCGTGGCATGCAATCATCACCATAGAGCAGAACACACGGTAGGACAATGTCGGGTGTGAGATCCAACCATCGCCCTTAGAAAGCACACAAGGTTGATTAACATCGGGTGTGGCATACCATCATAGCCCCTAGGCAGCACACACGTCAGACGATGTCATATATGGAATGTTATCATTGCGCTTGGACAGCGCACACGGACGGACGTCGTTGGGCAAGGCATGAAATCATCTCCCTTTGACTGCACACAGGGTCGAATGACAATGGGCGTGGCATGATATCATCGCCCTTGGGCAGCACACACGGTCGTACTATGTCAGGTGTAAAATACCATCATTGCCCTTGGGTAGCACACAAGATCGGACTATGTCGGTGGTAGCATGTCATCATTGCCCTTGGAGAGCATACACGGTCAGAGGACGTCGAGCGGTGGCATGCCATCATTGATCTTAGACAGTATAAAAGGTCGGACGACATCAGGCGTTGCATATGTTAGCATCGCCCTTGGACAGTACACACGGTCATACGATGTCGGACGTGGCAAGCCTGCATGGCCCTTCGGTTGCACACATGTTGGACGACGTCGGTCGTGGCATGCTAGCATCGCCCTTGGATGGCACACAAGGTCAGGCGACATCACCATGACAAGCAATAATCGCCCTTGGGCAGCATACAGTGTCATATTACATCGGTCGGATGAATTCGAGAATGACATGCCATTATCTCCCTTGGGCAGCACACAGGGTCGTAATATGTGTGGCGTGGCATGACATCATCGCCTTTGGACAGCACACACAGTTAGACAATGTCTGGCAAGGCATGCCATTTTCGCTTTTGGACTGCATAAATGGTCACTCGATGTCAGGCGTGGCATGCCATCATCGCCCTTGGACAGCACACACGGTAGAATGATGTCGGGCATGTCATGCCAGCATAGTACTTGGGCGTCAAACACAATTGAAATGTGTACGACGTCGGGAATGGCATGCCATCATCTCCTTTGGAAATCACACACTATCGAACTGCGTCAGCCGTGGCATGCCATCATCGCCCTTCATCATAGCAATTTGACAACATACACGGTTAGAAGACGTCGGGCGTGGCATGATATCATCGCTCTTGGACAGCACAAACAGTCATACGATGTCATGCATAGCATGCCCGCATGGACCTTGGGCAACACACATGGTGGACGACGTCGGCCGTGGCATGCCATCATCACCCTTGGGCAGCACACATTGTCGCAGGGCGTCAGGCATGACATGCAATTTTAGCCTATGGGAAGCATAAAGGGCGTACTACATCGAGTGTGGCATTCCATCATCACCCTTGGACAACAGATACGGTTGGACGACGTTGGGCATGACATTCCATCATATCCCTTGGAAAGCACACACTATTAGACAATGTGAGCCGTGGCATGCCATTATCTCCCTTGCAATGCACACACGTTAAGACGGCCTCAGGAATGGCAAGCCATCATCGCCCTTGGAAATCACACATAGATAGATGACATCGGGCGTGGCCTGACCGCATGGTCCTTTTGCGGCACATACGGTCGGACGAGGTTAATCGTCGCATACCATCATCGCCCCTAGACAACACATACTATTGGACTTCGTCGGGCGTGGCATGCTATCATCACCCTACGCATGCACACACGGTCGAACAATGTCAGGTGTTGCATGCAACCATAGACATTGGAGAGCACACATTGTTGGACTACGTCGGGGGTGGCATGTCATTATTTCCCTTGGATAGCACACAAGATTTGAAGATGTCGAGCGGTTGCATACAATCATCGCCCTTACACAATAAAATGATTGGACGACGTCAGGCGTGGCATGTTATTATCACCTTTTGACAGCACATACGGTCAAATGACATCTGGCGTGGGATGCTCGCATGGCCCTTTGGCAGCACACATGGTTGGACGATGTCGCACATGGCATTCCATCATCTCCCTTGGAAAGCACACGCTATCGCACTACGTAAGACGTGGAATGCCATCATCGCCCTTGCAATGCATACACGATCGTACGACGTCACGCGTGGCATGCCATAATCTCCTTTGGACATCACATAGAAATAGACGATGTCAGGCGTGGCATAAGCGCATGGTCCTTGGGCGGCACACACGGTCAGACAACATTGATCATTGCATGCCATTATCGCCCTCCGATAGCACGCACGATTGGACTACGTCGGGCGTGGCATGCCATCATCACCATAGGGCAGAACACACGGTCGGACAATGTCGGGTGTGAGATCCAACCATCGCCCTTAGAAAGCACACATGGTTGATTGACGTTGAGCGTGGCATACAATCCTAGCCCCTAGGCAGCACATACGTCGGACGATTTAAGAAATTGGTTTAAAAGACAAAAAGAAGAATACTATGTAGTTAGTCAAAAAGAACATATCATAGATTGTAGATATACAAAAGGAAAAGCATACATACCTGTAATAAATAAAAGAATGATAAACAAACAAATACAAGATATAAAAGCTAAAACACCAATAAAATATGTACATTTAGGAGGAACAGAAATATTAATAAAAGCAAAATACCATCATTGCCCTTGGGTAGCACACAAGATCGGACTATGTCGGGGGTAGCATGTCATCATTGGCCTTGGAGAGTATACACGGTCAAACGACGTCGAGAAGTGGCATGCCATCATTGATCTTAGACAATATAAAAGGTCGGACGACGTCAGGCATTACATATGTTAGCATCGCCCTCGGACAGCACACACGATCATACGATGTCGGACGTAGCATGCCTGCATGGCCCTTCGGCACCACACATGGTGGACGACGTCGCTCGTGGCATGTAAGCATCACCCTTGGACAACACACAAGGTCAGGCGACATAGAGCATGACAAGCAATAATCACCCTTGGGCAGCATACAGTTTCATATTACATTAAGTGTGGCATGCCATCATCACATTTGGATTGTACACGGTCGGATGACGTTGAGAATGACATGCCATTATATCCTTGGGAAGCACACAGGCTCGAACTACATGTGGCGTGGCATGCCATCATCGTCTTTGGATAGCACACACAGTCAGACGATGTCCGGAATGGCATGCCATTATCATTTTTGGACTGCATAAATGGTCACTCGAAGTCGGGCGTGGCATGCCATAATCGCCCTTGGTCAGCACACACGATAGAATGATGTCGGGCATGGCATTCTAGCATAGTACTTGGGGTGTCACACACTATCAAACTGCGTACGACGTAGGGCATGGCATGCCATCATCGCCCTTCGACAAAACACACATATAGACGACGTCAAGTATGGCATGCCATCATAGCAATTTTACAGCATACACGGTTAGAAGAAGTTGGGCGTGGCATGACATCATCGCTCTTGGACAGCACAAACAGTCATACGACATCGTGCGTAGCATGCTCGCATGGACCTTGGGCAACA
Source organism: Solanum chilense (assembly GCA_032847665.1). Lineage (NCBI taxonomy): Eukaryota > Viridiplantae > Streptophyta > Magnoliopsida > Solanales > Solanaceae > Solanum > Solanum chilense. The sequence goes on along the minus strand of CM064968.1, from coordinate 10,198,714 downwards.
CACATGGTGGACGACGTCGGCCGTGGCATGCCATCCTCACCCTTGGGCAGCACACAGGGTTGAAGGACGTCAGGCATGACATGCGATTTTAGCCTATGGGAAGCATACAGGGTCGTACTACATCGAGCGTGGCATGCCATGATTACGCTTGGACAACACATACGGTTGGACGACGTTAGGCATGGCATTCCATTATATCCCTTGGAAAGAACACACTATAAGACCACGTCAGCTGTGGCTTGCCATTATCTCCCTTGCAATGCACACATGTTAAGACGGCGTCAGGCGTGGCATGCCATCATCACCTTTGGAAATCAAACATAGATAGATGACATTGGGCGTGGCATAACGGCATGGTCCTTTTGCGGCACATACGGTCCGACGAGGTTGATCATCGCATACCATCATCGCCCTTGGACAACACACACGATTGGACTACATCGCGTGGCATGCAATCATCACCCTACGCAAGTGCACACGATCGAAAATGTCGGGTTTGGCATGCAATTATAGACCTTTGGGAGCACACAATGTTGGATGACGTCGCGCATGGCATTCTATCATCTCCTTTAGAAAGCACACACTATCGCACTACGTTAGCCGGGGAATGCCATCATCGCCCTTGTAATGCATACACGGTCGTATGACATCACGCATGGCATGCCATAATCTCCCTTGGACATCACACACAAATAGACGACGTCAGGATTGGCATGACCGCATGGTCCTTGGGCGGCACATACGCTCAGAAAACATTGATTGTTGCATGCCATTATCGCCCTTGGACAGCACACACGATTGGACTACGTCCGGCGGTGCATGCCATCATAACCATAGGGCAGGACACACGGTCGAACAATTTCGGGTGCAAGATGAAACCATCACCCTTTGAAAGCACACATGGTTTAATGACGTCGGGTGTGGCATACCATCATAGCCCTTAGGTAGCATACATGTCGGACGATGTCAGATGTGGAATGCTATCATTGCCCTTGAAAAGCGTATACGGACGGACGTCGTATGGCGTGGCACGAAATCATCTCCCTTCGACTGCACACACGGTAGGACGACAATGGGAGTCGCATGATATCATCTCCCTTGGGCAGCACACACGGTCGAACGACGTCAGGTATAAAATACCATCATTGCCTTTGGGTAGCACACAAGATCGGACTATGTCAGGGGTAGCATGCAATCATTTCCCTTGGAGAGCACACACGGTAAGACGACGTCGAGCGGTGGTATGCCATCATTGCCCTTAGACAGTATAAAAGGTCGGACGACGTCAGGCGTTGCATATGTTAGCATTGCCCTTGGACAGCACACAAGGTCATACAACATCGGACGTAGCATGCCTGCATGGCCCTTCGGCAGCACACATGGTGGATGACGTCGGCCGTGGCATGACAGTATCGCCCTTGGACAGCACACAAGGTCAGGCGACATCGAGCATGACAAGCAATACTGGCCCTTGGGCAGCATACAGTGTCATATTACATCGGGCTAGGCATGCCATCATCACATTTGGACTACACACTCAGTCGGATGACGTCGAGAATGACATGCCATTATCACACTTGGGCAGCACACAGGGTCGTGCTAGGTGGGGCGTGGCATGCCATCTTCGCCTTTGCACAACACATACAGTTAGACGATGTCTGACATGGCATGCCATTATCGCTTTTGGACTGCATAAATGGTCACTCGACGTCGGGCGTGGCATGCCATCATCGCCCTTGGGCAGCACACACGGTTGGACTACGTCGGGCGTGGCATGCCATCATCACCCTACGCAAGCACACACGGTCGAACAATGTTGGGTGTGGCATACAACTTTAGACATTGAGGAGCACAAATTGTCGGACTACGTCGGGGGTGGCATGCCATTAATTCCCTCGGATAGCACACACGGTTTGACGATGTCGAGCGGTTGCATACCATCATCGTCCTTAGACAATAAAATGGTCGGACGACGTCAGGCGTGGCATGTTAGCATCGCCTTTTGACAGCACATACTGTTAGACGATGTCAGGCGTGGCATGCCCGCATGGCCCTTGGGGAGCACACACGGTGGAACGACGTCGCGCATGGCATTCCATCATCGCTCTTAGAAAGCACACACTATCGCAGTACGTCAGCCGTGGAATGCCATCATCGCCCTTGAAATGCATACACAGTCGTACGATGTCACGCGTGGCATGCCATAATCTCCCTTGGACAACACACACAAATAGACAACGTTAGGCATGGCATGACCGCATGGACCTTTGGCGGCACATACGGTCTGAAAACATTGATCGTTGCATGACATTATCGCCCTTAGACAACACACACGATTGGACTACGTCGGGCGTGGCATGGCATCATCACTATAGGGCAGAACACACGGTCGGATAATGTCGGGTGTGAGATGCAACCATCGCCCTTGGAAAGCACACATGCATGAATGACGTCGGGCGTGGCATACCATTATAGCCCCTAGGCAGCACACACGTAGGACGATCTCAGATGTGGAATGCTATCATTGCTCTTGCACAGCGCACACGGACGGACGTTGTTGGGCGTGTCATGATATCATCGCCCATAGGAAGCACACACGGTTGAATGACATTGGATGTACAATGCCATCATTGCCCTTGGACAGCATACAAGATCGGACTATGTCGGGGGTAGTATGCCATCATTGCACATCGAGAGCATACTCGGTCATACGACGTCCAGCGGTGGCATGCCATCATTGCCCTTAGACAATATAAAAGGTCGGACGACATCAGGTGTTGCATATATTAGCATCGCCCTTGGACAGCACACACGGTCATATAACGTCAGATGTGGCATGCCTGCATGGCCCTTCGGTAGCACACAAGGTGGACAACGTTGGCAGTAGTATGGTAGCATTGCCCTTGGACAGCACACAAGGTCAGGCAACATTGAGCATGACAAGCAATAAATGCCCTTGGGCAGCATAAAGTGTCATATTACATCGGGCGTGGCATGCCATCATCACATTTGGACTGCACACTCGGTTGGATGACTTCGAGAATAACATGCCATTATTGCCCTTTGGCAGCACAAACGGTCGTACTATGTGGGGCGTGGCATGCCATCATCGCCTTGGGACAACACACACAGTTAGACGATGTCCGGCATGGCATGCCATTATCACTTTTGGACTGCATAAACGGTCACTCGACGTTGGGCGTGGCATGCCATCATCGCCCTTGGGCAGCAGACACTGTAGGATGACGTGGGGCATGGCATGACAGCATAGTACTTAGGCATCACACACTATCGAACTATGTATGACTCGGGCATGACATGCCATCATCGCCCTTTGAGAGCACACACTATCGAACTGCGTGAGCCGTGGCATGCCATCATCGCCCTTCGACAAAATACACATATAGACGACGTCAAGTATGGCATGTCATCATAGCAATTTTACTACATAGATGGTAAGAAGACATCAGGCGTGGCATGCCATCATCTCTCTTGGACAGCAGAAACAGTCATACGACTTCCTGCTTAGCATGCCCGCATGGACCTTGGGCAACACACACGGTGTATGACGTCGGCCGTGGCATGCCATCATCACCCTTAGGCAGCACACAGGTTCGAACGACGTCAGGAATGACATGCCATCTTAGCCTATGGGAAACATTCAGGGTCGTACTACATCAAGCGTGGCATGCCATAATCACCCTTGGACAACACATACGCTTGGACAACATTTGGCATGGCATTCCATCATATCCATTGGAAAACACACACTAAAAGACAACGTCGAGGGTGGCATGCCATTAATTCTCTTGGATAGCACATACGATTAGACGATGTCGAGCAGTGGCATACCATCATTAACCTTAGACAATAAAATGGTCGGACGACGTTAGGCGCAGCATGTTAGCAGCGCCTTTAGACAGCACATATGATCAAACGATGTCTTGGGTGGCATGCCCGCATGGCCCTTCGGCAGCACATACGGTCGGACGACGTCGCGCATGGCATTCCATCATCTCCCTTAGAAAGCACACACTATCGCACTACGTCAGCCGTGGAATGCCATCATCGCCCTTGCAATGCATACACGGTCGTACAACGTCACACGTGGTATCCCATAATCTCCCTTGGATATCACACACAAATAGACGACGTCAGGCGTGGCATGACCGCATGGTTCTTTGGGTGGCACATACGCTTTAACAACATTGATTGTTGCATGCCATTATCGCCCTTGGTCAGCACACACGTCAGGCGTGTCATGATATCATCGCCCTTGGGCAGCACACACGGTCAAACGACGTCGGGTGTAAAATACCATCATTGCCCTTGGGTAGCACAAAAGATCGAACTATGTCGGGGGTAGCATGCCATCATTGCCCTAGGAGAGCATACACGGTAAGAAGACGTCGAGTGGTGGTATGCCATAATTGCCCTTAGACAGTATAAAAGGTCGGACGACGTCAGGAGTTGCATAAGTTAGCATCGCCCTTGGACAGCACACACGGTCATACGACGTCGGACGTGGCATGAATGCATGGCCCTTCGGTAGCACACATGGTGGACGACGTCGGCCGTGGCATGCCAGCATTACCCTTGGACAGCGCACAAGGTCAAGCGACATCGAGCATGACAAGCAATAATCGCCCTTGCGCAGCATATAGTGTCGTATTACATCGGGCGTGGTATGCCTTCATCACATTTGGACTGCACACTCGGTCGGATGACGTTGAGAATGACATGCCATTAATGCCCTTGGGCAGCACACATGGTCGTACTACGTAGGGCGTGGCATGCCATCATTGCCTTTCTACAACACACACAGTCAGACGATGTTCGGCATGCCATGCCATTATCGCTTTTGGACTGCATAAACGGTCACTCGACGTCGGGCGTGGCAAGCCATCATCGCACTTGGGCAGCATACACGGTAGGATGATGTCGGGCATGGCATGCCAGCATAGTTTTTGGACGTCACACACTATCGAACTGAGTACGTCGGGCGTGGCATGCCATCATCACCCTTCGCAAGCACACGCGGTCGAACAATGTCGGGTATGGCATACAACTATAGACCTTGGGGAGAACACATTGTCGGACTATGTCGGGGGTGGCATGCCATTAATTCCCTTGGCTAGCACACACGGTTTGACGATGTCGAGCGGTGGCATACCATCATCATCCTTAGCCAATAAAATGGTCGGACGACGTCAGGCGTGGCATTTTAGCATCGCCTTTTGACAGAACATACAGTCAGACGACGTCTGGCGTGGCATGCCCGCGTGGCCCTTGGGCAACACACACGATGGGACGATGTCGCGCATGGCATTCCATCATCGCCCTTGGAAAGCACACACTATCGCGCTACGTCAGCCGTGGAATGCAATCATCGCCCTTGCAATGCATACACGGTCGTACGATGTCACGCATGGCATGCCATAATCTCCCTTGGACAACACACACAAATAGACGACGTTAGGCGTGGCATGACCTAATGGTCCTTGGGCGGCACATACGGTCAGACAACATTGATCGTTGCATGCCATTATCGCCCTTGGACAGCACACATGATTGGACTATGTCGGGCGTGGCAGGCCATCATCACCATAGGGCAGAACACACGGTCGGACAATGTCGGGTGTGAGATGCAACTATCGCCCTTGGAAAGAACACATAGTTGAATGACATCGGGCGTGGCATACCATCATATCCCCTAGGAAGCACACAAGTCGGACGATGTGAGACGTGGAATGCAATCGTTGCTCTTAGACAGCGCACACGGACGTACGTTATTGGGCGTGGCATTAAATTATCTTTCTTGGACTGCACACACGGTCAGACGACAATGGGCGCGGCATGATATCATCGCCCTTGGGCAGCACACACAGTCGAACGAAATTGGGTGTAAAATGTCATCATTGCCATTGGGTGGCACACAAGATCGAACTATGTTGAGGGTAGCATGCCATCATTTCCCTTGGGGAGCATACACGGTCAGACGACGTCGAGCAGTGGCATGCCATCATTGCCCTTAGATAGTATAAAAGGTAAGACGACGTCAGGCGTTGCATATGCTATCATCGCCCTTGGACAACACACACGATCATACAATGTCGGACGTGGCATGCCTGCATGGCCCTTCGGTAGCGCACATAGTGGACGACGTCGGCAGTGGCATGCTAGAATCGCCTTGGACAACACACAAGGTGAGGTGACATCGAGCATGACAAGCAATAATCGCCCTTGGGAAGAATAAAGTGTCGTATTACATCGGGCGTGGCATGCCATCATCACATTTGGGCTGCACACTCGGTCGGATGAATTCGAGAATGCCATGCCATTATCGCCCTTAGGAAGCACACAGGGTCGTACTACGTGGGGCGTGGCATGCCATCATCGCCTTTGGACAGCAGACACAGTCAGACGATGTCCGGCATGGCATGCCATTATCGCTTTTGAACTGCATAAACGGTCACTCGACGTCGGGCGTGGCATGCCATCATCGCACTTGGGCAGCACACACGGTAGGATGACGTCGGGCATGGCATGCCAGCATAGTACTTGGGCGTCTTTTGAAAGCACACACAATCGAACTGTGTCAGCCATGGCATGCCATCATCGCTATTCAACAAAACACACATATAGACGACGTCAAGTATGGCATGTCATCATAGCAATTTGACAGCATACACGGTTAGAAGACGTTAGTCGTGGCATGCCATCATCCCTCTTTGACTGCACAAAGAGTCATACGATGTCGTGCGTAGCATGCCCGCGTGGACCTTGGGCAACACACACGGTGGACGATATCGGCTGTGGCATGCCATCATCACCCTTGGGCAGCACACAGGGTCGAACGACGTCAGGCATGACATGCTATCTTAGCCTATGGGAAGCATACAGGGTTGTACTACAACGAGCGTGGCATGCCATCATGACCATTGGACAACACATACGGTTGGACGACGTTGGGCATGGCATTCCATCATATCCCTTGGAAAGCACACACTAGAAGACTACGTCAGTCGTGGCATGCCATTATCTCCCTTGCCATGCACACACGTTAAGACGGCGTAAGGCGTGGCATGCCATCATCGCCCGTGGATATCACTTATAGATAGATGATATCGTGCGTGGCATGACCGCATAGTCTTTTTGCAGCACATACGGTCGGTCGAGGTTGATCGTCGCATACCATCATCGCCCTTAGACAACACACACTATTGGAGTACGTCGGGCGTGGCATGCCATCATCACGCTAAGCAAGCACACGCAATCGAACATTGTCGGGTGTGGCATACAACTATAGACCTTGGGAAGCACTCATTGTCGGACTATGTCGGGGGTGGCATGCCATTAATTCACTTGGCTAGCACACACGGTTTGACGATGTCGAGCGGTGGCATACCATCATCGTCCTTAGCCAATAAAATGGTCGGACGACGTCAGGCGTGGCAAGTTAGCATTGCCTTTTAACAGAACATACGGTCAGATGACGTCTGGCGTGGCATGGCCGCGTGGCCCTTGGGCAGCACACACGGTGGGATGATGTCGCGCATGGCATTCCATCATCGCCCTTGGAAAGCACACACTATCGCGCTACGTCAGCCGTGGAATGCAATCATCGCCTTTGCAATGCATCATCACCATAGGACAGAACACACGGTCGGATAATGTCGGGTGTGAGATGCAACCGTCGCCCTTGGAAAGCACACATGCATAAATGACGTCGGGCGTGGCATACCATCATAGCCCCTAGGAAGCACACACGTAGGACGATCTAAGATGTGGAATGCTATCGTGGCTCTTGTACAGTGCACACGGACGGACGTTGTTGGGCATGTCATGATATCATCGCCCTTAGGAAGCACACACGGTCGAACGACATCGGATGTAAAATGCCATCATTTCCCTTGGACAGCATACAAGATCGAACTATGTAGGGGGTAGTATGCCATCATTGCCCATCGAGAGTATACACGATCATACGACGTCGAGCGGTGGCATGCCATCATTGCCCTTAGACAATATAAAAGGTCGGACGATGTCAGGTGTTGCATATGTTAGCATCGCCCTTGGACAGCACACACGGTCATACAACGTCAGATGTGGCATGCCTGCATGGCCCTTCGGCAGCACACAAGGTGGACGACGTCGGCAGTAGTATGGTAGCATCGCCCTTGGACAGCACACAAGGTCAGGGGACATTGAGCATGACAAGCAATAAATGCCCTTGGGCATCAAAGTGTCATATTACATCGGGCGTGGCATGCCATCATCACATTTGGACTGCACACTCGGCTGGATGACATCGAGAATAACATACTATTATCGCCCTTGGGCAGCACAAACGCTCATACTACGTGGGGCGTGGCATGCCATCATTGCCTTTGGACAGGACACACAGTTAGACGATGTCCGGCATGGAATGCCATTATCTCTTTTGGACTGCATAAACGGTCACTCAACGTTGGGCGTGGCATGCCATCATCACCCTTGGGCAGCACACACGGTAGGATTACGTCGGGCATGGCAAGCCAGCATAGTACTTGGGCATCACACACTATCGAACTGTGTGAGCTGTGGCATGCCATCATCGCCCTTTGACAAAATACACATATAGACGACGTCATGTATGGCATGTCATCATAGCAATTTGACTGCATAGATGGTTAGAAGACATCAGGCGTGGCATGCCATCATCTCTCTTGGACAGCAGAAACAGTCATACGACTTCTTGCTTAGCATGCCCGCATGGACCTTGGGCAACACACACGGTGGATGACGTCAGTCGTGGCATGCCATCATCACCCTTAGGCAGCACACAAGGTCGAACGACGTCGGGAATGACATGCCATCTTAGCCTATGGGAAACATTCCGGGTCGTACTACATCGAGCATGGCATGCCATCATCACCCTTGGACAACACATACAGTTGGACGACATTTGGCATGGCATTCCATCATATCCCTTGGAAAGCACACACTAAAAGACTACGTCGGGGGTTGCATGCCATTAATTCTCTTGGATAGCACATACGGTTTGACGATGTCGAGCGGTGGCATACCATCATTGCCCTTAGACAATAAAATGGTCGGACGACGTTAGGCGCGTCATGTTAGCAGCGCCTTTAGACAGCACATACGATCAGACGAGGTCGTGGTGGTATGCCCGCATGGCCCTTGGGCAGCACACATGGTCGGACGACGTTGCGCATGGCATTCCATCATCTCCCTTAAAAAGCACACACTATCGCACTACGTCAGCCGTGGAATGCCATCATCGCCCTTGCATGTGTACATGGTCGTACAACGTCACACGTGGCATCCCATAATCTCCCTTGGATATCACACACAAATAGACGACGTCAGGCGTGGCATGACTACATGGTCCTTGGGTGGCACATACGCTCTAACAACATTGATCGTTGCATGCCATTATCGCCCTTGGACAACACGCACGATTGGACTACGTCGGGCGTGGCATGCTATCATTACCATAGGAAATAACACATGGTCGGACAATGTCGGGTGTGAGATGCAACCATCGCCCTTGAAAAGCTCACGTAATTTAATGACGTCGGGCGTAACATACCATCATATCCCCTAGGCAGCACACACATCGGATGATGTCAGATGTGGAATGCTATCATTTCCCTTGGACAACGCACTCGGACGAACGTCATTGGGCGTGGGATGAAATCATCTCCCTTGGACTGCACACACGGTAGGACGACAATGGGTGTGTCATGGTATCATCGCCCTTGGGCAGTACACACGGTCAAACGACGTCGGGTGTAAAATACCATCATTGCACTTGGGTAGCACAAAAGATCGGACTATGTCAGGGGTAGCATGCCATCAATGCCCTTGGAGAGCATACACGGTAATAAGTCGAGTGGTGGTATGCCATAATTGCCCTTAGATAGTATAAATGGTCGGACGACGTCAGGAGTTGCATAAGTTAGCATCGCCCTTGGACAGCACACACGGTCATACGACGTCGGACGTGGCATGAATGCATGGCCCTTCGGCAGCACACATGGTGGACGATGTCATCCGTGGCATGCCAGCATCGCCCTTGGACAGCACACAAGGTCAAGCGACATCGAGCATGACAAGCAATAATCGCCCTTGTGCAACATATAGTGTCGTATTACATCGGGCGTGGTATGCTATCATCACATTTGGACTGCACACTCGGTCGGATGACGTTGAGAATGACATTCCATTATTGCCCTTGGGCAGCACACATGGTCGTACTACATAGGGCGTGGCATGCCATCATCGCCTTTCTACAGCACACACAGTCAGACGATATTCGGCATGCCATGCCATTATCGCTTTTGGACTGCATAAACGGTAACTCGACGTCGGGCGTGGCAAGCCATCATCGCACTTGGGCAGCATACACGGTAGGATGATGTCGGGCATGGCATGCCAGCATAGTACTTGGACGTCACACACTATCGAACTGAGTACGTCGGGCGTGGCATGACATCATCACCCTTCGCAAGCACACGCGGTCGAACAATGTTGGGTATGGAATACAACTATAGACCTTGGGGAGAACACATTGTCGGACTATGTCGGGGGTGGCATGCCATTAATTCCCTTTACTAGCACAAACGGTTTGACGATGTCGAGCGGTGGCATACCATCATCGTCCTAAGCTAATAAAATGGTCGGGCGACGTGAGGCGTGGCATGTTAGCATCGCCTTTTGACAGAAAATATGGTCAGACGACGTCTGGCGTGGCATGCCCGCGTGGCCCTTGGGCAGCACACACGGTGGGGACGATGTCGCGCATGGCATTCCATCATCGCCCTTGGAAAGCACACACTATCGCGCTACGTCAGCCGTGGAATGCAATGATCGCCCTTGCAATGCATACACGATCGTACGACGTCACACATGGCATGCCATAACCTCCCTTGGACAACACACACAAATAGACGACGTTAGGTATGGCATGACCTAATGGTCCTTGGGCGGCACATAAGGTCAGCCAACATTGATCGTTGCATGCCATTATCGCCCTTGGACATCACACATGATTGGACTATGTCGGGCGTGGCATGCCATCATCACCATAGGGCAGAACACGCGGTCGGACAATGTCGGGTGTGAGATGCAACTATTGCCCTTGGAAAGCACACATAGTTGAATGACGTCAGGCGTGGCATACCATCATAGCCCCTAGGCAGCACACACGTCGGACGATGTCAGACGTGGAATGCAATCGTTGCTCTTAGACAGCGCACACGGACGTACGTTGTTGGGCGTGGCATTAAATCATCTCCCTTGGACTACACACACGGTCAGACGACAATGGGCGTGGCATGATATCATCGCCGTTGGGTAGCACACACGGTCGAACGAAATTGGGTGTAAAATGTCATCATTGCCCTTGGGTGGCACACAAGATCGGACTATGTCGGGGGTAGCATGCCATCATTTCCCTTGGGGAGCATACACGGTCAGACGACGTCTAGCGGTGGCATGCCATCATTGCCCTTAGACTGTATAAAAGGTAAGACGATGTCAGGCATTGCATATGCTAGCATCTCCATTGGACAACACACACGGTCATACAACGTCGGATGTGGCATGCCTGCATGGCCCTTCGGCAGCGCACATAGTGGACGACGTCGGCAGTGGCATGCTAGCATCGCCTTAGACAACACACAAGGTGAGGTGACATCTAGCATGACAAGTAATAATTGCCCTTGGGAAGAATAAAGTGTCGTATTACATCGGGCGTGGCATGCCATCATCACACTTGGGCTGCACACTCGGTCGGATAAATTCGATAATGACATGCCATTATCGCCCTTAGGCAGCACACATGGTCGTACTACGTGGGGCGTGGCATGCCATCACCGCCTTTGGACAGCAGACACAGTCAGACGATGTTCGGTATGGCATGCCATTATCGCTTTTTGACTGCATAAACGGTCACTCGACGTCGGGCGTGGCATGCCATAATCGCACTTGGGCAGCACACACGGTAGGATGACGTCGGGCATGGCATGCCAGCATATTACTTGGGCGTCACACACTATCGAACTACGTACAACGTTGGGCATGACATGCCATCATCGTCCTTTGAAAGCACACACTATCGAACTGTGTCAACCATGGCATGCCATCATCGCCATTCGACAAAACACACATATAGACAACGTCAAGTATGGCATGTCATCATAGCAATTTGACAGCATACACGGTTAGAAGACGTTAGTTGTGGCATGCCATCTTCCCTCTTTTACATCACAAAGAGTCATACGACGTCGTGCGTAGCATGCCCGCGTGGACCTTGGGCAACACACACGGTGGATGACGTCGGCTGTGGCATGTTATCATCACCCTTGGGCAGCACACAGGGTCGATTGACGTCGGGCATGACATGCTATCTTAGCCTATGGGAAGCATACAGGGTTGTACTACATCGAGCGTGGCATGCCATCATGACCATTGGACAACACATACGGTTGGATGACGTTGGGCATGGCATTCCATCATATCCCTTGGAAAGCACACACTAGAAGACTACGTCAGTCGTGGCATGCCATTATCTCCCTTGCCATGCACACACGTTAAGACGGCGTCAGGCGTGGCATGCCATCATTGCCCGTGGAAATCACATATAGATAGATGACATCGGGCGTGGCATGACCGCATGGTCGTTTTGCGGCACATACGGTCGGTCGAGGTTGATCGTTGCATACCATCATCGCCCTTGGACAACACACACTATTGGAGTACGTCGGGCGTGGCATGCCATCATCAACCTAAGCAAGCGCACGCGGTCGAACAATGTCGGGTGTGGCATACAACTATAGACTTTGGGAAGCACTCATTGTCGGACTTTGTCGTGGGTGGCATGCCATTAATTCCATTGCCTAGCACACACTGTTTGACGATGTCGAGCTGTGGCATACCATCATCGTCCTTTGCCAATAAAATGGGCGGATGACGTCAGGCGTGGCATGTTAGCATCGCCTTTTGACAGAACATACGGTCAGAAGACGTCTAGCAAGGCATGCCCGCATAGACCTTGGGCAGCAAATGGTGGGACGATGTCGCGCATGGCATTCCATCATCACCCTTGGAAAGCACACACTATCGCACTACGTCAGCCGTGGAATGCCATCATCGCCCTTGCAATGCATACACGGTCGTACGACGACATGCGTGGCATGCCATAATATCCCTTAGACAACACACACAAATAGACAACATTAGGCGTGGCATGACTGCATGGTCCTTGGGCGGCACATACGGTCAGACAATATTGATCGTTGCATGCCATTATTGCCCTTGGACAACACATACGATTGGACTACGTCGGGCGTGGCATGCAATTTGACAGCATACACGGTTAGAAAACGTCGGCGTGGCATGCCATCATCACTCTTGGACAGCACAAACAGTCATACGACGTCGTGCATAGCATGCCAGCATTGACCTTGGGCAACACACACGGTGGACGACGTTGTCCGTGGCATGCCATCATCACCCTTGGGCAGCACACAGGGTCGAACGACGTCGGGCATGACATGCTATCTTAGCCTATGGGAAGCATAAAGGGTCGTACTACATCGAGCGTGGCATGCCATCATCACTCTTGGACAACACATACGGCTGGACGATGTTGGGCGTGGCATTCCATAAAATCCATTGGAAAGCACACACTATAAGACTACGTCAGCCGTGGCATGCCATTATCTCCCTTGCCATTCACACACGTTAAGACGGCATCAGGCGTGTCATGCCATCATTGTCCTTTGAAATCACACATAGATAGATGACATCAGGCGTGGCATGACCGCATGGTCCTTTTGCGGCACATACGGTCAGACGAGGTTGATCGTCGCATACCATCATTGCCCTTGGACAACACACACGATTGTACTACGTCGGGCGTGGCATACAATCATCACCCTACGTAAGCACACACGGTCGAACAATTTCGGGTGTGGCATACAACTGTAGTCCTTGGGTAGCACAAATCGTCGGACTATGTCGGGGGTGGCATGCCATTAATTCTCTTGGATAGAAACACGGTTTGACGATGTCAAGCGATGGCATACCATCATCGTCCTTAGACAATAAAATGGTCAAAATACGTAAGGCGTGGCATGTTAGCATCGCCTTTTGATAGAACATACGATCATACGACATCTAGCGTGGCATGCCCGCATGGCCCTTGGGAGAGAACACACGGTGGGACGACGTCGCGCATGGCATTCCATCATCGCCCTTGGAAAGTACACACTATCGCACTACGTCAGCCGTGGAATGCCATCATCTCCCTTGCAATGCATACACGGTCGTACGACGTCACGCGTGACATGCCATAATCTCCCTTGGAAAACACACACAAGTAGAAAATGTTTGCCTTGGAATTACCGCATGGTCCTTCCGCGGCACATACGCTTAGACAACATTGATCGTTGCATGCTATTATCGCCCTTGGACACCACACACGATTGGACTACGTCGGAGCGGCATGCCATCATCACCATAGGGCAAAAGACACAGTCGGACAATGTTGGGTGAGAGATGCAACCATCTCCCTTGGAAAGCACACATGGTTGAATGACGTTAGGCGTGGCATACCATCATAGCCTAGGCAGCACACGTAGGACGATGTCAAATGTGGAATACTATCATTGCTCTTGCACAGCGCACACGGACGGACGTTGTTGGGCGTGGCATGAAATCATCTCCCTTAGACTGCACACACGGTCAGACGACAATGGGCGTGGCATGATATCATCTCCCTTAGGTAGCACACACGATCAAACGATATCGGGTGTAAAATGCCATCATTGCCCTTGGGTAGCACACAAGATCGGATTATGTCGACGGTAGCAAGCCATCATTGCCTTTCTAGAGCATACACGGTCAGACAACGTCGAGCGGTGGCATGCTATCATTGCCCTTAGACAATATAAATGGTCAGATGACGTAAGGCGTTGCATATGTTAGCATCGCCCTTGGACAGCACACACGGTCATACAGCGTAGGACGTGCCATGCTTGCATGGACCTTCGGCAGAACACAAGGTTGACGACGTCGGCAGTGGCATGCCAGCATCGCCCTTTGACAGCACACAAGGTCAGGCGACATCGAGCATGACAGCAATAATCGCCCTGGGGCAGCATAAAGTGTCGTATTACATCGGGCGTGGCATGCCATCATCACATTTGGACTGCACACTCGGTCTGATGACTTCGAGAATGACATGCCATTATCGCCTTTGGGCAGCATACAGGGTCATACTACGTGGGGCGTGGCATGCCATCATTGCCTTTGGACAGCACACACAGTCAGACAATGTCTGGCATGGCATGCCATTATCGCTTTTGGACGGCATAAACGGTCACTCGACATTGGGCGTGGCATGCCATCATCGCCCTTGGGCAGCACACACGGTAGGATGACTGCCAGCATAGTACTTGGGCATGGCATGCCAGCATAGTACTTGGGCATCATACACTATCGAACTGTGTACGACGTCGGGCATGACATGCCATCATCTCCCTTTGAGAGCACACACTATCGAACTGCGTTAGTCGTGGCATGTCATCATTGCCCTTCGACAAAACACACATATAGACGATGTCAAGTATGGCATGTCATCATAGCAATTTGACAGCATACACGGTTAGAAGACGTCAGGCGTGGCATGCGATCATCTCTCTTGGATAGCACAAACAATCATACTACGTCCTGCGTAGCATGCCCGCATGGACCTTCGGCAACACACACTGGATGACGTCGTGTGGCATGCCAACATCACCCTTGGGTAGAACACAAGGTCGAAAGACATGGGGAATGACAAGCCATCTTAGCCTATGGAAAGCATTCATGGTCGTACTACATCGAGCGTGGCATGCCATCATCACCCTTTGACAACACATGCGGTTGGACAACATTTGGCCTGGCATTCCATCATATCCCTTGGAAAGCACAAACTATAAGACTACGTCAGCCGTGGCATGCCATTATCTCCCTTGCAATGCACACACGTTAAGATGGCATCAGGCGTGGCATGCAATAATCTCCCTTGGACATCACACACAAATAGACGACGTCAGGCCTGGCATGACCGCATGGTCCTTGGGTGGCACATACGCTCAGACAACATTGATCGTTGCATGCCATTATCGCCCTTGGACAGCACGCACGATTGGACTAAGTTCGGCGTGGCATGCCATCATTACCATAGGGCAGAACACACGGTCGGACAATGTCGGGTGTGAGATGCAACCAGCGCCCTTCGAAAGCACAAGATCGGACTATGTCGGGGATAGCATGTCATCATTGCCCTGGGAGAGCATACACGGTAAGACGACGTGGAGCTGTTAAATGCCATCATTGCCCTTAGACAGTATAAAAGGTCGGATTACATCGGGCGTTGCATATGTTAGCATCGCCCTTGGACAGCACACTCGGTCAAATGACATCGAACGTGGCATGCCTGCATAGCCCTTTGGCAGCACAGATGGTGGACGAAAGCGACCGTGGCATGCCAGTATCGCCCTTGGACAGCACACATGGTCAGGCGACATCGAGAATGACAAGAAATAATCCCCCTTAGGCAACATACAAAATCATATTTCATCGGGCGTGGCATGCCATCATCACATTTGGACAGCACACAAAGTCGGATGACATCGAGAATGACATGCCGATATCTCCCTTGGGCAGCACACAGGGTCGTACTACGTGGGGTGTGGACTGACATCATCGCCTTTGGACAGCACACACTGTCACACCATGTCCGTCATCGCATGCCATTATCGCTTTTGGACTGCATAAAGGATCACTCGACGTCAGGCGTGGCATGCCATCATCGCCCTTAGGCATCACACACGGTAGGATGACGTCGGGCATGACATGCCAGCATAGTATGTGGGCGTCACACAATATCAAACTGCGTACGGCGTCGGGCATGGCATGCCATCATCGCCTTTGGAAAGCACACACTATCAAACTGCATCAGTCGTGGCATGCCATCATCGCCCTTCGACAAAACACACATATAGATGAAGTCAAGTATGGCATGTCATCATAGCAATTTGACAGCATGCACGGTTAGAAGACGTCAGACAAGTCATGCCATCATCGCTCTTGGACAGCACAAATAGTCATACGACATCATGCGTAGCATGCCCGCATGGACCTTGGGCAACACGCATGGTGGACGACGTCGGTCGTGGCATGCCATCATAACCCTTGGGCAGCACACAGGGTCGAACGACGTCGGGGATGACATGCCATCTTAGCCTATGGGAAGCATATAGGGTCGTACTACATCGAGCATGTCATGCCATCATCACCCTTGGACAACACATACGTTTGGATGACGTTGGGCATGGCATTCCATCATATCCCTTGAAAAGCACACACTATAAGAGTAGGTCAGCCGTGGCATGCCATTATCTCCCTTGCAATGCACACACGTTAAGACGACTTCAGGCGTTGTATGCACTCATCAACCTTGGAAATCACACATAGATAGATGACATCGGGCGTGGCATGACCGCATGGTCCTTTTGTGGCACATACGGTTAGACGAGGTTGATCATCGCATACCATCATCGCCCTTGGACAACACACATGATTGGACTACGTCGGGCGTGACGTGCCATCATCACCCTACGCAAGCACACACGGTCGAAAAATCAGGTGTGGCATACAACTATAGACCTTGGAAAGCACACATTGTGGGACTACATCGGGGGTGGCATGCCATTAATTCCCTTGGATAGCACACACGGTTTGACGATGTCGAGCGGTGTCATACCATCATCGTCCTTAGAAAATAAAATGGTCAGACGACGTCAGGCATGGCATGTTAGCATCGCCTTTTGACAGCACATACGGTCAGACAACGTCTGGGGTGCCATGCCCGCATGGCCCTTGGGAAGCACACATAGTGGGATGACGTCGCGCATGGCATTCCATAATCTCCCTTGGAAAGCACACACTATTGCACTACGTCAGTCGTGGAATGCCATCATCGCCCTTGCAATGCATACATGGTCGTACGACGTCACGCGTGGCATGCCATAATCTCCCTTTGACATCACACAGAAATAGACGACGTCAGGCGTGGCATGACCACATGGTCCTTGGGCGACACGTACGGTAAGACAACATTGATCGTTGCATGCAACTATCGCCCTTCAACAGCACACACGATTTGACTACGTCGGGCGTGGCATGCCATCATCACCATAGGGCAGAACACACAGTCGGACAATGTCATGTGTGAGATCCAACCACCGACCTTGGAAAGCACACATGGTTGAATGACATCAGGCGTGGCATACCATCATAGCCCCTAGGCAGCACACACGTCGAAGGATGTCAAATATGGAATGTTATAATTGCGCTTCGACAGCGCACACGGACGGACGTCGTTGGGCGTGGCATGAATCACCCCCTTGGACTGCACACACGGTCAGACGACAATGGGCGTGGCATGATATCAGCGCTCTTGGGCAGCACACACGGTCGAACGATGTCGGGTGTAAAATACCATCATTGCCCATGGGTAGCACACAAGATCGGACTATGTCGAGGGTACCATGCCGTCATTGGCCTTTGAGAGTATATACGACAAGACGACGTCGAGCGGTGGCATGCCATAATTGATCTTATACAGTATAAAAGGTCGGACGACGTCAGGCGTTGCATATGTTAGCATCGCCCTTGGACAGCACACACGGTCCTACGATGTCGGACATGGAATGCCTACATGGCCCTTCGGCAGCACACATGGTGGACGACGTCGGCCGTAGCATGCAAGCATCGCCCTTGGACAACACACAAGGTCAGGCGACATCGAGCACGACAAGAAATAAATGCCCTTGGGAAGCATACAGTGTCATATTACATCGGGCGTGGCATGCCATCATCACATTTGGACTGCACACACGGTCAGATGACGTCGAGAATAACATGCCATTATCTCCCTTGGGTAGCACACAGGGTCGTACTACGTGTGGCGTGGCATGCTATCATCGCCTTTGGACAGCACATACAGTAAGACGATGTCCGGCATGGCATGCCATTATCGCTTTTGGACTGCAAAAATGGTCACTCGACGTAGGGCGTGGCATGCCATCATCGCCCTAGGGAAGCACACATGGTAGGATGACGTCAGGCATGGCATGCCAGCATAGTACTTAGGTGTCACACACTATCAAACTAAGTACGACGTCAGGCTTGGCATGCAATCATTTTCTTTGGAAAGCACACACTATCGAACTGCTACAGCCGTGGCATGCCATCATCGCCCTTCATCATGGCAATTTGACAGCATACACGGTTAGAAGACGTCGGGCATGGCATGACATCATCGCTCTTGGACCACACAAACAGTCATACGACGTCGTGCGTAGTATGCCTGCATGGACCTTGGGCAACACACATAGTGGACGACGTCGGCCGTGGCATTCCATCATCACCCTTTTGGCAGCACACAAGGTTGAAGGACGTCTGGCATGACATGTTATTTTAGCCTATGGGAAGCATACAGGGTCCTACTACATCGAGCGTGGCATGCTATCATCACCCTTGGACAACACATACGGTTTGACAACATTGGGCATGGTATTCCATCATATCCCTTGGAAAGCACACACTATAAGTCTACGTCAGCCGTGGCATGCCATTATATCCCTTGACATGCACACATGTTAAGACGGCGTCAGGCGTGGCATGCCATCATCGCCTTGGAAATCACACATTGATATATGACATCGTGCATGGCATGACCGCATGGTCGTTTTGCGGCACATATGGTAGGACGAGGTTGATCATCGCATACCATCATCGCCCTTAGACAATACACACGATTGGACTTCGTCGGGCAAGGCATGCCATCATAACCCTATGTAAGCATACCCAGTCGAACAATGTCGGGCGTGGCATGCAACCATACACCTTGGGGACCACATATTGTCGGACTACGTCGAGGGTGGTATGACAGTAATTCCCTTTGATAGCACACACGGTTTGACGATGTTGATCGGTGGCATACCATCATCTCCCTTAGACAATAAAATGGTCGGACGACGTCAAGTGTGGCATGTTAGCATCGCCTTTTGTCAGCAAATACGGTCAGGCGACGTCTGGCGTGGCATGCCCGCATGGCCCTTGGGCAGCACACTCGGTCGGACGACGTCACGCATGTCATTCCATCATCTCCATTTGAAAGCACACACTATCACAATACATCACGCGTGGCATGCCATCATCTCCCTTGGACATCACACACAAATAGACGATGTTAGGCGTGGCATGACCGCGTGGTCCTTGGGCGGCACATACGGTCAGACAACATTGATCATTGCATGCCATTATTTCCATTGGACAACATGGCCGATTGGACTACGTCGGGCGTGGCATACCATCATAGCCCCTAGGCAGCATACACGTCGGACGATGTCAGATGTGGAATGCTATCATTGACTTTTAAAAGCGCACACGGACAGACGTTGTTGGGCGTGGCATGAAATCATCTCCCTTGGACTTCACACAGGAAGGACGACAATGGGCGTGGCATGATATAATCGCCCTTGGGCAGCACACACAGTTGAACGACATCGGGTGTAAGATGCAATCATTGCCCTTAGGAAGCACACAAGATCGGACTATGTCGGGGGTAGCATGCCATCATATCCCTTGGAGAGCATACACGGTCAGACGACGTCGAGCGGTGGCATGCCATCATTACCCTTAGATAGTATAAAAGGTCAGACGACGTCAGGCGTTGCATATGTTAGCATCGCCCTTGGATAGCACACACGGTCATAGAACGTCGTACGTGGCATGCCTGCAAGGCCCTTCGGTAGCACACATAGTGGATGACGTTGGCAGTGTCATGCCAGCATCGCCATTGAACAAAACACAAGGTCAGGCGACATCGAGCATGACAAGCAATATTCGCCCTTGGGCAGCATAAAGTGTCGTATTACATCGGGCGTGGCATGCCATCATCACATTTGGAATGCACACTCGGTCGGATTACTTCTATCATGACATGCCATTATCGCCCATGGGCAGCACACAGGGTCGTACTATGTGGGGCGTGGCATGCCATCATCGCCTTTGGACAGCACACATAGTCAGACGATGTCCAGCATGGCATGCCATTATCTCTTTTGGAATGCATAATTGTCACTCGACGTCGAGCGTGGCATGCCATCATCGCCCTTGGGCAGCACAAAAGGTAGGATGATGTCGGGCATTGACTGCCAGCACAGTACTTCGGCGTCACACACTATCGAACTGCGTACGACGTCGGTCATGACATGCAATCATCGCCCTTTGAGAGCATACACTATCGAACTGCGTGAGCCCTGGCATGCCATCATCGCCTTTCGACGAAAGACACATATAAACAAAGTCAAGTATGGCATGCATCATAGAAATTTGACAGCATACACGGTTAAAAGATGTCAGCGTGGCATGCCATCATCTCCCTTGCCATGCACACACGTTAAGATGGCGTCAGGCGTGGCATGCCATCATCGCCCTTGAAAATCACACATAGATAGATGACATCGAGCGTGGCCTGACCGCATGATCCTTTTGCGACACATACGGTCGGACGAGGTTGAACGTCGCATACCATCATCGCCCTTGGATAACACACACGATTGGACTAAGGGGGCGTGGCATGCCATCATCACCCTATGCAAGCACACACGGTCGAACAATGTCGGGTATGGCATACAACTATAGACCTTGGGGAGCACACATTGTCAGACTACGTCGGGGGTGGCATGCCATTAATTCTCTTTGATAGCACACACGGTTTGACGATGTCGAGCGGTGGCATACCATAATCATCCTTAGACAATAAAATGGTCGGACAACGTCGGGCGTTGCATGTTAGCATCGCCCTTTGACAGCACATACAGTCAGACGACGTCTGGTGTGGCATGCCCGCATGGCCCTTGTGCACCACATAGGGTGGGACGATGTCGCGCATGTCATTCCATTTTCGCCCTCGGAAAGCACACACTATCAAACTATGTCTGCCGTGGAATGACATCATCGCCCTTGCAATGCATACATGGTCGTACGACGTCACGTGCGGCATGCCATAATCTTCCTTGGACAACACACACAAATAGATGATGTTAGACGTGGCATGACCGCATGGTCCTTGGGAGGCACATACGGTCAGACAATATTGATCGTTGCATGTCATTATCGCCCTTGAAAAGCACACTCGATTGGACAACGTCGAGCGTGGCATGCCATCATCACCATAGGGCAGAACACAGGGTCGGACAATGTCGGGTGTGTGATGAAACCATCGTCCTTGGAAAGCATACATGGTTGAATGACGTTGGGCGTGGCATACCATCATAGCCCTTAGGTAGCACACACATCGGACAATGTCAGAGGTGGAATGCTATCGTTGCCCTTGGACAGCGCACACAGACGGACGTAGTTGGGCATGGCATGAAATTATCTCCCTTGGACTGCACACACGGTCGGACGATGAGGGGTGTGGCATGATATCATCTCCCTTGGGCAGCACACACGGTCGAACGACGTCTGGTGTAAAATGCCATCATTGCCCTTGGGTAGCACAAAAGGTCAGACTACGTTAGGGGTAGCATGCCATCATTCCCCTTGGAGAGTATACACTGTCTGACAACGTCGACCGGTGGCATGCCATCATTGGCCTTAGACAGTATAAAAGGTCGGACGACGTCAGGCGTTGCATATTTTAGCATCATTCTTGGACAGTACACACGGTCATACGACGTCGGGCGTGGCATGCCATCATCGCATTAAGACTGCACACACGGTCGAATGACGACGAGAATGACATACCATGATCGCCCTTGGGCAGCACACAGGGTCGTACTATATGGGGCGTGGCATGCCATCATCGCCTTTGGATAGCACACACACTCAGACGATGTCCGGCATGGCATACCAATATCGCTTTTGGACTGCATAAATGGTCACTCGATGTTGGACCAGGCATGCCATCATCTCCCTTGGGCAGCACACACAGTAGGATGATATCGGGCATGGCATGCCAGCATAGTACTTGGGCTTCACAAACGGTCTTACGACGTTGGGCATGGCATGCCATCATCGCCCCTGGAAAGCACACACTATTGAACTGCGTCAGTCGTGGCATGCCATCATCGGTCTTCATCATTTTTCTTAGACTACATGAACAGACATACTTCGTCGTGCATAGCATGCCTGCATGGACCTTGGGCAACACACACGGTGGACGACGTCAGTCATGGCATGCCATTATCTCCCTTGCCATGCATACACGTTAAGACGGCGTCAAGCAGGCATGCCATCATCGCCCTTGGAAATCACACATAGATAGATGACATCGGGCGTGGCATGACCGCATGATCCTTTTGCGGCACATACTGTCGGACTTGGTTGATCGTCGCATTCCATCATCGCCCTTGGACAACACACACGATTGGAGTACGTCCGGCGTGGCATGCCATTAGCACCCTACGCAAGCTCACGTGGTCGAACAATGTTGAGTATGGCATACAACTATAGACCTTGGGGAGCACACATTGTCGGACTATGTCGGGGGTGGCATTCCATTAATTCCCTAGGCTAGCACACACGGTTTGACGATGTCGGACTACGTCAGGCATGGCATGCCATCATCACCATGGGGCAGCACACAAGGTCGAACAATGTCGGGTGTGAGATACTACCATCGCCCTTGGAAGAACACATAGTTGAATGACGTCGGGTGTGGCATACCATCATATTTTCTAGGCAGCACACACGTCGGACGATGTCTGATGTGAAATGCTATGATTGCCCTTGGACAGCGCACACAGACAGACGTCATTGGGCGTGGCATGAAATCATCTCCCTTAGACTGCACACACGGTCGGACGATAAGGGGTGTGGCATGATATCATCTCCCTTGGGAAGCACACACGGTCGAATGACGTCGAGTGTAAAATGCCATCATTGTCTTTGGGTAGCACACAAGGTCAGACTACGTCAGCGGTAGCATGCCATCATTGCCCTTAGATAGTATAAAAGGTCGGACGACGTCAGGCATTGCATATTTTAGCATCGCCCTTGGACAATATACACGGTCATACGACGTCGGGCGTGGCATGCCATCATCGCATTTAGACTGCACACACGGTCGAATTACAACGAGAATGACATACCATTATTGCCCTTGGGCAGGACATAGGGTCGTACTACGTGGGGCATGGCTTGCCATCATCGCCTTTGGACAGCACACACAGTCAGACGATTTCTGGCATGGCATGCCATTATAACATTTGGACTGCATAAATGGTCACTCGACGTCAGGGGTGGCATGCCATCATCTCCTTTGGGCAGCACACACGGTAGGATGATGTCGGGCATGGCACGCCAGCATAGTACTTGGGTGTCACAAACGGTCTTACGACGTCAGGCCTGGCATGCCATCATCGCCCATGGAAAGCACACACTATCGAACTGCGTCAGACGTGGCATGCCATCATCGCCCTTCATCATTTCTCTTGGACAACACAAACAGTCATACAACGTAGTGCGTAGCATGCCCGCATTGACCTTGGGCAATACACACAGTGGACGACGTCGGCCGTGGCATGCCATTATCACCCTTGGGCAGCACACAGGGTTGAACGACGTCGGGCATATCATGGCATATTAGCCTATGGGAAGCATACATGATCGTACTACATCGAGATTGGCATGCCATCATCACCCTTGGACAACCCATACAGTTGGACGATGTTGGGCATGGCATGCCATCATATCCCTTGGAAAGCACACACTATAAGACTACGTCAGCCGTGGCATGCCATTATCCCCTTTGAAATACACACACGTTAAGACGGCGTCAGGCGTGGCATGCCATCATCGACCTTGGAAATCACACATAGATAGATGACATCGGGCGTGGCATGACCGCATGGTCCTTTTGCGGTATAAATGGGCGGACGAGGTTGATCGTTGCATACAATCATTGCCCTTGGACAGCACACACGATTGGACTACGTTGGGACTGGCATGGCATCATCACCCTACGCAAGCACACACGGTTGAATAATGTCGGGTGTGGCATGCAACCATAGACCTTGGGGAGCACACATTGTCGGACTACATCGGGGTTGGCATGCCATTAATTCCCTTGGATAGCACACACAGTTTGACAATGTCGAGCGATGGCATACGTTCATCGCCCTTAGACAATAAAAAGGTCGAAAGACGTCAGGCGTGGCATGTTAGCATCGCCTTTTCAAAGCACATACGGTCAGACGACGTCTGGCGTGGCATGCCCGCATGGCCTTTGGGCAGCACACACGGTCGGCCGATGTTGCGCATGGCATTCCATCATCGCCCTTGGAAAGCACACACTATAGCATTACATCAGCCGTGGAATGCCATCATCGCCCTTCGACATAACACACATATAGAAGACTTCAAGTATGGCAAGTCATCATAGCAATTTGAAAGCATACATAGTTAGAATACGTCGGGCGTGGCATGCCATCATCTCACTTGGATAGCACAAACAGTCATACGACTTCGTGCGTCGCATGCTTGCATGGAGCTTGAGCAACACACACGGTGGACAACGTCGGCCTTGGCATGACATCATCACCCTTGGACAGCACACAGGGTTGAACGACGTCGGGCATGACATGCCATCTTAGCCTATGGGAAGCATACATGGTCATACTACATCGAGCATGGCATGCCATCATCACTCTTGGAAAACACATATGGTTAGATGACGTTGGGCATGGCATTCCATCATATCCCTTGGAAAGCACAAAGGATATGACTACGTCACCCGTGGCATGCCATTATCTCCGTTGCAATGCTCACATGTTAAGACGGCGTCTGCCGTGGCATGCCATCATCGCCTTTGGAAATCACACATAGATAGATGACATCGGGCGTGGCATGACCGCATGGTCCTTTTGTGGCACATATGGTCGGACGAGGTTTATCGTCGCATACCATTATCGCCCTTGGACAACAACCACGATTGGACTACGTTGGGCGTGGCATGCAATCATCACCATAGGGCAGAAAACACGGTCGGACCATGTCGGGAATGCCATGTAATCATCGCGCTTGGTCAGCACACACGGTCGGACGACATCAAGCTTTGCATGCCTGCATGGCCCTTGGACAGCACAACGATCAGACTACATCGGGCGTCACTTGCCCACATGGACATTGGTCAGCACAAATAATCGAGCAATGTCGGGCCTTGCATGCCATCATCGCCTTTGGGTAGCACACACGGTTGGATGACGTCGGGCATGAGATGCCATCATCACCCTTGGGCAACACCCATGACCGAACTACGTCAGGCGTGGCATGCCAGCATGGCCCTAAGGAAGCATAAAGGGCAGACTACATCGTGCATGACATGTTATCATCGCCCTTGGACTGCACACACGGTCACACGACGTCGGGCATTACATGCCATCATCGCCCTTGGACACTATACACAGTCAAACAACGTCGGGCCTTGCATGTTATCATCGCCATTGAATGGAACACACGGTAAGATGATATCAGGAATGACATGCCCTCATATCCCTTGGGCATGACATACGGTCGAACGACGTCGGGCGTGTTATGATATTATCGCCCTTGTGCATCACAAATGGTCGGATGATGTCGGGCATGACATGCCATCATATCCCTTGTGCAGCACACACTGTCAGAAAAACTTCACGTGGCATGCCAACATGGACCTTGTGTATCGCACACGGTCGAATGACGTCGAGCTAGGCATGCCCTCATCGCCTTTGGACAACACACAAGGATCGACGACGTCGAGCGTGGCATGCTATTATCACCCTTAGAGTGAAAACATGGTCAAACGACATCGGAAATGGCATGTCATCATCGCCTTTCGACAACACACACAATCAGAGAATGTCGGACGTAGCATGTCATCATGACCCTTAGGCAGCGAACATAGTTGGACGATGTTAAGCGTGGAAAGCCATCATCGCCCTTGGAATGCACACAATTTTTGATGACATTGGGCGTGGCATGCCATCATAACCCTTGGACAAAACAGAACTAAAAAAAAGTTGGGCATGTCATGTAATCATTGCCCTTGGATAGCACACACGCACGGATGATGTTGAGTGTGCCATGACCCACATGGTCGTTCGATAGCACACACCGCCGGACAATATTGATTGTCGGATTCCTTAATAGCCCTTGGACAACACACACAATCGGACTACGTTAGTTGTGGCATGCCATCACCGACCTAGGACAAGACACACAGTAAGACGACGTCGTGCATTGCATGCCATCACCGCCCTTGGACTGCACACTCAGTCGAGCGACGCCAAATATGCCATGCAAGCATGGGACTTGGCAGCATAAACAGTCAGACGACGTCGAGTGTGGCATACCCACATGGTCCTTGGGCAGTACACACATTCTGACGATGTTGGGAGTGTTAGGACATCATCGGCCTTAGGCAACACAAAGGGTCAACCTACGTATGGCGTGGAATGCCTGCATGGACCTTCGTTAACACACACGGTCGGACAACGCGTGTGTTGCATGCCATCATCTCCCTTGGGAAGCACAAACTTTCGGACGATGTCGGGCATGACATTCCATCATCGCCCTTGGAAAGCACAGCGTGGCATGCCATCTTCACCCTTGGTAAGCATAAACGGTCGAACAACATCGAGCGTGTCATGGCATCATCGCCCTTGGAATTCACACATGGTCAGAAAACGTTGGGAGTGCATGCCATCATTGCCCTTGGAAAACACACATACAAACGTCTTCGGGTATGGCATACCATCATTGCCTTTGGACAACATAAACCGTCAGACGACGTCATGCGTGGCATGCCCATATGGTTCTTGGGTAGCACTCATAATCGGATGACGTTGGGCATGTCATGCAAAATTAGCCTTGAGAAGCATACACGGTTGAACTACGTCGGTCCTGGCATTCCATCATCTCCCTTCGACAAAACACACATATAGATGACATCAAGTATGGCATGTCATCGTAGTAATTTGACAGCATACACGGTTAGATGACATCGGGCGTGGCATGCCATCATCGCCCTACGAGGTCGGTAGCATGCCCGCATGGACCTTGGGCAACACACACTGTGGACAACATCGGCCATGGCATTTAATCATCACCCTTGGGTAGCACAAAGAGTCGAACAACGTCGCGAATCACACGCAATCTTAGCCTATGGGAAGCATGCAGGGTCGTACTACACCGGGCGCGGCATGCCATCATCACCATTGGCCAACACATATAGTTGGACGACGTTGGGCATGTCATTCCATCATATCCCTTGGAAAGCACACACTATAAGACTACATCAGCCGTGGCATGCCATTATCTCCCTTGCAATGCACACACGTTAAGACAACGTCAGGCGTGTCATGCCATCATCGCCCTTGGAAATCACACATAGATAGATGACATCGGGCGTGGCATGACCGCATGGCCCTTTTGAGGCACATACGGTCAGACGAGTTGATCGTCTCATACCATCATCACCCTTGGACAACACACACGATTGGACTACGTTGGGCGTGGCATGCCATCATTACCTTAGGCAAGCACACACGGTCGAACAATGTCCGGTGTGGCATACAATCATAGACCTTGGGGAGCACAAATTGTCGGTCTATGTTAGGGGTGGCATGCCATCAATTCCCTTTGATAGAACACACGGTTTGACGATGTGAGCGACAATATAAATGGTCGGAAGACGTCACGCCTTGCATGTTAGCATCGCCGTTTGCCTGCACATATGGTCAGATGACGTCGGGCGTGGCATGCCCGCATGTCCCTTGGGCAGCACACACAGTCGGACGACGTCGTGCATTGAATTCCATCATCGCCCTTGGAAAGCACACACTATCGCACTACGTCTGCCGTGGAATGCCATCATCGCCCCTGCAATGCATACACGATCGGCCGATGTCACACGTTGCATGCCATAATCTCCCTTGGACATCACATACAAATAGACAACGTTAGGCGTGGCATGATCTCATGGTCCTTTGGCAGCACATACGGTCAGACAACATTGATCGTTGCATGCCATTATCGCCCTTGGACAAAACGCATGATTGGACAACGTCGGGCATGGCATGCTATCATCACCATAGGGAAGCACACATGGTCGAACAATGTCGGGTGTGAGATGCAACCATCGCCCTTGAAAAGCACATAGTTGAATGACGTCAGGCGGTGCATACCATCATAGGTACTAGGCACCACACACGTCGGACGATCTCAGATATGGAATGTTATCGTTGCCCTTGGACAAAGCACACAGGCAGACGTCGTTCGGTGTGGAATGAAATCATGTCCCTTGGACTGAACACACGGTCGTACGATATTGGGTGTGGCATGATATCATCGCCCTTGGGCAGCACACGTGGTCGAAGAAAGTCGGGTTTAAAGCCATCATTGCCCTTGGGTAGCACACAAGGTCAGACTATGTCTGGGGTAGCATGCCATCATTGCCCTTAGAGAGCATATACGGTCAGACGACGTCAAGCGGTGGCATGCCATTATTGCCCTTAGACAGTATAAAAGGTCGGACGACGTCAGGCGTTGCATATGTTAGCATCCCCCTTGGACAGCATACACGGTCATACGAATTCGGTCGTGGCATGCCAGCATCACCCTTGGACAGCACACATGATCAGGCGACATTGAGCATAAGAAGCAATAATTGCCCTGGGGCAGCATACAATATCGTACATACGTCGGGCGTGGCATGCCATCATCGCATTTAGACTGCAGAAACCATCAAATAACGACGAGAATGATATACCATTATCGCCCTTTGGCAGCACACAGGGTCGTATTACATAGGACGAGGAATGCCATCATCGCCTTTGGACAGCACACACATTCAGATGATGTCCGGCATGGCATGCCATTATCGCTTTTGGACTGCATAAATGGTCTGTCGACGTTGAGCGTGGCATGCCATCATCGCCCTTGGGAAGCAAACATGGTAGGATGACGTCGGGCATGGCATGCCGGCATAGTACTTGGGCGTCACACACGGTCTTACGACGTCGGGCATGGCATGCCATCATCGCCCATGGAAACTACACACTATCAAACTGCATCAGCCGTGGCATGCCTTCATCGCCCTTCGACAAAACACACCTATAGATGATATCAAGTATGACAAGTCATCATATCAATTTGACAGCATACACGGTTAGAAGACGTCGGGCGTAGCATGCCATCATTTCTCTTGGACAACACAAATAGTCATACGACGTCATGCGTAGCATGCCCGCATGGACCTTGGGCAACACACACGGTGGACGACGTTGGCCGTGGCATGCCATTATCACCCTTAGGCAGCACACAGGGTCGAACGACGGCGGGCATGTCATGCTATATTAGCCTATGGGAAGCATACAGGGTCGTACTACATCGAGCTTTGCATGCCATCATCACCCTTGGACAACACATACAGTTTGACGACATTGGGCATGGCATTTCATCATATCCCTTTGAAAGCACACACTATTAGACTACGTCAGCCATGGCATGCCATTATCTCCCTTGCAATGCACACGCGTTAAGACGGCATCAGGTGTGGCATGCCATCATCGCCCTTCAAAATCACACATAGATAGATGACATCGGGCGTGGCATGACCGCATGGTCCTTTTGCGGCATATATGGTCGGACGAGGTTGATTGTCGCATAGATTCACCGTCCTTGGACAAAACACACAATTGGACTACATTGGGCCTAGCATGGCATCATCACCCTACGCAAACACACACAGTCGAATAATGTCGGGTGTGTCATGCAACCATAGACCATGGGGAGCACATATTGTCAGACTACATCAGGGGTGGCATTCCATTAATTACCTTGGATAGCACTCACAGTTTGACAATGTCGAGCGATGGCATACCATCATCGCCGTTAGATAATAAAATGGTTGGAAGACGTCAGGCGTGGCATGTTAGCATCGCCTTTGAATGACATATGGCATTCCATCACCGCATGGCCTTTGGGCAGCCATCACGTCACGACTTCATGGAATGCCCATAGCAATTTGACAGCCATGACTTCGTCAATGGATGACGACGTATACGTGCATGCTTGCAGCATACACTGGACGACGTCGTCCTTGGCGTGCAAGGTCGAACGACGTCATGACTTGCTTGCTATTGGGCATACAGCTGGACGACATCGTCCTTGGCATGCCATCATCACCCTTGGACAACACATATGGTTGGACGACGTTGGGCATGGCATTCCATCATATCCCTTGGAAAGAACACACTATAAGACTACGTCAGTCGTGGCATGCCATTATCTCCCTTGCAATGCACACTCGTTAAGACGGCGTCAGGCGTGGCATGCCGTCATCGCCTTTGGAAATCACACATAGATAGATGACATCGGGTGTGGCATGACCGCATGGTCGTCTTGCAGCACATACGGTCGGACGAGGTTGATCGTCGCATACCATCATCGCCCTTGGACAACAACCACGATTGGAGTACATCGGACATGGCATGCAATCATCACCGTAGGGCAGAACACACGGTCGGACAATGTCGGGTGTGAGATGCAACCATCGGCCTTGGAAAGCACACATGGTTGAATAACGTCGGGTGTGGCATACCATCATAGCCCCTAGGCAGCACACATGTCGGACAATGTCAGATGTGGAATGCTATCATTGACCTTGGATAGTGCACACAGACGGACGTCGTTGGGCATGGCATGAAATCATCTCCCTTGGACTGCACACACGGTTGAACTACGTTGGGTGTGCCATGTTTTCATCGCCCTTGGGTAACACACACGATCGTATGACGTCGGGAATTGCATGCCGCCATTGTACTTTCAAAGCATAATCACATGGAAGATGTCGGGTGTGGCATGTTATCATCGCCCTTGGACAGCACACATAATCGGATGACGTCAGGCGTGGCATGCCGGCATGGCCCTTGGGCAGCACACAGTAGGATGACGTCAAGTGTGACATGCTATAATCGCCATTGGCTAACACACATGGTCATACGACGTCAGGCTTGAAATTTCATCATAGCCCTTGGGCAACACATGTTGTCAGACATTTTCGAGAGTGACATGCAATCATCGCCCTTGGGCAACACACATGGTCAGACGACTTTGAGCGTGGCATGCCATTATTGCCCATGGATAGTATACATGATTGGACGACATCGGGCATGCCACATTATCATCTTCCGTTGAAACCACGCACGGCCGGATGACGTCGAGAATTGCATACTCATATGGCACTTGGGCAGCACACACGATATACGAAGTCGACTGTGGCATGCAATCATCGACCTAGGTCAGTGCACATGATCGAACGATGTTGGGAATGACATGGCATCATCGACATTGGGCAGCAGAAAGAGTGGGACTACATCAAGCATAGCATTCCATCATCGCTCTTGGAAAACACACATAGTCGCGCATGGCATGCCATCATCGCTATTTGACACCATACACGGTTGGACGACGTTGGGCGTGGAATGTTATCATTTCCCATGGAAAGAACCCAAGGTCGGGCAACGTCAAGCGTGGCATTCTCGCATTGCCATTGGGCTATACACGAGGTCGGAAGACGTCGGGCCTGACATGATATCATAGCTCTTTGACAGCACACGGTCGAATGACGTCGGGTGTGGCATGCACGAATAGCCCTTGGGTAACATACACGGTCGGAAAATGTTAGGCATTGCATGCCATCATTGCCTTTGGATAGCACACACGATTGGACGACGCCGAGCGTAACATGCAATCATTTCCCTTGAAAAGCACACACGATTAGACGACTTTGGGCGTGGCATTCCATCATCGCCGTTTGAATGCACACACGGTCGAACGAAATCTGGAGTGTTTTTCCATCGTCGCCCTAGGGCACAATACACAGTAGGACGACGTCGGGCATGGCATGGCATCATCACCCTTGGACTGCACAAACGGTCGGATGACGTCAAGCATGGCATGCCCACCTGGGACATGGGCAGTACACACAATTCGACGTAGAGTGTCTCATGCCACCATTGCATTTGGGCATCACAGGCAGTTGGACAACGTCGAGTGGGGTATGCCATCATCGCCCTTTGACACCAAAAGTGGTCGAACAATGTGGGATGTTCATGTTATCATCGTCCTTGGACAGAACACACAGTCTAACAACATCGGGCGTGGCATGCGTGCATGGACCTTGTGCAGCACGCACGGTCTGATGACGTCTGTGTGGCATGCCATTATCTCTCTTGGGAATCACACACGGTCGGAAGACGTCTGGCGTGGAAAGCCATCATCACCGTTTGACAGCATAAAATGTAAGACTACGTCGGGCGTGCCATGTTGTCATCGCCTTTTGTCAGCATACACAGTCGGACGACATCAATCGTAGCATTCCTTCATGGCCCTTGGGCAACACATACGGTCTGACCACGTCAGGCGTGGCAAACCATCATAGAAATTGGGCAGCACACATGATGGGATGACGTCGGGCTTGACATGCCATCATCGCCCTTGTGAAGCACAATGTTCGGACTATATCGGGCATGGAATGCCCACATGAGCGTTGGGAAGCACCCACCCTAAGATAATGTCGGGCGTGGCATGCCATCATCGCCCTTGCGCATCATACACATTTGGATGATGTCAAGCATGGCATTCCATCATCACCCTTGGGCAGCATGTACGATCTGACTACGTCAGGCGTGGCATGCCAGCATGGCCCTTTGGCAGCACACTAGGTGGACTACATCGGGCATGTCATTTCATCATCGCCCTTGGACAACACACACGGTGCACGATGTCGAGCATGGTATGCCATCATCCCTCTTGGACACCATAGACTGCGGACGACGTTGGCGTGGCATGTTATTATCTCCCTTGAGCAGAACATACAGTCAGACGATGTCGGGCATTGCATGCCCGCATAGCAATTGGGAAGGACACATTGTCGAACGACATCGTGCGTGACATGATATCATCGCCCTTGGACATCACACACGGTCAGAAGATGTCAGGCGTGGCATGCCTATATTTCCCTTAGATAGCATACGGTTGGCTAAAGTCGGGCGTGGCATGCCATCATCTCCATTGGGAACCACACATGATCGGATGACGTTGGGCGTTACATGCCATCATAGCCCTATAGCAGCACACACAGTTACAATACTTTAGGCATGGCATACCCACATGGTCCTTGGGAAGCACACATGGTCAGATGACGTCGAGCATGGCATGCCATAATCGCCATTAGACAGCACACGCGGATGTACGGTGTCGAGCATGGCATGTCATGATCGACCTTTGAATGCACACATGGTCAAACGACGTCGGACATGGCATGCCATCATTACCCTTGGACAAAACACACAATAGGACTGTATCAAACGTGGCATGTTAACATTGCCCTTTGGTAGCGCACACGTTCGGATGACGCCGAGCATGGCAAGATCATCAATTCCCTTGGAATGCACACACGGTCGAATGACGTTGGGCGTGGCATGCCATCATAACCTTGAACAACACACAAATACAAACAACGTCGGGCATGGCATGGCCTTATCTCCCTTGGACAACACACACGATCGTATGATGTCGAGTGTGACATTACCGCATAGTCCTTAGGCACAACACACAGTCGGACGACGATGATAGTTGAACGCCATCATATACCTTGGATAAGACACACCATGGGACTACGTCAGTCGTTGCATGCCATCATCGCCGTAGGATAGCACACAGAGTATGACGACATCGAGCGTGGTATTCCATCATCGTGCTTTAATACCATACATGGTCGTACGATGGCCGGCGTGGCATGTTATCATCTCCATTGGAGAGAACACACGGTCGGACAACATCTGGCGTTGTATGCCTGTATAGCGCTTGGGCAGCACACACGTTTAGACGACGTCGGGCATGACATGATATATTGGCCAACAAATAGCACACAAAGAAAAATAACATTAGGTATGGCATGTAATGATCACCCTTGGATAGAACACACGGTCGGATGACATCGTGCATGGCGTGTCTGCATGGTCCCATGGAAGCACACGATCGGACGACGTCGATCGTAACATGCAATCATCACCCTTGGAAAATACATATGGTCGAACGACGTTGGGTGGCATACCATCATCGTCTTTGGATAGCACACACGGTCGGACGACGTGTGAGCATGACATCCCATCATCGCACTTGGGCAGCACACATGGTCGTGCTACATCGGGATTGGCATGCAATCATCGCCTTTGGACAGCACACACGATCGGATTACGTCAGGCGTGGCATGCGATTCCCTCCCTTGGACTGCATAAACGGTCAGACAACATCGTGCATAGAACGCAATTATACCCTTGGAATGCACATACGATGTCGTGCGGTGGCATACCATAATCGTCCTTAGACAATAAAATGGTTGGACAACGTCGGGCGTTGCATCTTTGCATCGCCCTTTGACAGCACATACGGTCAGACGATGTCTGGCGTGGCATGCCCGCATGGCCCTTGTGCACCACATAGGGTGGGACGATGTCGCGCATGTCATTCCATTTTCGCCCTCGGAAAGCACACACTATCAAACTATGTCAGCCGTGGAATGACATCATCGCCCTTGCAATGCATACACGGTCGTACGACGTCACGCGTGGCATGCCATAATCTTTCTTGGACAATACACACAAATAGACGACGTTAGACATGGGATGACCGCATGGTCCTTGGGAGGCACATACGGTCAGACAATATTGATCGTTGCATACCATTATCGCCCTTGGAAAGCACACACGATTGGACTACGTCGGGCATGGCATGCCATCATCACCATAGGGCAGAACACAGGGTCGGACAATGTCGGGTGTGAGATGCAACCATCGTCCTTGGAAAGCATACATGGTTGAATGACGTTGGGCGTGTCATACCATCATAGCCCTTAGGTAGCACACACATCGGACAATGTCAGAGGTGGAATGCTATCGTTGCCCTTGGACAGCGCACACAGACGGACGTAGTTATGCGTGGCATGAAATTATCTCCCTTGGACTGCACACACGGTCAGACGATAAGGGGTGTGGCATGATATCATCTCCCTTGGGCAGCACACACGGTCGAACGACGTCTGGTGTAAAATGCCATCATTGCCCTTGGGTAGAACAAAAGGTCAGACTACGTCAGGGGTAGCATGCCATCATTCCCCTTGGAGAGTATACACTGTCTGACAACGTCGACCGGTGGCATGCCATCATTGGCCTTAGACAGTATAAAAGGTCGGACGACGTCAGGCATTGCATATTTTAGCATCGTTCTTGGATAGCACACACGGTCATACGACGTCGGGCGTGGCATGCCATCATCGCATTAAGACTGCACACACGGTCGAATGACGACGAGAATGACATACCATGATCGCCGTTGGGCAGCACAAAGGGTCATACTACATGGGGCGTGGCATGCCATCATCGCCTTTGGATAGCACACACACTCAGACGATGTCCGCCATGGCATGCCATTATTGCTTTTGGACAGCATAAATGGTCACTCGACGTTAGACGAGGCATGCCATCATCTCCCTTGGGCAGCACACACAGTAGGATGATATCGGGCATGGCATGCCTGTATAGTACTTGGGCTTCACAAACGGTCTTACGACGTCGGGCATGGCATGCCATCATCGCCCCTGGAAAGCACACACTATTGAACTGCGTCAGTCGTGGCATGCCATCATCGGTCTTCATCATTTGTCTTAGACTACACAAATAGACATACTTCGTCGTGGATAGCATGCCTGCATGGACCTTGGGCAACACACACGGTGGACGACGTCAGTCATGGCATGCCATTATCTCCGTTGCCATGCATACACGTTAAGACGGCATCAGGCAGGCATGCCATCATCGCCCTTGGAAATCACACATAGATAGATGACATCGGGCATGACATGACCGCATGATCCTTTTGTGGCACATACTGTCGGACTAGGTTGATCGTCGCATTCCATCATCGCCCTTGGACAACACACACGATTGGAGTACGTCCGGCGTGGCATGCCATTAGCACCCTACGCAAGCTCACGTGGTCGAACAATGTCGAGTATGGCATACAACTATAGACCTTGGGGAGCACACATTTTCAGACTATGTCGGGGGTGGCATTCCATTAATTCCCTAGGCTAGCACACACGGTTTGACGATGTCGGACTACGTCGGGCATGGCATGCCATCATCACCATGGGGCAGCACACAAGGTCGAACAATGTCGGGTGTGAGATACTACCATCGCCCTTGGAAGAACACATAGTTCAATGACGTCGGGTGTGGCATACCATCATATTTTCTAGGCAGCACACACGTCGGATGATGTCTAATGTGGAATGCTATGATTGCCCTTGGACAGCGCACACAGACAGACGTCGTTGGGCGTGGCATGAAATCATCTCCCTTAGACTGCACACATGGTCGGACGATAAGGGGTGTGGCATGATTTCATCTCCCTTGGGAAGCACACACGGTCGAACGACGTCGAGTGTAAAATGCCATCATTGTCTTTGGGTAGCACACAAGGTCAGACTACGTCAGCGGTAGCATGCCATCATTGCCCTTAGATAGTATAAAAGGTCGGACGACGTCAGGAGTTGCATATTTTAGCATCGCCCTTGGACAACATACACGGTTATACGACGTCGGGCGTGGCATGCCATCATCGCATTTAGACTGCACACACGGTCAAATGACAACGAGAATGACATACCATTATTGCCCTTGGGCAGGACACAGGGTCGTACTACGTGGGGTATGGCTTGCCATCATCGCCTTTGGTCAGCACACACAGTTAGAAGATTTCCGGCATGGCATGCCATTATCACATTTGGACTGCATAAATGGTCACTCGACGTCAGGGGTGGCATGCCATCATCTCCTTTGGGCAGCACACACGGTAGGATGATGTCGGGCATGGCACGCCAGCATAGTACTTGGGTGTCACAAATGGTCTTACGACGTCAGGCATGGCATACCATCATCGCCCATGGAAAGCACACACTATCGAACTGCGTCAGACGT
This sequence comes from Solanum chilense, assembly GCA_032847665.1. Lineage (NCBI taxonomy): Eukaryota > Viridiplantae > Streptophyta > Magnoliopsida > Solanales > Solanaceae > Solanum > Solanum chilense. Next base: position 10,160,558 of record CM064968.1, on the reverse strand, counting down.
GGCATGCCATCATCGCCCTTCATCATTTCTCTTGGACAACACAAACAGTCATACAACGTAGTGCGTAGCATGCCCGCATTGACCTTGGGCAATACACACAGTGGACGACGTCGGCCGTGGCATGCCATTATCACCCTTGGGCAGCACACAGGGTTGAACGACGTCGGGCATGTCATGGCATATTAGCCTATGGGAATCATACATGATCGTACTACATCGAGCTTGGCATGCCATCATCACCCTTGGACAACACATACAGTTGGACGATGTTGGGCATGACATACCATGATATCCCTTGGAAAGCACACACTATAAGACTACGTCATCCGTGGCATGCCATTATCCCCTTTGAAATACACACACGTTAAGACGGCGTCAGGCGTGGCATGCCATCATCGACCTTGGAAATCACACATAGATAGATGACATCGGGCGTGGCATGACTGCATGGTCCTTTTGCGGTATAAATGGGCGGACGAGGTTGATCGTTGCATACAATCATTGCCCTTGGACAGCACACACGATTGGACTACGTTGGGACTGCCATGGCATTATCACCCTACGCAAGCACACACGGTTGAATAATGTCGGGTGTGGCATGCAACCATCGACCTTGGGGAGCACACATTGTCGGACTACATCGGGGTTGGCATGCCATTAATTCCCTTGGATAGCACACACGGTTTGACGATGTCGAGCGATGGCATACCATCATCGCCCTTAGACAATAAAAAGGTCGGAAGACGTCAGGCGTGGCATGTTAGCATCGCCTTTTCAAAGCACATACGGTCAGACGACGTCTGGCGTGGCATGCCCGCATGGCCTTTGGGCAGCACACACGGTCGGCCGATGTTGCGCATGGCATTCCATCATCGCCCTTGGAAAGCACACACTATAGCATTACATCAGCCGTGGAATGCCATCATCGCCCTTCGACATAACACACATATAGAAGACTTCAAGTATGGCAAGTCATCATAGCAATTTGACAGCATACACAGTTAGAATAAGTCGGGCGTGGCATGCCATCATCTCACTTGGATAGCACAAACAGTCATACGACTTCGTGCGTCGCATGCTTGCATGGAGCTTGAGCAACACACACGGTGGACAACGTCGGCCTTGGCATGACATCATCACCCTTGGGAAGTACACAGGGTTGAACGACGTCGGGCATGACATCCATCTTAGCCTATGGGAAGCATACGGGGTCGTACTACATCGAGCGTGGCATGCCATCATCACTCTTGGACAACATATATCGAGCGTGGCATGCCATCATCACTCTTGGACAACATATATGGTTAGATGACGTTGGGCATGGCATTCCATCATATCCCTTGGAAAGCACAAAGGATATGACTACGTCACCCGTGGCATGCCATTATCTCCGTTGCAATGCTCACACGTTAAGACGGCATCTGCCATGGCATGCCATCATCGCCTTTGGAAATCACACATAGATAGATGACATCGGGCGTGGCATGACCGCATGGTCCTTTTGTGGCACATATGGTCGGACGAGGTTGATCGTCGCATACCATTATCACCCTTTGACAACAACCACGATTGGACTACATTGGGCATGGCATGCAATCATCACCATAGGGCAGAAAACACGGTCGGACCATGTCGGGAATGCCACGTAATCATCGCGCTTGGTCAGCACACACGGTCTGACAACATCAAGCTTTTCATGCCTGCATTGCCCTAGGACAGCACAACGATCTGACTACATCGGGCGTCACTTGCCCACATGGACATTGGTCAGCACAAATAATCGAGCAATGTCGAGCCTTGCATGCCATCATCGCCTTTGGGTATCACACACGGTTGGATGACGTCGGGCATGAGATGCCATCATCGCCCTAGGGCAACTCCCATGACCGAACTACGTCAGGCGTGGCATGCCAGCATGGCCCTAAGGAAGCATAAAGGGCAGACTACATCGTGCATGACATGTTATCATCGCCCTTGGACTGCACACACGGTCAAACAACGTTGGGCATTGCATGCCATCATCGCCCTTGGACACTATACACGGTCAAACAACGTCGGGCGTTGCATGTTATCATCGCCATTGAATGGAACACACGGTAAAATGATATCAGGAATGACATGCCCTCATATCCCTTGGGCATGACATACGGTCGAACGACGTCGGGCGTGTTATGATATTATCGCCCTTGTGCATCACAAACGGTCGGATGATGTCGGGCATGACATGCCATCATATCCCTTGTGCAGCACACACTGTCAGAAAAACTTCACGTGGCATGCCAACATGGACCTTGTGTATCACACACGGTCGAATGACGTTGAGCTAGGCATGCCCTCATCACCTTTGGACAACACACAAGGATCGACGACGTCGAGCGTGGCATGTCATTATCACCCTTAGAGTGAAAACATGGTCAAACGACATCGGAAATGGCATGTCATCATCTCCTTTCGATAACACACACAATCAGACAATGTCGGACGTAGCATGTCATCATGACCCTTAGGCAGCGAACATAGTTGGACGATGTTAAGCGTGGAAAGCCATCATCGCCCTTGGAATGCACACAATTTTTGATGACATTGGGCGTGGCATGCCATCATAACCCTTGGACAAAACACAACTAAAAATAAGTTTGGCATGTCATGTAATCATTGCCCTTGGATAGCACACACGCACGGATGATGTTGAGTGTGCCATGACCCACATGGTCGTTCGATAGCACACACCGCTGGACAATGTTGATTGTCGGATTCCTTAATAGCCCTTGGACAACACACACAATCGGACTACGTTAGTTGTGTCATGCCATCATCGACCTAGGATAAGACACACAGTAAGACGACGTCGGGCATTGCATGCCATCACCGCCCTTGGACTGCACACTCAGTCGAACGACGCCAAATGTGCCATGCAAGCATGGGACTTGGCAGCATAAACAGTCGGAAGACGTCGAGTGTGGCATACCCACATGGTCCTTGGGCAGTACACACATTCTGACGATGTTGGGAGTGTTAGGACATCATCGGCCTTAGGCAACACAAAGGGTCAACCTACGTATGGCGTGGCATGCCTGCATGGACCTTCGTTAACACACACGGTCGGACAACGCGTGTGTTGCATGCCATCATCTCCCTTGGGAAGCACAAACTTTCGAACGATGTCGGGCGTGACATTCCATCATCGCTCTTGGAAAGCACAGCGTGGCATGCCATCTTCACCCTTGGTAAGCATAAACGGTCGAACAACATCGAGCGTGACATGGCATCATCTCCCTTGGAATTCACACATGGTCAGAAGACGTTAGGAGTGCATGCCATCATTGCCCTTGGACAACACACACATACAAATGTCTTCGGGTGTGGCATACCATCATTGCCTTTGGACAACATAAACGGTCAGACGACGTCATGCGTGGCATGCCCATATGGTTCTTGGGTAGCACTCATAATCGGACGACGTTGGGCATGTCATGCAAAATCATCCTTGAGAAGCATACACGGTTGGACTACGTCGGTCCTGGCATTCCATCATCTCCCTTCGACAAAACACACATATAGACGACATCAAGTATGGCATGTCATCATAGTAATTTGACAGCATACACGGTTAGATGACATCGGGCGTGGCATGCCATCATCGCCCTTGGACAACACAAACAGAAATACGAGGTCGGTAGCATGCCCGCATGGACCTTGGGCAACACACACTGTGGAAAACATCGGCCGTGGCATTTAATCATCACCCTTGGGCAGCACACAGAGTCGAACGACGTCGGGAATCACACGCAATCTTAGCCTATGAGAAGCATGCAGGGTCGTACTACACCGGGCGCGGCATGCCATCATCACCATTGGCCAACACATATGGTTGGACGACGTTGGGCATGTCATTCCATCATATCCCTTGGAAAGCACACACTATAAGACTACATCAGCCATGGCATGCCATTATCTCCCTTGCAATGCACACACGTTAAGACGACGTCAGGCGTGTCATGCCATCATCGCCCTTGGAAATCACACATAGATAGATGACATCGGGCGTGGCATGACCGCATGGCCCTTTTGAGGCACATACGGTCAGACGAGTTGATCGTCTCATACCATCATCACCCTTGGACAACACACACGATTGGACTACGTTGGGCGTGGTATGCCATCATTACCTTAGGCAAGCACACACGGTCGAACAATGTCCGGTGTGGCATACAATCATAGACCTTGGGGAGCACACATTGTCAGTCTATGTTAGGGGTGGCATGCCATCAATTCCCTTTGATTGAACACACGGTTTGACGATGTGAACGACAATATAAATGGTCGAACGACGTCACGCCTTGCATGTTAGCATCGCCGTTTGACTGTACATACGGTCAGATGACGTCGGGTGTGGCATGCCCGCATGGCCCTTCGGCAGCACACACAGTCGGAAGACGTCGTGCATTGAATTCCATCATCACCCTTGGAAAGCACACACTATCGCACTACGTTAGCCGTGGAATGCCATCATTGCCCCTGCAATGCATACACGATCGTCCGATGTCACACGTTGCATGCCATAATCTCCCTTGGACATCACATACAAATAGACAACGTTAGGCGTGGCATGATCTCATGGTCCTTTGGCGGCACATACGGTCAGACAACATTGATCGTTGCATGCCATTATCGCCCTTTGACAGCATGCATGATTGGACAATGTCGGGCATGGCATGCCATCATCACCATAGGGAAGCACACATGGTCGAACAATGTCGGGTGTGAGATGCAACCATCGCCCTTGAAAAGCACATAGTTGAATGACGTCAGGCGGTGCATACCATCATAGGTACTAGGCACCACACACGTCGGACGATCTCAGATATGGAATGTTATCATTGCCCTTGGACAAAGCACACAGGCAGACGTCGTTCGGTGTGGAATGAAATCATGTCCCTTGGACTGAACACACGGTCGTACGATATTGGGTGTGGCATGATATCATCGCCCTTGGGCAGCACACGCAGTCAAACAAAGTCGTGTTTAAATGCCATCATTGCCCTTGGGTAGCACACAAGGTCAGACTATGTCAGGGGTAGCATGCCATCATTGCCCTTAGAGAGCATACACGGTCAGACGACGTCGAGTGGTGGCATGCCATTATTGCCCTTAGACAGTATAAAAGGTCGGACGACGTCAGGCGTTTCATATGTTAGCATCCCCCTTGGACAGCATACACGGTCATACGAATTCGGCCGTGGCATGCCAGCATCACCCTTGGACAGCACACACGATCAGGCGACATCGAGCATAAGAAGCAATAATTGCCCTGGGGCAGCATACAATATCGTACATACGTCGGGCGTGGCATGCCATCATCGCATTTAGACTGCAGAAACCATCAAATAACGACGAGAATGACATACCATTACCGCCCTTCGGCAGGACACAGGGTCGTATTACGTAGGACGAGGAATGCCATCATCGCCTTTGGACAGCACACACAGTCAGATGATGTCCGGCATGGCATGCCATTATCTCTTTTGGACTGCATAAATGGTCAGTCGACGTTGAGCGTGGCATGCCATCATCGCCCTTGGGAAGCACACATGGTAGGATGACGTTGGGCATGGCATGCCGGCATAGTACTTGGGCATCACACACGGTCTTACGACGTCGGGCATGGCATGCCATCATTGCCCATGGAAACTACACACTATCAAACTGCGTCAGCCGTGGCATGCCTTCATCGCCCTTCGACAAAACACACCTATAGATGATGTCAAGTACGACACGTCATCATATCAATTTGACAGCATACACGGTTAGAAGACGTCGGGCGTAGCATGCCATCATTTCTCTTGGACAACATAAATAGTCATACGATGTCGTGCGTAGCATGCCCGCATGGACCTTGGGCAACACACACGGTGGACGACGTTGGCCGTGGCATGCCATTATCACCCTTGGGCAGCACACAGGGTCGAACGACGGCGGGCATGTCATGCCATATTAGCCTATGGGAAGCATACAGGGTCGTACTACATCGAGCTTTGCATGCCATCATCACCCTTGGACAACACATACAGTTTGACGACGTTGGGCATGGCATTTCATCATATCCCTTGGAAAGCATACACTATTAGACTACGTCAGCCGTGGCATGCCATTATCTCCCTTGCAATGCACACGCGTTAAGACGGCGTCAGGAGTGGCATGCCATCATCGCCCTTCAAAATCACACATAGATAGATGACATCGGGCGTGGCATGACCGCATGGTCCTTTTGCGGCATATACGGTCGGACGAGGTTGATTGTCGCATAGATTCATCGTCCTTGGACAAAACACACAATTGGACTACATTGGGCCTAGCATGGCATCATCACCCTACGCAAACACACACAGTCGAATAATGTCTGGTGTGTCATGCAACCATAGACCTTGGGGAGCGCACATTGTCAGACTACATCAGGGGTGGCATGCCATTAATTCCCTTGGATAGCACTCACAGTTTGACAATGTCGAGCGATGGCATACCATCATCGCCGTTAGATAATAAAATGGTCGAAAGACGTCAGGCGTGGCATGTTAGCATCGCCTTTTGAATGCACATACGGTCAGACGACGTCTGGCGTGGCATGACCGCATGGCCTTTGGCAAGCACACACGATCAGGCGACGTCGCGCATGGCATTCCATCATCACTCTTAGAAAGCACACACTATCACACATCGTCAGCCGTGGAATGCCATCATCGCCCTTCTACATAACACACATATAGATGACTTCAAGTATGGAATGTCATCATAGCAATTTGATAGCATACACAGTTAGACGACGTCGGGCGTGGCGTGCCATCAATTGTCTTGGACAACACAAACAGTCATACGACGTCATACGTAGCATGCTTGCATGGACCTTGGGCAACACACACGCTGGACGACGTCGTCCTTGGCATGCCATCATCACCCTTGGGCAGCACACAAGGTCGAACGATGTCGGGCATGACTTGCCATCATAGCCTATTGGAAGCATACAAGGTCGTACTACATAGAGTGGCATGCCATCATCACCCTTGGACAACACATATGGTTGGACGACGTTGCGCATGGCATTCCATCATATCCCTTGGAAAGAACACACTATAAGACTACGTCAGCCGTGGCATGCCATTATCTCCCTTGCAATGCACACTCGTTAAGATGGCGTCAGGCGTGGCATGCCGTCATCGCCTTTGGAAATCACACATAGATAGATGACATCGGGTGTGGCATGACCGCATGGTCCTCTTGCAGCACATACGGTTGGACGAGGTTGATCGTCGCATACCATCATCGCCCTTGGACAACAACCACGATTGGACTACATCGGGCATGGCATGCAATCATCACCGTAGGGCAGAACACACGGTCGGACAATGTCGGGTGTGAGATGCAACCATCGGCCTTTGAAAGCACACATGGTTGAATGACGTCGGGTGTGGCATACCATCATAGCCCCTAGGCAGCACACACGTCGGACGATGTCAAATGTGGAATGCTATCATTGCCCTTGGATAGTGCACACGGACGGACGTCGTTGGGCATGGCATGAAATCATCTCCCTTGGACTGCACACATGGTTGAACTACGTCGGGTGTGCCATGTTATCATCGCCCTTGGGTAACATACACGATCGTATGACGTCGGGAATTGCATGCCGCCATTGCACTTTCAAAGCATAATCACTTAAAAGATGTCGGGTGTGGCATGTTATCATCGCCCTTGGACAGCACACATAATCGAATGATGTCGGGCGTGGCATGCCGGCATGGCCCTTGGGCAGCACACGGTAGGATGACGTCAAGTGTGACATGCTATAATCGCCATTGGCCAACACACATGGTCATACGACGTCAGGCTTGAAATTTCATCATAGCCCTTGGGCAACACATGTTGTCAGACATTTTCGAGAGTGACATGCAATCATCGCCCTTGGGCAACACACATGGTCAGACGACTTTGAGCGTGGCATGCCATTATTGCCCATGGATAGTATACATGATTGGACGACATCGGGCATGCCACATTATCATCTTCCATTGAAACCACACACGGCCGGATGACGTCGAGAATTACATACTCGTATGGCACTTGGGCAGCACACACAATATACGAAGTCGACTGTGGCATGCCATCATCGACCTAGGTCAGTGCACATGATCGAACGATGTTGGGAATGGCATGGCATCATCGACATTGGGCAGCAGAAAGAGTGGGACTACATCAAGCATAGCATTCCATCATCGCTCTTGGAAAACACACACAGTCGAGCATGGCATGCCATCATCGCTATTTGACACCATACACGGTCGGACGACGTTGGGCGTGGAATGTTATCATTTCCCATGGAAAGAACACAAGGTCGGGCGACGTCGAGCGTGGCATTCTCGCATTGCCATTGGGCTGTACACGAGGTCGAAAGACGTCGGGCCTGACATGATATCATAGCTCTTTGACAGCACACGGTCGAATGACGTCGGGTGTGGCATGCACGAATAGCCCTTGGGTAACATACACGGTCGGAAAATGTTAGGCATTGCATGCCATCATTGCCTTTGGATAGCACACACGATTGGACGACGCCGAGCGTAACATGCAATCATTGCCCTTGAAAAGCACACACGATTAGACGACTTTGGGCGTGGCATTCCATCATCGCCGTTTGAATGCACACACGGTCGAACAAAATCTGGAGTGTTTTTCCATCATCACCCAAGGGCACAACACACAGTAGGACGACGTCGGGCATGGCATGCCATCATCGCCCTTGGACTGCACAAACGGTCGGATGACGTCAAGCATGGCATGCCCGCCTGGGACATGGGCAGTACACACAATTCGACGTAGAGTGTCTCATGCCACCATTGCATTTGGGCATCACAGGAAGTTGGACAACGTCGAGTGGGGTATGCCATCATCACCCTTGGGAAGCACAAACAGTCGAACGACATCGGGCGTGGTATGCCATCATCGCCCTTTGACACCAAAAGTGGTCAAACAATGTGGGGTGTTCATGTTATCATCGTCCTTGGACAGAACACACAGTCTAACAACATCGGGCGTGGCATGCGTGCATGGACCTTGTGCAGCACGCACGGTCTGATGACGTCTGTGTGGCATGCCATCATCTCCCTTGGGAATCACACACGGTCGGAAGACGTGTGGCGTGGAAAGCCATCATCATCGTTTGACAACATAAAATGTAAGACTACGTCGGGCGTGCGATGTTGTCATCGCCTTTTGTCAGCATACACAGTCGGACGACATCAATCGTAGCATTCCTTCATGGCCCTTGGGCAACAAATACGGTCTGACCACGTCGGGCGTGGCAAACTATCATAGAAATTGGGCAGCACACACGATGGGATGACGTCGGGCTTGACATGCCATCATCGCCCTTGTGAAGCACAATGATCGGACTATATCGGGCATGGAATGCCCACATGAGCGTTGGGAAGCACCCACCCTAAGATTATGTCGGGCGTGGCATGCCATCATCGCCCTTGCGCATCATACACGTTTGGATGATGTCAAGCATGGCATTCCATCATCACCCTTGGGCAGCATGTACGATCTGACTACGTCGGGCGTGGCATGCCAGCATGGCCCTTTGGCAGCACACTGGGTGGACTACATCGGGCATGTCATTTCATCATCACCCTTGGACAACACACACGGTGCACGATGTCGAGCATGGTATGCCATCATCCCTCTTGGACACCGTAGACTGCGGACGATGTAGGCGTGGCATGTTATTATCTCCCTTGAGCAGAACACAGAGTCAGACGATGTCGGGTGTTGGAAGCCCGCATAGCAATTGGGAAGGACACATTGTCGAACGACATCGTGCGTGACATGATATCATCGCCCTTGGACATCACACATGGTCAGAAGATGTCAGGCGTGGCATGCCTATATTTCCCTTGGACAGCACACGGTTGGCTAAAGTCGGGCGTGGCATGCCATCATCTCCATTGGGAACCACACATGGTCGGATGACGTTTGGCGTGACATGCCATCATAGCCCTATAGCAGCACACACAGTTACAATACTTTAGGCGTGGCATACCCACATGGTCCTTGGGAAGCACACATGGTTAGATGACGTCGAGCATGGCATGCCATAATCGCCATTAGACAGCACACGCGGATGTACGGTGTGGAGCGTGGCATGTCATGATTGACCTTAGAATGCACACATGGTCAAACGACGTCAGACATGGCATGACATCATTACCCTTGGACAAAACACACAATAGGACTGTATCAAACGTGGCATGTTAACATTGCCCTTCGGTAGCGCACACGTTCGGATGACGCCGAGCATGGTAAGCCATCAATTCCCATGGAATGCACACACGGTCGAATGACGTTGGGCGTGGCATGCCATCATAACCTTGAACAGCACACAAATACAAACAACGTCGGGCATGGCATGGCCTTATCTCCCTTGGACAACACACACGATCGTATGATGTCTAGTGTGACATTACCGCATAGTCCTTAGGCAGAACATACAGTCGGACGACGATGATAGTTGAACGCCATCATATACCTTGGACAACACACACCATGGGACTACGTCAGTCGTTGCATGCCATCATCGCCGTAGGATAGCACACAGAGTATGACGACATCGAGCGTGGTATTCCATCATCGCTCTTTAATACCATACATGGTCGTACGATGTCCGGCGTGGCATGTTATCATCGCCATTGGACAGAACACACGGTCAGACAACATCTGGCGTTGTATGCCTGTATAGCGCTTGGGCAGCACACACGTTTAGACGACGTCGGGCATGACATGATATATTGGCCAACAGACAGCACACAAAGAAAAATAACGTCAGGTATGGCATGTAATGATCACCCTTGGATAGCACACACGGTCGGATGACATCGTGCATGGCGTGTCTGCATGGTCCCATGGAAGCACACGATCGGATGACGTTGATCGTAACATACAATCATCACCCTTGGAAAACACATATGGTCGAACGACGTCGGGTGGCATACCATCATCGTCTTTGGATAGCACACACGGTCGGACGACGTGTGAGCATGACATCCCATCATCGCACTTGGGCAGCACACATGGTCGTACTACATCGGGATTGGCATGCAATCATCGCCTTTGGACAGCACACACGATCGGATTAGGTCAGGCGTGGCATGCGATTCCCTCTCTTGGACTGCATAAACGGTCGGACAACATCGTGCATAGAACGCAATTATACTCTTGGAATGCACATACGATCGAATGACGTTCTCCTAGCATGCCATCATCGCCCTTTGGCAGCAACACGGTTGGACGACGTCGGGCATGGAATGCCATCATCACCATAAGACAGCATACACGGTAAGACTACGTCAGGCGTGCCACGTAATCATCGCCCATGGTCAGCACACACGGTCAGACGACATCAAGCTTTGCATGCCTGCATGGCCCTTGGACAGCACAACGATTAGACTACATCGGGCGTCACATGCCCACATGGACATTGGTCAGCACACACAATCGGGCAATGTCGGGCCTGGCATGCCATCATCGCCTTTGGGTAGAACACACGGTCGGATGACGTGGGGCATGAGATGCCATCATTGCCCTTGCGCAACACCCACGACCGAACTACGTCACGCGTGGCATGCTAGCATAAAGGGCAAACTAAATCGTGCATGACATGTTATCATCGCCCTTGGACTGCACACATGGTCAAACGTCGTCGGGCATGGCATGCCATCATCGCCCTTGGACACTATACACGGTCGAATAACATCGGGCGTTGCATGTTATCATCGCCATTCAGTGGAACACACGGTAAGACGATGTCAGGAATGGCATGCCCTCATATCCCTTGGGCATGACATACGGTCGAACAACATCGGGCGTGGTATGATATCATCGCCCTTGGACAGCACACACGGTCGGAGGACATTGGGAGTGGCATGCCTGCATTGCCCTTGGGACACATACATGGGAGGACAAAGTCGGGCGTGGCATGCCATCATCGCCCTTGTGCATCACAAATGGTCGGATGATGTCGGGCGTGACATACCATCATATCCCTTGGTCTGCAGACACACTTAGTAAAACTTCAGGCTTGGCATGCCAACATGGACCTTGTGCATCGCACACGGTCGGATGACGTCGAGCTAGGCATGCCCTCATTGCCTTTGGACAACACACAAGGATCGACGACGTCGAGCGTGGCATGCCATCATCGCCCTTAGACTTCAATCATGGTCGAACGACATCGGAAATGGCATGCCATCATCACCCTTCGACAACACACACAATCATAGAATGTCGGACGTAGCATGTCATCATGACCCTTGGGCAGTGAACATAGTTGGACGATGTTAAGCAAGGAAAGCCATCATCGCCCTTGGAATGCACACACTTTTGGATGACATTGGGTGTGGCATGCCATCATAACCCTTGGAAAACACACAACTAAAAAAAAGTTTGGCATGTCATGTAATCATCGCCCTTGGACAGCACACACGCACGGATGATGTTGAGCGTGTCTTGACCCACATGGTCGTTCGGTAGCACACACCGCCAGACGATGTCGATTGTCGGATTTCATAATGGCCCTTGGACAACACACACGATCGGACTACGTTAGTTGTTGCATGGCATCATCGCTGTAGGACAGGACACACAGTAAGACAACGTCAGGCATTGCATGCCATCATCGCCCTTGGACTGCACACTCGGTCCGAGGACGTCAAGCGTGCCATGCCAGCATGGGACTTGGGCAGCATAAACATTCGAACGGCGTCGAGTGTGGCATTCCCACATGGTCCATGGGCAGTACACACATTCTAACGTTGCAAGAAGTTGTAGGCCATCATCGGCCTTAGGCAACACTAACAGTCAACCTACGTAAGGCATGGCATGCCTGCATGGACCTAGGTAAACACACTCGGTCACACAATATCATGTGTTGCATGCCATCATCGCCCTTGGGTAGCACAAACTGTCGGACGACGTCGGGCGTGACATTCCAACATTTCCCTTGGATGGCACAGTGTGGCATGCCATCTTCACCCTTGGTAAGCATAAACGGTTGGACAACATCGAGCGTGACATGCCATCATCGCCCTTGGAATTCACACATGGTCAGAAGACACAGGGAGTGCATGCCATCATTGCCCTTGGACAACACACACACACACAAACGACTTCGGCTATGGCATGCCATGATCACCTTTGGATAACATAAACGGTCCTACGACATCATGCGTGGCATGACCATATGGTTCTTGGGTAGCACACATGATCAGACGACCTTGGGCATGGCATGCCAAATTACCCTTGGGAAGCATACACGGTTGGACTACGTCGGGCGTGGCATTCCATTATCGCCCTTCGACAAAACACACATATAAACGACATCAAGTATGGCATGTCATCATAGTAATTTGGTAGCATACACGATTAGAAGACGTCGGGCATGGCATGCCATCATCGCCCTTGGACAGCACAAAAAGTCATACGACATCGGTAGCATGCCCACATGGACCTTGGCCAACACACACGGTGGACAACATCGGCCGTGGCATGCCATCATCACCCTTGGGTAGCACATAGAGTCGAACGACGTTGGGAATCACATGCAATCTTAGCCTATGGGAAGCATGCAGGGCTGTACTACATCGGGCGTGGCATGCCCTCATCACCCTTGGACAACACATACGGTTGGACGACGTTGGGCATGGCATTCCATCATATCCCTTAGAAAGCACACACTATAAGACTACGTCAGCCGTTGCATGCCATTATCTCCCTTGCAATGCACACACATTAAGATGGCGTCAGACGTGTCATGCCATCATTGCCCTTGGAAATCACACATAGATAGATGACATCGGGCGTGGCATGATTGCATGGCCCTTTTGCGGCACATACAGTCGGACGAGTTGATCGTCGCATACATCATCACCCTACGCAAGCACACACGGTCGAACAATGTCGGGTTTGGCATACAATCATACATCTTGGGGAGCACACATTGTCGGTCTATCTCAGGGGTGGCATGCCATCAATTCCCTTTGATAGCACACACGGTTTGACGATGTCGAGCGATAATATAAAGAATCGGACATTGTCAGGCCTTGCATGTTAGCATCGCCTTTTGACAGCACATACGATAGCCCTTGGGCAGCACACACAGTCGGAGGACGTCGTGCATGGAATTCCATCATCGCCCTTGGAAAGCACACACTATTGCACTACGTCAGCCGTGGAATGCCTTTATCGCACCTGCAATGCATACACGGTTGGCCAACGGCACGCATTGCATGCCATAATCTCCCTTGGACATCACATACAAATAGACAACGTCAGGCATGGCATGATCGCATGGTCCTTTGGCGGCACATACGGTCAGACAACATTGATCGTTGAATGCCATTATCATCCTTGGACAGCACGCATGATTGGACTACGTCGGGCATGGCATGCCATCATCACCATAGGGCAGCACACACGGTCGAACAATGTCGGGTGTGAGATGCAACCATCTCCCTTGGAAAGCACACATAGTTGAATGACGTCAGGCGTGGCATACCATCATAGGCCCTAGGCAGTACACACGTCGGACGATGTCAGATGTGGAATGCTATCATTGCCCTTGGACAGCGCACACATACGGACGTTGTTGGGCGTGGCATGAAATCATCTCCCTTGGACTGCACACATGGTCGGACGATAATGGGTGTGACATGATATCATTGCCCTTGGGCAGCACACACGGTCGAACGACGTCGGGTGTAAAATGCCATCATTGCCCTTGGGTAGCACACAAGGTCAGAATATGTCAGGGTTATCATGCCATCATTGCCCTTGGAGAGCATACACGGTCAGACGACGTCAAGCGGTGGCATGCCATCATTGCCCTTAGACGGTATAAAAGGTCGGACGACGTTAGGCATTGCATATGTTAGCATCGCCCTTGGACAGCACACACGGTCATACGAAGTCGGCCGTGGCATGCCAGCATCGCCCTTGGACAGCACACACGATTGGGCGACATTGAGCATTAGATGCAATAATCGCCCTGGGGCAGCATACATGTCATACTACGTCAGGCGTGGCATGCCATCATCGCATTTAGACTGCACACACAGTCGAATGACGACGAGAATGACATACCATTATCTCCCTTGGGCAGCACACAGGGTCGAACCACATCGGGCATGTCATGCCATATTATACTATGGGAAGGATATAGGGTCGTACTATATCGATCTTGGCATGCCATTATCACCATTGGGCAACACATACAGTTGGACGACGTCGGGCATGGAATTCTATCATATCCCTTGGAAAGCACACACTATAAGACTACGTCAGCCGTGGCATGCCATTATCTCCCTCGGAATGCACACACGTTAAGACAGTGTCAGGCGTGGCATGCCATCATCGCCTTTGGACTAGCGGACACAGTCAGACGGTGTCGAGCGTGGCATGACCGTATGGTCCTTTCGCGGCACATACTTTCGGACGAGGTTGATCGTCGCATACAATCATCGCCCTTGGCCAACACACACGATTGGACTATGTTGGGCCTGGCATGGCATCATCACCCTATGCAAGCACACACGGTCAAATAATGTCTGGTGTGGCATGCAACCATAGACCTTGGGGAGCACACATTGTCGGACTACATCGGGGGTGGCATGCCATTAATTCCCTAGGATAGCACACACGATTTTTACAATGTTGAGCGATGGCATACCATCATGGCCCTTAGACAATAAAATAGTCGGAAGACGTCAGGCGTGGCATGCCCACATGGCCTTTGGGCAGCACACACGGTCAGGCGACGTCTCACATTGCATTCCATCATCGACCTAGGCAGCACACACTATCACACTATGTCGGATGATGCCAGATGTGGAATGCTATCATTGCCCTTGGTTAGTGCACACAGCCGGATGTCGTTGGGCGTGGCATTAAATCATCTCCCTTGGACTGCACAGACGGTCGAACTACATCATCTGTGCCATGTTATCATTGCCCTTGGGCAACACAGACGATCGTATGACGTCGGGAATTGCATGCCGCCATTGTACTTGCAAAGCATAATCACTTGGAAGATGTCGGGTGTGGCATGTTATCATGTCCCTTGGACAACACACATAATCGGATGATGTCAGGCGTGGCATGCCGGCATGGCCCTTGGACAGCACACGGTCGGATGACGTCAAGTGTGGCATGCTATAATCGCCATTGGCCAACACACATGGTCATACGACGTCAGGCATGAAATTTTATCATATCCTTTGGGCAACACACGTGGTCAGACAACTTGGAGACTGACATGCAATCATCGCCCTTGGGCAACACATGGTCAGACGACTTCGAGCGTGGCATCCCATTATTGCCCATGGATAGTATACAGGATTGGATGACATCGGGCATGCCACATTATCATCTCCCTTGGAAACCACACACGGCCGGATGACGTCAAGAATTGCATGCTCGTATGGCACTGGGCAGCACACACGGTGGACGACGTCGACTATGGCATGCCATCATCGACCTAGATCAGTGGACACGATCGAATGATGTTGGGCATGACATGCCATCATCAGCCTTGGGCAGCACAAAGAGTGGGACTACATCAGGCGTAGCATTCCATCATCGCTCTTGGAAAACACATACGGTCGGGCATGGCATGCAATCATTGCTTTTTGACACTATATAGGGTCAGACGACGTTGGGCGTGGAATGTTATCATTTCCCTTGGAAAGAACACAAGGTCAGGCATGGCATGCTCGCATTGCTATTGAGCTATACACGAGGTCAGAAAACGTCGGGCGTGACATGATATCATAGCCCTATGACAGCACACACGGTCGAATGACGTCGGGTGTGGCATGCACGTATGGCCCTTGGGTAACATAAACAGTAGCAAAATGTCAGGCATTGCATGCCATCATCGCCCTTGGACAACACACACGATTGGACGACGCTGAGCGTAACATGCCATCATTGCCCTTGTAAAGCACACACGATTGGAAGATTTTGGGCGTGGCATTCCATCATCTCCCTTTGAATGTACACACGGTCGAACGACATCTGGCGTGTCATGCGATCATCGCCCTAGGTCACCACACACAGTAGGACGATGTCGGGCTTGGCATTCCATCATCGCCTTTGGACTGCATAAATGGTCAGATGATGTCAAGCATGGCATGCCCGCCTGGGACATGGGCAGTACACACAGTTGGACGATGTAGAGTGTCTCATGCCACCATCGCCGTTGGGCATCACAGGCAGTAGGATAACGTCGAGTGTGGTATGCCATCATCACCCTTGGTAAGCACACACAGTCAAACGACATCGGGCGTGGCATGCCATCACCTCCCTTTGACACCAAACATGGTCGAAAAATGTGGGGTGTTCGAGTTATCATAGTCCTTGGACAGAACACACCGTCTAACAACGTCGGGCGTGGCATGCATGCATGGCCCTTGTGCAACACGCACGGTCTGATGACATCCGCGTGGCATTTCATTATCTCCCTTAGGCATCACACACGGTCGGAAGACGTCTGTGTAGAAAGCCATCATCACCGTTGGACAGCATAAAATGTCAGACTACGTTGGGTGTGGCATGTTGTCATCGCATTTTGAAAGCATACACAGTCGGACGACGTCAATCATAGCATTCCTTCATGGCCCTTGGGCAACACATACGGTCTGACCACGTCAGGCGTGGCATGCCATCATAGAAATTGGGAAGCACACACGATGCCATCATCGCCCTTGTGAAGCACAATGATCGGACTATATCGGGCATGGCATGCCCATATGAGCGTTAGGCAGCACCCACAATAAGATGATGTCGAGAGTGGCATGCCATCATCTCCCTAGGGCATCATACACGGTTGGATGACGTCAGGCATGGCATTCCATCATCGCCCTTGGGCAGCACACATAATTTGACTATGTCGGGCGTGGCATGCCAGCATGGCCATTTGGCAGCACACAGGGTGGACTACATCTTGCATGTCAAGTCATCATCCCTCTTGGACACCATAGACTGTTAGACGACGTCGGTGTGGCATGTTATTATCACCCTTGAGAAGAACACATAGTCAGACGATGTCGGGCGTTACATGCCCGCATAGCAATTGGGAAGGACACACGGTCGGATGACATTGGGAGTGACATGATATCATCGCCCTTGGACATCATACACGGTCAGAAGATGTCAGGCGTGGCATGCTTATATTTCCCTTGGGCAACACACACGATTGGCTAAAGTCGGGCGTGGCATGCCATCATCTGACCATTTAGGCGTGGCATGCCCACATAGTCCTTGGGAAGCACACACGGTTAGATGACGTCGATCATGGCATTCCATAATCGCCATTATACAGCACACACAGATGGACGGTGTCGAGCGTGGCATGTCATGATCGCCCTTAGAATGCAAACATGGTCAAACAACGTCGGACATGACATGCCATCATCACCCTTGGACAAAACACACAATAGGACTTTATCAAACGTGACATGTTAACATGGCCCTTCGATAGCGTACACGGTCGGACGACGTCGAGCTTGCCAAGGCATCATTGCCCCTGGAATGCACACACGGTCGAATGACGTTGGGTGTGGCATGCCATCATCACCTTGGACAGCACACAAATACAAACAACGTCGGGCATGGCATGGCCTTATCGCCCTTAAATAACACACACGATCGGATGATGTCGAGTGTGCCATTACCGCATAGTCCTCAGGCACAACACACAGTCGGACGCTGTTGATAGTTGAACGCCATCATATACCTTGGACAACACACACGATGGGACTACGTCAGTCGATGCATGCCATCATCGCAGTAGGGCAGCACACACAGTAGTATGACATCAAGCGTGGTATTCCATCATCGCTCTTTAATACCATACATGGTCGAACGATGTCGGGCGTGGCATGTTATAATCGCCCTTGGACAGAACACACGGTCGGACAACATCTGGCGTTGTATGGCTGGATAGCGCTTGGGCAGCATACATGTTTGGACGAAGTCGGGCGTGACATGATATCATGGCCCTTGGAAAGCACACACAGAAAAATGACGTCAGGTATGGCATGTAATGATTACCCTTGGATAGCACACACAGTCGGATGACATCGAGCCTGACATGCCATCATCGCCCTTGGAATTCACACATGGTCAGAAGACATAGGGAGTGCATGCCATCATTGCCCTTGGACAACACACACACACAAACGACTTCGGCTATGGCATGCCATGATCGCCTTTGGATAACATAAATGGTCCGACGACGTCATGCGTGGCATGACCATATGGTTCTTGGGTAGCACACATGATCAGACGACCTTGGGCATGGCATGCCAAATTACCCTTGAGAAGCATACACGGTTGGACTACGTCGGGCGTGGCATTCCATTATCGCCCTTCGACAAAACACACATATAGACGACATTAAGTATGGCATGTCATCATAGTAATTTGGCAGCATACACGATTAGAAGAGGTCGGGCATGGCATGCCATCATCGCCCTTGGACAGCACAAACAGTCATACGACATCGGTAGCATGCCAACATGGACCTTTGACAACACACAAGGTGGACAACATCGGCCGTGGCATGCCATCATCACCCTTGGGTAGCACACAGAGTCGAATGACGTCGGGAATCACATGCAATCTTAGCCTATGGGAAGCATGCAGGGCTGTACTACATCGGGCGTGGCATGCCCTCATCACCCTTGGACAACACATACGGTTGGACGACGTTGGGCATGGCATTCCATCATATCCCTTAGAAAGCACACACTATAAGAGTACGTCAGCCGTTGCATGCCATTATCTCCCTTGCCATGCACACACATTAAGATGGCGTCAGACGTGTCATGCCATCATCGCCCTTGGAAATCACACATAGATAGATGACATCGGGCGTGGCATGAATGCATGGCCCTTTTGCGGCACATACAGTCGGACGAGTTGATCGTCGCATACATCATCACCCTACGCAAGCACACACAGTCGAACAATGTCGGGTTTGGCATACAATCATACATCTTGGGGAGCACACATTGTCGGTCTATCTCAGGGGTGGCATGCCATCAATTCCCTTTGATAGCACACACGGTTTGATGATGTCGAGCGACAATATAAAAAATCGGACGACGTTAGGCCTTGCATGTTAGCATCGCCATTTGACAGCACATACGATAGCCCTTGGGCAGCATACACAGTCGGAGAACGTCGTGCATGGAATTCCATCATCGCCCTTGGAAAGCACACACTATGTCACTACGTCAGCCGTGGAATGCCTTTATCGCACCTGCAATGCATACACGATTGGCCAACGTCACGCATTACATGCCATAATCTCCCTTGGACATCACATACAAATAGACAATGTCAGGCGTGGCATGATCGCATGGTCCTTTGGCGGCACATACGGTCAGACAACATTGATCGTTGTATGCCATTATCACCCTTGGACAGCACGCATGATTGGACTACGTCGGGCATGGCATGCCATCATCACCATAGGGCAGCACATACGGTCGAACAATGTCGGGTGTGAGATTCAACCATCTCCCTTGGAAAGCACACATACTTGAATGACATCAGGCGTGGCATACAATCATAGGCCCTAGGCAGCACACACGTCGGACGATGTCAGATGTGGAATGCTATCATTGCCCTTGGAAAGCGCACACATACGGACGTTGTTAAGCATGGCATGAAATCATCTCCCTTAGACTGCGCACATGGTCGGACGATAATGGGTGTGACATGATATCATTGCCCTTGGGCAGCACACACGGTCGAACGACGTCGGGTGTAAAATGCCATCATTGCCCTTGGGTAGCACACAAGGTCAGAATATGTCAGGGTTATCATGCCATCATTTCCCTTGGAGAGCATACACGATTAGACGACGTCGAGCGGTCGCATGCCATCATTGCCCTTAGACGGTATAAAAGGTCGGACGATGTCAGGCATTGCATATGTTAGCATCGCCCTTGGACAGCACACACGGTCATACGAAGTCGGCCGTGGCATGCCAGCATCGCCCTTGGACCGCACACACGATTAGGTGACATCGAGCATTAGATGCAATAATCGCCCTGGGGCAGCATACAATATCGTACTACGTCAGGCGTGGCATGCCATCATCGCATTTACACTGGACACACAGTCAAATGACGACGAGAATGACATACCATTATCTCCCTTGGGCAGCACACAGGGTCGAACGACATCGGGCATGTCATGCTATATTAGCCTATGGGAAGCATATAGGGTCGTACTATATCGATCTTTGTATGCCATTGTCACCATTGGGCAACACATACAGTTGGACGACGTCGGGCATGGCATTCCATCATATCCCTTGGAACGCACACACTATAAGACTACGTCAGCCGTGGCATGCCATTAACTCCCTCGGAATGCACACACGTTAAGATGGTGTCAGGCGTGGCATGCCATCATCGCTTTTGGACTAGCAGACACAGTCAGACAGTGTCGAGCGTGGCATGACCGTATGGTCCTTTTGCGGCACATACTGTCGGACAAGGTTGATCGTCACATACAATTATCGCCCTTGGCTAACACACATGATTGGACTATGTTGGGCTGGCATGGCATCATCACCCTATGCAAGCACACATGGTCAAATAATGTCTGGTGTGGCATGCAACCATAGACCTTGGGGAGCACACATTGTCGGACTACATCGGGGGTGGCATGCCATTAATTCCCTAGGATAGCACACACGATTTTTACAATGTCGAGCGATGGCATACCATCATGGCCCTTAGACAATAAAATAGTCGGAAGACGTCAGGCGTGGCTTGTTAGGATCGCCTTTTGAAAGCACATACAGTCAGACGTTGTCTGGCGTGGCATGCCTACATGGCCTTTGGGCAGCACACACGGTCGGGCGACGTCTCACATGGAATTCCATCATCGACCTAGGCAGCACACACTATCACACTACGTCGGATGATGCCAGATGTGGAATGCTATCATTGCCCTTGGTTAGTGCACACAGGCGAATGTCGTTGGGCGTGGCATGAAATCATCTCCCTTGGACTGCACAGACGGTCGAACTACATCATGTATGCCATGTTATCATTCCCCTTGGGCAACACAGACGATTGTATGACGTCGGGAATTGCATACCGCCATTGCACTTGCAAAGCATAGTCACTTGGAAGATGTCGGGTGTGGCATGTTATCATGTCCCTTGGACAACACACATAATCGGATGATGTCGGGCGTGGCATGCCGGCATCGCCCTTGGAATGCACACACTTTTGGATGACATTGGGTGTGGCATGCCATCATAACCCTTGGAAAACACACAACTAAAAAAAAGTTTGGCATGTCATGTAATCATCGCCCTTGGACAGCACACACGCACGGATGATGTTGAGCGTGTCTTGACCCACATGGTCGTTCGGTAGCACACACCGCCAGACGATGTCGATTGTCGGATTTCATAATGGCCCTTGGACAACACACACGATCGGACTACGTTAGTTGTTGCATGGCATCATCGCTGTAGGACAGGACACACAGTAAGACAACGTCAGGCATTGCATGCCATCATCGCCCTTGGACTGCACACTCGGTCCGAGGACGTCAAGCGTGCCATGCCAGCATGGGACTTGGGCAGCATAAACATTCGAACGGCGTCGAGTGTGGCATTCCCACATGGTCCATGGGCAGTACACACATTCTAACGTTGCAAAAAGTTGTAGGCCATCATCGGCCTTAGGCAACACTAACAGTCAACCTACGTAAGGCATGGCATGCCTGCATGGACCTAGGTAAACACACTCGGTCACACAATATCATGTGTTGCATGCCATCATCGCCCTTGGGTAGCACAAACTGTCGGACGACGTCGGGCGTGACATTCCAACATTTCCCTTGGATGGCACAGTGTGGCATGCCATCTTCACCCTTGGTAAGCATAAACGGTTGGACAACATCGAGCGTGACATGCCATCATCGCCCTTGGAATTCACACATGGTCAGAAGACACAGGGAGTGCATGCCATCATTGCCCTTGGACAACACACACACACACAAACGACTTCGGCTATGGCATGCCATGATCACCTTTGGATAACATAAACGGTCCTACGACATCATGCGTGGCATGACCATATGGTTCTTGGGTAGCACACATGATCAGACGACCTTGGGCATGGCATGCCAAATTACCCTTGGGAAGCATACACGGTTGGACTACGTCGGGCGTGGCATTCCATTATCGCCCTTCGACAAAACACACATATAAACGACATCAAGTATGGCATGTCATCATAGTAATTTGGTAGCATACACGATTAGAAGACGTCGGGCATGGCATGCCATCATCGCCCTTGGACAGCACAAAAAGTCATACGACATCGGTAGCATGCCCATATGGACCTTGGGCAACACACACGGTGGACAACATCGGCCGTGGCATGCCATCATCACCCTTGGGTAGCACATAGAGTCGAACGACGTTGGGAATCACATGCAATCTTAGCCTATGGGAAGCATGCAGGGCTGTACTACATCGGGCGTGGCATGCCCTCATCACCCTTGGACAACACATACGGTTGGACGACGTTGGGCATGGCATTCCATCATATCCCTTAGAAAGCACACACTATAAGACTACGTCAGCCGTTGCATGCCATTATCTCCCTTGCAATGCACACACATTAAGATGGCGTCAGACGTGTCATGCCATCATTGCCCTTGGAAATCACACATAGATAGATGACATCGGGCGTGGCATGATTGCATGGCCCTTGTGCGGCACATACAGTCGGACGAGTTGATCGTCGCATACATCATCACCCTACGCAAGCACACACGGTCGAACAATGTCGGGTTTGGCATACAATCATACATCTTGGGGAGCACACATTGTCGGTCTATCTCAGGGGTGGCATGCCATCAATTCCCTTTGATAGCACACACGGTTTGACGATGTCGAGCGATAATATAAAGAATCGGACATTGTCAGGCCTTGCATGTTAGCATCGCCTTTTGACAGCACATACGATAGCCCTTGGGCAGCACACACAGTCGGAGGACGTCGTGCATGGAATTCCATCATCGCCCTTGGAAAGCACACACTATTGCACTACGTCAGCCGTGGAATGCCTTTATCGCACCTGCAATGCATACACGGTTGGCCAACGGCACGCATTGCATGCCATAATCTCCCTTGGACATCACATACAAATAGACAACGTCAGGCATGGCATGATCGCATGGTCCTTTGGCGGCACATACGGTCAGACAACATTGATCGTTGAATGCCATTATCATCCTTGGACAGCACGCATGATTGGACTACGTCGGGCATGGCATGCCATCATCACCATAGGGCAGCACACACGGTCGAACAATGTCGGGTGTGAGATGCAACCATCTCCCTTGGAAAGCACACATAGTTGAATGACGTCAGGCGTGGCATACTATCATAGGCCCTAGGCAGTACACACGTCGGACGATGTCAGATGTGGAATGCTATCATTGCCCTTGGACAGCGCACACATACGGACGTTGTTGGGCGTGGCATGAAATCATCTCCCTTGGACTGCACACATGGTCGGACGATAATGGGTGTGACATGATATCATTGCCCTTGGGCAGCACACACGGTCGAACGACGTCGGGTGTAAAATGCCATCATTGCCCTTGGGTAGCACACAAGGTCAGAATATGTCAGGGTTATCATGCCTTCATTGCCCTTGGAGAGCATACACGGTCAGACGACGTCGAGCGGTGGCATGCCATCATTGCCCTTAGACGGTATAAAAGGTCGGACGACGTTAGGCATTGCATATGTTAGCATCGCCCTTGGACAGCACACACGGTCATACGAAGTCGGCCGTGGCATGCCAGCATCTCCCTTGGACAGCACACACGATTGGGCGACATTGAGCATTAGATGCAATAATCGCCCTGGGGCAGCATACATGTCATACTACGTCAGGCGTGGCATGCCATCATCGCATTTAGACTGCACACACAGTCGAATGACGACGAGAATGACATACCATTATCTCCCTTGGGCAGCACACAGGGTCGAACCATATCGGGCATGTCATGCCATATTAGACTATGGGAAGCATATAGGGTCGTACTATATCGATCTTGGCATGCCATTATCACCATTGGGCAACACATACAGTGGGACGACGTCGGGCATGGCATTCCATCATATCCCTTGGAAAGCACACACTATAAGACTACGTCAGCCGTGGCATGCCATTATCTCCCTCGGAATGCACACACATTAAGACGGTGTCTGGCGTGGCATGCCATCATCGCCTTTGGACTAGCGGACACAATCAGACGGTGTCGAGCGTGGCATGACCGTATGGTCCTTTTGCGGCACATACTGTCGGACGAGGTTGATCGTCGCATACAATCATCGCCCTTGGCCAACACACACGATTGGACTATGTTGGGCCTGGCATGGCATCATCACCCTATGCAAGCACACACGGTCAAATAATGTCTGGTGTGGCATGCAACCATAGACCTTGGGGAGCACACATTGTCGGACTACATCGGGGGTGGCATGCCATTAATTCCCTAGGATAGCACACACGATTTTTACAATGTTGAGCGATGGCATACCATCATGGCCCTTAGACAATAAAATAGTCGGAAGACGTCAGGCGTGGCATGCCCACATGGCCTTGGGGCAGCACACACGGTCGGGCGACGTCTCACATGGCATTCCATCATCGACCTAGGCAGCACACACTATCACACTACGTCGGATGATGCCAGATGTGGAATGCTATCATTGCCCTTGGTTAGTGCACACAGTCGGATGTCGTTGGACGTGGCATTAAATCATCTCCCTTGGACTGCACAGACGGTCGAACTACATCATGTGTGCCATGTTATCATTGCCCTTGGGCAACACAGACGATCGTATGACGTCGGGAATTGCATGCCGCCATTGCACTTGCAAAGCATAATCACTTGGAAGATGTCGGGTGTGGCATGTTATCATGTCCCTTGGACAACACACATAATCGGATGATGTCGGGCGTGGCATGCCGGCATGGCCCTTGGACAGCACACGGTCGGATGACGTCAAGTGTGGCATGCTATAATCGCCATTGGCCAACACACATGGTCATACGACGTCAGGCATGAAATTTTATCATATCCTTTGGGCAACACACGTGGTCAGACAACTTGGAGACTGACATGCAATCATCGCCCTTGGGCAACATATGGTCAGACGACTTCGAGCGTGGCATCCCATTATTGCCCATGGATAGTATACAGGATTGGACGACATCGGGCATGCCACATTATCATCTCCCTTGGAAACCACACACGGCCGGATGACGTCAAGAATTGCATGCTCGTATGGCACTGGGCAGCACACACGGTGGACGACGTCGACTATGGCATGCCATCATCGACCTAGGTCAGTGGACACGATCGAATGATGTTGGGCATGACATGCCATCATCAGCCTTGGGCAGCACAAAGAGTGGGACTACATCAGGCGTAGCATTCCATCATCGCTCTTGGAAAACACATACGGTCGGGCATGGCATGCAATCATCGCTTTTTGACACTATATAGGGTCAGACGACGTTGGGCGTGGAATGTTATCATTTCCCTTGGAAAGAACACAAGGTCAGGCGTGGCATGCTCGCATTGCTATTGAGCTATACACGAGGTCAGAAAACGTCGGGCGTGACATGATATCATAGCCCTATGACAGCACACACGGTCGAATGACGTCGGGTGTGGCATGCACGTATGGCCCTTGGGTAACATAAACAGTAGCAAAATGTCAGGCATTGCATGCCATCATCGCCCTTGGACAACACACACGATTGGACGACGCTGAGCGTAACATGCCATCATTGCCCTTGTAAAGCACACACGATTGGAAGATTTTGGGCGTGGCATTCCATCATCTCCCTTTGAATGTACACACGGTCGAATGACATCTGGCGTGTCATGCGATCATCGCCCTAGGTCACCACACACAGTAGGACGATGTCGGGCTTGGCATTCCATCATCGCCTTTGGACTGCATAAATGGTCAGATGATGTCAAGCATGGCATGCCCGCCTGGGACATGGGCAGTACACACAGTTGGACGATGTAGAGTGTCTCATGCCACCATCGCCATTGGGCATCACAGGCAGTAGGATAACGTCGAGTGTGGTATGCCATCATCACCCTTGGTAAGCACACACAGTCAAACGACATCGGGCGTGGCATGCCATCACCTCCCTTTGACACCAAACATGGTCGAAAAATGTGGGGTGTTCGAGTTATCATAGTCCTTGGACAGAACACACCGTCTAACAATGTCGGGCGTGGCATGCATGCATGGCCCTTGTGCAACACGCACGGTCTGATGACGTCCGCGTGGCATTTCATTATCTCCCTTAGGCATCACACACGGTCGGAAAACGTCTGTGTAGAAAGCCATCATCACCGTTGGACAGCATAAAATGTCAGACTACGTCGGGTGTGGCATGTTGTCATCGCATTTTGAAAGCATACACAGTCGGACGACGTCAATCATAGCATTCCTTCATGGCCCTTGGGCAACACATACGGTCTGACCACATCAGGCGTGGCATGCCATCATAGAAATTGGGAAGCACACACGATGCCATCATCGCCCTTGTGAAGCACAATGATCGGACTATATCGGGCATGGCATGCCCATATGACCGTTAGGCAGCACCCACAATAAGATGATGTCGGGAGTGGCATGCCATCATCTCCCTAGGGCATCATACACGGTTAGATGACGTCAGGCATGGCATTCCATCATCGCCCTTGGGCAGCACACATAATTTGACTATGTCGGGCGTGGCATGCCAGCATGGCCATTTGGCAGCACACAGGGTGGACTACATCTTGCATGTCAAGTCATCATCCCTCTTGGACACCATAGACTGTCAGACGACGTCGGTGTGGCATGTTATTATCACCCTTGAGCAGAACACATAGTCAAACGATGTTGGGCGTTACATGCCCGCATAGCAATTGGGAAGGACACACGGTCGGATGACATTTGGAGTGACATGATATCATCGCCCTTGGACATCATACACGGTCAGAAGATGTTAGGCGTGGCATGCTTATATTTCCCTTGGGCAACACACACGATTGGCTAAAGTCGGGCGTGGCATGCCATCATCTGACCATTTAGGCGTGGCATGCCCACATAGTCCTTGGGAAGCACACACGGTTAGATGACGTCGATCATGGCATTCCATAATCGCCATTATACAGCACACACAGATGGACGGTGTCGAGCGTGGCATGTCATGATCGCCCTTAGAATGCACACATGGTCAAACAACGTCGGACATGACATGCCATCATCACCCTTGGACAAAACACACAATAGGACTTTATCAAACGTGGCATGTTAACATGGCCCTTCGATAGCGCACACGGTCGGACGACGTCGAGCTTGCCAAGGCATCATTGCCCCTGGAATGCACACACGGTCGAATGACGTTGGGTGTGGCATGCCATCATCACCTTGGACAGCACACAAATACAAACAACGTCGGGCATGGCATGGCCTTATCGCCCTTAAATAACACACACGATCGGATGATGTCGAGTGTGCCATTACCGCATAGTCCTCAGGCACAACACACAGTCGGACGCTGTTGATAGTTGAACGCCATCATATACCTTGGACAACACACACGATGGGACTACGTCAGTCGATGCATGCCATCATCGCAGTAGGGCAGCACACACAGTAGTATGACATCAAGCGTGGTATTCCATCATCGCTCTTTAATACCATACATGGTCGAACGATGTCGGGCGTGGCATGTTATAATCGCCCTTGGACAGAACACACGGTCGGACAACATCTGGCGTTGTATGGCTGGATAGCGCTTGGGCAGCATACATGTTTGGACGAAGTCGGGCGTGACATGATATCATGGCCCTTGGAAAGCACACACAGAAAAATGACGTCAGGTATGGCATGTAATGATTACCCTTGGATAGCACACACAGTCGGATGACATCGAGCCTGACATGCCATCATCGCCCTTGGAATTCACACATGGTCAGAAGACATAGGGAGTGCATGCCATCATTGCCCTTGGACAACACACACACACAAACGACTTCGGCTATGGCATGCCATGATCGCCTTTGGATAACATAAATGGTCCGACGACGTCATGCGTGGCATGACCATATGGTTCTTGGGTAGCACACATGATCAGACGACCTTGGGCATGGCATGCCAAATTACCCTTGGGAAGCATACACGGTTGGACTACGTCGGGCGTGGCATTCCATTATCGCCCTTCGACAAAACACACATATAGACGACATTAAGTATGGCATGTCATCATAGTAATTTGGCAGCATACACGATTAGAAGACGTCGGGCATGGCATGCCATCATCGCCCTTGGACAGCACAAACAGTCATACGACATCGGTAGCATGCCAACATGGACCTTTGACAACACACAAGGTGGACAACATCGGCCGTGGCATGCCATCATCACCCTTGGGTAGCACACAGAGTCGAATGACGTCGGGAATCACATGCAATCTTAGCCTATGGGAAGCATGCAGGGCTGTACTACATCGGGCGTGGCATGCCCTCATCACCCTTGGACAACACATACGGTTGGACGACGTTGGGCATGGCATTCCATCATATCCCTTAGAAAGCACACACTATAAGAGTACGTCAGCCGTTGCATGCCATTATCTCCCTTGCCATGCACACACATTAAGATGGCGTCAGACGTGTCATGCCATCATCGCCCTTGGAAATCACACATAGATAGATGACATCGGGCGTGGCATGAATGCATGGCCCTTTTGCGGCACATACAGTCGGACGAGTTGATCGTCGCATACATCATCACCCTACGCAAGCACACACAGTCGAACAATGTCGGGTTTGGCATACAATCATACATCTTGGGGAGCACACATTGTCGGTCTATCTCAGGGGTGGCATGCCATCAATTCCCTTTGATAGCACACACGGTTTGATGATGTCGAGCGACAATATAAAAAATCGGACGACGTCAGGCCTTGCATGTTAGCATCGCCATTTGACAGCACATACGATAGCCCTTGGGCAGCATACACAGTCGGAGAACGTCGTGCATGGAATTCCATCATCGCCCTTGGAAAGCACACACTATGTCACTACGTCAGCCGTGGAATGCCTTTATCGCACCTGCAATGCATACACGATTGGCCAACGTCACGCATTACATGCCATAATCTCCCTTGGACATCACATACAAATAGACAATGTCAGGCGTGGCATGATCGCATGGTCCTTTGGCGGCACATACGGTCAGACAACATTGATCGTTGTATGCCATTATCACCCTTGGACAGCACGCATGATTGGACTACGTCGGGCATGGCATGCCATCATCACCATAGGGCAGCACATACGGTCGAACAATGTCGGGTGTGAGATTCAACCATCTCCCTTGGAAAGCACACATACTTGAATGACATCAGGCGTGGCATACAATCATAGGCCCTAGGCAGCACACACGTCGGACGATGTCAGATGTGGAATGCTATCATTGCCCTTGGACAGCGCACACATACGGACGTTGTTAAGCATGGCATGAAATCATCTCCCTTAGACTGCGCACATGGTCGGACGATAATAGGTGTGACATGATATCATTGCCCTTGGGCAGCACACACGGTCGAACGACGTCGGGTGTAAAATGCCATCATTGCCCTTGGGTAGCACACAAGGTCAGAATATGTCAGGGTTATCATGCCATCATTGCCCTTGGAGAGCATACACGGTTAGACGACGTCGAGCGGTCGCATGCCATCATTGCCCTTAGACGGTATAAAAGGTCGGACGATGTCAGGCATTGCATATGTTAGCATCGCCCTTGGACAGCACACACGGTCATACGAAGTCGGCCGTGGCATGCCAGCATCGCCCTTGGACAGCACACACGATTAGGTGACATCGAGCATTAGATGCAATAATCGCCCTGGGGCAGCATACAATGTCGTACTACGTCAGGCGTGGCATGCCATCATCGCATTTACACTGCACACACAGTCAAATGACGACGAGAATGACATACCATTATCTCCCTTGGGCAGCACACAGGGTCGAACGACATCGGGCATGTCATGCTATATTAGCCTATGGGAAGCATATAGGGTTGTACTATATCGATCTTTGCATGCCATTGTCACCATTGGGCAACACATACAGTTGGATGACGTCGGGCATGGCATTCCATCATATCCCTTGGAAAGCACACACTATAAGACTACGTCAGCCGTGGCATGCCATTAACTCCCTCGGAATGCACACACGTTAAGACGGTGTCAGGCGTGGCATGCCATCATCGCTTTTGGACTAGCAGACACAGTCAGACAGTGTCGAGCGTGGCATGACCGTATGGTCCTCTTGCGGCACATACTGTCGGACAAGGTTGATCGTCACATACAATTATCGCCCTTGGCTAACACACATGATTGGACTATGTTGGGCTGGCATGGCATCATCACCCTATGCAAGCACACATGGTCAAATAATGTCTGGTGTGGCATGCAACCATAGACCTTGGGGAGCACACATTGTCGGACTACATCGGGGGTGGCATGCCATTAATTCCCTAGGATAGCACACACGATTTTTACAATGTCGAGCGATGGCATACCATCATGGCCCTTAGACAATAAAATAGTCGGAAGACGTCAGGCGTGGCATGTTAGGATCGCCTTTTGAAAGCACATACAGTCAGACGTTGTCTGGCGTGGCATGCCTACATGGCCTTTGGGCAGCACACACGGTCGGGTGACGTCTCACATGGCATTCCATCATCGACCTAGGCAGCACACACTATCACACTACGTCGGATGATGCCAGATGTGGAATGCTTTCATTGCCCTTGGTTAGTGCACACAAACCGAATGTCGTTGGGCGTGGCATGAAATCATCTCCCTTGGACTGCACAGATGGTCGAACTACATCATGTGTGCCATGTTGTGTGCCATGTTATCATTGCCCTTGGGCAACACAGACGATTGTATGACATCGGGAATTGCATGCCGCCATTGCACTTGCAAAGCATAGTCACTTGGAAGATGTCGGGTGTGGCATGTTATCATGTCCCTTGGACAACACACATAATCGGATGATGTCGGGCGTGGCATGCCGGCATGGCCCTTGGACAGCACACGGTCGGATGACGTCAAGTGTGGCATGCTATAATCGCCATTGGCCAACACACATGGTCATACGACGTCGGGCATGAAATTTTATCATATCCTTTGGGCAACACACGTGGTCAGACAACTTCGAGACTGACATGCAATCATTGCCCTTAGGCAACACATGGTCAGACGACTTCGAGCGTGGAATCCCATTATTGCCCATGGATAGTATACAGGATTGGACGACATCGGGCATGCCACATTATCATCTCCCTTGGAAACCACACACGGCCGGATGACGTCAAGAATTGCATGCTCGTATGGCACTGGGCAGCACACACGGTGGACGACGTCGACTATGGCATGCCATCATCGACCTAGGTCAGTGCACACGATCGAATGATGTTGGGCATGACAAGCCATCATCATCCTTGGGCAGCACAAAGAGTGGGACTACATCAGGCGTAGCATTCCATCATCGCTCTTGGAAAACACACACGGTCGGGCATGGCATGCAATCATCGCTTTTTGACACTATACACAGTCAGACGACGTTGGGCGTGGAATGTTATCATTTCCGTTGGAAAGAACACAAGGTCAGGCGTGGCATGATCGCATTGCCATTGAGCTATACACGAGGTCAGAAAACGTCGGGCGTGACATGATATTATAGCCCTATGATAGCACACACGGTCGAATGACGTCGGGTGTGGCATGTACATATTGCCCTTAGGTAACATAAACAGTAGGAAAATGTCAGGCATTGCATGCCATCATCGCCCTTGGACAACACACACGATTGGACGACGCTGAGCGTAACATGCCATCATTGCCCTTGTAAAGCACACACGATTGGAAGATTTGGGCGTGGCATTCCATCATCTCACTTTGAATGCACACACGGTCGAACGACATCTGGCGTGTCATGCGATCATCGCCCTAGGGCACCACACACAGTAGGACGATGTCGGGCTTGGCATTCCATCATCGCCTTTGGACTGCACAAATGGTCAGATGATGTCAAGCATGGCATGCCCGCCTGGGACATGGGCAGTACACACAGTTGGACGATGTAGAGTGTCTCATGCCACCATCGCCGTTGGGCATCACAGGCAGTCGGACAACGTCGAGTGTGGTATGCCATCATCACCCTTGGTAAGCACACACGGTCAAACGACATCGGGCGTGGCATGCCATCACCTCCCTTTGACACCAAACATGGTAGAAAAATGTGGGGTGTTCATGTTATCATCGTCCTTGGACAAAACACACCGTCTAACAACGTCGGTCGTGGCATGCATGCATGGCCCTTGTGCAACACGCACGGTCTGATGACGTCCGCATGGCATTTCATTATCTCCCTTAGGCATCACACACGGTCGGAAGACGTCTGACGTAGAAAGCCATCATCACCGTTGGACAGCATAAAATGTCAGACTACGTCGGGTGTGGCATGTTGTCATCGCATTTTGAAAGCATACACAGTCGGACGACGTCAATCATAGCATTCCTTCATGGCCCTTGTGCAACACAAACGGTCTGACCACGTCAGGCGTGGCATGCCATCATAGAAATTGGGAAGCAGACACGATGCCATCATCTCCCTTGTGAAGCACAATGATCGGACTATATCGGGCATTGCATGCCCATATGAGCGTTGGGCAGCACCCACAATAAGATGATGTCGGGCGTGGCATGCCATCATCTCCCTAGGGCATCATACACGGTTGGATGACGTCAGGCATGACATTCCATCATCGCCCTTGGGCAGCACACATAATTTGACTATGTCGGGCGTGGCATGCCAGCATGGCCATTTGGCAGCACACAGGGTGGACTACATCTTGCATGTCAAGTCATCATCCCTCTTGGACACCATAGACTGTCGGACGACGTCAGTGTGGCATGTTATTATCACCCTTGAGCAGAACACATAGTCAGACGATGTCGGGCGTTACATGCCCGCATAGCAATTGGGAAGGACACACGGTCGGATGACATTGGGAGTGACATGATATCATCGCCCTTGGACATCATACACGGTCAGAAGATGTCAGGCGTGGCATGCTTATATTTCCCTTGGGCAACACACACGATTGGCTAAAGTCGGGCGTGGCATGCCATCATCTGACCATTTAGGCGTGGCATGCCCACATAGTCCTTGGGAAGCACACACGGTTAGATGATGTCGATCATGGCATGCCATAATCGCCATTATATAGCACGCACAGATGGACGGTGTCGAGCGTGGCATGTCATGATCGCCCTTAGAATGCACACATGGTCAAACAACGTCGGACATGACATGCCATCATCACCCTTGGACAAAACACACAATAGGACTTTATCAAACGTGGCATGTTAAACATGGCCCTTCGGTAGCGCACACGGTCGGACGACGTCGAGCTTGCCAAGGCATCATTGCCCCTGGAATGCACACACGGTCGAATGATGTTGGGCGTGGCATGCCATCATCACCTTGGACAGCACACAAATACAAACAACGTCGGGCATGGCATGGCCTTATCGCCCTTGGATAACACACACGATCGGATGATGTCGAGTGTGCCATTACCGCATAGTACTCAGGCACAACACACAGTCGGACGATGTTGATAGTTGAAAGCCATCATATACCTTGGACAAAACACATGATGGGACTACGTCAGTCGATGTATGCCATCATCGCAGTAGGGCAGCACACACAGTAGTATGACATCAAGCGTGGTATTCCATCATCGCTCTTTAATACCATACATGGTCGAACGATGTCGGGCGTGGCATGTTATAATCGCCCTTGGACAGAACACACGGTCGGACAACATCTGGCATTGTATGGCTGGATAGCGCTTGGGCAGCATACACGTTTGGATGAAGTCGGGCGTGACATGATATCATGGCCCTTGGAAAGCACACACAGAAAAATGACGTCAGGTATGGAATGTAATGATTACCCTTGGATAGCACACACAGTCGGATGACATTGTGCGTGGCATGTCTTCATGGTCCCATGGAAGCACACGATCGGACGACATTGATCGTAACATGCAATCATCACCCTTGGAAAACACACATGGCCAAATGACATCGGGTGGCATACCATCATCGTCTTTGGATAGCACACACGGTCGGACGACATGTGAGCATGACATCCCATCATCGCCCTTGGGCAGCACACATGGTCGTACTACATCGGGAGAGGCATGCAATCATCGCCTTTGGACAGCACACACGATCGGACGACGTCAGGCACGGCATACGATTCTCGCCCTTGTACTGCATAAACGGTCGGACAACATCGTGCATTGAACGCAATTACGCCCTTGGGCAGCACACTTTGTACGATGCTGTCGGGCGTGGTAGGCCCACATAGTACTTGGGTGGCACACACGGTCGGACGATGTTGAGTGTCACATGCCGTCATCTTCCTTGGGAAGCACACACAATCGGACGACGTCAGGTGTGTCATGTTATCATCGCCCTTGGAAAGAACACACAATTTGATGACGTCTAGCGTGGCCTGCCCGTATGGCCCTTGATCGGCACAGATTGTCAAACGATGTCGAGCATGGCATACCATCATCTCCCTTGGACAACACACAAGATCGGACTACATCGGGCATAGCATGCCATCATCGGCCTTGGGAAGCACACTCGGTCGGATGGCGGCGGCTGTTGCAATGCCATTATTGTAATTGGGCAGCACACATGCTCGGACAACATTAAGTGCGCATTGCAACATTTCGCTTTGACAATACACACGACCAAACTATGTTGGGCGTGGTATTCCATCATGACGTTGGGTAGGACTCATGGTCAAACGACGTCGGGCGTGGCATACCATTATTTCCCTTGGACAACATACACATTCGACCAACGTAGGGCGTGGCATGTTATCATCTCCCTTTGAAAGGACACACCATCGAACGATGTCAGTGGTGGCATATCCCCATGGCCTTAGGATAGCACACAAAGACGGATGACATCGGGCATGGCTTTCCATCATCGCCCTTTGACACCAAACACGATAGGACGATGTGGGACGTAGCATGTTATCATCGCCCTTGGAATGAAAAAATTGTCGAACGACGTCGGGCGTGCCATGATTGCATTTCCCTTTGGCAGTACACACGGTCGAATGACGTTCGCCTAGCATTCCTTCATCGCTCTTTGGCAGCAACACTGTTGGACGACGTTGGGCTTGGAATGCCATCATCACCATAATACAGCATAAACGGTAAGACTACGTCGGGCGTGCCACGTAATCATCGCCCTTAGTCAGCACACACGGTCAGCACACACGGTCTGAAGACATCAAGCTTTGCATGCCTACATGGCCCTTGGACATCACAACGATCAAACTACGTCATCGCCCTTGGGCAACACCCACGACCGAACTACGTCAGGCGTGGCATGCCACCATGGCCCTAGGGCAGCATAAAGGGCAGACTACATCGTGCATGACATGTTATCATCGCCCTTGGATTGCACACATGGTCAAACAACGTCGCGCATGTCATGACATCATCGCCCTTGGACACTATACATGGTCCAATGACGTCAGACGTTGCATGTTATCATCGCCATTCAGTGGAACACACGGTAAGACAACGTCGGGAATGGCATGCCCTCATATCCCTTGGGCATTACATACTGTCGAAAAACGTCGGGCGTGGTATGATATCATCGCCCTTGGACATCACACACGGTCGGAGGACATTGGGCGTGGCATGCCCGCATTGCCCTTAGGACACATACACGGGCGGAAAAAGTCAGGCATGGCATGCCATCATCGCCCTTGTGCATCACAAATGGTCGGATGATGTCGGGCGTGACATGCCATCATATCCATTGGGTAGCACACACTGTCAGAAAAACATCAGGCATGGAATGCCAATATGGATCTTGTGCATCGCACATGGTCGGATGATATCGAGCTATCAATGCCTTTATCGCCTTTGGACAACACACAAAGATCAACGACGTCGAGCGTGGCATGCCATCATTGCCCTTAGACTACAAACATGGTCGAACAACATCGGAAATGGCATGCCATCATCGCCCTTCGACAACACACACAATCAGAGAATGTCGGACGTAGCATGTCATCATGACCCTTGGGCAGCGAACATAGTTGGACGATTTTAAGCGTTGAAAGCCATCATTGCCCTTTGAATGCACACACTTTTGGATGACATTGGGTGTGGCATGACATCATAACCCTTGGACAACACACAACTAAAAAAAAGTTTGGCATGTCATGTAAGCATCGCCCTTGGACAGAACACACGCACAGATGATGTTGAGCGTGCCATGACCCACACGGTCGTTCGGTAGCACACACCGCCTGACCATGTCGATTGTCAGATTCCATAATAGCCCTTGGACAATACGCACGATCGGACTACGTTAGTTGTGGCATGCCATCATCGCCCTAGGACAGGACACATAGTAAGATGAAGTCGGGCATTGCATGCCATCATCGCCCTTGGACTGCACACTCGGTCGGACGATGTCAAGCGTGCAATGCCAACATGGGACTTGGGCAGCATAAACAGTCGAACGACGTCGAGTATGGCATTCCCACATGGTCTTTGGGTAGTACACAGATTTTGACGATGTTGGGAGTGATAGGCCATCATCAGCCTTAGACAACACAAACGGTCAACCTACGTAAGGTGTGGCATGCCATCATGGACCTTGGTTAACACACACGGTCGGACAATGTCGTGTGTTTCATGACATCATCACCCTTGGGCAGCACACACTGTCGGACGACGTCGGGCTTGAAATCCCATCATCGCCCTTGGACAGCACAGCGTGGCATGCCATCTTCACCCTTAGTAAGCATAAAGGGTCGGACAACATCGAGCGTGACTTGCCATCATCGCCCTTGGAATTCACACATGGTCAGAAGACGTTGGGAGTGCATGCCATCATTGACCTTGGACAACACACAGAGACAAATGACTTCTGGTATGGCATGCCATCATCACCTTTGGACAACATAAACGGTCAGACGACATGCCCATATGGTTCTTGGGTAGCACACATGATCGGAGGACATTGGGCATGGCACGCCAAATTACCCTTGGGAAGCATACACAGTTGGACTATGTCAGGCGTGGCATTCCATCATCTCCCTTCGACAAAACACACATATAGACGACATCAAGTATGGAATGTCATTATAGTAATTTGACAACATACACGATTAGAAGACGTCGGGCGTGGCATGCCATCATCGCCCTTGGATAGCATAAAAAATCATACGACGTCGGTAGCATGCCTGCATGGTCCTTGGGCAACACACACGGTGGATAACATCGACCGTAGCATGAAATCATCACCCCAGGGTAGCACACCGAGTCGAACGACGTCGAGAATCACATGCAATCTTAGCCTATGGGAAACATGCAGGGTCGTACTACATCGGGCGTGGAATGCCATCATCACCCTTGGACAACACATACAGTTTGACGATGTTGGGCATGGCATTCCATCATATCCCTTGGATAGCACACACTATAAGATGATGTCAGCCGTGGCATGCCATTATCTCCCTCGCAATGCACACACGTTAAGGCGGCGTTAGGCGTGTCATGCCATCATCGCCCTTGGAAATTACACATAGATAGATGACATCGGGCATGGCATGACCGCATGGACCTTTTGTGGCACATACGGTCGGACGAGTTGATCGTCGCATAACATCATCACCCTTGGACAACACACACGATTAGACTACGTCGGGCGTTGCATGCTATCATTACCCTATACAAGCACACACGGTTGAACAATGTCGGGTGTGGCATACAATCATAGACCTTGGGGAGCACACATTGTTGGTCTACGTCAGGGGTGGCATGCCATCAATTCCCTTTGATAGCACACATGGTTTGACGATGTCGAGCGACAATATAAATGGTCGGACGACGTCAGGCCTTGCATGTTAGCATCGCCTTTTCACAGCACATACGGTCAGATGACATCGGGCGTGGCATGCCCTCAAGGCCCTTGAGCAGCACATAGAGTCTGAGGATGTCGTGCATGGCATTGCATCATCGCCCTTAGAAAGCACACACTATCGCACTACGTCAGCCGTGGAATGCCATCATCTCCCCTGCAATCCATACACGGTTGGCCGACGTCACGCGTTGCATCCCATAATCTCTCTTTGACATCACATTCAAATAGACAATGTCAGGCGTGGCATGATCGCATGGTCCTTTAACGGCACATACGGTCAGACAACATTGATCATTGCATGCCATTATCGCCCATGGACAACACACATGATTAAACTACGTCGGGCAAGGCATGCCGTTATCACCATAGGGCAGCACACACGGTCGAACAATGTCGGGTGTGAGATGCAACCATCACCCTTGGAAAGCACACATAGTTGAATGACGTCAGGCGTGGCATACCATCATAGGCCCTAGGAAGCATACACGTCAGACGATGTCAGATGTGGAATGCTATCATTGCCCTTGGAAAGCGCACACAGACGGACGTTGTTGGGCGTGGCATGAAATCATCTCCCTTGGACTGCACACATGGTTGGAAGATAATGGGTGTGGCATGATATCACCGCCCTTGGGCAGCACACACGGTCGAATGACGTCGGGGGTAAAATGCCATCATTGCCCTTGGGTAGCACACAAGGTCAGACTATGTAAGGGGTAGCATGCCATTATTTCCCTTGGAGAGCATACACGGTCTGACTACGTCAAGCGGTGGCATGCCATCATTGCCCTTAGACAGTATAAAAGGACGGACGATGTCAGGCGTTGCATATGTTAGCATCGCCCTTGGACAGCACACACGGTGGCATGCCATCATAGCCCCTAGGCAACACACACGTTGGATGATGTCAGATGTGGAATGCTATCATTGCCCTTGGACAACACACATAGACGGACGTCGTTGGGCGTGGCATGAAATCATGTCTCTTGGACTGCACATACGATCGGACGACAATGGTTGTGGCATGATATCATCGCCCTTGAGCAGCACACACTGTGGAATTACGTCCAGTGTTAAATGCCATCATTGCCCATGGGTAGCACACAAGGTCGGACTACGTCGGGGGTAGCATGCCATCATCGCCCTTGGAGAGCATACACGGTCAGACGACGTCGAGCGGTGGCATGCAATCATAGCCCTTAGACAGTATAAAAGGTCAGACGACGTTAGGAGTTGCATATTTTAGCATCGCCCTTGTACAGCACACACGGTCATACGACGTCGAACGTGGCATGCCCGCATGGCCCTTGGGCAGCACACATGGTGGACGACGTTGGCCCTGGCATGCCAGCATCGTCCTTGGACTGCACACACGATCAGACGAAATCGAGCATGACAAGATATAATCGCCCTAAGGCAGCATACAATGTCGTATTACGTCGGGTGTGGCATGCTATCATCACATTTGGACTGCACACACGATCGCATGACGTCGAGAATGACCTACCATTATCGACCTTGGGCAACACAAAAGGTTGTACTACCTGAGGCGTGGCATGTCATCATCGCCTTTGGACAACACACACGGTCAGATGATGTCTCGCATTGCATGCCATTATCGTTTTTGGACTGCATAAATGGTCACACGACGTCGGGCGTGGCATGCCATCATCGCCCTTGAGGAACACATACGATATGATGACGTCGTGCGTGGCATGCAAGCATACTATTTGGGCGGCACACACGGTCGTATGACGTCGGGCATGGCATGTTATCATCTCCCTTGGAATGCACACACTATCAAACTACGTTAGCCTTGGCATGCCATCATTGCCCTTGCAATGCACACATGGTCGAACGATGTCAGGCGTAGCATGCAATCATCGCCCTTAGACATCACACACAGATAGATAATGTCAGGTGTGGTATGACCACATGGTCCTTAGGCGTCACAGAGGGTTAGACAACATTGATCGTTTCATACCATTATCACCCTTGGACAGCACGCACAATTGGACTACATCGGGCGTGGCATGCCATCATCACCACACGGCAGCACACACGGTCGGACAATGTCTTGTTTAACATGCAACCATTGCACTTAGAAAGCACACACGGTCAGACGATGTCAGGCGTGGCATACTATCATTGCCCTTGGAAAACAGAAACGATCATGGACCTTGGGCAACACACATGGTGGACGACTTCGGTCGTGGCATGCCATTATCGCCCTTATGCAACACACACGGTCGAACACCGTTGGACATGACATGACATCTTAGACTATGGGAAACATAGATGGTCGTACTACGTTGGGCGTTGCATGCCATCATCACCCTTGGATAACACATACGGTTGGACGACGTCGGGCATGACATTCCATCATCTCGCTTGGAAAGCACACACTATCAGACTACGTCAGTCGTGGCATGCCATCATCGCCCTTGTAATGCACAACATTAAGACGGCGTCAGGCGAGGCATTCCTTCATTGCCCTTGTAAATCACACATAGATAGATGACATCGGGCGTGGCATGACCGCATGGTCCTTTTGCGACACATACAGTCGAACGAGGTTGATCGTCACATGCCATCATCGCCCTTGGAGATCACACACGATTTTCATACGCCAGGCGTGGCATGCCATCATCAACCTACGGAAGTACACACTGTCGAACAATGTCTGGTGGCATGCAACCATAGCTCTTGGGAAGCACACACAATTTCGAACGACCGTGTATCTTGCATGCCATCATCACCGTTAGACTGTACAGACAATCAAAAGACGTCGGCGTGGCATGCTATCATAGCCCTTGGGCAGCACACACGGTCGAACGACATCGGTCGTTAAATGCCATCATTTCCCTTGGACAACACACATGGTCGGACTACGTCGAGGGTGGCATGCCATCAATTCCCTAGGATAACATACACGGTTTGACGATGTCGAGCGGTGGCATGCCATCATCGCCCTTAGACAATATAAATGGTTTGAAAACGTCAGGCGTGGCATGTTAGCGTCGCCTTTGGACAACACATACGGTCAGACGACATCGGGCGTTGCATGCCCGCATGTCCTTTGGGCAGTACACACGGTTGGACGACATCGGGCATGGAATTCCATCATCGCCCTTGGAAAGAAAACACAATTGGACTACGTCAGTTGTGGAATGCCATCATTTCCCTTGCAATGCATACACATTCGGACAATGTCACGCGTGGCATGCCATCATCTCTCTTGGACATCACAAACAGAAAGACGATGTCAGGCATGGCATGACCAGATGGTCCTTGGGCGGCACATGCGGTCTGACAACATTGATCGTTGCATGCCATTATCGCCCTTGGACAACATGAACGATTGGACTACGTCGGGCATGGCATGCCATCATCAACATAGGGCAGCACATATGGTCGGACAATGTCGGGTATGAGATGCAACCATCACTCTTGGAAAAAACATACGGTGAAATGACATCGGGTGTGGCATACCATCATAGCCCCTAGGCAGCACACACGTTGGACGATGTCAGATGTGGAATGCTATCATTGCCCTTGGGCAGCACACATGGATATACCTCGTTGGGCGTGGCATCAAATCATCGCCCTTGAGCAGCACACACTATCGGACAACGTCAGCCTTGGAATGCCATAATCGCCCTTGCAATGCATACACGGTCGGACGGCGTCACGCTTGGCATGCCATCATCTATGTTGGACATTGCAGACAGACAGACGATGTCAGGCGTGGCATGACTGCATGGTTTTTGGGCGGCATATACAGTTAGACAACATTTATCATTGCATGACATTATCGCCCATGGACAACATGCATGATTAGACTGTGTCGGGCGTGGCATGCCATCATCAGGATAGGGCAGCAAACACGGTCTTATAATATTGGGGGTGGATGTAACCGTCGCTCTTTGAAAAAACACACGGTGGAATGATGTCGGGCGTGGCATACCATCATAGCCCCAAGGCAGCACACGCGCTGGACGATGTCAAATGTTGAATGCTATCATTGCCCTTGGAGAGCACACACGTACGGACATCGTTGGGCGTGGCATGAAATCATGTCCCTTGGACTACACACACGGTCGAACGACAATGGGTGTGGCATGATATTATCATCCTTGGGCAGCACAAACAGTCGAACAATGTCGAATGTTAAATGCCATCATTGCACATGGGTAGCACACAAGGTCAGACTACGTCGGGGATAGCATGCCATCATCGCCCTTGGAGAGAATACACGGTCATATGACGTCGAGTGGTGGCATCCCATCATCGCCCTTAGATAGTATAAGAGGTCAGAGGACGTCAAGCGTTGCATATGTGAGCATCTCCCTTGGGCAGCACACACGGTCATACGACGTCGGATGTGGCATGCCCAAATGGCCCTTGGGAAGCAAACATGGTGGACGACGTCGGTCGTGGCATGCCAGCATCGCCCTTGGATAGCACACACGGTTAGGCTACATCGAGCATGACAAGCAATAATCGCCCTTGGGCTGCATAAAGTGTCGTAATACGTCGGGCGTGGCATGCCATCATCTTATTTTTGACTGCACATACGGTCGGATGACGTTGAGAATGACATGCCATTATCGCCATTGGGCAGCACACAAGGACGTACTACCTGGGGCGTAATATGCGATCATCGCCTTTGGATAGCACACATGGTTAGACGATGTCCAGCATGGCATAACATTATCGCTTTTGGA
The DNA here is from genome assembly GCA_032847665.1 of Solanum chilense. Lineage (NCBI taxonomy): Eukaryota > Viridiplantae > Streptophyta > Magnoliopsida > Solanales > Solanaceae > Solanum > Solanum chilense. Next base: position 10,116,592 of record CM064968.1, on the reverse strand, counting down.
CTGCATGAACGGTCACTCGACGTTGGGCGTGGCATGCCATGATCGCCCTTGGGCAGCACACATGATAGGATGATGTCGGGAGTGGCATTCCAACATATTACATGGGCGTCACACACGGTCGTACGACACCGGACATGGCATGCCATCATCGCCCTTGGAAAGCACACATTATCGAACTACGTCAGTCGTGGCATACAATCATCGCCCTTGTAATGCACACACGGTTGGACGACGTCAAGCGTAGCATGCCATTATCGCGCTTCGACATCACACATAGATAGACGATGTCAGGTGTGGCATGACCGCTTGGTCCTTAGGTGGTACATAGGGTCAGACAAAATTGATCATTGCATGCCATTATCGCGCTTGGATAGCATGCATGATTGGACAACGTCGGGCGTGGCATGCCATCATCACTAGATGGCAGCACACACGGTCAGAGAATGTCATGTGAAACATGCCATAATCGCCCTTGGAAATCACAAATGGTCATACGATGTCGTGCGTAGCATTCTCGCATGGACCTTGGGCAAACACATGGTTGACAACGTCGGTCGTGGCATACCATCATCACCCTTGGAAAGAACACACTATCGAACAATGTCGGGCATGACATAACATCTTAGACTATGGAAAGCATACAGGGTCGTACTACATTGGGCGTTGCATGCCATCATCACCCTTAGACAACACGTACGGTTGGACGATGTCGGGCATGGTATTCCATCATCTCCCTTGGAAAGCACACACTATTAGACTACGTCAATCGTGGCATGACATCATCACCCTTGCAATGCACACACGTTCGCCGTCAGGCATGGCATGCCATCATCTCCTTTGGAAATCACACAAAGATAGATGACATCGGGTGTGGCATGACTGCATGGTCCTTTTGCAGCACATACGATCAGACGAGGTTGATCGCCGCATGCCATCATCGCCATTGGACAGCACACACGATTGTACTACGTCGGGCGTGGCATGCCATCATCACCCTATGGAACCACACAAGGTCGAACAATGTCGGGTATGGAATGCAATCGTAGCCTCTGGGAAGCACAAACGGTCGAAAGACGTCATTTGTTGTATGCCATCATCACCGGTGGACTGCTAAGATGGTCGAACGACGTCGGGCGTGGCATTCTATCATAGCTCTTGCGCAGTACACACGGTCGAACAATGTCTGGCATTAAATACCATCATTCACCTTGGGCAGCACACATGGTCGGACTACGATGGGGGTGGCATGCCATGAATTCCCTTGGATAGCACACACAGTTTGACGATGTCGAGCGGTGGTATGCCATTGTCGCCCTTAGACAATATAAATGGTCGGACAACGTCAGGCGTGGCATGTTAGAATCACCTATGGACATCACATATGGTCAGACGACGTCGGGCGTGGCATGCCCGCATTGACCTTGGGCAGCACACACGGTCGGACGACGTCGGGCATGGCATTCAATCATTGCCCTTGCAAAACACACAAAATCAGACTACGTCACCTGTGGAATGCCATCATCGCCCTTGAAATGCATACACATTCGGACGGCGTCACGTGTGGCATGCCATCATCTCCCTTGGAAATAACAGACAGATAGACAACGTCAGGCGTAGCATAATTGCATGGTCCTTGAGAGGCACATACTGTCTGACAACATTGATCGTTGCATGCCATTATCGCCCTTGGAAAACACGAACGATTTGACTATGTCGGGCGTGGCATGCCATCATCACCATAGGTCTACACAGACGATCGGACAATGTCGCGTGTGAGATGCCACCATCGCTCTTAGAAAAAACACATGGTGAAATTACGTCGCGCGTGGCATACCATCATAGCCGCTAGGCAGCACACACGTTGGACAATGCCAGATGTGGAATGCTATCATTGCCCTTGGATAGCACACACAGACGGACGTTGTTGGGCGTGGCATGAAATCATGTCTCTTGGGATGCACATACGGTCGGACGACAATGGTCGTGGCATGATATCATCTCCCTTGAGCAGCACACACAGTCGAACGATGTTGGGTTGTTAAATGCCATATTTGCCCATGGGTAGCACACAAGGTCGGACTACGTCGGGGGTAGCATGCGATCATCACCCTTAGAGAGCATACACATATAGACGACGTCGAGCGGTGGCATGCAATCATCACCCTTAGACAGTATAAAAGGTCGGACGATGTTAGGTGTCGCATATGTTAGCATCGCCCTTGAATAGCACACATGGTCATACGACGTCAGACGTGGCATGCCCTCATGGACCTTGGACAGCACACATGGTGGACGACGTTGGCCGTGGCATGCCAGCATCGCCCTTGGACAGCACACACGGTCAGGCGACATCGAGCATGACAAGAAATAATCGCCCTTGGGCAGCATACAATGTCGTATTACGTAGGGCGTGGCATGCCATCATCGCTTTTGGACTGCACACAGGATCAGATGACATCGAGAATGATATGCCATTATCGCCCTTGGGCAGCGCACAAGGTTGTACTACCCGGGGCGTGGCATGACATTATCGCCTTTGGACAGCACAAACGGTAAGACGATGTCTGGCATGGTATGCCATTATCGTTTTTGGACTGCACAAATGGTCACACGACGTGGGGCGTGGCATGCAATCATCTCCCTTGAGCAGCACACACGGTAGGATGACGTCGGGCGTGGCATGCAACGATCAATGTTATCATAGTACTTGGGCGGCACACACGGTCGTATGACGTCGGGCATGGGATGCTATCATCGCCCTCCGAAAGCACACATTATCGAACTACGTCAGTCATGGCATGCCATCATTGCCTTGCAATGCACACACGGTCGGACGACGTCAGGAGTAGCTTGTAATCATCGCCCTTGGACATCACACGAAGATAAATGATGTCAGGTGTGGCATGACCGCATGGTCCTTAGGTGACACATAGGGTTAGACAACATTGATCGTTGCATATCATTATTGCCCTTGGACAGCACACACGATTGGACTATATCGGGCATGTCATGCCATCATCACCACACAGCAGCACACACGGTAAGACAATGTCGTGTTTAACATGCAACCATCGCACTTAGAAAGCACACACGATAAGACGATATCAGGCATGGCATACTATCATCGCCCTTGGAAAGACAAACGGTCATGGACCTTGGGCAACACACACGGTTGACGATGTCGGCCGTGGCATGCCATCATCGCCCTTATGCAGCACACACGGTCGAACACCGTCGTACATGACATGCCATCTTAGACTATGGGAAGCATACAGGGTCGTACTACGTTTGGCGTGGCATGCCATCATCACCCTTAGACAGCACATATGGTTGGATGACGTCGGGCATAGCATTCCATCATCTCGCTTGGAAAGCACACACTATCTGACTACGTTAGTCGTGGCATGCCATCATCGCCCTTGCAATGCACACACGTTTAGACAACGTCAGGCATGGTATTCCTTCATCGCCCTTGTAAATCACACATAGATAGATGACATCGGGCGTGGCATGACCACATGGTCCTTGTGCGGCACATACGGTCGAACGAGGTTGATCATCACATGCCATCATCGCCCTTGGAAAACATGAACGATAAGACTACATCAGGCGTGGCATGCCATCATCACCATAGGTCAGCAGATACGGTCGGACAATGTCGGGTGTGAGATGCAACCATCACTCTTGGAAAAAACACACGGTGAAATGACGTCGGGCGTGGCATACCATCATAGCCCCTAGGCAGCACACACGTTGGACGATGTCAGAAGTGGAATACTATCATTGCCCTGAGACAGCACACATGGACATACGTCGTTAGGTGTGGCATGAAATCATGTCTCTTGGACTTCACATACGATCGGACGATAATGGTCGTGGAATGATATCATCGCCCTTGAGCAGCACACACATTCGAACAACGTCGGGTGTTAAATGCCAACATTGCCCATATGTGGCAAAAAAGGCCAAACTACGTCGGGGGTATCATGCGATCATCGCCCTTGGAGAACATTCACGGTCAGACGACGTTGAGTGGTGACATGCCATCATCGCCCTTAGACAGTATAAAAGTCAGACGACGTCAAGCATTGCATATGTTAGCATCTCCCTTGGAAAGCACACACGGTCATACGATGTTGGACGTGGTATGCCCTCATGGCCCTTAGGTAGCAAACATGGTGGACGATGTCGGTTGTGGCATGCCAGCATCGCCCTTGGACAACACACACGATCTGGCGACATCCAACATGACAAGTAATAATCTCCCTTGGGCAGCATACAATGTCATATTACGTCGGTCGTGGCATGCCATCATCGAATTTAATTTGCACACACAGTAGGATGACGTCAAGAATGACATGCCATTATCGCCCTTAGGCAGCACACAGGGTTGTACTACTTAGGGTGTGGCTTGCCATCATCGCCTTTGGATAGCACACACGGTCAGACGATGTCCGGCATTGCATGCCATTATCAGTTTTGGACTGTATAAATGGTCAATCGACGTCGGGCGTGGCATGCCATCATCGCCCTTGGGCCGCACACATGGTAGGATGACGTAGGGCATGGCATGCCAGCATAGTACTTGGGAGGCACACACGGTCGTATGACGTCGGGCTTGGCATGCTATCATCGCCCTTGGAAAGCACACACTATAGAACTATGTCAGCCGTGGCATGCCATCGTCGCCCTTACAATGCACACACGGTCGGACGACGTCAGGTGTAACATGCAATCATCGCCCTTGGACATCTCACACAGATAGATGATGTTAGGTGTGGCATGACCGTATGGTCCTTAGGCGGCACATAGGGTTAGACAACATTGATCGTTACATAACATTATCGCCCATGGACAACACGTACGATTGGACTACAGCGGGCATGGCATGCCATCATCACCACATGACAGCACACACGGTCGGACAATGTCGTGTTTAGCATGCAACCATCGCCCTTCGAAAGCACACACGCTAAGACTATGTCAGGCATGGCATACTATCATCGCCCTTTGAAAGCACAAACGGTCATGGACTTTGGGCAACACACACGGTGGACGACGTCGGCCGTGGCATGCCATCATCGCCCTTGGGCAGCACACACGGTCGAACGACGTTGGGCGTGACATGCCATCTTAGACAATGGAAAGCATACAGGGTCGTACTAGATTGGGCGTGGCATGCCATCATTACCCTTGGACAACACATACGGTTGGACGACGTCGGGAATGTCATTCCATCATCTCCCTTGGAAAGCACAAACTATCAGACTACGTCAGTCGTGGAATGCCATCATCGCCCTTGCAATGCTCACACGTTTAGACGGCGTAAGGCGTGGCATTCCATCATCGTCCTTGGAAATCACACATAAATAGATGACATCGGGCGTGGTATGACCACATGGTCCTTTTGCGGCACATACAATCAAACGAGGTTGATCGTCGCATGCCATCATTGCCCTTGGACAGCACACACGATGTGAATACGTCGGGCATGGCATGCCATCATCACCCTACGAAAGCACACACAGTCGAACAATATCGGGTGTGGTATGCAATGATAGCCATTGGGAAGCACACACGGTCGGACGACGTCATATGTTGCATGCCATCATCACCATTTGACTGCATAGACTGTTGGATGACGTCGGGCGTGGCATGATATCATAGCTCTTGGGCATTAGTGAGGCATTAAATTCCATGGACATCACACACAGATAAACGACGTCAGGCGTGGAATGACCACATGGTCCTTGGGTGGCACATACAGTCAGACAACAATAATCATTGCATGCCATTATCGGCCTTGGACAGCACAGACGATTGGACTATGTCGGGCGTGGTATGCCATCATCACCATAGGGCAGCACACATGGTCAGACAATGTCAGGTATGAGATGCATCCATCGCTCTTGGAAAAACACACAGTGGAATGACATAAGGCGTGGTATACCATCATAGCCCCTAGGAAGCACACGCGTTGGACTATGTCAGATGTGGAATACTATCATTGCCCTTGGAAAACACACACAGACGGACATCGTTGGGCGTGGAATGAAATCATGTCCTTTGGACTGCACACACTGTCAGACAATAATGGGCGTGGCATGATATCATCGCCCTTGGGCAGCACACACGGTTGAACGACGTCGAGTGTTAAATGCCATCATTGTCGTTGGGTAGCACACAAGTTCGGACTACATCGGGTATAGCATGCCATTATCACCCTTGGAGAGAATACACGGTCACACGACGTCGAGAGGTGGCATGCCATCATCGCCCTTAGACAGTATAAAAGGTTGGATTACATCAGTCGTTGCATATGTTAGCATCGCCCTTGGACAATACACACAGTCATATGACGTCATACGTGGCATACCCATATGGCTCTTGGGCAGCACACATGGTGGACGACGCCGGCCGTGGCATGCCAGTATCTCCCTTGGACAGCACACACGATCGGGCGACATCGAGGATGATAATCAATAATCACCCTTGGATAGCATACAGTGTAATACTACGTCGGGAGTGCCATGCCATCATCGCATTTGGACTGCACACACGCTCGGATGACGTCGAGCATGACATGACATTATCACCCTTGGGCAGCACATATGGTCATACTACGTGGGGTGTGGCATGCTATCATCGCCTTTGGACAACACACGCAGTTAGACGATGTGTGGCATGGCATGCCATTATCGCCTTTGGACTGCATAAACATTCACTCGACGTCGGGCTTGGCATTCCATCATTGGCCTTGGGCATCACACATAGTAGGATGACATTGGGCATGGCATGCAAACATAGTACTTGTGCGACACACACGTTTTTACAACGTTGGGCATGGCATGCTATCATCACCCTTGGAAAGCAATCCCTATCGAACTACATCAGTCGTGGCATGCCATCATCACCCTTGGGCAGCACACACGGTCGAATGACGTTGGGCGTGACATGCCATCTTAGACTATGGAAAGCATACAGGGTCGTACTAGATTGGGCGTGGCATGCCATCATCACCCTTGGACAACACATACGATAGGACGACGTCGGGAATGTCATTCCATCATCTCCCTTCGAAAGCACAAACTATCAGACTACGTCAGTCGTGGAATGCCATCATCGCCCTTGCAATGCTCACACGTTTAGACGGCGTAAGGCATGGCATTCCATCATCGTCCTTGGAAATCACACATAAATAGATGATATCGGGCGTGGCATGACCACATGGTCCTTTTGCGGCACCTACAATCAAACGAGGTTGATCGTCGCATGCCATCATTGCCCTTGGACAGCACACACGATGTGAATACGTCGGGCATGGTATGCCATCATCACCCTATGAAAGCACACACAGTCGAACAATATCGGGTGTGGTATGCAATGATAGCCATTGGGAAGCACACACGGTCGGACGATGTCATATGTTGCATGCCATCATCACCATTTAACTGCACAGACTGTTGGATGACGTCGGGCGTGGCATGATATCATAGCTCTTGGGCATTAGTCAGGCGTTAAATTCCATGGACATCACACACAGATAAACGACGTCAGGCGTGGCATGACCACATGGTCCTTGGGTGGCACATACAGTCAGACAACAATAATCATTGCATGCCATTATCGGCCTTGGACAGCACAGACGATTGGACTATGTCGGGCGTGGTATGCCATCATCACCATAGGGCAGCACACATGGTCAGACAATGTCGGGTATGAGATGCATCCATCGCTCTTGGAAAAACACACAGTGTAATGACATAAGGCGTGGTATACCATCATAGCCCCTAGGAAGCACACGCGTTGGACTATGTCAGATGTGGAATACTATCATTGCCCTTGGAAAACACACACAGACGGACATCGTTGGGCGTGGAATGAAATCATGTCCTTTGGACTGCACACACTGTCAGACAACAATGGGCGTGGCATGATATCATCGCCCTTGGGCAGCACACACGGTTGAACGACGTCGAGTGTTAAATGCCATCATTGTCGTTGGGTAGCACACAAGTTCGGACTACATCGGGTATAGCATGCCATTATCACCCTTGGAGAGAATACACGGTCACACGACGTCGAGAGGTGGCATGCCATCATCGCCCTTAGACAGTATAAAAGGTTGGATTACATCAGTCGTTGCATATGTTAGCATCGCCCTTGGACAGTACACACGGTCATATGACGTCATACGTGGCATACCCGTATGGCTCTTGGGCAGCACACATGGTGGACGATGCCGGCCGTGGCATGCCAGTATCTCCCTTGGACAGCACACACGATCGGGCGACATCGAGGATGATAATCAATAATCACCCTTGGATAGCATACAGTGTAATACTACGTCGGGAGTGGCATGCCATCATCGCATTTGGACTGCACACACGCTCGGATGACGTCGAGCATGACATGACATTATCACCCTTGGGCAGCACATATGGTCATACTACGTGGGGTGTGGCATGCTATCATCGCCTTTGGACAACACACGCAGTTAGACGATGTGTGGCATGGCATGCCATTATCGCCTTTGGACTGCATAAACATTCACTCGACGTCGGGCTTGGCATTCCATCATTGGCCTTGGGCATCACACATAGTAGGATGACATCGGGCATGGCATGCAAACATAGTACTTGTGCGACACACACGTTTTTACAACGTTGGGCATGGCATGCCATCATCACCCTTGGAAAGCAATCCCTATCGAACTACATCAGTCGTGGCATGCCATCATCTCCCTTGCATTGCACACACGCTCGGATGACGTCGAGCATGACATGACATTATCACCCTTGGGCAGCACATATGGTCATACTACGTGGGGTGTGGCATGCTATCATCGCCTTTGGACAACACACGCAGTTAGACGATGTGTGGCATGGCATGCCATTATCGCCTTTGGACTGCATAAACATTCACTCGACGTCGGGCTTGGCATTCCATCATTGGCCTTGGGCATCACACATAGTAGGATGACATTGGGCATGGCATGCAAACATAGTACTTGTGCGACACACACGTTTTTACAACGTTGGGCATGGCATGCCATCATCACCCTTGGAAAGTAATCCCTATCGAACTACATCAGTCGTGGCATGCCATCATCACCCTTGGGCAGCACACACGGTCGAACGACGTTGGGCGTGACATGCCATCTTAGACTATGGAAAGCATACAGGGTCGTACTAGATTGGGCGTGGCATGCCATCATCACCCTTGGACAACACATACGGTTGGACGACGTCGGGAATGTCATTCCATCATCTCCCTTGGAAAGCACAAACTATCAGACTACGTCAGTCGTGGAATGCCATCATCGCCCTTGCAATGCTCACACGTTTAGACGGCGTAAGGCGTGGCATTCCATCATCGTCCTTGGAAATCACACATAAATAGATGACATCGGGCGTGGCATGACCACATGGTCCTTTTGCGGCACCTACAATCAAACGAGGTTGATCGTCGCATGCCATCATTGCCCTTGGACAGCACACACGATGTGAATACGTCGGGCATGGCATGCCATCATCACCCTACGAAAGCACACACAGTCGAACAATATCGGGTGTGGTATGCAATGATAGCCATTGGGAAGCACACACGGTTGGACGACGTCATATGTTGCATGCCATCATCACCATTTGACTGCACAGACTGTTGGATGACGTCGGGCGTGGCATGATATCATAGCTCTTGGGCATTAGTCAGGCGTTAAATTCCATGGACATCACACACAGATAAACGACGTCAGGCGTGGCATGACCACATGGTCCTTGGGTGGCACATACAGTCAGACAACAATAATCATTGCATGCCATTATCGGCCTTGGACAGTACAGACGATTGGACTATGTCGGGCGTGGTATGCCATCATCACCATAGGGCAGCACACATGGTCAGACAATGTCGGGTATGAGATGCATCCATCGCTCTTGGAAAAACACACAGTGGAATGACATAAGGCGTGGTATACCATCATAGCCCCTAGGAAGCACACGCGTTGGACGATGTCAGATGTGGAATACTATCATTGCCCTTGGAAAACACACACAGATGGACATCGTTGGGCGTGGAATGAAATCATGTCCTTTGGACTGCACACACTGTCAAACAACAATGGGCGTGGCATGATATCATCGCCCTTGGGCAGCACACACGGTTGAACGACGTCGAGTGTTAAATGCCATCATTGTCGTTGGGTAGCACACAAGTTCGGACTACATCGGGTATAGCATGCCATTATCACCCTTGGAGAGAATACACGGTCACACGACGTCGAGAGGTGGCATGCCATCATCGCCCTTAGACAGTATAAAAGGTTGGATTACATCAGTCGTTGCATATGTTAGCATCGCCCTTGGACAGTACACACGGTCATATGACGTCATACGTGGCATACCCGTATGGCTCTTGGGCAGCACACATGGTGGACGACGCCGGCCGTGGCATGCCAGTATCTCCCTTGGACAGCACACACGATCGGGCGACATCGAGGATGATAATCAATAATCACCCTTGGATAGCATACAGTGTAATACTACGTCGGGAGTGGCATGCCATCATCGCATTTGGACTGCACACACGCTCGGATGACGTCGAGCATGACATGACATTATCACCCTTGGGCAGCACATATGGTCATACTACGTGGGGTGTGGCATGCTATCATCGCCTTTGGACAACACACGCAGTTAGACGATGTGTGGCATGGCATGCCATTATCGCCTTTGGACTGCATAAACATTCACTCGACGTCGGGCTTGGCATTCCATCATTGGCCTTGGGCATCACACATAGTAGGATGACATTGGGCATGGCATGCAAACATAGTACTTGTGCGACACACACGTTTTTACAACGTTGGGCATGGCATGCCATCATCACCCTTGGAAAGCAATCCCTATCGAACTACATCAGTCATGGCATGCCATCATCTCCCTTGCATTGCACACACGGTCGGACTGCATCAGGCGTAGCATGCCATGATCACCCATGGACATCACACAAAGATAGACGATGTTAGCTGTGGCATGCCATCATCGCCCTTGGGCAGCACACATTTTAGAATGTTGTCGTGCGAGACATGCCATCATATTCTTTGGGTAGCACACAATGTAAGAATACTTCAGGTGTGCCATGACAACATGCACCTTGGGAGCACACATGGTCGGATGACGTCGGGATAGGCATGCCCTCATCGCCATTGGACAGCACACAAGGAAGGACACTATTGAGCGTGGCATGCCATCGTCGACCTTAGACTACAGACATGGTCAAACGACATAGGGCATTGCATACCATCATCGCCCTTGGACAACAGACACAATCAGACTATGTCGGACGTGGCAAGTCTTCATGGGCCTTGCGCAGTGAACATGGTCGGATGACGTCGAGCGTTGCAAGCCATCATTACCCTTGGAATGCACACACCTTCAGATGACGCCGGATGTGGCATACTATCATCACCCTTAGAAAACATACAAATATAAACAACATCTGACATGTCATGTCATCATAGTGTTTGGACAACACACAAAGACAGATGATGTCGAGCGTGCCATGGCCGAGTGGTCCTTGGGCAGCACACACCGTCGGACGACGTTAATTGTCAGATTCCATAATAGCCCTTGGACAACACACACGACCGGACTACTTTAGTCGTGGCATGTCATCATCGCCCTAGGACACCACAAACAGTAGGACGATGTCGTGCATGGCATGCCATCATCGCCCTTGGACTGCACACATGGTCAGATGACGTCAAGCATGGCATGCCCGCATGGGACATGGGAACTACACACAGTTTAATGTTGTAGAGTGTCTTATGCCACCATCGCCCTTGGGCATCACATGCAGTCAGATGATGTTGGGCGTGGTATGCCATCATCGCCTTTGGGCAGCACACACAGTCAAAAGACATCGGGCGTGGCATGCAATCATCGCCCTTAGACACCAAACGTGGCCGAACAACATGGGGTGTTCGTGTTATCATCGCCCTTGGAAAGATCACATGGTCGAACGACCTCATGCGTGGCATGCATGCATGGCCCTTGTGCAGCAAACACGGTCGGACGACGTTTGTGTGGCATGCCATCATCGCCCTTGGGCAGCACACATGGTCAGACGACGTCGGGCGTGGATAGCCATCATTACCCTTGGAAAACATAAAAGGTCGGGCTACGTCGGGCATTCCATGTTATTATCGCCTTTGGTCAGCATACACAGTCGGACGACATCAATCGTGGCATTCCTTCATGCCCTTGGGCAACGCATACGGTCTAACGACATCGGGCGTGGCATGCCATCATAGAAATTGGGCAGCACACACGATGGGATGACGTCAGGCGTGACATGTCATCATCGCTCTTGGGAAGCACAATGATTAGACTATATCGGGTGTGGCATGCCCATATGAACATTGGGCAGCACACACAGTAAGATCATTCCGGGCGTTGCATGCCATCATCGCCCTTGGGCATCATAGATGGTTGGATGACGTCAGGCATGACATTCCATCATCGCCCTTGGGCAGCACACAAGATCTGACTATGTCGGGCGTGGCATTACAGCATGTCCCTTGGGCAGCACACAGGGTGGACTACATCGGGCATGTCATGTCATCATTGACCTTGGACAACGCACAGGGTTGGACGATGTCGGGCATGGTCTGCCATCATCCCTCTTGGACACCATAGACAGTCGGACGACGTCGGTGTGGCATGTTATTATCGCCCCAGAGCAGAATACACAGTCAGACGATGTCGGGCGTGGCATGCCTGCAAAGAAATTGGGAAATGCACACGATCAGACGACATCTGGTGTGACATGATATCATCGCCCTTGGACATCACACATGATCGAAAGACGGCGGGCGTGGCATGCCTGCATTGACCTTGGGCAGCACACATGTTTGGATAAAGTCGGGCATGGCATGCCATCATCGCCTTTGGCCAGCACACATGGTCGGATGACATCCGGCGTGACATGCCATCATATCCCTCTAGCAGCAAACACGGTCAGAATACTTTAGGCGTGGCATGCCCACATGGTCCTTGGGCAGAAAACACGGTCAGATGACGTCGGGCATGGCATGCCATCATCGTCATTAGAAAGCACACACGGCTGGACGATGTCCAGCGTGGCATGACATGATCGCCTTTGGATTGCATACATGGTCAAACGACATCGGTTATGGCATGCCATAAACACCATTGGACAACACACACAACACTACATCAGATGTGGCATGTCATCATGGCCCTTCGGTAGCGCACATTTTTTAATGACGTCGAGCATGACAAGCCATCATTTCCCTTCGAATACACACACGGTCAAATGATGTTGGGCATGGCATTCCATTATCACCCTTGGACAGAACACCAATATAAAGAATGTCGGGCATGGCATGGCCTTAACGTCGTTGGACAACAAACACGATCAGATGATGTTGCATGTGCCATGACCGCATGGTCCTTAGGCAACACACATAGTCGGACGACGTTGATAGTAGAATGCCATCTTATACATTGGACAACACACACGATCGGACTACGTCAGCCGTTGCATGCCATCATCACCGTAGGGAAGCACACATAGTAGGAAGATGTCTAGCGTGGGATTCCATCATCCCTCTTTAACACCATACATGCTCGGACGATGTCGTGCGTGGCATGTTATCATCGCCCTTTGATAGAACACACGGTCGGATGACATTAGGCGTGGTGTGACTGCTTAGCGCTTAGGCAACACACACGTTTGGATGATGTCGGGCGTAACATGTTATCATGGCCCTTGGACAACACACACAGAAAAATGACGTCAAATATGTCATGTAATCATCACCCTTGGACACCACACACAGTTTGATGACGTCGTGCGTGGCATGCCCACATGGTGCATGGGCAGCACATGATCGGACGACGTCGATCGTAACATGCCATCATCACCCTTGGAAAACACACACCGTTAGACGACGTCGGGCAGCATTCCATTATCGCCTTCGGAAAGCACACACGGTCGGATGACTTGTGAGCATGATATCCTGTCATCGCCCTTGAGAAGCACACATGGTCGTACTACATCAGGAGTGGCCTGCCATCATTGCATTTGGAGAGAAAACACAGTCGAACGACGTCAGGCACTGAATGCGATTCTCTCCCTTGGACTACATAAATGGTAGGAAAACATCACATGTGGCACGCCATCACACTTTTGGGAAACACACACGTTAGGATGTTGTTCGGCGTGGCATGCCCGCATAGTACTTGGGCGGCACACACGGTCGGACGACGTCGAGAGTCGCATGACATCGTCTCCCTTGGGTAGCACCCACAATCGGACGACGTCAGGCATGGCATGTTATCATCACCCTTGGAAAGAACACATGATCGGATGATGTTGTGAATGGCATGCCTGTATGGCCCTTGGTCGGCACGTATGGTAAAACGACGTCGGGCGTACCATGTTATCATCACCCCTGGTCAGCATACAGGATCAGACTAGATCAAGCATGGCATGGCCCCATAGACTTTGGGCAGGAAACACGGATGAACGATGTGGGCCGTGACATGATATCATCGCCCTTGGACAGCACGCATGGTTAGATGATGTCGGGCATTGCATGACATGATTGTCCTTTGGCAATACACACGATCAAAAAAAGTCGGGCGTGGCATGCCATCATCTCCCTTGGGCAGCACACATGGTCGGATGTTATCGTGCGTGACATGCAATTATATCCCTTGGGCAGCACACACTGCAAGAGTTCTTCATGTGTGCCATGACACTAAGGCCCTTGGGAGTACACATGGTCGGATGACGTTGGGATAGGCACGCCCTCATCGCCATTAGACAACACACAAGGATGGACAACGCTGAGCGTCGCATGCCATCATCGCACATATACAACAGACATGGTCGGACGACATAGGTCATGGCATGCCATCATCGACATTGCACAACACACAGAATCGGACTATGTCGGACGTGGCATGTCATCATGGCCCTTGCGCAACAAACACGATCGGACGACGTCGAGCGTGGCAATCCATCATTTCCCTTGGAATGCACACACGTTTGGATGATGTCGGGTGTGGCATGTCATCATTACCCTTAGACAACATACAAATATAAACAATGTCGGGCTTTTCATGTCATCATCGCCTTTGGATAGCACACATAGATGGATCATGTCGAGCGTACCATGACCGCATGGTCCTTGTGAAGCACACACCGTCGTACGATGTCGTTCGTCGGATGCCATAATAGCCCTTGGACAGCACACATGACCGGACTACTTTAGTCGTGGCATGCCAAAATCGCCATAGGGCACCACACACAGTAGGACGACATCGGGCATGGCATGCCATCATCTCCCTTGGACTACACACACAGTTGGATGACGTCAAGCATGGCATGCCGCATGGGACATGGGGAGTACACACGGTTGGATGATGTAGAGTGTCTTATGCCACCATCACCCTTGTGCATCACAGGCATTCAGACGACGTCAGGCGTGGTATGCCATCATCACCCTTGGGCAGCACATATGGTCGAACGACATCGGGCTTGGCATGCCATCATCGCCCTTTGAAACCAAACATGGTCAAACAAAGTGGGGTGTTCGTGTTATCATCGCTCTTGGACAAAACGCACGGTCGAATGACGTCGGGTGTGGCATGCCTGCATGGACCTTTGCATCACACACGGTCTGATGATGTACACGTGGCATGCATTCATCGCCCTTGAGCAGCCCACACGGTCGGACGATGTTGGGCGTGTAAAGCCATCATCACCCTTGGACAACATAAAATGTCAGACTACGTTGGGTGTGCCATATTATCATCGCCTTTGGTCAGCATACACAATCGGACGACATCAATTGTGGCATTCCTTCATGGCCCTTGGGAAACAAATATGGTCTGACGACGTCGGGTGTGGCATGCCATCGTAGAAATTGGGCAGCACACACGATGGGACAACGTCTGGCGTGACATGCCATCATCGCCCTTGGGAAGCACAATTATCAGACTATATCGGGCGTGGCATGCCCATATGAACGTCGGGAAGCACACACAGTAAGATCATGTCGGGCGTTGCATGCCATCATCTCCCTTGGGCATCATACATGGTTGGATGACGTCGGGCATGACATTCCATCATCGCCCTTGGGCAACACACATGATCTGACTACGTCGGGCGTGGCATTCCAGCATGGCCCTTGGGCAACACACAGGGTGGACTACATCAGGCATGTCATGTCATCATCATCCTTTGAGAATACACACGGTTGCATGATGTCGGGCCTGGTCTGCCATCATCCCTCTTGGACATCATAGACTGTCATACGGCGCCGGCGTGGAATGTTATTATCTCCCTTGAGCATAATGCACAGTCAAACAATGTCGGGCGTGGCATGCCCGCATACAAATTGGGAAGGACATATGGTAGAATGACATCGGGCGTTACATGATATCATCGCCCTTGGAAATCACACATAGTCGAAAGATGTTGGCGTGGCATTCCTACATTGCCCTTGGGAAGCACACACGATTGGCTAAAGTCGGGCATGGCATGCCATCATCTCCCTTCGAAAGCACACATTGTTGGATTACGTCAGGCGTGACATGGAATCATATCCCTCTAGAAGCACACACGGTCGGAATACTTTAGGCGTGGCATGATAACATGGTACTTGGGAGCACACATGGTCAGATGATGTCAGGCCTGACATGCCATCAACGTTATTAGACAACACACACAGATGGACGACGTCGAGCGTGGCATGTCATGATCGCCCTTAGAATGCACACATGGTCAAACGACGTCTTACATGGCATGCCATCATCACCCTTGGACAAAACACAGAATAGGACTGTATCAGACGTGGCATGTCATCATGTCCCTTCGATAGCGCACACGTTCGGACGACATCGAGCATGGCAAGCCATCATTGCCCTTGGAATGCACACACGGTTGAATAACATTGGGCATGGCATGCAATCATCACCCTTGGACAGCACACAAATACAAACAACGTTGGGCATGGCATGGCCTTATCGCCCTTAGACAACATACACGATCGGATGATGTCGACTGTGCCATGACCGCATGGTCCTTAGGCAACACACAAAGTCAGACGAAGTCGGTAGTTGAATGCCATCATATACCTTGGACAACACACACGATGGGACTACGTTAGTTGTTGCATGCCATCATCACCGTAGGGTAGCACACACAGTAGGATGACGTCGAGCGTGGAATTCCATCATCGCTCTTTAATACGATACATGGTCGGATGGTCTCGAGCGTGGCATGTTATCATCTACCTTGGACAGTACACACGGTCGGACAACATCAGGCGTGATATGCCTGCATAGAGCTTGGGCACCACAAACGTTTGGATGATGTCAGGCGTGACATGATATCATGGACCTTGGATAGCACACACAGAAAAATGACGTCAGGTATGGCATGTAATCATCACCCTTGGATAGCACACACGGTCAGATGACGTCGTGCGTGGCATGCCCGCATGGTCCTAGGGAAGCACACGATCTAACAACGTCGATCGTAACATGCCATCATCACCCTTGGAAAACACACATGGTCGGACGACGTTTGGTGGCATACCATCATCGCCTTTGGATAGCACACACGGTTGGACGATGTGTGAGCATGACATCCCATCATCACCCTTGGGCAGCACACATATTCGTTCTACATCGGGAGTTGCATGCCATCATCGCCTTTGGACAGCACAACAGTCGGACAACGTCAAGCGTGGCATGCGATTCTCGCCCTTGGACTGCATAAACTGTCAGACAACATCGTGCGTGGAACGCCATCACGCCATTAGGAAGCTCACATGGTAGGATGTTGTCGAGCGTGGCATGCCCGCATAGTACTTGGGCGGCACACACGGTTGGACGACGTCGAGCGTCGCATGCCGTCGTCTACTTTGAAAGCACACACAAGATCGGACTACATCAGGCATGGCATGCCATCATCGTCCTTGGGAAGCACACTCGGTCGGATAGCGTCGGCTGTGGAAATGTCATTATTGTAATTGGGCAGCACAGATGCTCGGACAGAATTATGTGCGACATTGCATCATTGCCCTTGGACAATACACCCGACCAAACTATGTTGGGCGTGGTATGCCATCATGCCATTGGGTAGCACACATGGTCGGACGACGTAGGGTGTGGCATGTTATCATCTCCCTTAGACAGCACACACAATAAGACCATATCAGGTGTGGCATGCTGGCATGGCACTTGGGCAGCACACACGGTTGGATGACGTCAAGTGTGGCATGCAGTAATCGTCATTGGGAAACACACATGGTCAGACGGCGTCGGGCGTAATGTGCCATCATCGCCCTTGGGCAACACATATGGTCAGACGACTTTGAGCAAGGGATACCATCATCGCCCTTGGACACTATTCACAATTGGACGACATCGGGTGTGTTCAGGTGTCATGTTATCATTGTCCTTGGACAACACATATGATCATATCACATCGGGTGTTGAATGCTAGCATGGACCTTTGGCAAAACATATGGTCGGATGACTTCTATCATGGGATTCAATACTCTCCATCAAGAAGCATACACGGTCAGATGACGTAAACCATAACATGTCATCATCGCTCTTGGGAAGCAAACATGGTCGGATGACGTAAGGCATGCCATGCCATCATCTCCCTTGGACAGCATACACGGTCGGATGACATCAGGCGGCACATGTTATGATCGCCCTTAGACAGAACACACAATTGGAAGATGTTGGGCGTGTCATGCTCGTATAGACCGTGGGAAGCACATATGGTGAACGACATCGGTTGTGGCATGCCATTATTGCCCTTGGGCACCGCACACTTTTGGACGACGTTAGGCATGACATGCGATCATCGTCCTTGGGTAGCACACAGAGTGGGACCACGTCAGGCGTGGCATGCCATCATCACTCTGGGATAGCACACACGGTCCAACGGTGTTGGGCACGGCATGCCATCAATTCCATTGGATAGCACACACGGTTTGACGATGTTGAGCGGTGGCATGCCATCGTCGCCCTTAGAAAATATAAATGGTTGCATAACGTCAGGCGTGGCATATTAGCATCGCCTTTGGATAGCACATACGGTCAGACGATGTCGGAAGTGGCATGCTAGCATGGACCTTGGGCAACACACACGGTTGGACTACGTCAGCCATGGAATGCCATCATCGTCTTGCAATGCATACACGGTCAAACGGCTTCACGCATGACATGCCATCATCTCCCTTGGACATCACAGACAGATAGACGACGTCAGCATGGCATGACCGCATGGTCCCTGGGCGGCACATACGGTCTGACAACATTGATCGTTGCATGCCTTGATTGCCCTTGGACTACACCAGCGATTGGACTACGTCGTGCGTGGCATGCCTCTACACCATAGGGAACCACACACGATCGGACAATGTCGGGCGTGAGATGCAACCACACAATCGAACGACGTCAGACATGTCATGCCATCTTAGACTATGGGAAGCATACAGGGTTGTACTATGTTGGTTGTGGCATGCCATCATCACCCTTGGACAACACATACTGTTGGATGACGTCGGGCATGGAATTCCATCATCTCCGTTGGAAAGCACAAACTATAAGACTATGTCAGTCATGGCATGCCATCATCGCCCTTGAAATGCACACACGTTCAGACGGCATCAGGCGTGGCATTCCATCATCGCCCTTGGAAATCACACATAGATAGATGACATCGGTCGTTGCATGACCGCATGGTCCTTTTGCAGCAAATACGGTCGAACGAGGTTGATCTTCGCATGCCATCATCGCCCTTGGACAGCACACACGATTGGAATACGTCGGGGCATGCCATGCCATCATCACCATATGGAAGCACACACGGTCGAACAATGTCGGGTGTGGCATGCAACCATAGCCCGTGGGAAGCACACACGGTCGGACGACGTCATATGTTGCATACCATTATCACCTTTACGCTGCACAGACAGTCGGACGATGTCGAGCGTGGCATGCTATCATAGCTCTTAGGAAGCACACACGGTCGAACGACGTCGGGCGTTAAATGCCAATCATTGACCTTGGGCAGCACACATGGTCAGAATACGTCGGGGGTGGCATGCCATCAATTCCCTTGGATAACACACACGGTTTGACGATGTCGAGCGGTGGCATGCCATCATCGCCCTTAGACAATATAAATGCTTGGACGACGTCAGGCGTAGCATGCAATCATAGCCTTTTGACATCAAACACAGATTGGCATGACCGCATGGTCCTTAGGAGGCACATAAGGTTAGACAACATTGATCTTTGCATACCATTATCGCCGTTAGACATCACGCACTATTGGACTACATCGGGTGTGGCATGTCATCATCACCACACGGCAACACATACGGTCGGACAATGTCGTGTTTAACATGCAACCATCGCCCTTCGAAAGCACACACGGTCAGATAATGTCAGGAGTGGCATACTATCATCGCCCTTGGAAAGCATAAACGGTCATGGACCTTGGGCAACACACACGGTGGACGACGTCAGTCGTGGCATGCCATCATCGCCCTTGGGCAGCTTACACGGTCAAACAACATCAAGCATGGCATGCGATCTTAGACTATGGGAAGCATACACGGTCGTACTACGTTGGGCCTGGCATGACATCATCACCCTTGGACAACACATTCAGTTGGACGACGTCGGGCATGGCATTCAATCATCTCCCTTGGAAAGCACACACTATCAGACTATGTCAGTTGTGGAATGCCATCATCGCCCTTGCAATGCACACATGTTCGAACGGCGTCAGCCGTGGCATTCCATCATCGCCCTTGGAAATAACACATAGATAGAGGACATCGGGCGTGGCATGACCGCATGGTCCTTTTGTGGCATATACGGTCGAACAAGGTTGATCGTCGCATGCCATTATCGCCCTTGGACAACAAACACGATTGGAATACGTCGGGCGTCGCATGACATCATCACACTCCGGAAGCACACACGGTTGTACAATGTCGGGTGTGGCATGCAACCATAGCCCTTGGAAAGCACACACGATCAGGCGACATCGAGCATTACAAGCAATATTCGCCCTTGGGTAGCATACAATGTCGTACTACGTTGGGCGTGGCATGCCATTATCGTATTTGGACTGCATACACGGTCGGATGACGTTGAGAATGACATACCATTATCGCCCTTGGGCAGCACAAAGGGTCGTACTACGAGGGGAGTGGCATGCCATCATCGCCTTTGGATAGCACAAACAGTCAAACGATGTCCGGCATGGCATGCCATTATCGCTTTTGGACTGCATAAATAGTCTATCGACGTCGGGCTTGGCATGCCATCATCGCCCTTGGGCAGCACATACGATAGGATGACGTCGGGCGTGGTATGCCAACATAGTACTTGGGAGTCACACACGATCGAACGATGTCGGGCATGACATGCCATCTTAGACTATGGGAAGCATACAATGTCGTACTACATTGGGCGTGGCATGCGATCATCACCCTTAGACAGCACATACGGTTAGACGACGTTGGGCATGGTATTCCATCCTCTCCCTTGGAAAGCACACACTATCAGACTACGTCAGTCGTGGCATGCCATTATCGCCCTTGCAATGCACACACGTTGAGACGCCGTCAGGCATGGCATGCCATCATCTCCTTTGGAAATCACACAAACATAGATGACATCGGGCCTGGCATGACTGCATGGTCCTTTTGCAGCAGATACGGTCGAACGAGGTTGATCGTCGCATGCCATCATCTCCCTTGGACAGCACACACGATTGTATTACATCGGGCGTGGCATGCCATCATCACCCTATGGAAGCACACAAGGTCGAACAATGTCGGGTGTGGAATGCAACCATAGCCTCTGGGAAGCACACACGGTCGGACGACGTCGTTTGTTGTATGCCATCATCACCGTTGGACTGCTAAGACAATCAGACGACGTTGGGTGTGGCACGCTATCATAGATCTTGGGCAGCACACACGGTCGAACAATGTCGGGCGTTAAATACCATCATTGCCCTTGGGCAGCACACATGGTCGGACTACAATGGGGGTGGCATGCCATGAATTACCTTGGATAGCACACACGGTTTGACAATGTCGAGCGGTGGTATGCCATTGTCGCCCTTAGACAATATAAATGGTCGGACAACGTCAGGCATGGCATGTTAGAATCGCCTTTGGACAACACATACGGTCAGACGACGTCAGGCGTGGCATGCTCGCATTGACCTTGGGAAGCACACACGGTCGGACGACGTCGGGCATGGCATTCCATCATCGCCCTTGGAAAGCACACACAATCGGACTACGTCATCTGTGGAATGCCATCATCGCCCTTGAAATGCATACACTTTTGGACAGCGTCACGCGTGGCATGCCATCATCTCCCTTCGAAATCACAGACAGATAGACGACTTCAGGCGTAGCATGATTGCATGGTCCTTAGGAGGCACATACTATCTGACAACATTGATCGTAGCATATCATTATCGCCCTTCAACAACACGAACGATTGGACTACGTCGGGCGTGGCATGCCATCATCACCATAGGGAAGCACACATGATCCGACAATGTCGCATGTGAGATGCAACCATAGCTCATAGAAAAAACACATGGTGAAATTACGTCGGGTGTGGCATACCATCATAGCCTCTAGGCAGCACATACGTTGGACGATGCCAGATGTGGAATGCTATCATTACCCGTGGACAGCACACACGGATGGACGTTGTTGGGTGTGGCATGAAATCATGTCTCTTGGACTGCACATACGGTCGGAAGGCAATGGTCGTGGCATGATATCATCGCCCTTGAGCAGCACACACAGTCGAACGATGTCGAGTGTTAAATGACATATTTGCCCATGGGTAGCACACAAGGTCGGACTACGTCGGGGGTAGCATGCCATCATCGCCCTTGGAGAGCATACACGGTTAGACGACGTCGAGGGGTGGCATGCAATCATCGCCCTAAGATAGTATAAAGGGTCGGACGACGTTAGGCGTTGCATATGTTAGCATCGCCCTTGGACAGCACACACGGTCATACGACGTCAGCCGTGGTATGCCAGCATCGCCCTTGGACAGCACACATGGTCATACTACGTTGGTCATGGCATGCCATTATCGCATTTGGACTGCACACACGGTCGGATGACGTAGAGAATGACATACCATTATCGCCCTTGGGCAGCACATAGGGTCGTACTACGTGGGGCGTGGCATGCCATCATCGCCTTTTGATAGCACACACAGTCAGACGATGTCCGGCATGGCATGCCATTATCGCTTTTTGACTACATAAATGATCACTTGACATCAGGCGTGGTATGCCATCATCGCCCTTGGGCAGCACACATAGTAGGATGATGTCGGGCATGGCATGCCAGCATAGTACTTGGGCGTCACACACGGTGGTACGACGTCGCGCATGGCGTGCCATCATCGCCCTTGGAAAGCACACACTTTTTGACTACGTTAGCCGTGGCATGCCATCATCGCCCTTCGAGAAAACACATATAGATGACGTCAAGTATGACATGTCATAATAGCAATTTGACAGCATACACGGTTAGAAAACGTTCGGCGTGGCATGCCATCATAGCTCTTGGACAACACAAACGGTCATATGATGTCGTGCGTAGCATGCCTGCATGGACCTTGAGCAACACACCTGGTGGACGACGTCGGCCGTGGCATGCCATCATCACCCTTGGGCAGCACACATGGTCGAACGACGTCGGGCATAACATTCCATCTTAGCCTATGGGAAGCATAAAGGGTCGAACGACCTCGTGCATGGCATTCCATCATCGCCCTTGGAAAGCACACACTATCGTACTACGTCAGCCGTGGAATGCCATCATCGCCCTTGCAATGCATACACGGTCATACGATGTCATGCGTGGCATGTGATAATCTCCCTTGGACATCACACACAAATAGACGACGTCAGGCATGTCATGATCGCATGGTCCTTGGGCGGCACATAAAGTCAGACAACATTGATCGTTGCATGACATTATCGCTTTTGGACAGCACGCACAATTGGACTACGTCAGGCGTGGCATGCCATCATCACCATTGGGCAGAACACACGGTCGGACAATGTCGGGTGTGGGATGCAACCATCGCACTTGGAAAGCACACATGATTGAATGACGTCGGGCGTGGCATACCATCATAGCCCCTAGGCAGCACACATGTCGGACGATGTCAGATGTGGAATGCTATCATTTCCTTTGGACAATGCACACGGACGGACGTCGTTGGGCGTGGCATTAAATCGTCTCTCTTGGACTGCACACACGGTCGGACGAAAATGTGTGTTGCATGATATCATCGCCCTTGAACAGCACACACTGTTGAACGACATCGGGTGTAAAATGCCATCATTGCCCTTGGGTAGCACACAAGATCGGACTACGTTGGGGGTAGCATGTCATCATTTCCATTGGAGAGCATACACGGTCAGAAGACGTGGAACGGTGGCATGCCATCATTGCCCTTAGACAGTACACAAGGTAGGACGACGTCAGGTGTTGCATATGTTAGCATCTCCTTGGACAGCACACACGGTCAAACGACGTCAGACGTCGCATGCCTGTATGGACCTTGGACAGGACACACGGTCATACGACATCGGCCGTTGCATGCCAGCATCGCCCTGGGACAGCACACATGATTAGGCGACATCGAGCATTACAAGAAATATCCGCCCTTGGGCAGCACACAGTGTCGTACTACGTCGGGCGTGGCATGTCATTATCGCATTTGGACTGCACACACGGTCGGATGACGTTGAGAATGACATACCATTATCGCTCTTGCGTAACACAAAGGGTCGTACTACCTGGGGCGTGGCATGCCATCATCGCCTTTGGACACCACACACGGTCAGACGATGTCCGGCATGGCATGCCATTATCGCTTTTGGACTGCATAAACGGTCACTCGACGTCAGTCGTAGCATGCCATCATCGCGCTTGAGCAGCACACATGGTAGGATGACGTCGGGCGTGGCATGCCAGCATAGTACTTGGGCAGCACACACGGTCCTATGACATCGGGCATGGCATGCTATCATCGCCTTTGGAAAGCACACACAATAGAACTACGTAAGCCATGGCATTCCATCATCGCCCTTGCAATGCACACACGGTCTGACGACGTCAGGTGTAGCATGCAATCATCGCCCTTGGACATCTCACACAGATAGATGATTTCAGTTGTGGCATGACCGCATGGTCCTTAGGCGGCATATAACGTTAGACAACATTGATCGTTGCATACCATTATCACCCTTGGACAGCACGGACGATTGGACTACATCGGGTGTGGCAAGCCGTCATCACCACACGGCAGCTCACACGGTCGGACAATGTCGTGTTTAACATTCAATTATCGCCCTTCGAAAGCACACACGGTCAGATAATGTCAGGAGTGGCATACTATCATCACCCTTGGAAAGCACAAAAGATCATGGACCTTGGGCAACACACAGTGAACGACATCGGCCGTGGCATGCCATCATCGACCTTGGGCAGCACACACGGTCAAACGACATCAGGCATGACATGCCATCTTGGACTATGGAAAGCATACATGGTCGTACTACATTGGGCGTGGCATGCCGTCATCACCCTTGGACAACACATACGGTTGGACGACGTTGGGCATGGCAATGCATCATCTCCCTTGGAAAGCACACACTATCAGACAACGTGTGTTGTGGAAGGCCATCATCGCCCTTGCAATGCACATTTGTTCAGACGGCGTCAGCCGTGGCATTCCATCATCGCCCTTGGAAATAACACATATGTAGATGACATCGGGCGTGGCATGAACGCATGGTCCTTTTGCGGCATATACGGTCCAACGAGGTTGATCATCGCATGCCATCATCGCCCTTGGACAGCAAACATGATTCGAATACGTCGGGCGTCGCATGCAATCATCACACTATGGAAGCACACACGGTCGAACCATGTCGGGTGTGGCATGCCACCATAGCCATTTGAAAGCACACACGGTCGGATGACATTGTATGTTGCATGCCATCATTACCGTTTGACTTCACAGACCGTCGAACGACATCGGGTGTTTAATGCCATCATTGCCCTTGGGCAGCACACATGGTCGGACTACGTCGGGGGTGGCATGCCATCAATTCCCTTGGATAACACACAAGGTTTGACGATGTCGAGCGGTGGCATGCGATCATTGCCCTTGGACATTATAAATGGTTGGACGACGTCAGGCGTGGCATGTTTGCATCGCCTTTGGACAGCACATACGGTCAGACGACGTCGGGCGTGGCATGCCTGCATGGACCTTGGGCAGCACACACGGTCGGACGATGTCGGGCATGGCACCATCATCACCCTTTGAAAGCACACACTAATAGACTACGTCATCCGTGGAATTCCATCATCGCCCTTGCAATGTATACACAGTCGGACAGCGTCACGCGTGGCAAGACATCATCTCCCTTGGGCATCACACACAGATAGACAACGTCTGGCGTGGCATGACCGCATGGTCCTTTGGCGGCACATATAGTCAGACAACATTGATCATTGCATGCCATTATCGCCCTTTGATAGCACACATGATTGGACTACGTCGGGCGTGGCATGCCATCATCACCATAGGGCAGCGCACATGGTCGGACAATATCGGGTTTGAAATGCAACCATTGCTCTTGGAAAAAACACACAGTGGAATGACGTCGGGCGTGGCATACCATCATAGCCCATAGGCAGCACACGCGTTAGACAATGTCAAATGTGAAATGCTATCATTGCCCTTGGACAGTACACACGGACGGACATCATTTTGCGTTACTTGAAATCATGTCCCTTGGAATGCACACACGGTCAGACGACAATGGGCGTGGCATGATATCATTGCCCTAGGGCAGCACACACGGTCGAACGACGTCAAGTGTTAAATGCCATCATTTCCCTTGGGTAGCACACATATTCGGACTACATCGGGTGTAGCATGCCATTATCTCCCTTGGAGAGAATACACGGCCAGACGACGTCGAGAGGTGGCATGCCATCATCTCTCTTAGACAGTATAAAAGGTCGGATGACGTCAAGCATTGCATATGTTAGCATCGCCCTTGGATAGTACACACGGTCAAATGACGTCAGACGTGGCATGCCCGTATGGCCCTTGGGCAGCACACATGGTGGACGACGTCGGTCGTGGCATGCCAGCATCGCCCTTGGACAGCACACACAGTCGGGCGACATCGAGGATGATAATCAATAATCTCCTTTGGAAAGCATACAGTGTAATACTACGTTGGGCGTGGCATGCCATCCTCGCATTTGGACTGCACAAACGCTCGGATGACGTCGAGCATTACATGCCATTATCGCCCTTGGGCAGCACACATGGTCATACTACGTGGTATGTTGGATGCCATCATCGCCTTTGGAAAACACACACAATTAGACGATGTCTGGCATGGCATGCCATTATCGCCTTTGACTGCATAAACGTTCACTCGATGTCGGGCGTGGAATGCCATTATCTCCATTCGACATCACACACGGTAGGATGACGTCGGGTGTGGCATGCCAGCATAGTACTTGGGCGACACACACGTTCGTACAACATCGGGCATGGTATGACATTATCACCCTTGGAAAGCACACACTATCAGACTACGTTAGCCGGGGCATGCCATCATCGCCCTTGCAATGCTTACACGGTCGGACGACATAAGGCGTACCATGCCATCATCGCCCATGGATATCACACAAAGATAGACGATGTTAGGTGTTGCATGCCATCATCGCCCTGGGGCTTGCCATCATCGCGTTTGGACTGCACTCACGGTCGGATGACGTCGAGAATGATATGCCATTATCGCCCTTGGGCAGAACACAGGGTTGTACTACCTGGGGCGTGGCATGCCATCATCCCCTTTGGACAGCACACATGGTTAGACGATGTACTATATGGCATTCCATTATCGCTTTTGGACTGCATAAATGGTCACTCGATGTCGGTCATGGCATGCCATAATCACGCTTCAGCAGCACAAACGGTAGGATGACGTCGGGCGTGGCATGCTAGCATAGTAATACGGTGGCGCACACGGTCGTATGACGTCGGGCATGGCATGCTATCACCGCCTTTGGAAAGCACACACTCTCGAACTATGTCAGTCGTGGCATGCCATCATTGCCCTTGTAATTCACACACGGTCGGACGACGTCAGGCGTAGCATGCAATCATCGCCCTTGGACATCACACACAGATAGATGATGTCAGGTGTGGCATGACCGTATGGTCCTTAGGCAGCATATAATGTTAGTCAACATTAATCGTTGCATACCATTATCCCCCTTGGACAGCACGCACGATTGGACTACATCAGGCATGGCATGCCATCAATACCACACGACAGCACACACGGTCGGACAATGTCGTGTTTAAAATGCAATTATCTCCCTTAGAAAGCACACACAGTTAGACAATGTCAGGCGTGGAATACTATCATCGCCCTTGGAAATCACAAATGGTCATGGACCTTGGACAACACACACGGTGGACGACGACGGTCGTGGCATGCCATCTTCGCCCTTGGGCATCACACACGGTCGAACAACGTCAGGCATGACATGCCATCTTAGACTATGGGAAGCAGTAGGGTCGTACTACGTTGGGCGTATCATGCCATCATCACCCTTGGACAACACATACTGTTGGATGACGTCGGGCATGGCATTCCATCATCTCCCTTGGAAATCACACACTATCAGACTACGTCAGTCGTGGTATGCCATCATCGCCCTTGCAATGCACACACGTTCAGACGGTGTTAGGCGTGGCATTCCATCATCACCCTTGGAGATCACACTTAGATAGATGACATCGGGCGTGGCATGACCGTATGGTTCTTTTGGGGCACATACGGTCGAACGAGGTTGATCGTTGCATGCCATTATCGCCCTTGGAAAGCACACATGATTGGAATACGTCGGGGCGTGGCATGTCATCATCACCCTACAGAAGCACACACGGTCGAACAATGTCGGCTATGGCATGAAACCATAGCCCTTGGAAGCACACACGGTCAGACGACGTCGTATGTTGCATGCCATTATCACTGTTAGACTGCACAGACGGTCGGATGACGTCGAGCGTGGCATGCTATAATAGCTCTTGGGCATCACACATGCTCGAACGACCTCTGGCGTTAAAAGCCATCATTGCACTTGGGCAACACACATGGTAGAACTACGTTGTGGGTGGCATGCCATCTATTCCCTTGGATAACACACAAGGTTTGACGATGTCGAGTGGTGGCATGCCATCATCACCCTTAGACAATATAAATGCTTGGACGACGTCAGGCGTGACATGTTAGCATCGCCTTTGGACAGCAGATACAGTCACACGACGTCGGGCGTGGCATGCCCGCATGGATCTTAGGAAGCACACACGGTCGGATGACGTCGGGCATGGCATTCCATTATGGCCCTTGGAAAGCACACACTATTGGACTACGTTAGCCTTGGAATGCCATCATCACCCTTGCAACGTATACACGATTGGACGGCGTCATGCGTGGCATGCCATTATCTCCCTTGGACATCACATACAGATAGACGACGTCAGGCGTGGCGTGACCGCATGGTCCTTGGGCGGAACATACGGTCTGACAACATCGATCATTGCATGCCATTATTTCCCTTGGACAACACGAACGATTGAACTACGTTGAGCGTGGCATTCAATCATCACCATAGGGCAGCACATATGGTCGGACAATGTTGGGTGTGATATGCAACCATCACTCTAGGAAAAAACACATGGTGAAATGACGTCGGGTGTGGCATACCATCATAGCCCCTAGGCAGCACACACATTTGACGATGTCTAATGTTGAATGCTATCATTGCCCTTGGACAGCAAACACGAACGGACGTCGTTGGGCATGGCATAAAATCATGTCTCTTGGACTGCACATACGGTAAGACAACAATGGTTGTGGCATGATATCATCGCCCTTGAGTAGCACACACAGTCGAACGTCGGGCGGTGGCATGCCATCATCGCCCTTAGACAGTATAAAAGGTCAGATGACGTCAGGCATTGCATATATTAGCATCGCTCTTGAACAGCACACACGATCATACGATGTCGGACATGGCATGCCCACATGGACCTTGGGAAGCACACGTGGTGGACGACGTCGGTCGTGGCATGCCAGCATCGACCATGGACAGCACACACAGTTAGGTGACATCGAGCATGAGAAGCAATTATCGCCCTTGGGCTGCATACAATGTCGTATTACGTTGGGCGTGGCATGCCATCATCACATTTAAACTGCACTCATGGTCGAATGACGTCGAGAATGACATGCCATTATCGCCTTTGGGAAGCACACAAGTTTATACTTCCTGGGGCGTGGCATGCCATCATCGCCTTTGGACAGCACACACGGTCAGATGATGTCCGGCATGGCATGCCATTATCGCTTTTGGACTGCATAAACGGTCACTCGACATTGGGCGTGGCATGCTATCATCGCGCTTGAGCAGCAAAAAAAATAGGATGACGTTGGGCGTGACATGCCAGCATAGTACTTGGGTGGCACACATGGTCGTATGACGTCGGTCATGGCATGCTATCATCACCTTTGGAAAGCACACACTATCGAACTACGTCAGTCGTGGCATACCATCATCGCCCTTGGACACCATATACAGATAGAGTATGTCAGGTGTGGCATGACCGCATGGACCTTAGGCGGCATATAAGGTTAGACAACATTGATCGTTGCATACCATTATATCACTTGGACATCACACACGAATGGACTACAGCTGGCGTGGCATGCCATCATCACGACATGGCAGCACACACGGTCGGAAAATGTTGTGTTTAACATGCAATTATCACCCTTCGAAATCACACACGGTCAGACAATGTCAGGCATGGCATACTATCATCGCCCTTGGAAAGCAAAAACAGTCATGGACCTTGGGCAACACACACAGTGGACGACGTCGGCCATGGCATGCCATCATCGCCCTTGGGCAGCACACACGGTCGAACAACTTCAGGCATAACATGCCATCTTAGACTATGGGAAGCATACAGGGTCGTACTACATTGGGCGTGGCATGCCATCATCACCCTTTGACAACACATATGGTTGGACGACGTCGGGCATGGCACTCCATCATCTCCCTTGGAAAGCACACACTATTAGACTACGTCAGTCGTGGCATGCCATCATCGCCCTTGCAATGCACACACGTTCAGACGGCGTCAAACGTTTTATTCAATAATAGATAGTAGCCGTGGTAGTAATGCCCCGGAGCCCAGCTACCGACCCGAGGCGCTCATCGCCCTTAAAGATCAATAATAGATACATGACAGAAGGAATGGCATGAACGCATGGTCCTTTTGCGGCACATACGGTAGAACGAGGTTGCTCGTCGCATGCCATCATCGCCCTTGGAAAGCACTCACGATTGGAATACGTCGGGCGTGGCATGCCATCATCACCCTAAGGAAGCACACATGGTCGAACAATGTCGGGTGTGGCATGCAACCATAGCCCATGGGAAGCACACACGATCGGACGATGTCGTATGTTGCATGCCATTATCATCGTTAGACTTCACAGTCGGTAGGACGACGTCGCACGTGGCATGCTATCATAGCTCTTGGGCAGCACACATGGTCGAACAACGTCGGGCGTTAAATGCAATCATTGCCCTTGGGCAGCACACATGGTCGGACTACGTCAGGGGTGGTTTGCCATCAATTCCCTTGGATAACACTCATGGTTGGACAATGGTGAGCGGTGGCATGCCATCATCGCCCAGACAATATAAATGCTTGGACGACGTCAGGCGTAGCATGCAATCTTCGCCCTTGGACATCACACACAGATTGGCATGACCGCATGAACCTTAGGCGGCACATAGGGTTAGAAAACATTGATCGTTGCATACCATTATCGCCCTTGGACAGCACATACGATTGGACTACATCGGGTGTGGCATGCCATCATCACCACATGGTACCACACACGATCGGACTATGTCGTGTTTAACATGCAACCATCGCCCTCCGAAAGCACACACGGTCAGACAATGTCAGGCGTGGCATACTATCATCGCCCTTGGAAAGCACCAACGGTCATGGACCTTGGGCAACACACACAGTGGACGACGTCGGCCGTGGCATGCCATCATAGCCCTTGGGCAGCATACACGGTCGAACGACGTCTAGCATGACATGCCATCTTAGACTATGGGAAGCATACAGGGTCATACTACGTTGGGCGTGGCATGCCATCATCACCCTTGGACAACACATACGGTTGGACGACGTCGGGTATGACATTCCATCATCTCTTTTGGAAAGCACACACTATCAGACTACGTCACCCGTGCCATGCCATCATCGCCCTTGCAATACACACACGTTCAGACGGCGTCAGGCATGGAATTCCATCATCGCCCTTGGAGACACACATCAATAGATTACATCAGGCGTGGCTTGACTGCATGATCCTTTTGTTGCACATACGGTCTAATGAGGTTGATTGTCACATGCCATAATTGCTCTTGGACAGCACACACGATTGGAATACGTCGGGGCGTGGCAAGCCATCATCACCCTACGGAAGCACACACGGTCGAATAATGTTTGGTGTGTCATGCAACCATAGCCCTTGGGAAGCACACACGGTTGGACGACGTCGTATGTTGCATGCCATTATCACCCTTAGACTGCACAAACGGTCGCACGACGTCGGGCATGGCATGCTATCAGAGCTCTTGGTCAGCACACAGAGTTGAACAACGTCGGGCTTTAAATGACATCATTTCCCTTGGGAAGCACACATGGTCGGACTACGTCGGGGGTGGCATGCCATCAATTCCCTTGGATAACACACATGGTTTCACAATGTCGAGCGGTGGCATGCCATCATCGCCCTTAAATAAAATAAATGTTTGGACGACGTCAGGCGTGGCATGTTAGAATCGCCATTGGAAAGCACATACGGTCAGACGACATCGGGCGTGGCATGCTCACATGGTCCTTGGGTAGCACACATGGTCGGACGATGTCGGGCATGGCATTCTATCATCGCCCTTGGAAAGTACAGACTAACGGACTACGTCAGCCGTGGAATGCCATCTTCGCCCTTGCAATGCATACACAGTCGGACGGCGTCACGCGTGGCATGCCATCATCTCCTTTGGACATCACAGACAGATAGACGATGTCAGGCGTGGCATGACCGCATGGTCCTTGGGCGGCACATTCAGTTAGACAACATTTATCGTTGCATGCCATTATCACCCTTGGACAACAAAAAAGATTGGACTTCATCGGGCGTGGCATGCCATCATCACCATAGGGCAGCACACATGGTCGGACAATGTTGGGTGTGAGATGCAACTATCGCTCTCGGAAAAACACATGGTGGAATGACGTCGGGCGTGTCGTACCATCATAGCCCCTAGGCAGCACACACGTCGGACGATGTCATACGTGGAATGCTATCCTTGCCTTTGGACAGCACACACAGACAGACATTGTTGGGCGTGGCATGAGATCATGTCCCTTGGACTGCACACACGATCGGACGACAATGGGCGTGGCATGATATCATCGCCCTTGGGAAGCACACACGGTCGAAAGACGGCGGGTTTTAAATGCCATTGGGACGACAATGGGCGTGGCATGATATCATTGCCCTTGGGTAGCACACAAGATCGGACTACATCGGGTATAGCATGCCATTATCGCCCTTGGAGAGCATACAACAGTCATAAGATGTCGAGCGGTGGCATGCCATCATTGCCCTTAGACAGTATAAAAGGTCGGACTACGTCAGGCGTTGCATATGATAGCATCGCCCTTGGACAGCACACACAGTCATATGACGTTGGACGTGGCATGCCTGCATGGCCCTTGGGCAGCACACATGGTGGACGACGTCGTGCATGGCATGACAACATCGCTGTTGGACAGCACACACGGTCGGGCGACATCGAACATGATAATCAATAATCACCCTTTGGAAGCATACAAACATGGTCGAACATTGAGCGTGGCATGCCATCATCACCCTTAGACTACAGACATGGTCGAACGACATCGGTCATCGCATTCCATCATCTCCCTTGGACAACACACACAATCGTACTATGTCGGACGTGGCATGCCATCATGGCCCTTGCGCAGCGAACACGGTCAGACGACGCCGAGCGGTGCAAGCCAATATTTTCCTTCGAATGCACACACGTTCAGATGACGTCAGGCGTGGCATGCCATCATCATCCTTAGACAACATACAAATATAAACAACATCTGGCATGTCATGTCATCATCGCCTTTGGAAAGCACACACAAAGGATGATGTCGAGCGTGCCATGCCCGCATGGTCCTTGGGCAGCACACACCGTTGGACGACGTCCATCATCGGATGCCATAATAGCCCTTGGACAGCACACACGACCGGACTACTTTAGTCGTGGCATGCTATCATCGCCCAAGGGCACTACACATAGTAGGACGACGTCGGGCATGGCATGCTATCATCTCCTTTGGACTGCACACACGGTCGGATGACGTCAAGAATGGCATGCCCTCATGGGACATGGGCACTATACACAGTTGGATGATGTAGAGTGTCTTATGCCACAATCGCCATTGTCCATCCTAGGAAGTCGGATGACGTCAGGCGTGGTATGCCATCATCGCCTTTTGGCAGCACACACAGTCGAACGACATCGGGAGTTGCATTCCATCATCGCCCTTTGACACCAAACATGGTCAAACAATGTGTGGTGTTCGTGTTATCATCACCCTTGGACAGAACACACGGTCGAACGATGTCGTGTGTGGCGTGCCTACATGGACCTTGTGCAGCAAACATGGTCAGACGACGTCCGCGTGGTATGCCATCATCTCCCTTGGGTAGCACACATGGTCGGACGATGTCAGGCGTGGAAATGCATCATCACCCTTGGACAACATAAAAGGTTAGACTACGTCGGGTGTTCCATGTTATCATCGCCTTTGGTCAGCATACACAGTTGTACGACATCAATCGTGGTATTCATTCATGGCTCTTGGGCAACATAGACAATCTTACGATGTGGGGCGCGGCATACCATCATAGCCATTGGGAAGCATACATGATTGAATGACATCGTGCGTGACAATGTCGTCATTGCTCTTGGGCCACATAGACGATCGAAATACATCAGGTGTGGCATGCCCACATGGACCTTGGGTAGCACACATAGTCGGACGACATTGGGCATGGCATGCCATCATCGCCTTTGGGTAACACACACGGTCGGACGACGTCAGGAATTACATGTAATAATCACCCATCGGCAGCACACACAGCCGCATTATGTCAGGCGTGGCATGCCTGCATGGTCATTAGGCAGGACAGAGGGCGGACTACATTGAGCATTGAATGCCATCATCTCCGTTGGAGATCACACACGCTAGGACAACATCGCGAATGGCATGCAATATTCGCCCTTGGAAACCATACACGGTCAGACGACATCAGGAGTGGGATGTTATCATGGCCCTTTAGTAGAACACATGGTCGAACAACATCGCGCTTGGAATGCCCCCATGGCCCTTGAGTAGCATACACGGTCATACGGCGACGGGTGTGGCATGCAATCATCGCACTTGAACAATATGCATTGTAGGACGATGTTGGGGGGGCATGTTATTATCGCCTTTGGATTGAATACATGGTCAGACGACGTCGAGCGTGGCATCCCATCATCGACCTTGGGCAACACACACAGTCATACTATATCGGGCGTGGCATTCCATCATCTCCCTTGCATAGCACACACGGTGAGACGAAATTGTGCGTGGCATGGCATCATCACCCTTGAAATGCAAACACGGTCAGACGATGTCGAGAGTTGCATGCCAGTTTCAACCTTGGGTAGCACACATGGTCGGACGATGTTAGGCGTGGCATGCCATCATCTCCCTTGGACAGCAGACACGGTCGGACAGCGTTGGGCGTGTCATGTTATCATCACCCTTTGTCAGCATACACGGTCGTATAAAGTCAGGCGCTGCAATGCCTGCATAGCCCTTAGGCAGCACACACGATCGAACGACGTCGTTCATGACATGTCGTCATCTCTTTTTGACAGCACACACTTTCGGACGATGTTGTGCACAACTTGTCGTCATCGCCCTTGGGCAGCCCACACGTTCGGAATATGTCTAGCGTGGCATGCCATTATCATTCTTGGATAGAACACACTGTCGGACGATGTCGATCATGGAAAGCCAATATCGCGCTTGGTCAACACGCACGGTCGTACGACGTTGGCAGTGGTTTGACATTATTGCCCTTGGAAAGAATACATGGTCAGCCAGCGTCGGGCATGCTCTGCTATCATCGCACTTGGACAACACACAAGATCGGACCACGTCAGGCGTGGCATGCTCACATAGTCCTTGGGTAGCACACACGGTCGAATGACATATGGTGTTGCATGCCATCATCACTTTTGGGCTGCACACTTGGTCGGACAACATCGGGCGTGACATGCCATCATCTCTCTCGTACAACAAACACGTTCGGACGATGTCGGGCATGGCATGAAAGAATCTCCCTTGGACAACATACATAGTCAGACTACGTTGGGCGTGGCATGTAATCTTCTCCCTTGGATCAAATAGAGGAGAGGACGACATTAGGCATGGAATGCCCTCATGGAGCTTTACCAGAATACACGGTCGGACAACGTCAGTGTGGCATGCCATCATTGCCCTTGGGCAGCACTCACTATTGGATAGTGTCAGGTGTGGAATTCTAGCATCACCATTCGACAACATATACGGTCGTACTACGTCGGGTGTGCCATGTTATCATCTCCCTTGGTCATCACACACGATGGGACGATGTTTAGCATTGCTTTCCCACATGGACCTTGGAAAACACACACGATCGCATAATGTAGGGCGTGGCATGTCATTATATCCCTTAGGAAGCAAACATGGTCGAATTACATCAAGCGTGACATGCCATCATCACCCTTGGACAGCACACACGGTCGGACGACGTTGAGCGTGCATGACATCATCGCCCATGGGCAGTACACATGGTAGTACTACATTGGGCGTAACATGCCATATCACCCATAGGAAGCACACAAAGTCAGATGACGTCAGACATGGCATGCTATCATCGGTGTTGGACAACACATACGGATAGACGACGTCGGGCGTGGTATGCAATCATCGCGCTTAGATTGTACACATAGCTAGATGACGTCGGACGTGGCTTGTTATCATCACCCTTGGGAAGTACACACGATAATATGACTTCAGGCGTTACATTCTATCATTGCCCTTGGGCAGCACGCATGGTCGGACTACGTCGGGCGTGGCATGTCATCATCACCCTTGCATAGCACTTACAGTTAGACGACATCGGGCATTGCATGTCATCTCCTATTTGGAAAACACACACGGACGAACGACATCTAGCGTGGCATGCCATCAATTCCCTTATATTGCACATACGAAAGAATGACATCGAGCGTGGCATTCCCACATGGACCTTGGGAAACAAACATGGTCGGACTACATCGGGCGTGTCATGCCTGCATAGCCCTTAGGCGGCACACATGGTCAGACGACATTGGGCGTGGCATTCCATCATCTCAATTGGTAATCACACACGGTCATACTACGTTGAGCGTGAAATGCCATCATAGCCCTTGGATTACATACACAATCGAACTACGTTAGACATGGAATGCCATCATTGCCCTTGCGTAACACACACGACAACACGACGTTGGGCATTGCAAGATATCATCACCATTGGAAAGCATACACGGTCGAACGACGTCCGGCATGTCATGTTATTATCTCCCTCGGACACCACACACGATCGGACCATGTCGGGCGTGGCATGTCGACATAGCCCTTGGGCAGCACATACGGTAGGATGACGTCAAGTTTATCCTTCGATCATCACCATTGGGTTGCAGACATGGTCACACAGTATCAGGCATGACATGCCATCATCGCCCTTGGGCAACACAAATGGTCGGATGACTTAGAGCATGGCATGCCATCATCGCCCTTGGACTGTATGCACGATTAGACGACATCGGGCGTGGCATCTTATCATCTCCCCTGGACACCACACACTGTCGGACGACGTTAGGCGTTGCATGCTGGTATGGCTTTTTGGCAGCACACACGGTGAACGACATCAGCTGTGGCATGACATCATTGACCTTAAGAAGTGCACACAGTCAGACAACGTTCGGGATGACATGCCATCATCGCCCTTGGGCAGTATAAAGATTGGGACTACATCAGGCGTGGAATGTCATCATCACTCTTGGACAGCACCCAAAGTCAGAGGATCTCGGGCATGGCATGCCATCTTCGCCCTTTGACACCATACATGGTCGGACGACGTCGGGTGTGGAATGTAATCATTGACCTTTGAAAGCACAAACGGTCAAGCGACATCCGGCTTGGCATGCCTGCATTGACATTGCGCATTACACACGGTCAGAAGACGTCGGGCGTGACATGATATCATCCCCGTTGGACCGCACTAACGGTCCGACAACATTGAGCGTTGCATGACCGCATGTCCTTTTTGTAACACACACGGTCGAACAACGTCGGGAGCTACATTCCATCATCGCCTTTGGGCAGAAGACATGGTCGGATGATGTCGAGCGTGACATGCCATCATCTCCCTTGGAATCGCCTTTGGGCAGAAGACATGGTCGGATGATGTCGAGCGTGACATGCCATCATCTCCCTTGGACAGCACACATGATTGGATGACTTTGGGCATGGAATACCATTATCGCCCTTTCAAAGCATACACAATTGGAGGACGTCGGGTGTGTCATGTTATCATTGCCCTTGGACAGCACATACGATCGGACCTCGTCAGGTGTGGCAAGCTTGCATGGCCCTTGGGCAGCACATATGGTCGAATGACGTCAGGCGTGGTATACAATCATCACCACTAGGAAGAACACGCGATCGGACCATGTTGGGCTTGGCATGCTCGTATGGACTTTAGGCAACACACACGGTGGACGATGTCGGCTGTGGCATGCCATCATCACCCTTGGGCAGCACACACATTTGAACAACATTGAGCATGACATGATATCATCGCCCTTGGGCAACACATAGAGTGGGACTACGTCAGGCGTGACATGCCATCATCGCTCTTGGATAACGCACACGGTCGAACAATGTCGAGAATGGCATGCCATCACCGCCCTTTGACACCATACACGATCAAACAACGTCGAGCATGACATATTATCATTTCCCTTGGAAAGAACACACAGTCGGGTGACGTTGGGCGCTGCATGCCCGCATTGCCCTTTGGCAGCACACACGGTAAGAAGACGTCGGGCGTGACATGATATCATTGCCGTTGGATAGTACACAAGGTCATACGACGTCGAGCGTGGCATGCCCGCATGGCCCTTGGGTAACACATATGGTCGAACAACGTCAGGCATTGCATGCCATAATCGCCGTTGGGCAGCACACATGGTCGGACGACGTCAAGCGTGACATGTTATCATCGCCCTTGGACAACACACACGATCGGACCATGTCAGGCGTGGCATGCTTGCGTGGCCCTTGGGTAGCACACACGGTCGGATGACATATGGTAATGTATGCCATAATCGCCCTTGGGTAGCACACATGGTCGAACGACGTCAAGCGTGACATGTTATCATCGCCCTTGGACAACACACACGATCGGACCATGTCAGGCGTGGCATGCTTGCGTGGCCCTTGGGTAGCACACACGGTCGGATGACATATGGTATTGTATGCCATCATCGCCTTTGGGAAGCACACACGGTCGGACAATGTTGGGCGTGTCATGCCATTATCACTCTTGGGAAACAAACACGGTCGGACGAGTCGGGTATGGCATGCAAGAATTGCCCTAGGACAGCATAAACGGTTTGACGACGTTGGGCGTGGTATGTAATCATCGCCCTTGGATAGAACACATGATCAGATGATGTCAGGCTTGGCATGCCAGCATGTCCCTTGAGAAGAACACACGGTCGGACAACCTCCTCGTGGCATGCCATCATCTCGCATGGGTAGCACTGACGGTCGGACGGCATCGGGTGTGGAATTCCAGCATAACCCTCGGACTGCATACACGGTCGAACTACATCGGGTGTGGCATGTTATTATCGCCCTTGGGTAACACACACGATCATATGACGTCGGGAATTGCAGGTCGCCATTGCACTTGCAAAGCTTAATCAATTGGACT
The DNA here is from genome assembly GCA_032847665.1 of Solanum chilense. Lineage (NCBI taxonomy): Eukaryota > Viridiplantae > Streptophyta > Magnoliopsida > Solanales > Solanaceae > Solanum > Solanum chilense. The sequence continues at coordinate 10,076,152 of CM064968.1, read as the reverse complement.
ATGTCGGGTGTGGCATGTTATCATCGCCCTTGGACAGCACACATTATCGAATGATGTCGGGCGTGGCATGCCGGCAAGGCCCTTTCGGCAGCACACGGTTAGATGACTTCCAGTGTGGTATGCTATAATCGCCATTGGCCAACACACATGGTAAGACGACATCGGGTGTGAAATTCCATCATCACCCATGGGTAACACACGTGGTCAGACAACTTCGAGCGTCACCTGCCATCATCGCCCTTGCGCAACACACATGTTCAGATGACTTAGAGCGTGGCATTCCATTATTGCCCATGGATTGTATACAGGATTGAACAACATCGGGCATGCCACGTTATCATCACCCTTGGAAACCACACACGAGCGGATGACGTAGAGCATTGCATGCTCGTATGGCACTTCGGCAGTACACACGCTGGACGATGTCGACTGTGGCATGCCATCATCGACATAGGGTAGAGCACATGATCGAACGATGTTGGGCATGACATGGCATAATCGCCCTTGTGAAACACAAAGAGAGGGACTACATCAAGCGTAGTATTCCATCATCTTTCTTGGAAAACACACACGGTCGGGCATGGCATGCCATAATCTCCCTTTGACACCATACACAGTCGGACGACGTCGGGCGTGGAATGTTATCATTTCTCTTGGAAAGAACACAAGGTCGGGCGACGTCAGGCGTGGCATGCCCACATTTCCATTGGGCTCTACACAAGGTCGGAAGACGTCGGCAGTGACATGATATCATAGCCCTTTAAGAGCACACACGCTCGAATGACGTTGGGTGTCGCATGCTCAGAAGGCACTTGGGTAACATACACGGTCAAACATTGTCAGGCATTGCGTGCCATCATCGCCCTTGGACAGCACACACGATTCGACGCCGCCGAGCATAACATGCCATCATTTCCCTTGTAAAGCACACACGATTTGACGATTTAAGGTGTGGCATTCCATCATTGCCCTTTGAATTAACACTCAGTCGAACGACGTCTGGCGTGTCATGCCATCGTCGCCCTAGGGCACCACATACGGTAGGCGACGTCGGGCATGGCATTCCATCATCGCCCTTGGACTGCACACACGGTAGGATGACGTCAAGCTTGGCATGCCCGCGTGGGACATGGGAAGTACACACATTTGGACGATGTAGAAAGTCTCATGCCACCATCGCCTTTGGGCATCACAGGAAGTCGGACAATGTGGGGTGTGGTATGCCATCATCGCCCTTGGGAAGCACACACAGTCGAACAACATCGAGCGTGGCATGCCATCATCTCCCTTTGGAATTCCTTCATGGCCCTTGGGCAACACATACAGTCTGACGACGTTGGGCGTGGCATGCCATCATATAAATTGGGCAGCACACACGATGGGACGACGTCGGGCGTGATATGCCATCATCTCCCTAGGGAAGCACAATGATCAGACTATATCGGGCGTGGCATGCCCATATGAACGTTGGGCAGCACATACAGTAAGATCATGTCGGGCATTGCATGCCATCATCGCCCTTGGGCATCATACATGGTTGGATGACGTCGGGCATGACATTCCATCATCGCCCTTGGGCAGCACACATGATCTGACTACGTCGGGCGTGGCATTCCAGCATGGCCCTTGGGCAGCACACAGGGTGGAATACATCAGGCAAGTCATGTCATCATCGTCCTTGGACAACACACACGGTTGCAAGATGTCGGGTATGGTCTCCCATCATCCCTCTTGGACACCATAGACTGTCAGATGACGTCGGCGTGGAATGTTATTATCTCCCTTGAGTGGAACACATAGTGAAATAATGTCGGGTGTGGCATGCCCGCATAGCAATTGGGAAGGACACACGGTCGAATGACATCGGGCGTTACATGATATCATCGCCCTTGGACATCACACACGGTCGGAAAATGTCGGCATGGCATTCCTTCATTGCCCTTGGCAGCACACACGATTGGCTAAATTCGGGTGTGGCATGCCATCATCTCCCTTCAGAAGCACACATTGTCGGATTACGTCAGGCGTGACATGCCATCATAGCCCTCTAGCAGCAGACACACTCGGAATACTATAGGCGTGGCATGCTAACATGGTCCTTGGCAGCACACACGGTCAGCTGATGTCAGGCATGGCATGCCATCAACGTTATTAGACAACACACACAGATGGACGACGTCGAGCATGGCATGTCATGATTGCCCTTAGAATGCACACATGGTCAAACGAAGTCTGACAGGCATGCCATCATAACCCTTGGACAAAACACCCAATAGGACTGTATCAGACGTGGCATGTCATCATTGCCCTTCTATAGCACACACGTTCGGACGACATCGAGCATGGCAAGCCATCATTGCCCTTGGAATGCACACACGGTTGAATAACGTTGGGCATGGCATGCCATCATCACCCTTGGACAGCACACAAATACAAACAACGTCGGGCATGGCATGGACTTATGGCCCTTAGACAACATACACGATCGGGTGATGTCGAGTGTGCCATGACCGCATGGTCCTTAGGAAACACACACAGTCCGACAAAGTCGATAGTTGAATGCCATCATATACCTTGGACAACACACACGATGGGACTACGTTAGACGTTGCATGACATCATCGCCGTAGTGTAGCACACACAGTAGGATGACGTCGAGCGTGGAATTCTATCATAGCTCTTGAATACTATACATGGTCGGATGATATTGGGCGTGGCATGTTATCATCTTCCTTGGACAGAACACACGGTCGGACAACATCAGGCATGATATGCTTGCATAGAGCTTGGGCACCACAAACGTTCGGACGATGTCAGGCGTGACATGATATTATGGCCCTTGGACAGCACACACAGAAAAATGACATCAGGTATGGCATGTAATATTCACCCGTGGATAGCACACACGGTCGGATGACGTCCTGCGTGGCATGCACGCATGGTCCCATGGAAGCACACGATCTGACAACGTCGATAGTAACATGCCATAATCACCCTTGGAAAACACACATGGTCGGACGATGTCGGGTGGCATACCATCATCGCCTTTGGATAGCACACACGGTTGGACGACGTGTGAGCATGACATCCCATCATCACCCTTGGGCAGCACACATAGTCGTTCTACATCGGGAGTTGCATGCCATCATCGCCTTTGGATAGCACAACAGTCGGACAACATCAAGAGTGGCATGCGATTCTTGCCCTTGGACTGCATAAACTGTCGAACAACATCGTGCGTGGAACGCCATCACGCCCTTGGGCAGCTCACATGGTAGGATGTTGTCGGGTTTGGCATGCGCGAATGGTATTTGGGCGGCACACACGGTCAGACGACGTCGAGCATCGCATGTCGTCGTCTCATTTGAAAGCACACACAAGATCGAACTACTTCGGGCATGGCATGCCATCATCGGCCTTGGGAAGCACACTTGGTCGGATAGCGTTGGCTGTGGAAATGCCATTATTGTAATTGGGCAGCACACATGCTCGGACAACATTAAGTGCGGCATTGCATCATCGCCCTTGGACAATACACACGACCAAACTATGTTGGGCGTGGTATGCCATCATGCCATTGGGTAGCACACACAATAAGACCATATCGGGTGTGGCATGCCGGCATGGCACTTGGGCAGCACACACGGTTGGATGACGTCAAGTGTGGCATGCAGTAATCACCATTGGGCAACACACATGGTCAGACGACGTCCGGCGTGAAGTGCCATCATCGCCCTTGGGCAACACACTTGGTCAGACGACTTTGAGCAAGGGATACCATCATCGCCCTTGGACACTATACACGATTGGACGACATCGGGTGTGTTTAGGCGTGTCATGTTATCATTGTCCTTGGACAACACATATGATCGTACCACGTCGGGTGTTGAATGCTAGCATGGCCCTTGGGCAAAACATATGGTCGGATGACTTCTATCATGGGATGCAATACTCTCCATTGGGAAGCATACACGGTCAGACGAAGTCAACCCTGAGATGTCATCATCGCTCTTGGGCAGCAAACATGGTCGAACGACGTAAGGCATGCCAAGCCATAATCTCCCTTGGACAGCATACACGGTCGGACGACATCAGGCGGCACATGTTATGATCACCCTTAGACAGAACACACAATTGGAAGATGTCGGGCGTGTCATGCTCGTATAGACCGTGGGAAGCACATATGGTGAACGACATCGGTTGTGGTATGCCATTATTGCCCTTGGGCAGCGCACACTTTCGGACGACTTTAGGCATGACATGCGATCATCGCCCTTGGGTAGCACACAGAGTGGGACTACGTCAGGAGTGGCATGCCATCATCACTCTTCGACAGCACACACGGTCCAACGATGTTGGGCATGGCATGCCATCAAATCCATTGGATAGCACACACGGTTTAACGATGTTGAGCGGTGGCATGCCATCGTCGCCCTTAGAAAATATAAATGGTCGCACAACGTCGGGCGTGGCACATTAGCATCGCCTTTGGATAGCACATACGGTCACACGACGTTGGAAGTGGCATGCCAGCATCGACCTTGGGCAGCACACACGGTTGGACGACGTCAGTCGTGGAATGACATCATCGCCCTTGCAATGCATACACGGTCAGATGGCTTCACTCGTGACATGCCATCATCTCCCTTGGACATCACAGATAGATAGACGACGTCAGGCATGGCATGACCGCATGGTCCTTGGGCGGCACATACGGTCTGAGAACATTGATTGTTGCATACCATTATTGCCCTTGGACTACAAAAATGATTGGACTACGTTGTGCATGGCATGCCGTCATCACCATAGGGAACCACACACGGTCAGACAATGTCGGGCGTGAGATGCAACCACACGGTCGAACGACGTCAGACATGTCATGCCATCTTAGAACATAGGAAGCATACAGGGTCGTACTACATTGGTTGTGGCATGCCATCATCACCCTTGGACAACACATACAACACATACTGTTGGATGACGTCGGGCATGACATTCCATCATCTCCCTTGGAAAGCACACACAATAAAACTATGTCAGTCGTGGTATGCCATCATCGCCCTTGAAATGCACACACGTTCAGACGGCGTCAGGCGTGGCATTCCATCATCACCCTTGGAAACCACACATAGATAGATGACATCGGTCGTGGCATGACCGCATGGTCCTTTTGCCGCAAATACGGTCGAACGAGGTTGATCGTCGCATGCCATCATCGCCCTTGGACAGCACACACGATTGGAATACATCGGGGCGTGGCATGCCATCATCACCATACGGAAGCACACACAGTAGAATAATGTCGGGTGTGGCATGCAAACATAGCCCGTGGGAAGCACACACCGTCGGACGACGTCGTATGTTGCATGCCATTATCACCGTTACGCTGCACAGACGGTCGGACGACGTCGAGTGTGGCATGCTATCATAGCTCTTGGGCAGCACACACGGTCGAACGACGTCGGGCATTAAATGCCATCATTGCCCTTTGGCAGCACACATTGTCGAAATACGTTGGGGGTGGCATGCCATCAATTCCCTTGGATAACACACACGGTTTGACGATGTCGAGCGGTGGCATGCCATCATCGCCCTAAGACAATATAAATGCTTGGACGTTGTCAGGCGTAGCATGCAATCATTACCCTTGGACATCAAACACAGATTGGCATGACCGCATGGTCCTTAGGAGGCACATAGGGTTAGACAACATTGATCGTAGCATACCATTATCGCCCTTGTACAGCACGCACGATTGGACTACATCGGGCGTGGCATGCCATCATCACCACACAGCAGCACACACGGTCGGACAATGTCGTGTTTAACATGCAACCATCGCCCTTCGAAAGCACATACGATCAGACAATGTCAGACGTGGCATACTATCATCGCCCTTGGAAAGCATAAACGGTCATGGACCTTGGGCAACACACACGGTGGACGACGTCTGTCGTGGCATGCCATCATAGCCCTTGGGCAGCACACACGGTTTGATGATGTCGAGCCGTGGCATGCCATCATCGCCCTTAGACAATAAAAATGCTTGGACGACGTCAAGCGTGGCATGTTAGCATCGCCTTTGGACAACACATACGGTCAGACGACGTCTGGCTTGGCATGCCCGCATGGACCTTGGGCAGCACACACGGTCGGACGAGGTCGGGAATGGCATTCCATTTTCGCCCTTTGAAAGCACACACTATCGGGCTACGTCATCCGTGGAATGCCATCATCGCCCTTGCAATGCATTCACGGTCGGACGGAGTCACGCGTGGCATGCCATCATCTCCCTTAGACATCACAGACAGATAGACGACATTAGGCGTGGCGTGACCGCATGGTCCTTGGGCGGAACATACGGGCTGACAAAATTGATTGTTTCATACCATTATCGCCCTTGGACAACACGAACGATTGGACTATCTCGGGCGTGGCATGCCATCATCACCATAGGGCAGCACACACGGTCGGACAATGTTTGGTGTGAGATGCAACCATCACTCTTGGAAAAAACACACGGTGAAATGACGTTGGGCGTGGCATACCATCATAGCCCCTAGGCAGCACACACGTTAGACGATGTCTGATGTGGAATGCTAACATTGCCCTTGGACAGCACACACGGTCGGACGTCATTGGGCATGGCATGAAATTATTTCTCTTGGACTGCATATACGGTCGGACGACAATGGTCGTGGCATGATATCATCGCCCTTGAGCAGCACACACAGTCGAACGACGTCGGGTGTTAAATGCCATCATTGCCCATGGGTAGTACACATGGTCGGACTATGTCGGGGGTAGAATGCCATCATCGCCCTTGGAGAGCATACACGGTCAGACGACGTCGAGCGGTGGCATGCCATCATCTCCCTTAGACAGTATAAAAGGTCGGACGACATCAGGAATTGCATATGTTTGCATCGTCCTTTGTAGCACACACGGTGATACGATGTTGGACGTGGCATGCCCGCATGGCCCTTGGACTGCACAGATGGTGGACGACGTCGGCCTTGGCATGCCAGCATTGCCCTTGGATAGCACACACGGTCGGGAGACATCGAGCATGACAAGCAACAATCGCCCTTAGGCAGAATACAATGTCGTATTACGTCGGGCGTGTTATGCCATCATTGAATTTGCACTGCACACACGGTTGGATGACGTCGAGATTGACATGCCATTATCGCCATTGGGCAGCACACATGATTGTACTACCTGGGGCGTGGCATGCCATCATCGCCTTTGGACACCACACACGGTCAGACGATGTCCGGCATGGCATGCCATTATCGCTTTTGGACTGCATAAACGGTCACTCGACGTCAGTCGTAGCATGCCATCATCGCGCTTGAGCAGCACACACGGTAGGATGACGTCGGGCGTGGCATGCCAGCATAGTACTTGGGCAGCACACACGGTCCTATGACATCGGGCATGGCATGCTATCATCGCCTTTGGAAAGCACACACAATAGAAAAACGTAAGCCATGGCATTCCATCATCGCCCTTGCAATGCACACACGGTCTGACGACGTTAGGCGTAGCATGCAATCATCGCCCTTGGACATCGCACACAGATAGATGATTTCAGGAGTGGCATGACCGCACGGTCCTTAGGCGGCATATAACGTTAGACAACATTGATCGTTGCATACCATTATCACCCTTGGACAGCACGAACGATTAGACTACATCGGGTGTGGCAAGCCGTCATCACCACACGGCAGCTTACACGGTCGGACAATGTCGTGTTTAACATGCAATTATCGCCCTTCGAAAGCACACACGGTCAGATAATGTCAGGAGTGGCATACTATCATCACCCTTGGAAAGCACAAAAGATCATAGACCTTGGGCAACACACACGGTGAATGACATCGGCCGTGGCATGCCATCATCGACCTTGGGCAGCACACACGGTCAAACGACATCAGGCATGACATGTCATCTTGGACTCTGGAAAGCATACATGGTCGTACTACATTGGGCGTGGCATGCCGTCATCACCCTTGGACAACACATACAGTTGGACGACGTTGGGCATGGCAATGCATCATCTCCCTTGGAAAGCACACACTATCAGACAACGTGTGTTGTGGAATGCCATCATCGCCCTTGCAATGCACATTTGTTCAGACGGCGTCAGCCGTGGCATTCCATCATCGCCCTTGGAAATAACACATATATAGATGACATCGGGCGTGGCATGAACGCATGGTCCTTTTGCGGCATATACGGTCCAACGAGGTTGATCATCGCATGCCATCATCGCCCTTGGACAGCAAACATGATTCGAATACGTCGGGCGTCGCATGTAATCATCACACTATGGAAGCACACACGGTCGAACAATGTCGGGTGTGGCATGCCACCATAGCCATTAGAAAGCACACACGGTTGGATGACATCGTATGTTGCATGCCATCATTACCGTTTGACTTCACAGACCGTCGAACGACGTCGGGTGTTTAATGCCATCATTGCCCTTGGGCAGCACACATGGTCGGACTACGTCGAGGGTGGCATGCCATCAATTCCCTTGGATAACACACAAGGTTTGACGATGTCGAGCGGTGGCATGCGATCATTGCCCTTGGACATTATAAATGGTTGGACGACGTCAGGCGTTGCATGTTTGCATTGCCTTTGGACAGCACATACGATCAGACGACGTCGGGCGTGGCATGCCTGCATGGACCTTGGGCAGCACACACGGTCGGACGACGTTGGGCATGGCACCATCATCACCATTTGAAAGCACACACTAACAGACTACGTCAGCCGTGGAATTCCATCATCACCCTTGCAATGCATACACAGTCGGACAGCGTCACGCGTGGCAAGCCATCATCTCCCTTGGGCATCACACACAGATAGACAACGTCTGGCGTGGCATGACCGCATGGTCCTTCGGCGGTACATACAGTCAGACAACATTGATCATTGCATGCCATTATCGCCCTTTGACAGCACACACGATTGGACTACGTCGGGCGTGGCATGCCATCATCACCATAGGGCAGCGCACATGGTCGGACAATATCGGGTGTGAAATGCAACCATCGCTCTTGGAAAAAACACACAGTGGAATGACGTCGGGCGTGGCATACCATCATAGCCCATAGGCAGCACACGCGTTGGACAATGTCAAATGTGGAATGCTATCATTGCCCTTGGACAGTACACACGGACGGACATCGTTTTGCGTTACATGGAATCATGTCCCTTGGAATGCACACACGGTCTGACGACAATAGGCGTGGCATGATATCATCGCCCTAGGGCAGCACACACGGTCGAACGACGTCAAGTGTTAAATGCCATCATTGCCCTTGGGTAGCACACATGTTCGGACTACATCGGGTGTAGCATGCCATTATCTCCATTGGAGAGAATACACGGCCAGACGACGTCGAGAGGTGGCATGCCATCATCTCTCTTAGACAGTATAAAAGGTCGGATGACGTCAAGCGTTGCATATGTTAGCATCGCCCTTGGATAGTACACACAGTCATATGACGTCAGACGTGGCATGCCCGTATGGCCCTTGGGCAGCACACATGGTGGACGACGTCGGTCGTGGCATGCCAGCATCGCCCTTGGACAGCACACACAGTCGGGCGACATCGAGGATGATAATCAATAATCTCCTTTGGAAAGCATACAGTGTAATACTACGTCGGGCATGGCATGCCATCCTCGCATTTGGACTGCACAAACGCTCGGATGACGTCGAGCATTACATGCCATTATCGCCCTTGGGCAGCACACATGGTCATACTACGTGGTGTGTTGGATGCAATCATCGCCTTTGGAAAACACACACAATTAGACGATGTCTGGCATGGCATGCCATTATCGCCTTTGGACTGCATAAACGTTCACTCGATGTCGGGCGTGGAATGCCATTATCTCCATTCGACATCACACACGGTAGGATGACGTCGGGTGTGGCATGCCAGCATAGTACTTGGGCGACACACACGTTCGTACAACATCGGGCATGGCATGACATTATCACCCTTGGAAAGCACACACTATCAGACTACGTTAGCCGGGGCATGCCATCATCGCCCTTGCAATGCTTACACGGTCGGACGACATAAGGCGTACCATGGCATTATCGCCCATGGATATCACACAGAGATAGACGATGTTAGGTGTTGCATGCCATCATCGCCCTGGGGCTTGCCATCATCACATTTGGACTGCACTCACGGTCGGATGACGTCGAGAATGATATGCCATTATCGCCCTTGGGCAGAACACAGGGTTGTACTACCTGGGGCGTGGCATGCCATCATCCCCTTTGGGCAGTACACATGGTTAGACGATGTACGATATGGCATTCCATTATCGCTTTTAGACTGCATAAATGGTCACTCGATGTCGGTCATGGCATGCCATCATCGCGCTTCAACAGCACAAACGGTAGGATGACGTCTGGCGTGGCATGCTAGCATAGTAATACGGTGGCGCACACGGTCGTATGATGTCGGGCATGGCATGCTATCACCGCCTTTGGAAAGCACACACTCTCGAACTATGTCAGTCGTGGCATGCCATCATTGCCCTTGTAATTCACACACGGTCGGACGACGTCAGGCGTAGCATGCAATCATCACCCTTGGACATCACACACAGATAGATGATGTCAGGTGTGGCATGACCGTATGGTCCTTAGGCAGCATATAATGTTAGTCAACATTGATCGTTGCATACCATTATCCCTCTTGGACAGCACGCACGATTGGACTACATCGGGCATGGCATGCCATCAATACCACACGACAGCACACACAGTCGGACATTGTCGTGTTTAAAATGCAATTATCTCCCTTAGAAAGCACACACAGTTAGACAATGTCAGGCGTGGAATACTATCATCGCCCTTGGAAATCACAAACGGTCATGGACCTTGGACAACACACACGGTGGACGACGTCGTCCGTGGCATGCCATCTTCGCCCTTGGGCATCACACACGGTCGAACAACGTCAGGCATGACATGCCATCTTAGACTATGGGAAGCATATAGGGTCGTACTACGTTGGGCGTATCATGCCATCATCACCCTTGGACAACACATACGGTTGGATGACGTCGGGCATGGCATTCCATCATCTCTCTTGGAAATCACACACTATCAGACTACGTCAGTCGTTGTATGCCATCATCGCCCTTGCAATGCACACACGTTCAGACGGTGTTAGGCGTGGCATTCCATCATCGCCCTTGGAGATCACACTTAGATAGATGACATCGGGCGTGGCATGACCGCATGGTTCTTTTGGGGCACATACGGTCGAACGAGGTTGATCGTTGCATGCCATTATCGCCCTTGGAAAGCACACATGATTGGAATACGTCGGGGCATGGCATGTCATCATCACCCTACAGAAGCACACACGGTCGAACAATGTCGGCTATGGCATGAAACCATAGCCCTTGGAAGCACACACGGTCGGACGACGTCGTATGTTGCATGCCATTATCACTGTTAGACTGCACAGACAGTCGGACGACGTCGGGCGTGGCATGCTATAATAGCTCTTAGGCATCACACACGCTCGAACGACCTCTGGCGTTAAAAGCCATCATTGCACTTGGGCAACACACATGGTAGAACTACGTTGTAGGTGGCATGCCATCTATTCCCTTGGATAACACACAAGGTTTGACGATGTCGAGTGGTGGCATGCCATCATCACCCTTAGACAATATAAATGCTTGGACGATGTCAGGCGTGACATGTTAGCATCGCCTTTGGACAGCAGATACAGTCACACGACGTCGGGCGTGGCATGCCCGCATGGATCTTGGGAAGCACACACGGTCGTATGACGTCGGGCATGGCATTCCATTATGGCCCTTGGAAACCACACACTATTGGACTACGTTAGCCTTGGAATACCATCATCACCCTTGCAACGCATACACGATTGGACGGCGTCATGCGTGGCATGCCATTATCTCCCTTGGACATCACATTCAGATAGACGACGTCAGGCGTGGCGTGACCGCATGGTCCTTGGGCGGAACATATGGTCTGACAACATCGATCATTGCATGCCATTATTTCCCTTGGATAACACGAACGATTGAACTACGTCGGGCCTGGCATTCAATCATCACCATAGGGAAGCACATACGGTCGGACAATGTTGGGTGTGATATGCAACCATCACTCTAGGAAAAAACACACGGTGAAATGACTTCGGGCGTGGCATACCATCATAGCCCCTAGGCAGCACACACGTTTGACGATGTCTAATGTTGAATACTATCATTGCCCTTGGACAGCAAACACGAATGGACGTCATTGGGCATATCATGAAATCATGTTTCTTGGACTGCACATACGGTCAGACAACAATGGTTGTGGCATGATATCATCGCCCTTGAGCAGCACACACAGTCGAACGTCGGGCGGTGGCATTCCATCATCGCCCTTAGACAGTATAAAAGGTCAGATGACGTCAGGGATTGCATATATTAGCATCGCTCTTGAACAGCACACACGATCATACGATGTCGGACATGGCATGCCCACATGGACCTTGGGAAGCACACGTGGTGGACGACGTCGGTCGTGGCATGCCAGCATCGACCATGGACAGCACACACAGTTAGGTGACATCGAGCATGAGAAGCAATTATCGCCCTTGGGCTGCATACAATGTCATATTACGTTAGGCGTGGCATGCCATCATCACATTTAAACTGCACTCATGGTCGAATGACGTCGAGAATGACATGCCATTATCGCCTTTGGGCAGCACACAAGTTTATACTTCCTGGGGCGTGGCATGCCATCATCGCCTTTGGATAGCACACATGGTCAGATAATGTCTGGCATGGCATGCCATTATCGCTTTTGGACTGCATAAACGGTCACTCGACATTGGGCGTGGCATGCTATCATCGCGCTTGAGCAGCACAAACGGTAGGATGACGTTGGGCGTGACATGCCAGCATAGTACTTGGGTGGCACACATGGTCGTATGACGTCGGTCATGGCATGCTATCATCACCTTTGGAAAGCACACACTATCGAACTACGTCAGTCGTGGCATACCATCATCGCCCTTGGACACCATATACAGAAAGAGTATGTCAGGTGTGGCATGACCGCATGGACCTTAGGCGGCATATAAGGTTAGACAACATTGATCGTTGCATACCATTATATCCCTTGGACATCACACACGAATGGACTACAGCGGGCGTGGCATGCCATCATCACCACATGGCAGCACACACGGTCGGAAAATGTCATGTTTAACATGCAATTATCGCCCTTCGAAATCACACACGGTCAGACAAAGTCAGGCATGGCATACTATCATCGCCCTTGGAAAGCAAAAACAGTCATGGACCTTAGGCAACACACACAGTGGACGACGTCGGCCGTGGCATGCCATCATCGCCCTTGGGCAGCACACACGGTCGAACAACTTCAGGCATAACATGCCATCTTAGACTATGGGAAGCATACAGGGTCGTACTACATTGGGCGTGGCATGCCATCATCACCCTTTGACAACACATATGGTTGGACGACGTCGGGCATGGAACTCCATCATCTCCCTTGGAAAGCACACACTACTAGACTACGTCAGTCGCAGCATGCCATCATCGCCCTTGCAATGCACACACGTTCAGACGGCGTCAGACGTTTTATTCAATAATCGCCCTTAAAGATCAATAATATATACATGACAGAAGGCGTGGCATGAACGCATGGTCCTTTTGCGGCACGTACGGTAGAACGAGGTTGCTCGTCGCATGCCATCATCGCCCTTGGAAAGCACACACGATTGGAATACGTCGGGCGTGGCATGCCATCATCACCCTAAGGAAGCACACATGGTCGAACAATGTCGGGTATGGCATGCAACCATAGCCCATGGGAAGCACACACGATCGGACGATGTCGTATGTTGCATGCCATTATCATCATTAGACTGCACAGTCGGTAGGACGACGTCGCACGTGGCATGCTATCATAGCTCTTGGGCAGCACACATGGTCGGACAACGTCGGGCGTTAAATGCAATCATTGCCCTTGGGCAGCACACATGGTCGGACTACGTCAGGGGTGGTTTGCCATCAATTCCCTTGGATAACACTCATGGTTGGACAATGGTGAGCGGTGGCATGCCATCATCACCCTTAGACAATGTAAATGCTTGGACGACGTCAGGCGTAGCATGCAATCTTCGCCTTTGGACATCACACACAGATTGGCATGACCGCATGAACCTTAGGCGGCACATAGGGTTAGAAAACATTGATCGTTGCATACCATTATCGCCCTTGGACAGCACATACGATTGGACTATGTCGTGTTTAACATGCAACCATCGCCCTCCGAAAGCACACACGGTCAGACAATGTCAGGCGTGGCATACTATCATCGCCCTTGGAAAGCACCAACGGTCATGGACCTTGGGAAGCACACACAGTAGACGACGTCGGTCGTGGCATGCCATCATAGCCCTTGGGCAGCATACACGGTCGAACAACGTCTAGCATGACATGCCATCTTAGACTATGGGAAGCATACAGGGTCGTACTATGTTGGGCGTGGCATGCCATCATCACCCTTGGACAACACATACGGTTGGACGACGTCGGGTTTGACATTCCATCATCTCTCTTGGAAAGCACACACTATCAGACTACGTCACCCGTGCCATGCCATCATCGCCCTTGCAATACACACACGTTCAGACGGCGTCAGGCATGGAATTCCATCATCGCCCTTGGAGACGCACATCAATAGATTACATCAGGCGTGGCTTGACTGCATGATCCTTTTGTTGCACATACGGTCTAATGAGGTTGATTGTCACATGCCATAATCGCTCTTGGATAGCACACACGATTGGAATACGTCGGGGCGTGGCATGCCATCATCACCTACGGAAGCACACACGGTCGAATAATGTTTGGTGTGTCATGCAACCATAGCCCTTAGGAAGCACACACGGTTGGACGACGTCGTATGTTGCATGCCATTATCACCCTTAGACTGCACAAACGGTCGCACGACGTCGGGCATGGCATGCTATCAGAGCTCTTGGTCAGCATACAGAGTTGAACAACGTCGGGCTTTAAATGACATCATTTCCCTTGGGCAGCACACATGGTCGGACTACGTCGGAGGTGGCATGCCATTAATTCCCTTGGATAACACACATGGTTTCACAATGTCGAGCGGTGGCATGCCATCATCGCCCTCAAATAAAATAAATGTTTGGACGACGTCAGGCGTGGCATGTTAGAATCGCCATTGGAAAGCACATACGGTCAGACGACATCAGGCGTTGCATGCTCACATGGTCCTTGGGTAGCACACATGGTCGGACGATGTCGGGCATTGCATTCTATCATGGCCCTTGGAAAGTACAGACTAACGGACTACGTCAGCCGTGGAATGCCATCTTCGCCCTTGCAATGCATACACAGTCGAACGGCGTCACGCGTGGCATGCCATCATCTCCTTTGGACATCACAGACAGATAGACGATGTCAGGCGTGGCATGACCGCATGGTCCTTGGGCGGCACATACAGTTAGACAACATTTATCGTTGAATGCCATTATCACCCTTGGACAACAAAAAAGATTGGACTTCATCGGGCATGGCATGCCATCATCACCATAGGGCAGCACACATGGTCGGACAATGTTGGGTGTGAGATGCAACTATCGCTCTCGGAAAAACACATGGTGGAATGACGTCGGGCGTGTCGTACCATCATAGCCCCTAGGCAGCACACACGTCGGACGATGTCATACGTGGAATGCTATCCTTGCCTTTGGACAGCACACACAGACGGACATTGTTGGGCGTGGCATGAGATCATGTCCCTTGGACTGCACACACGATCGGACGACAATGGGCGTGGCATGATATCATCGCCCTTGGGAAGCACACACGGTCGAAAGACGGCGGGTTTTAAATGCCATCATTGCCCTTGGGTAGCACACAAGATCGGACTACATCGGGTATAGCATGCCATTATCGCCCTTGGAGAGCATACAACAGTCATAAGATGTCGAGCGGTGGCATGCCATCATCGCCCTTAGACAGTATAAAAGGTCGGACTACGTCAGGCGTTGCATATGATAGCATCGCCCTTGGACAGCACACACGGTCATAGACGTCGGACGTGGCATGCCTGCATGGCCCTTGGGCAGCACACATGGTGGACGACGTCGTGCGTGGCATGACAACATCGCTGTTGGACAGCACAAACAGTCGGGCGACATCAAACATGATAATCAATAATCACCCTTTGGAAGCATACAAACATGGTCGAACATTGAGCGTGGCATGCCATCATCACCCTTAGACTACAGACATGGTCGAACGACATCGGTCATCGCATTCCATTATCTCCCTTAGACAACACACACAGTCGTACTATGTCGGACGTGGCATGTCATCATGGCCCTTGCGCAGCGAACACGGTCGGACGACGCCGAGCGGTGCAAGCCAATATTGCCCTTGTAATGCACACACGTTCAGATGACGTCAGGCATGGCATGCCATCATCATCCTTAGACAACATACAAATATAAACAACATCTGGCATGTCATGTCATCATCGCCTTTGGAAAGCACACACAAAGGATGATGTCGAGCGTGCCATGCCCGCATGGTCCTTGGGCAACACACACCGTTGGACGACGTCCATCGTCGGATGCCATAATAGCCCTTGGACAGCACACACGACCGGACTACATTAGTCGTGGCATGCTATCATCGCCCAAGGGCACTACACATAGTAGGACGACGTCGGGCATGGCATGCCATCATCTCCTTTGGACTGCACACACGGTCGGATGACGTCAAGAATGGCATGCCCTCATGGGACATGGGACTACACACAGTTGGATGATGTAGAGTGTCTTATGCCACAATCGCCATTGTCCATCCTAGGAAGTCGGATGACGTCAGGCGTGGTATGCCATCATCGCCGTTTGGCAGCACACACAGTCGAACGACATCGGGAGTTGCATTCCATCATCGCCCTTTGACACCAAACATGGTCGAACAATGTGTGGTGTTCGTGTTATCATCACCCTTGGACAGAACACACGGTAGAACGACGTCGTGTGTGGCGTGCCTACATGGACCTTGTGCAGCAAACATGGTCGGATGACGTCCGCGTGGTATGCCATCATCTCCCTTGGGTAGCACACATGGTCGGACGATGTCAGGCGTGGAAATCCATCATCACCCTTGGACAACATAAAAGGTTAGACTACATCGGGTGTTCCATGTTATCATCGCCTTTGGTCAGCATACACAGTTGTACGACATCAATCGTGGTATTCATTCATGGCTCTTGGGCAACATAGACGGTCTTACGATGTGGGGCGCGGCATACCATCATAGCCCTTGGGAAGCATACATGATTGAATGACATCGTGCGTGACAATGTCGTCATTGCTCTTGGGCCACACAGACGATCGAAATACATCAGGTGTGGCATGCCCACATGGACCTTGGGTAGCACACATAGTCGGACGACATTGGGCATGGCATGCCTCATCGTCTTTGGGTAACACACACGGTCGGACGACGTCAGGAATGACATGTAATAATCACCCATCGGCAGCACACA
The DNA here is from genome assembly GCA_032847665.1 of Solanum chilense. Taxonomy (NCBI): domain Eukaryota; kingdom Viridiplantae; phylum Streptophyta; class Magnoliopsida; order Solanales; family Solanaceae; genus Solanum; species Solanum chilense. The sequence goes on along the minus strand of CM064968.1, from coordinate 10,058,505 downwards.
CGGCCGCATTATGTCAAGCGTGGCATGAAACAATCTCCCTTGGACAACATACACAGTCAAACTACGTTGGGCGTGGCATGTAATCTTCTCCCTTGGATCAAATAGAGGAGCGGACGACGTTAGGCGTGGAATGCCCTCATGGAGCTTTACCAGAATACACGGTCGGACAACGTCGGTGTGGCATGCCATCATTGCCCTTGGGCAGCACTCACTATTTGATGGTGTCAGGTGTGGAATTCTAGCATCACCATTCGACAACATATACGGTCGTACTACGTCGGGTGTGCCATGTTATCATCTCCCTTGGCCATCATACACGATGGGACGATGTTTAGCATTGCTTTCCCACATGGACCTTGGAAAACACACACGATCGCATAATGTAGGGCGTGGCATGTCATTGTATCCCTTAGGAAGCACACATGGTCGAATTACGTCAAGCATGACATGCCATCATCACCCTTGGACAGCACACACGGTCGGACGACGTTGAGCGTGCATGACATCATCGCCCTTGGGCAGTACACATGGTAGTACTACATTGGGCGTAACATGCCATATCACCCATAGGAAGCACACAAAGTCAGATGACGTCAGACATGGCATGCTATCATCGCTGTTGGACAACACATACGGATAGACGACGTCGGGCGTGGTATGCAATCATCGCGCTTAGATTGTACACATGGCTAGATGACGTCGGACGTGGCTTGTTATCATCACCCTTGGGAAGTACACACGATAATACGACTTCGGGCGTTACATTCTATCATTGCCCTTGGGCAGCACGCATGGTCGGACGACGTCGGGCGTGGCATGTCATCATCGCCCTTGCATAGCACTTACAGTTGGACGACATCGGGCATTGCATGTAATCTCCTATTTGGACAACACACACGGACGAACGACATCTAGCGTGGCATGCCATCAATTCCCTTATATTGCACATACGAAAGAATGACGTCGAGCATGGCATTCCCACATGGACCTTGGGAAACAAACATGGTCGGACTACATCGAGCGTGTCATGCCTGCATAGCCCTTGGGCGGCACACATGGTCAGACGACATTGGGCGTGGCATTCCATCATCTCAATTGGTAATCACACACGGTCATACTACGTTGAGCGTGAAATGCCATCATAGCCCTTGGATTACATACACAATCGAACTACGTCGGACATGGAATGCCATCATTGCCCTTGTGTAACACACACGACAACACGACGTTGGGCATTGCAAGATATCATCACCCTTGGAAAGCATACACGGTCAAACGACGTCCGGCATGTCATGTTATTATCTCCCTCGGACAGCACACACGATCGGACCATGTCGGGCGTGGCATGTCGACATAGCCCTTGGGCAGCACATACGGTAGGATGACGTCAAGTTTATCCTTCGATCATCGCCATGGGGTTGCAGACATGGTCACACAGTATCAGGCATGACATGCCATCATCGCCCTTGGGCAACACAAATGGTCGGATGACTTAGAGCATGGCATGCCATCATCGCCCTTGGACTGTATGCACGATTAGACGACATCGGGTGTGGCATCTTATCATCTACCCTGGACACCACACACTGTCGGACGACGTTAGGCGTTGCATGCAGGTATGGCTTTTTGGCAGCACATACGGTGAACGACATCAGCTGTGGCATGACATCATTGACCTTAAGAAGTGCACACAGTCAGACAACGTTCGGGATGACATGCCATCATCGCCCTTGGGCAGTATAAAGATTGGGACTACATCAGGAGTGGAATGTCGTCATCACTCTTGGAGAGCACACAATGTCAGAGGATGTCAGGCATGGCATGCCATCTTCGCCCTTTGACACCATACACGGTCGGACGACGTCAAGCGTGGAATGTAATCATTGACCTTTGAAAGCACAAACGGTCAAGCGACATCGGGCTTGGCATGCCTGCATTGACATTGCGCATTACACACGGTCAGAAGACGTCGGGCGTGACATGATATCATCCCCGTTGGACCGCACTAACGGTTCGACAACATTGAGCGTTGCATTACCGCATGGCCTTTTTGTAACAGACACGGTCGAACAACGTCAGGAGCTACATTCCATCATCGCCTTTGGGCAGAAGACATGGTCGGATGATGTCGAGCGTGACATGCCATCATCTCCCTTGGACAGCACACATGATTGGATGACTTTAGGCATGGAATACCATTATCGCCCTTTCAAAGCATACACAATCGGAGGATGTCGGGTGTGTCATGTTATCATTGCCCTTGGACAGCACATACGATCGGACCTCGTCAGGTGTGGCAAGCTTGCATGGCCCTTGGGCAGCACATACGGTCGAATGACGTCAGGCGTGGTATACAGTCATCACCACTAGGAAGAACAAGCGATCGGACCATGTTGGGCTTGGCATGCTCATATGGACTTTAGGCAACACACACGGTGGACGATGTCGGCTGTGGCATGCCATCATCACCCTTGGGCAGCACACACATTTGAACGACATTGAGCATGACATGATATCATCGCCCTTGGGCAACACATAGAGTGGGACTACGTCAGGCGTGACATGCCATCATCGCTCTTGGATAACGCACACGGTCGAACAATGTCAAGAATGGCATGCCATCACCGCCCTTTGACACCATCACGATCAAACGATGTCGAGCATGACATATTGTCATTGCCCTTGGAAAGAACACATAGTAGGGTGACGTCGGGCGTGGCATGCCCGCATTGCCCTTTGGCAGCACACACGGTAAGAAGACGTTGGGCGTGACATGATATCATCGCCGTTGGATAGTACACAAGGTCATACGACGTCGAGCGTGGCATGCCCGCATGGCCCTTGGGTAACACATATGGTTGAACAACGTCAGGCATTGTATGCCATAATCGCCCTTGGCTAGCACACATGGTTGGACGACGTCAAGCGTTACATGTTATCATCGCCCTTGGACAACACACACGATCGGACCATGTCAGGCGTGGCATGCTTGCGTGGCCCTTGGGTAGCACACACGGTCGGATGACATATGGTATTGTATGCCATAATCGCCCTTGGGTAGCACACATGGTCGGACGACGTCAAGCGTTACATGTTATCATCGCCCTTGGACAACACACACGATCGGACCATGTCAGGCGTGGCATGCTTGCGTGGCCCTTGGGTAGCACACACGATCGGATGACATATGGTATTGTATGCCATCATCGCCTTTGGGAAGCACACACGGTCGGACAATGTTGGGCGTGTCATGCCATTATCACTCTTGGGAAACAAACACGGTCGAACAAGTCGGGTATGGCATGCAAGAATTGCCCTAGGACAGCATACACGGTTTGACGACGTTGGGCGTGGTATGTAATCATCGCCCTTGGATAGAACACACGATCAGATGATGTCAGGCTTGGCATGCCTGCATGTCCCTTGAGAAGAACACACGGTCGGACAACCTCCGCGTGGCATGCCATCATCTCGCATGGGTAGCACTGACGGTCGGACGGCATCGGGTGTGGAATTCCAGCATAACCCTCGGACTGCATACACGGTCGAACTACGTCGGGTGTGGCATGTTATTATCGCCCTTGGGTAACACACACGATCATATGACATCGGGAATTGCATGTCGCCATTGCACTTGCAAAGCTTAATCACTCGGACGATGTCGGGTGTGGCATGTTATCATCACCCTTGGACAGCACAAATAATCGGATGATGTTGGGCGTGGCATGCCGGCAAGGCCCTTCGGCAGCACACGGTTAGATGACTTCCAGTGTGGTATGCTATAATCGCCATTGGCCAACACACATGGTAAGACGACATCGGGCGTGAAATTTCATCATCACCCATGGGTAACACACGTGGTCAGACAACTTCGAGCGTCACCTGACATCATCGCCCTTGCGCAACACACATGTTCAGACGACTTAGAGCGTGGCATTCCATTATTGCCCATGGATTGTATACAGGATTGAACAACATCAGGCATGCCACGTTATCATCACCCTTGGAAACCACACACGACCGGATGACGTAGAGCATTGCATGATCGTATGGCACTTCGGCAGCACACACGCTGGACGATGTCGACTGTGGCATGCCATCATCGACATAGGGTAGAGCACACGATCGAACGATGTTGGGCATGACATGGCATAATCGCCCTTGTGAAACACAAAGAGAGGGACTACATCACGCGTAGTATTCCATCATCTTTCTTGGAAAACACACACGGTCGGGCATGGCATGCCATAATCTCCCTTTGACACCATACATAGTCGGACGACGTCGGGCGTGAAATGTTATCATTTCTCTTGGAAAGAACACAAGGTCGGGCGACGTCAGGCGTGGCATGCCCACATTACCATTGAGCTCTACACAAGGTCGGAAGACGTCGGCAGTGACATGATATCATAGCCCTTTGAGAGGACACACGCTCGAATGACGTCGGGTGTGGCATGCTCAGAAGGCACTTGGGTAATATACACAGTCAAACATTGTTAGGCATTGCATGCCATCATCGCCCTTGGACAACACACACGATTCGACGCCGCCGAGCCAAACATGCCATCATTTCCCTTGTAAAGCACACACGATTGGATGATTTAAGGTGTGGCATTCCATCATTGCCCTTTGAATTAACACTCAGTCGAACGACGTCTGGCGTGTCATGCCATCATCGCCCTAGGGCACCACACACGGTAGGCGACGTCGGGCATGGCATTCCATCATCGCCCTTGGACTGCACACACGGTAGGATGACGTCAAGCATGGCATGCCCGCGTGGGACATGGGAAGTACACACATTTGGATGATGTAGAAAGTCTCATGCCACCATCGCCTTTGGGCATCACAGGAAGTCGGACAATGTGGGGTGTGGTATGCCATCATCGCCCTTGGGAAGCACACACAGTCGAACGACATCGAGCGTGGCATGCCATCATCTCCCTTTGACAACAAACATGATCGATCAACGTGGCTTGTTCATGTTATCATCGTCCTTGGATAGAACACACAATAAAACTACGTCGGGCGTGGCATGCCCGCATGGCCGTTGTTTAGCACACACGGTCGGACGACATCCGCATGGCATGCCATCATCTCCTTTGGCATCACACACGGTCGGACGACATCGGGTGTGGAAAGCCATCATCACACTTGGACAGCATAAAATGTCAGACTACGTCGCCGTGCCATGTTATCATCTCCTTTTGTCAGCATACAGAGTCAGACGATATCAATCGTGGCATTCCTTCATGTCCCTTGGGCAACACATACGGTCTAACGAAGTCGGGCGTTGCATGCCATCATAGAAATTGGGTAGCACACACGATGGGATGACGTAGGGTGTAACACGCCATTATCTCCCTTGGGAAGCACAATTATCGGACTATATCGGGCTAGGCATGCCCACATGAACGTTGGGCAGCACACACAGTAAGATGATGTCGGACGTGGCATGCCATCATCACCCTTGGGCATCATACATGGTTGGATGACATCGAGCATGACATTCCATCATCGCCCTTGGGCAGCATACATGATCTGACTATGTCGGGCGTGGCATGCCAGCATGGCCCTTGGGCAACACAAAGGGAGGACTACATCGGGCATGTCATGTAATCATCGCCCTAGGATAACACACACAGTTGCACGATGTCGGCCATGATCTTCCATCATCCTTATTGGACACAATAGATTGTCGAACGACGTCGGCGTGGCATGCTATTATCGCCCTTGAGCAGAACACACAATCAGACGATGTCGGGCATGCATGCCCGCAAAGAAATTGGGAAGGACACACAGTCGGGCGACATCGGGCGTGACATGATATCATCTCCCTTGGACATCATACACGGTCGGAATATGTTGGGCGTGGCATGCACACATAGTCGAACGACCTCGGGTGTTAAATGCCATCATTGCCGATAGGTAGCATACAAGGTCAGACTACGTCGGTTGTAGCATGCCATCATCGCCCTTGGAGATCATACATGGTCAAACGATGTTGAGCGGTGGCATGCCATCATCGCCCTTAGACAGTATAAAAGGTCGGATGACGTCAGGCATTGTATATGTTAACGTCGCCCTTGGACAGCAAACACGGTCATACGACGTCGGACGTGGCATGCCTGCATGGCCCTTGGGCAGAAAACATGGTGGACGACGTCGGCCGTGGCATGCTTGTATCGCCCTTCGACAGCACACACAGTTAGGCAACATCAGGGATGACAAGCAATAATCGCCCTTGGGCAGCATAAAGTGTCGTATTACGTCTGGCGTGGCATGCCATCATCACATTTGGAATGCACATACGTTCGGATGACGTTGAGAATGACATGGCATTATCACCCTTGGGCAGCACACAGGGTCGTACTACCTGGGGCGTGGCATGCCATCATCTCCATTGGGCAACACACACGGTCAGACAATGTCCGACATGGCATGCAATTATCGATTTAGGACTGCATGAACTTTCACTCGACGTTGGGCTGGGTATGTCATCATTTCCCTTGGGTAGCACACAGTAGGATGACGTCGCATGTGGCATGTCAGCATAGTACTTGGGTGGCACATAGGGTCAGAAAACATTGATCGTTGCATGCCATTATCTCCCATGGATAGCACGCACGATTGGACAACGTCGGGCGTGGGATGCCATCATCACCAAACAGCAGCACACACGGTCGGACAATGTCGTGTGTAACGTGCAACCATCGCCCTTCCAAAACATACATAGTCAGAGGACTTTAGGCGTCGCATACTATCATCGCCCTTGGAAAGCAAAAACGGTCATAGTACGTCATGCGTAGCATGCCCGCATGGACCTTGGGCAACACACACGATTGACAACGTTGGCAGTGGCATGCCATCATCACCCTTGGGCAGTACACATGGTTGAAAACGTTGGGCATGACATGGCATCTTAGACTATGGGAAGCATAAAGGGTCGTACTACGTAGGGTGTGGCATGCCATCATCACCCTTGGAGAACACATACGTTTGGACTACGTCGGGCATGGCATTCCATCATCTCCCTTGGTAAGCACACACTATCATACTAGGTCGGTCGTGGCATGACATCATCGCCGTTGCAATGCACACACGTTCAGACGGCGTCAGGGGTGGCATTCCATCATCGCCCTTGGAAATCGAACATATATAGATGACATCAGGCGTGGAATTACCGCACGGCCTTTTGCAACACATACGGTCGAACGATGGCTCTTGGGCAACACAGACGGTCCGATGACATAGGCCGTGGCAGGCCATCATACAAATTGGGCAGCACACACGATGGGATAACGTCGGGCATGACATGCCATCATCGCCCTTGGGTAGCACTGATCTGACTATATCGGGGGTGGCATGCCCACATGAACGCTGGGCAGCACACATTGTAAGATGATGTCGGACGTGGCATGCCATCATCTCCCTTGGGCATCATACACGGTTGGATGACGTTGGGCATGATATTCCATCATCCCTCTTGGGCAGCACACTAGATCTGAGTACGTCAGGCGTGGCATGCCAGCATGTCCCTTGGGCAGTAGACAGGGTAGACTACATCGGGCATGGCATGTCATCATCCCCCTTGGACAACACACACGGTTGCACGATGTCGGGCATCGTCTACCATCATCCCTCTTGGAAACCATAGACTATCGGACGACGTCCGCGTGGTATGTTATTGTTGCCCCTGAGTAGAACACACAGTCAGACGATGTAGGGCGTGGCATGACCGTATAGAATTTTTGAAGGACACACGGTTAGACAACATCCGGCATGACATGATATCATCGCCCTTGGACATCAAAAATGATCGAAAGACGTTGGGCGTGGCATGATAACATTGACCTTGGGCTGCTCACACAATTGGATAATGTCGGGGGTGGCATGCCATCATCGCCTTAGGGCAGCACATATGGTCGGATGACGTCGGGCGTGACATGCCATCATAGCGCTCTAGCAGCACACACGGTCAGAATACTTTAGACGTGGCATGCCCACATGGTCCTTCGGTAGCACACATGGTCAGATGACGTCGGGCATGGCATGCCATCATCGTCATTAGACAGTACACACGGCTGGATGATGTTGAGCGTGGAATGGAATGATAGCCTTTAGACTGCACACATGGTCAAATGACGTCGGACATGGCATGCAATCATATCTCTTGGGTAGCACTCACGGTCGGACGGCGTCGGGCAAGGAATTCCAGCATCACTCTTGGACAGCATAAACGGTTGAACTACGTCGAGTGTGCAGTGTTATCATCGCCCTTGGGTAACACACACGATCGTATGACGTCGGGAATTGCATGCCGCCATTGCAGTTGCAAAGCATAATCACTAGGACAATGTCAGGTGTGGCATGTTATCATCGCCCTTGGACAACACACACAATTGGATGATGTCGGGCGTGGCATGCCGGCATGGACCTTGGGAAGCACACGGTCGGATGACGTCAAGTGTGACATGCTATAATCAAAATTGGCCAACACAAATGGTCAGACGACGTCGGGCGTGAAATTCCATCATCGCCCTTGGGCAACACACGTGGTAAGACAACTTCGAGCATGACATGCCATCATCGCCCTTGCGCAACACACATGGTCAGACCACTTCGGGCGTGGCATGCCATTATTGCCCATGGATAGTATACAGTTTTGGACGACATCGGGCATGCCACGTTATCATCTCCCTTTTAAACCACACACGGCAGGATGACGTCGAGCATTGCATGCTAGTATGGCACTTGGGCAGCACACACGATCGAACGATGTTGGGCATGACATGGCATAATCGCCCTTGGGCAGCATAAAGAGTGGCACTACATCACGCGTAGCATTCCATCATCGCTCTTGGAAAACACACACGGTCAGGCAGGGCATGCCATTATAGCCCTTAGACACCATACACGGTCGGACGACATCGGGCGGGGAATGTTATCATTTCCCTTGGAAATAACACAAGGTCGGACGACATCAGTCGTGGCATGCCTGCATTGCCATTGGGCTGTACACAAGGTCGGAAGACGTCAGGAGTGACATGATATCATAGCCCTTTGACAGCACACAAGGTCGAATGACGTCGGGTGTGGCATGCTCGGATGGCCCTAAGGTAACATACACGGTCAGACAATGTCAGGCATTGCATGCCATCATCGCCCTTGGACATCACACACGATTGGACGATGCTAAGCGTAATATGCCATCATTTCCCTTTTAAAGCACACACGATTGGACGACTTTGGGCGTGGCATTCCATCATCGCCCTTTGAATGCACAGTCAGACGATGTCAGGCGTGGCATACTATCATCACCCTTGGAAAGCACAAATAGTCATGGACCATGGGCCACACACACGGTGGACGACGTCGGCCTTGGCATGCCATCATCGCCCTTGGGAAGCACACACGGTCGAACAACGTCGGACATGACATTCCATCTTAGACTATGGGAAGCATACAGGGTCGTACTACGTTGGGCGTGGCATGCCATCATCACCCTTGGACAACACATACGGTTGGATAACGTCGGGCATGGCATTCCATCATCTCCCTTGGTAAGTACACACTATCAGACTACGTCAGTCGTGGCATGCCATCATCGCCCTTGCAATGCAAACACGTTCAGACGGCGTCAGGGGTGGCATTCAATCATCGCCCTTGGAAATCACACAAATATAGATGACATCAGGCTTGGAATTACCGCACGGCCTTTTGCAACACATACGGTCGAACGAGGTTGATCGCACATGCCATCATCGCCATTGGCATTCCATTAGCGCCCTTAGACAACATACAAATATATACAACATCGGACATTTCATGTCATCATTGCCTTTGGATAGCACACACAGACAGAAGATGTCTAGCGTGCCATGACCGCATGGTCCTTGGGCAGCACACACCGTCGGACGACGTCAATCTTCGGATGCCATTATAGCCATTGGAAAACACACACGACCGGACTAATTTAGGCGTGGCATGCCATCATCACCCTAGGGCACCACACACAGTAGGACGACGACGGGCATGGCATGCCATAATCGCCCTTGGAGTGCACACACGGTCGGATGATGTCAAGTATGGGATGCCCGCATGGGACATGGGCACTACACACAATTGGATGATGTAGAGTGTCTTATGCCACCATCGCCCTTGGGCATCAGCGGCAGTCAGACGACATCGAGCATGGTTTTCCATCATCGCCTTTGGGCAGCACACACATTCGAACGACATTGGGCGTGGTATGCCATCATCGCCCTTTGACACCGAACATGGTCGAACATCAGGGGGTGTTCATGTTATCTATGCCATTGGATAGAACACACCGTCGAACGACGTCGTGAGTGGCATGCCTATACAGCCCTTGTGCAGCAAACATTGTCGGACAACATCCGCGTGGCATGCCATCATCTCTCTTTGGCAGCACAAACGATTGGAAGACGTCGGGCGTGGAAAGCCATCATCACCCTTGGACAACATAAAAGGTCGGACTACGTCGGACGTGCCATGTTATCATCGCCTTTAGTAAGCATACATAGTCGGACGACATCAATCGTGGCATTCCTTTATGGCTCTTGGGCAACACAGACGGTCTGATGACGTAGGGCGTGGCAGGCCATCTTAGACATTGGGCATCACACACGATGGGAGAACGTCGGGCATGACATGCCATCATCGCCCTTGGGTAGCACTGATCTGACTATATCGGGTGTGGCATGCCCACATGAACGCTGGGCAGCACACATTGTCAGATGATGGCGGACGTGGCATGCCATCATCGCCCTTGGGCATCATACACGGTTGGATGACGTTGGGCATGATATTCCATCATCCCTCTTGGGCAGCACACTAGATCCGAGTACGTCGGGCGTGGCATGCCAGCATGTCCCTTGGGCAGTAGACAGGGTAGACTACATCGGGCATGGAATGTCATCATCGCCCTTGGACAACACACACGGTTGCAGGATGTCGGGCATCGTTTACCATCATCCCTCTTGGAAACCATAGACTATCGGACGACGTCCGCGTGGTATGTTATTGTTGCCCCTGAGTAGAACACACAGTCAGACGATGTAGGGCGTGGCATGACCGTATAGAAATTTGGAAGGACACACGATTAGAAAACATCCGGCATGACATGATATCATCGCCCTTGGACATCAAAAATGATCGAAAGACGTTGGGCGTGGCATGCCTGCATTGACCTTGGGCTGCTCACACGATTGGATAATGTCAAGCGTGGCATTCCATCATCGCCTTAGGGCAGCACACATGGTCGGATGACGTCGGGCGTGACATGCCATCATAGCGCTCTAGCAGCACACACGGTCAGAATACTTTAGACGTGGCATGCCCACATGGTCCTTCGGCAGCACACATGGTCAGATGACATCGGGCATGGCATGCCATCATCGTCATTAGACAGCATATACAGCTGGATGATGTTGAGCGTGGCATGGAATGATAGCCTTTAGACGGCACACATGGTCAAACGACGTCGGACATGGCATGCAATCATATCTCTTGGGTAGCACTCACGGTCGGGCGAGGAATTCCAGCATCACCCTTGGACAGCATAAACGGTTGAACTACGTCGGGTGTGCAGTGTTATTATCGCCCTTGGGTAACACACACGATCGTACGACGTCGAGAATTGCATGCCGCCATTGCACTTGCAAAGCATAATCACTAGGACAATGTCATGTGTGGCATGTTATCATCGCCCTTGGACAGCGCACATAATTGGATGATGTCGGGCGTGGCATGCCGGCATGGACCTTGGGAAGCACACGGTCGGATGACGTCAAGTGTGACATGCTATAATCAACATTGGCAAACACAAATGGTCAGACGACGTCGGTCGTGAAATTCCATCATCGCCCTTGGGCAACACACGTGGTCAGACAACTTCGAGCATGACATGCCATCATCGCCCTTGTGCAACACACATGGTCAGACGACTTCGGGCGTGGCATGCCATTATTGCCCATGGATAGTATACAGTTTTGGATGACATCGGGCATGCCACGTTATCATCTCCCTTTTAAACCACACACGGCGGGATGACGTCGAGCAATGCATGCTAGTATGGCACTTGGGCAGCACACACGATCGAAATATGTTGGGCATGACATGGCATAATCGCCCTTGGGCAGCACAAAGAGTGGCACTACATCACGCGTAGCATTCCATCATCGCTCTTGGAAAACACACACGGTCGGGCAGGGCATGCCATCATTGCCCTTAGACACCATACACAGTTGGACGACATCGGGCGGGGAATGTTATCATTTCCATTGGAAACAGCACAAGGTCAGACGTCGTCAGTCGTGGCATGCCCGCATTGCCATTGGGCTGTACACAAGGTCGGAAGACGTCAGGAGTGACATGATATCATAGCCCTTTGACAGCACACAAGGTCGAATGTCGTCGGGTGTGGCAAGCTCAGATGGCCCTTAGGTAACATACACGGTCAGACAATGTCAGGCATTGCATGCCATCATCGCCCTTGGACATCACTCACGATTGGACGATGCTGAGCGTAACATGCCATCATTTCCCTTTTGAAGCACACACGATTGGACGACTTTGGGCGTGGCATTCCATCATCACCCTTTGAATGCACACACGGTCGAACGACGTCTGGCGTGTCATGCCATCATCGCCCTAGGGCACCACACACAGTAGGCGACGTCAGGCATGGCATTCCATCATCGCCCTTGGATTGCACACACGGTCAAATGACGTCAAGCATGGCATGCCCGCATGTGACATGGGCAGTACACACATTTGGACGATGTAGAGTGTCTCATGCCACCACTGCCTTTGGGCATTACAAGAAGTCGGACAACGTCGGGCGTGGTATGCCATCATCGCCCTTGGGAAGCACACACGGTAAAATGACATCGGGCATGGCATGCCATCATCACCCTTTGACACCAAACATGATCGAACAACGTGGGTTGTTCGTGTTATCATCGTCCTTGGACAGAACACATAGTCGAACGATGTCGGGCATGGCATGCCATCATCACATTTGGACTGCACATACGTTCGGATGACGTTGAGAATGACATGGAATTATCGCCCTTGGGTAGCACACATGGTCGTACTACCTGGGGGGTGGCATGCCATCATCGCCTTTGGAAAACACACACGGTCGGATGATGTCGAGAATGACATGCCATTATCGCCCTTGGAAAGCAAACAAGGTTGTAATACCTGAGGCGTGGAATGCCATCATCGCCTTTTGACAATACACACGGTCAGACGATGTCCGACATGACATGCCATTATCACTTTTGGACTACATAAACGGTCATTCGACATCGGGCATGGCATGCTATCAACACCCTTGAGCAGCACACACGGTTGGATGACGTCAGGCGTGGCATGCCAACATAGTACTTGGGCGTTAGGCACGGTAGTATGACGTCGGGCATGGCATGCTATCATCTCCCTTGGAAAGCACACACTATCGAACTACGTCAGCCTTGGCATGCCATCATCATCCTTGCAATGCATAAATGGTTGGACGACGTCATGCGTATCATGCAATCATCGCCCTTGGGCATCACACACATAGATGATGTCAGGTGTGGCATGACAGCATGTTCCTTAGGCGGCACAAAGGGTTAATCAACATTGGTCGTTGCATACCATTATCGTTGTTGGACAGCACACACGATTGGACTACATCGCGCGTGGCATGCCATCATCACCACACCACAGCACACACGGTCGGAAAATGTCGTGTTTAACATGCAACCATCGGCCTTCGAAATCACACACAGTCAGACGATGTCAGGCGTGGCATACTATCATCACCCTTGGAAAGCACAAACAGTCATGGACCATGGGCCACACACACGGTGGACGACGTCGGCCTTGGCATGCCATCATCGCCCTTGGGAAGCACACACGGTCGAACAACGTCGGACATGACATTCTATCTTAGACTATGGGAAGCATACAGGGTCATACTACGTTGGGCGTGGCATGCCATCATCACCCTTGGACAACACATACGGTTGGATAACGTCGGGCATGGTTCCATCATCTCCCTTGGTAAGCACACACTATCAGACTACGTCAGTCGTGGCATGCCATCATCGCCCTTGCAATGCAAACACGTTCAGACGGCATCAGGGGTGGCATTCAATCATCGCCCTTTGAAATCACACACATATAGATGACATCAGGCGTGGAATTACCGCACGGCCTTTTGCAACACATACGGTCGAATGAGGTTGATCGCACATGCCATCATTGCCATTGGACAGAACACACGATTTGAATACGTTGGGCATGTCATGCCATCATCACCCTATAGAAGCACACACGGTCGAACAATGTCGGGCGTGGCATGCAACCATAGCCCTTTGGAATCACACACATGTTCGGACGACGCTGTATGTTGCATTTAATCATCACCGTTGGACTACACAGACGGTCGGATGACGTCGGGTGTGGCATGCTATCATAGCTCTTGGGCAGCACACACGGTCGAACGATGTCGGGCATTAAATGACATCATTACCCTTGGGAAGCACACATGGTCGCACTACGTCGGGGTGGCATGATATCAATTCTCTTGGATAACACACACGATTTGACGATGTCGAGCGGTGGCATGCCATCATCGCCCTTAGACAATATAAATGGTTGGACGACATCATGCGTGGCATGTTAGCATCGCCTTTGGACAGCACATACGGTCAGACGACGTCGGGTGTGGCATGCCCGCATGGACCTTGGGCAGCACACACGGTCGGACGACGTCGGGCATGGCATTCCATCCTCACCCTTGGAAAGCACAAAATATAGGACTACGTCAGCCGTGGAATGCAATAATCGCCATTGCAATGCATACACGGTCGGACGGCGTCATGCGTGGCATGCCATCATCTCCCTTGGACATCACAGACAGATAGACGACGTCAGGCGTGGCATTACCGCATGGTCCTTGGGCGGCACATACGGTCTGACAACATTGATTGTTGCATGCCATTATCACCCTTGGACAACATGAACGATTAGGCTACGTCGTGCGTGGCATGCAATTATCACCATAGGTCAGCACACACGGTCGGACAATGTCGGGTGTGACATGCAACCATCACTCTTTGAAAAAACACACGGTGAAATGACGTTGGGCGTGGCATACCATCATAGCCCCTAGGTAGCACACACGTTGTACGATGTCAGATGTGGAATGCTATCATTGCCCTTGGACAACAGACACGACGAACGTCGTTGGGAGTGGAATGAAATCATATCTCTTAGACTGCACATACGGTCGGACGACAATGGTCGATGCATGATATCATTTCCATTGAGAAGCACACACAGTCGAACGACGTCGGGTGTTAAATGTGATCATTGCCCATGGGTAGCACACAAGGTCGGACTATCTCGGGGTAGCATGCCATCATCGCCCTTGGAGAGCAGACACGGTCAGACGACGACGAGCGAAGGCATGCCATCATCGCCCTTAGACAGTATAAAAGGTCAGACGGTGTCAGGCGTTGCATATGTTAGCATCACCCTTGGATAGCACACACGGTCATACGATGTCGGACGTGGCATGCCTGCATGGCCCTTGGGAAGCACACATGGTGGACGACGTCGGCCGTGGCATGCCAGCATCTCCCTTGGACATCACATACGGTCAGGAGACATCGAGCATTACAAGAAATAATCTCCCTAGGACAACATACATTGTAGTATTACGTCGGGCATGGCATGCCATCATCGCGTTTGGACTGCACTAACGGTCGGATGACGTCGAGAATGACAAGCCATTATCGCCCTTAGGAAGCACAAAGGGTTGAACTACCTGGTGTGTGGCATGCCATCATCGCCATTGGACAACACACACGGTCAAACGATGTCCGGCATGGCATGCCATTATCGCTTTTGGACTGCATAACCGGTTACTCAATGTCGGGCGTGGCATTCCATCATCTCCCTTGAGCAACTCACACGGTAGGATGACGTCGCGCGTGGCATGCTTGCATAGTACTTGGGTGGCACACACGGTCGTATGACGTCGGGCATAGCATGCTATCGCCATTGGGAAGCACACACTATCGAACTACGCCAGCCATGGCATGCCATGATCGCCCTTGAAATGCACACACGGTCAGACGACGTCAGGCGTAGCATGCAATCATCGCCCTGGGACATCACATACAGATAGATGATGTCAGGTTTTGCATGACCGCATGGTCGTTAGGAGGTACATAGGGTTAGAAAACATTGATCATTACATACGATTATCGCCTTGGACAGCACGTACGATTGGACTACATCGTGGCATTCCATCATCACCACACGACAGCACACACGGTCGGACAATGTCATGTTTAACATGCAACCATCACCCTTCGATAGCACACACGGTCAGACGATGTCAGGCGTGGCATGCGATTATCGCCCTTGGAAAGCAAAAATGGTCATAGACTTTGGGCAACACATACGACGGACGACGTTGGCCGTGGCATCCCATCATCTCCCATGGGTAGCACACACGGTCGAATAACGTCGGGCATGACATGCCATCTTAGACTAAGGGAAGCATACAGGGTGGTACTACGTTAGGCTTGGCATGCCATCATCACCCTTGGACAACACATACAATTGGACGAAGTCGGGCATGGCATTCCATCATCTCCCTTGGAAAGCACACACTATTAGACTACGTTAGTCGTGGCATGCCATCATCGCCCTTGCAATGCACACACGTTCAGATAGCGTCAGGCTTGTCATTCCATCATCACCCTTGGAAATCACACATAGATAGATGATATTGGGCGTGGCATGACCGCATGGTCCTTTTGCGACACATACGGTCGAACGAGGTTGATCATCGCATGCCATCATTGCCCTTGGACAGCACACACGATTGGAATACGTCGGGGTGTGGCATGCCATCATCACACTACGGAAGCACCCACGGTCGAACAATGTTTGGTGTGGCATGCAACCATAGCCCTTGGGAAGCAGACACGGTCAAACGACGTCGTATGTTGCATGCCATCATCACCGTTGGACAGCACAGACGGCCGAATGACATCGGGCGTGGCATGCTATCATAACTCTTGGTCATCACACACAGTCGAACAATTTCAGGCGTTAAATGCCATCATTGCCCTTGGGCAGCACACATGGTCAGACTACGTCGCCGGTGGCATGCCATCAATTCCCTTGGATAACACACACTGTTTAACGATGTCGAGCGGTGGCATGCCATCATCGCCCTTGGATAGCACACACGGTCAGGCGACATCCAGCATAACAAGCAAAAATTGCCCTAGGGTAGCATACAATGTCGTATTACATCGTGCCTGGCTTGCCATCATCGCATTTGGACTATACACACGGTCAGATGACGTCGAGAATGACATGCCATTATCGCCATTAGGAAGCATAGAGGGTTGTACTACGTAGGGCGTGGCATGCCATCATCGCCTTTGGACAGCACACACAATCAGATGATGTCTGCCATGGCATGCCATTATCGCTTTTGGACAACACACACGGTCAGACGATGTCCGTCGTGGCATGTTATCATAACCCTTGTACAGAACACACGATCGGATGACGTCGGGCGAGGAATGCATGTATGGCCCTTGGTCGGCACACATGGTCAAACAACGTCGAGCATGACATACCATCATCTCCCTCGGACAACACACAAGATCGGACTACGTCGGGCATGGCATGCCATCATCGGCCTTGGGAAGAACACTCGGTCAGACGACGTCAGCTGTGGCAATGATATTATTGTAATTGGGTAGCACAAATGCTCGAACAACATTAAGCATGGCATTGCATCATCTCCCTTGGACAGCCGACACAACCAAACTATGTTGGGCGTGGTATGCCATCATCGCCGTTGGGTAGGACTCACGGTCGGACGACGTCGGGCGTGGCATACAATCATTGCCCTTGAACAACATACACATTCAGATGACGTAGGGCGTGGAATGTTATCATCGCCCTTGGAAAGAACACACTATCGGATGATGTCAGGGGTGGTTTGTCCCCATGGCCTTAGGACAACACACATAGACGTACAATGCCGGTCATGACATTCCATCATCGCCCTTAGACACAAAACACGGCAGGACGATGTGGGATATTGCATGTTATCATAACCCTTAGAATGAACAAACGTCGGTCGTGGCATGATTGTATTTCCCTTTGGAGCACACACGGTCGGATGACATTCGCATGGCATGCAATCATCTCCCTTTTTTAGCACACACGGTTGGACGACGTCGGGCGAGGAATTTCATCATCTCCCTTGGACAACATACACGGCAAGATAATGTCGGGCATGCCAAGTTATCATCACCCTTGTTCAGCACACAGGATCGGACGACATCAAGCGTGGAATGCCCCCATAGCCCTTGGGCAGGAAACACGGTTGAACGACATCGGGCATGACATGATATCATTGCCCTTGGAAAGCACACACGGTCGTACGATGTCGGCGTGGTATAACCAGATTTCCCTTGGGCAAAACACACGATCGAAAAAAGTTCGGCGTGGCATGCCATGTTATCATTGCCTTTGAGCTGCATGTCAGGCGTGGCATGCCATCATCACTCTTGGACAGCACAACGGTCCAACGATTTTTGGGCATGGCATGCCATCATCGCCCTATGACACCATACATGGTCGGCTGTGGCAATGCCATTATTGTAATTGGACGACATTAGGCGTGGCATGCCGTCATCGCCCTTGGACAGTAGACACGGTCGAACTGCGTTGGGCGTGTCATGTTATCATATCCCTTAGTCAGCATACACGGTCGTACAACGTTAGGTGCTGCAACGCCTTCATAGCCGTTAGGCAGCACACACGGTCGAACGACGTCGGCCGTGACATACCGCCATCTCCCTTTTTGCAGAACATACTGTTGGATGATGTCGGGCACGACATTGCCCTTGGGCAGCACACACGGTCGGAATACGTCTAGCGTGGCATGCTATTATCTCCCTTGGACAGAACACACTATCGGACGACGTCAATCGTGGCATGCCATCATCGCGCTTCGGCAACACGCATGGTCGTACGATGTTTGTCGTGGCATGACATCATTGCCCTTAAAAAGTATACATGGTCAGACGACGTCGGGCGTACTCTGCTATCATCGCCCTTTGGAAGCACACGTTGTCCGATGACGTCAGGCGTGACATGCCATCGTAGCCCTCTAGCAGCACACATGGTTAGAATACTTTAGGCGTGGCATGCCCACATGGTCCTTGGGCTGCACACATGGTCAGATGACGTCGGGCATGGCATTCCATCATCGCCATTAGACAGCACACACAGATGGACGGCGTCGAGCGTGGCATGTCATGATCGCCCTTAGAATGCACACATGGTCAAACGATGTCGGACATGGCTTGCCATCATCACCCTTGGACAAAACACACAATAGGACTATATCATACGTGGCATGTCATCATGGCCCTTTGGTAGCGCACACATTCGGACGACGTCGTGCATAGAAAGCCATCATTGCCCTTGGAATGCACACACGGTCGAATGAGTTGGGCGTGGCATGCCATAATAGCCCTTGGACAGCACACACGATCACCCTTAGACAACACACACGATCGGATGATGTCGAGGGTGCCATAACCGCATTGTCCTTGGGCATCAAACTCACTCGGACGACGTCGATAGTTGAACAATATCATATACCTTGGACAACACACACGATGGGACTTCATCATTCGTTCCATGCAATCATCGCCATAGGGCAGCACACACAGTAGGATGACGTCGAGCATTGTATTCCATCATCTCCCTTTAATACCATACATTGTCGGATGATCTCGGGCGTGGCATGTTATCATCACCTTTGGATAGAACACACGGTCGGACAACATCAGGCGTGGAATGCCTACATAGCGCTTGGGCAGCACACACGTTTGGACGACGTTGGGCGGGACATGATTTCATGTCCCTTGGATAGCACACAGAGAAAAATAACGTCAAGTATGGCATGTAATCATCTCCCTTGGAAAGCACACACGGTCGGATAACGTCGTGCGTGGCATTTTCACATTGTCCCAGGGAAGCACACGATCGGACGACGTTGATCATAACATGCCATCATTACCCTTGGAAAATACACATGGTCGGACGACGTCGGGCGACATACCGTTATCACCTTTGGATAGCACACACGGTCGGATGACTTGTGAGCATGACATCCTATCATCGCCCTTGAGTAGCACACATGGTCGTACTACATCAGGAGTGGCATGCCATCATTACCTTGGAAAGAAAACACGGTCGAACGACGTCAGGCGTGGCATGCGATTCTCTCCCTTGGACTGCATAAAAGGTAGGACAACATCGTGCGTGGAATGCCATCACGCCCTTGGGCAGAACACATGGTAGGATGTTGTCGGGCGTGGCATGACCACATAGTAGTTGGGCGGTACACACGATTGGAAGACGTCGAGCGTCGCATGCCATCGTCTTCCTTGGGTAGCAAATACAAGATCGAACTACATTGGGCATGGCATGCAATCATCAGGCTTGGGAAGCTCACTCGGTTAGACGGCGTCGGCTGTGGCAATGCCATTATTGTCATTGGGTAGTTCGCATGCTCGAACAACATTAAGTGCGGCATTGCATCATCGCCCTTGGACAATACACACGACCAAACTATGTAGGGCTTGGTATGCTATCATGCCATTGGGTAGCACACACGGTCGGACGACGTTGGGCGTGGAATGTTATCATCTCCCTTGGACAGAACACACAATCAGACCATATCGGGTGTGGCCTGACAGCATGGCACTTCGGCAACACACACGTTTGGATGATGTCAAGTGTGGCATGCCATAATCGTCATTGGGCAACACACATGGTCGAACGACTTCAGGCGTGAAATGCCATCATCTCCCTTAGGCCACACACATAATCAAACGACTTTGAGCAAGGCATACCATCATCTCCCTTGGACAGTATACACAATTGGACGACGTCGGGTGTGTTAAGGCGTGTCATGTTATCATTGCCCTTGGACCGCACATACGATCGGATCACGTCGAGTGTTAAAAGCTAGCATGGCCCTTGGGAAAAAAATATGGTCGGATGACTTCGAGCATGGAATGCAATACTCTCCATTGGGAAGCACACACGGTCAGACAACGTCGACCCTTACATGTCATCATCGGTATTGGGCAGCAAACATGGTTGGAAGACGTAGGGCGTGCCATGCCATCATCTCTCTTGGACAGCACACATGGTCGGACAATATCGGGCTTGGCATGCTCGCATGGTCCTTGGGTAACACGCACGGTCGGACAATGTCGGGCGTTGCAGGCTATCATCTCCCTTGGGTAGAATACACGGTCGGACGACGTCGAGCGTGAAATGCTCATCACTTTTTGACAGCACACACGATGGGACGACTTTGGAATGGCATGCCATCATCGCCCTTTGAAAGCATACACGGTCGAATGAGGTCGGGCGTGGCATGTTATCATTTCCCTTGGACAACAAGTACGATCGGATCACGTCGAGTGTGGCATGCCAGCATGGCTCTTGGGAAGCACATACGATCGAATGACATCGGGCGTGGAATGCAATCATCGCCATCGAGAAGCACACATGGTCGGATGATGTCGGTCCTTACCTATCATCGTCGCCCTTTTGCAGCAAACACGGTCTGACAACGTTTGGGTTGGCATGGCATTATCTCTCTTGAACATCATACATGGTCAGAAGATATAAGGCGTGGCATGTTATCATCGCCCCAACACAAAAGACATGATCGGAAGATGTCAGGCCTGGCATGACGGCATGGCCATTGGGCAGCACACACGATCGAACGATGTCGAGCGTGGAATGCCAGCATAACACTTGGATAACATACACGGTCGGACTATGTAAGGCATGCCATGTTATCATCGTCATTGGTCAGCACACACGCTCGGACGATATCAAGTGTCTCATGCCTGCATGGGCTTAGACAACACACACGGTCAAACGAAGTCGGGCGCGGCATACCATCATAGCCCTTGGGCAGCACACAGGATCGGATGACATCCTTCGTGACAATGCCATCATTGCCCTTGGGACACACACACGATCGGAATACATTAGGCGTGGCAATGACCACATGGACCTTGGGTAGAACACACAGTCGGACGACATTAGGCATGGCATGCCAGAATCACTTTTAGGAAACACACAAGGTCAGACGACGTCAGAAATGACATGTCATAATCACCCATCGGCAGCACACACGGGTGCACTATGTCAGGTGTGGCATGCCTGCATGGCCCTTAGGCAGGACACAGGGCGGACTACATTGAGCATTGAATGCCATCATTTCCCTTGGAGAGCACACACGTTGGGACAACATCGGGCATGGCATGCAATCATCGCCCTTGGAAACCATACACAGTAACACGACGTCAGGCGTGGGATCTTATCGTTGCCCTTGAGCAGAACACATAGACGAATGACATCGGGCGTGGCATGCCCTTATGGCCCTTAAGTAGAAGACACGGTAGGACGGCGACGGGTGTGGCATGCAATCATTGCACTTGGACATTATACATAGTCGGACGACGTCGGGGAGCATGTTTTCATTGCCTTTGGATAGAACACATGGTCAGACGACGTCGAGCGTGGCATCCCATAATCGCCCTTGGGCAGCACACACGATTATACTATATGAGGCGTGGCATGCCATCATCTCCCTTGGATAGCACACACTGTGGGACGAAATTGGGCGTGACATGACATCATCACCCTTGGAATGCACACACGGTCGGACGATGTCGAGCGTGGTATTCCATCATCGCCCTTGGACAACACACACTATCGGACTACGTCGGGCGTGGCATGCCATAATTGCCCTTGGAAACACACATGGTCGGAAGACATTAGGCGTGGCATGCATTAATCGTCCTTAGACAGCACACACGGTTGAACAACATTTGGCAAGACATGACATCATCGCCCTTGGGCAACACATATAGTGGGACTACGTTAGGTGTGGCATGCCATCATCGCTCTTGGACAACACACACGTTTGGACGATGTCAGGAATAGCATGCCATAATCGCCATTTGACACCATACACAATAAAACGACGTCGATCACGACATGTTATCACTGCCCTTGGAAAGAACACACGGTCAAGCGACGTCGGGCGTGGCATGCCCGCATTGCCCTTGGGCAGCACACACGGTAAGAAGAAGTCGAGCGTGACATGATATCATCGCCGTGGACAGTACACGCGGTCGGACGACGTCGGGCGTGGCATGCCGGCATGGCCCTTGGGTAACACATATGGTCAACAACGGCGTGCGTTGCATGCCATCATCGTCCTTGGGTAGCACACATGGTTGGACGACGTCGGGCGTGACATGTTATCATCGCCCTAGATGACACACACGATCGGACCATGTCGGGCGTGGCATGCACGTGTGTCCTTCGGGTAGCACACACGATTAGATGACATATGGTATGATATTCCATCATTGCCTTTGGGAAGCGCACACCGTCGGACAACGTCGAGCAGGTCATGCCATCATCTTTCTTGGCCAACACACGTGGTCGGACGACGTCGGCTAAGGCATGCAAGAATCGCCCTTGGACAGCATACACTGTCTGAGGACGTTGGGCGTGGCATGTAATCATCGCCCTTTGATAGAACACACGATCGGATGATGTGTGGCGTGGCATGCCCGCATGGCGCTTGAGCAGAACACACGGTCGGACCACCTCGGCGTGGCATGCCATCATCTCTTTTGGGTAGCACTCATGGTCGAACGACATCGGGCGTGGAATTCCAACATCACCCTTGGACTCCATACACAATCGAACTACGTCGGGTGTGCCATGTTATCATCGCCCTTAGGTAACATACACGATTGTATGACGTCGAGAATTGCATGCCGCCATTGCACTTGCAAATCATGATAACTCAGACGATGTCGGGTGTGCCATGTTATCATCGCCCTTGGACAGCACACACAATCGGATAATGTCAGGCGTGGAATGCTGACATGGCCTTTGGGCAGCACACGGTCGGATGACGTCAAGTGTTGCATGATATAATCGCCATTGTGAAACACACATGGTCGGACAACGTCGGGCATGAAATTCCGTCATCGCCCTTGGGCAACACGCGTGGTCAGACAACTTCGAGCGTGACATGCCATCCTGGCCCTTGGGCAGCACAAAGGGCGCACTACATCGTGCATGACATGTTATCATCGCCCTTGGACTGCACACACGGTCAAACGACGTCGGGCATGGCATGCCATCATCGCCCTTGGACACTATACACGGTCCAACAACATCGGGCGTTGCATGTTATCATCGCCATTCAGTGGAACACACGGTCAGAGGATGTCGAGAATGGCATGCCCTCATATCCCTTGGGTATGACATAGGGTCGAACAATGTCGGGCGTGGTATGATATCATCGCCCTTGGACTTCACACACGGTCAGACGACATTGGGCGTGGAATGCCCGCATTGCCCTTGGGCAACATACACGGGCAGACAAAGGCATGCCATCATCGCCCTTATGCATCACAAACGGTCGGATGATGTCGGGCGTGACATGCCATCATATCCCTTGGGCAGCACACACTGTCAGAATACTTCAGGCCTGGCATGCCCATATGGACCTTGTGCAACACACAGGGTTGGATGACGTCGAGCTAGGCATGACCTCATCGTCTTTGGACAACACAAAAGGATCGACGACGTCGAGCGTGGCATGCTATCATCACCCTTAGACAGAAAACATGGTCAAACGACATCAAAAATGGAAGGCCATCATCGCCCTTCGAGAACACACACAATCGGAGAATGTCGAACATAGTATGTCATCATGACCCTTGGGCAGCGAACATGGTTGAACGATGTTAAGCGTGGAAATCCATCATCTCGCTTGGAATGCAAACACATTTGGATGACATTGGGAGTCGCATTCCATCATAACCCTTGGACAACACACAACTAAAAAAAAGTTTGGCATGTCATGTTATCATCGCCCTTCGACAGCACACACAGACGGATGATGTTGAGCGTGCCATGACCCACATGGTTGTTAGGTAACACACATTGCCGAACGACGTCAATTGTCAAATTTCATAATAGCCCTTGGACAACGCACATGATCAGACTACGTTAGTTGTGGCATGCCATCATGGGACTTGGGCAGTATAAACAGTCGGACGACATCGAGCGTGATATGCCATCATCGCCCTTTGGAAGAACAAACAGTCAGATGACACCGGGTGTGGCATGCCCACATGTTCCTTGGGAAGTACACACAGTTGGACAACGTAGATTGTCGGATGCCACAATTTCCGTAGGGCATCACCGTAGTTGGACGACGTCGGGAGTGGCATGCATTCATCACCCTTAGCCTGCACACACCATCGAACAACATTGGGCGTGGCATGCCATAATCACACTTTGAAACCAAATATGGTCGGACGACGTGGGGCGTCACATGTTATCATTGCCCTTGGACAAAACAAACGGTTGGACGACATCCGCGTGGCATGCGATCATCGCCCTTGGGCAGAACACACGATCGGATTACGTCGACCTTGACATGTCATCATCACTCTTGGGCAGTAAATGGTAAGACGACGTAGGGCGTGCCATTCCATCATCTCCCTTGGACAGCATACGCGGTTGGATGACATCGGGCGGGACATGTTATGATCGTCCTTAGACCGAACACACGATTGGAAGATGTCGGGTGTGGCATGCTCGTATATCCCGTGGGAAGCACATACGTTGAACGATATCGTCTATGAAATGTCATTATCGCCCTTTAGCAGCGCACATGTTCGGACGACGTTAGGCAAGACGTGCGATCATCGCCCTTGGGCAGCACATAAACTGGGACTAGGTCGGCGTGGCATTCCATCATCACTCTTAGACAACACACACGGTCAAACGATGTTGGGCATGGCATACCATCATCGCCCTATGACACCATACATGGTCGGATGATGTCGGGCTTGGCATGATATCATTGCCCTTAGAAAGAACACACGGTCGGGCGACGTCAGGAGTGGCATGCCCGCATTGCCCTTGGGCAGTACACACGGTTGGAAGACTTCGGAAATGACATGATATCATCGCCCTTGGGCAGCACACATGGTCGGACGATATCAGGCTTGGCATGCTCGCATGGCCCTTGGGTAACACACACGATCGGACAACGTCGGGCGTTCCAGGACATCATCTCCCTTGGATAGAAAACACGGTCGGACGACGTCGAGCGTGACATGCCATCATCACTTTTTGACAACACACACGATTGGACGACTTTTGAATGGCATGCTATCATCACCCTTTGAAAGCATACACGGTCTGATGAGGTCGGGCGTGGCATGTTATCATTTCCCTTGGACCGCACACACGTTTGGACCAGGTCGGGTGTGGCATGCTAGTATGGTTGTTGGGAAACACATACGATCAGATAACGTAGGTCATGTAATGCAATAATCTCCATCTAGAAGCACACAGGGTCGGATGATGTCGGTCCTGACGTGTCATCATTGCCTTTGTGCAGCAAACACAGTCTGACGATGTTGGGTGTGGCATGGAGTCATCTCTCTTGGACATCATAAACGGTCATAAGACATCGGGCGTGGCATGTTATCATCTCCCTTACACAAAAGACATGATCGGATGATGTCAAGTGTGGCATGCTGGTATGGCCATTGGGCAGCACACACGATCGGACGACGTCGACGGTGGAATGCCATCATAACCCTTTGACAGCATACACGGTTGGACTATTTCAGGCATGCCATGTTATCATCGTCCTTGGTCAGCACACACGGTCCAGAGATATCAAGCGTGTCATGCTTGCATGGGCCTTAGACAACACAAACGGTCGCACAATGTAGGGTGCGGCATACCATCATAGCCCTTGGGAAGCACACGATCGGATGACATCGTGCATGACAATGCCATCATTGTCCTTGGGCTACACACACGATCGAAATATATAAGGCGTGGCATGCCCATATGGACCTTGGGTAGCACACACAGTCGGACGACATTGGGCATGGCATGCCATCATTGCCTTTGGGCAACACACACGGTCAGACGACATCGGGAATGACATGTAATAATCACCCATCGGCAGCACATACGGCCGCACTATGTCAGGCGAGGTATGCCTGCATGGCCCTTAGGCAGGACACAGGGCGGACTGCATTGAGTATTGAATGCCATCATATCCCTTGGAGAGCACACACACTGGGACAACATCGGTCATGGCATTAAATCATCGCCCTTGGAAACCATACACATTCAGATGATGTCAGGTGTGGGATGTTATCATCTCCCTTGAGCAGAACACATGGTCGAACGACATCGGGCGTGGCTTGCCCTCATGGCCCTTAAGTAGCACACACGGTCGGACGACGACGGGTGTGGCATGCAATCATCGCACTTAGAATACATACATAGTCGGACAATGTCGGGGGGGCATGTTTTCATCGCCTTTTGATAGAACCCATGGTCAGACGACGTCGAGCGTGGCATCCCATCATCACCCTTGGGCAACACACACGGTCATACTATATTGGGCGCGGCATGCTATCATCTCCCTTAGCTAGCACACACGGTGGGACGAAATTGGGCGTGGCATGACATCATCACAATTGGAATGCACACACGGTCGGACGATGTCGAGCGTGGTATGTCATCACCGCCCTTGGACAACACACACTATCGGACTACGTTAGGCGTGGCATGCCCACATGGTCCTTGGGAAGCACACACGGTCAGATGACGTCGCGCATGGCATACCATCATCGCCATTAGATAGCACACACGGATGGACGGCGTCGAGCGTGGCATGTCATTATCACCCTTAGAATGCACACATGGTCAAACGATGTCAGACATTACATGCCATCATCACCCTTGGACAAATAACACAATAGGACTGTATCAGACGTGGCATGTCATCATGGCCCTTCAGTAGCGCACACGTTTGGATGACGTCGAGCATGGCAAGCCATCATTGCCCTTGGAATGCACACATGGTCGAATGACGTTGGGCGTGGCATGCCATCATCACCCTTGGACAGCACACAAATACAAACAACACAGGCATGGCATGACCTTATTGCCCTTGGACAACAAACATGATCGGATGATGTCGAGTGTTCCGTGACTGCATGGTCCTTAGGCAACACACACAGTCGGACGACTTCGATAGTTGAACGCCATCATATACCTTGGACAACACAGACGATGGGACTATGTCAGTCGTTACATGCCATCATCGCCGTAGGCAACACACACAGTAGGACGACGTCGAGCGTGGAACTCCATCATCACTCTTTAATACCTTACATGGTCGGACGATGTCAGGCGTGGCATGTTATCATCGCGCTTTGATAGAATACATGATCGAACAACATGAGGCGCGGTATGCCTGTATATGCTTGGGCAGCACATACGTTTGGACAACGTCCATCGTGACATCATATCATGGATATTGGACAAAACACACAGAATAATGAAGTCAGGTATGGCATGTAATCATCACCCTTGGATAGCACACACGGTAGGATGACATCGTGCGTGCCATGCCTGCATGGTCCCGTGGAAGCACATAGTCAAACGACGTCGGGTGGCATACCATCATCGTCTTTGGATAGCACACACGATCGGACGACGTGTGAGCATGACATCCCATCATCGTCCTTGGGCAGCACACATGGTCGTACTACATCGGGAGTCGCATGCCATCATCACCTTTGAATAATGCATATGGTCAGACGACGTCAGGCATGGCATGTGATTCTCGCTGTTGGACTGCATAAACGGTCGGACAACATCGTGCGTGGAACGCCATCACGCCCTTAGGCAGCACACATGGTAGGTTGTTGTCAGGCGTGGCATGCCCGCATAGTACTTGGGCGGCACACACGGTCGGATGACGTCGAGCGTAGCAAGCCATCGTCTTCCTTAAGCAGCACACGCAAGATCGGACTACGTCGAACATGGCATGCCATCATCAGCCTTGGCCAGCACACTCGGTCGGACAGCATCTGCTGTGGCAATGCCATTATTGTAATTGGGAAGGACGCATGCTCGGACAACATTAAGTGCGGCATTGCATCATCGCCCTTGGACAATACACATGACCAAACTATGTTGGGCGTGGTATCCTATCATGCCATTGGGCAGCACACACAGTTGGACGACGTTGGGCGTTGCATGTTATCATCTCCCTAGGACAGAACACCCAATCAGACCATATCGGGTGTGGCATGCCGGCATGGCACTTGGGAAGCACACACGGTTGGACGACGTCAAGTGTGGCATGCCATAATCGCCATTGGCCAACACACATGGTCGGACGACGTCGGGCGTGAAATTCCATCATCGCCCTTGGGCTACACACATGGTCAGACGACTTTGAGCAAGGCATACAATCATCGCCCTTTGAAAGTATACACGATTGGACGACATCGGGTTTGTTCAGGCGTATCATGTTATCATTGCCCTTGGACAACACATACGATCGAATCACGTCGGGTGTTGAATGCTAGCATAGCCCTTGGGCAAAACATATGGTCGGATTACTTCGGGCATGGAATGCAATACTCTCAATCGAGAAGCATACACGGCAAGACGAAGTCGACACTGAAATGTCATCATCGCTCTTGGACAGCAAATATGGTCGAACGACGTTGGGCATGCCATGCCATAATCTCCCTTGGACAGCATACACGGTCGGACGACATCGAGCGAAACATGTTATGATCGCCCTTAGACAGAACACACGATTGGAAGATGTCGGGTGTGGCATGCTCATATAGACCGTGGGAAGCCTACACAGTGAGCGACACTTGCTGTGGCATGCCATTATCGCCCTTGGGCAGCGCACACATTCGGATGACATTAGGCATGAAATGCGATCATCGCCCTTGGGCAGCACACAGAGTGGGACTACGTCAGGCGTGGCATGCCATCATCACTCTTGGACAACACACACGGTTAGATGACGTCGCGCATGACATGCAAGAATCGCGTCGTGACAACATACACGGTGAGACGACGTTGGCCATGGCATATAATTGTCTCCCTTTGATAGAACAAACGATCAAATTACGTTAGGCGTGTCATGCCCACATGGCCCTTGAGCAAATCACATGGTTGGACGACCTCTGCGTTGCATTTCATCATCACCCTTGGGCAGAACTCACGGTCGGACAACGTTGTGCGTGGAATTCCAGCATCCCTGTTGGACTGCATACACGATCCAACTACGTTGGGTGTTCCATGTTACCATCGCCCTTAGTCAGCATAGACGATGGGACGACGTCAAGCATGACATTGCCGCATGGCCCTTGGGCATTACACACGGGTTCTGGACGCCGGGTGTGGTATGTCTCATAGCCCTTGGGCAGCACACACAGTCAGACGAAGTCTAGCATGACATTCCTTCATCGCCCTTTGGCAGCACACACGGTCGAATGACGTCGAGCGTGACATGTCGTCATCACCCTTAGGCATCACACACGGTAGAACTACATCGGGCGTAACATGCCACATGACCCTTGGGCAGCAAACACCATCAGATGATGTTAGGCGTGTCATCCTATCATCACCTTACGACAACACATACGGACGGACGACGTCGGGCATGGCATGCCATCAATGCACTTGGACTGCACGCATGGTCAGGTGACATCGGACGTGGCATGCCATCATCACCCTTGGGAAGCACACACGATCATACGACGTCAGGTGTTACATTCTATTATTTCCCTTTGGCAGCACACATTGTCGGACTTCGTTGGGCATGGCATGCCATCATCGCCCTTGGATAGCACTTATAGATGGACGATATCGGGCATGGCATGTTATCACCCTTTTGGACAACACACCTAGAAGAACGACGTCGAGCGTGGCATACAATCATCACCCTTAAACTACACATACAGTTGGACTCCATCGAGCATTGCATTCCCACAATGCTCTAGTGCAACACACATGGTCGGACTACATTGGGCGTGGTATGCCATAATCTCCATTGGGAAGCACACATGATCGGACTACGTTGAGTGTGGAATTCCATCATCGCCCTTGGATAGCACAAGATCGGACTACGTCGGGCATGGCCTGCCACCATTGCCATTCGGCAACGCACACGATCGGACGAAGTCGGGTATTCTATGCCATCATCGCCCTTGCGAAGCATACACACCCGGACGACATTAGGTGTTGCATGTTATCATCTCCCTTGGACAACACACACAATACAACCATATCGAGCGTGGCATGCCGGCATGGCACTTGGGCAGCACACACGGTTGGATGACGTCAAGTGTGGCATGCCATAATCGCCATTGGGCAACACACATGGTCGGACGACGTAGGGCGTGAAATGCCATCATCGCCCTTAGGCAACACACATGGTAATATGACTTTGAGCAAGACATACCATCATCGCCCTTGGACAGTATACACGATTGGACGACATTGTGTGTGTTAAATCGTGTCATGTTATCATTTCCCTTGGACAACACATACGATCGGATCACGTCGGTTGTTGAATGCTAGCATGGCCCTTTGGCAAAATATATGGTCGGATGAGTGCGGGCATGGAATTCAATACTCTCCATCGGGAAGCACACATGGTCAGACGACATCGACCATGACATGTCATCATCGCTCTTAGGTAGAAAATGTGGTCGGACGACGTAGGGCATACCATGCCATCATCGCCCTTGGAAAGCATACACGGTCAAACGACATCGAGTGGGACATGTTATGATCGCCCTTAGACAGAACACACGAGTGGAAGATGTCGGGTGTGGCATGCTCGTTTAGCCCGTGGGAATCACATACGGTGAACGACATCGGTTGTGGCATGCCATTATTGCCCTTGGGCAGCGCACACGTTCAAACGACGTTAGGCATGACATGCGATCATCGCACTTGGGAAGCACACTGAGTGGGACTACGTCAAGCATGGCATGCCATCGTCACTCTTCGACAGCACACACGGTTCAACGATATTGGGCATTGCATGCCATCATCATCCTATGACACCATACATGGTCGGACAATGTCAGGCGTGGCATGTTATCAATTCCCTTAGAAAGAACACACGGTCGAGCAACGTCTGGAGTGGCATGCCCGCATCTCCCTTGGGCAATACACACGGTCGGAAGACGTCGGACATGACATGATAACATCGCCCTTGGACTGCACACATGGTCGGACAACATCGGGCTTGGCATGCTCGCATGGCCCTTGGGTAACACACATGGTCTGACAACGTCGGGCATTGTAGGCCATCATCTCCCTTCGGTAGAACACATGGTCGGACGATGTTGAGCGTGACATGCCATCATCACTTTTTAAGAGCACACACGATTGGACGACTTTGGAATGGCATGCCATTATCTCCTTTTGAAAGCATACACGGTCGGATGAGGTCGGGCGTGCATTGTTATCATTTCCCTTGGACAACACATACGATCGGACCACGTCGGGTGTAGCATGCTAGCATGACTCTTGGGAAGCACATAGGATATGATTACGTCGGGCATGGAATGCAATCATCTCCATCGAGAATCACACAGGGTCGGATGATGTCGGTCCTGACCTTTCATCATCGACCTTGTGTAGCAAACGCGGTCTGAAGACGTTGGGCGTGGCATGTCGTTATCTCTCTTGGTCAGCATACACGATCGGAAGACATCGAGCGTGGCATGTTATCATCGCCCTTACACAAAAGACATGATCGGATGATGTTAGGAGTGGCATGCTGGCATGGTCATTGGGCAGCACACACGATCGGACGACGTCGATTGTGGAATGCCATCATAACGCTTGGAAAGCATACACTGTCGGACTATGTCACACATGCCATTTTATCATCGTCCTTGGTCAACACACACGGTCGGAATATATCAAGCGTGTCATGCCTGCATGCGCCTTAGAGAACACGCACGATCGCACGATGTCAGGCGCGGCATACCATCATAGCCCTTGGGCAGCACACACGATTGTATGACATCGTGCGTGACAATGCCATCATTGCCCTTGGGCCACACACAGGATCGAAATACATCACGCGTTGCATGCCCACATGGACCTTGGGTAGCACACACTGTCGGAAGACATTGGGCATGACATGCCATCATCGCCTTTGGGAAACACACACGGTCAGACGACGTCGAGAATGACATGTAATAATAACCCATCGGCAGCACACACGGCCGCACTATGTCAGGCGTGGCATGCCTGCATGGCCCTTAGGCAGTACACAGGGCGGATTACATTGAGCATTGAATGCCATCATCTCCCTTGGAGAGCACACACGCTGGGACAACATCGGGCATGGCATGCAATTATCGCCCTTGGAAACCATACACAGTCGGACGACGTTAGGCATGGGATGTTATCATTGCCCTTGAGCAGAAAACATGGTCGAACTATATCGGGCGTGGCATGCCCTCATGGCCCATGAGTAGCACACACGGTCGGACGGCGATTGGTGTGGCATGGAATCATTGCACATGGACAAGATACATAGTCAGACGATGTTGGGGGGGCATGTTATCATCCCCTTTGGATCGAACACATGGTCAAATGACGTCGAGCGTGGCATCCGATTATCGTCCTTAGCCAGCACACATGGTAATACTATATCGGGCGTGGCATGCCATCATCTCCCTTGGATAGCACACACGGTGGGACAAAATTGGGCGTGGCATGACATCATCACCCTTAGAATGCACACACGGTCGGACGATGTCGGGCGTGGCATGCCCGTTTGGTCCTTGGGCAGCACACACGATCGAATGACATCGGGCGTGACATGTAAGAATTTTCCTTAGGAAACACACAGGGGCGAATGACGTCGAGCGTGGAATGCCATCATCTCCCTTGGACAACACACACTATCAGACTATGTCGGGCGTGGCATGCCATAATGCCATTGTGAAACACACATGGTCGGACGACGTTAGGCGTGGCATGCCATCATCTCTCTAGGATAGCATGCATGGTCGGACTACGACGGGCGTGTCATGTTATCATCGCCTTTTGTCAGAATACACGGTTGTACACCATCATGCGCTGCAATGCCTACATAGCCCTTAGGAGCACACACGGTCGAACGACATCGGTCGTGACATGCCGTCATCTCTCTTTGGCAGCACACACTGTCGGACGATGTCGGGCACGACTTGCCGTCATTGCCCTTGGGCAGCACACACGATCGAAAAAACGTCTAGCGTGGCATGCCATTATCTCCTTTGGACAAACACACTGTCAGACGACGTCGATCGTGACATGCCATCATCGATTGGGAAAAACGCCCAGTCGTACGATTTTTGTCGTGTCATGACATCATTGCCTTTGGACAGCACACAACATCGGACTACGTCGGGCGTAGCACACTAGCATAGCCCTTGGGTAGCACACACAGTCGAATGACATATGGTGATGCATGCCATCTTCACCTTTGGGCAGCACACACGGTCGAACAACATCACGTTTGACATGCCATCATCTCTCTCATGCAACAAACACAGTCGGACGACGTCGAGCATGGCATGAAAGAATCGCCCTTGGATAGCATACACAGTCAGACGACGTTGGGCGTGGCATGTATCTTCTCCCTTGGATCAAACAGACGAGCGGACGACGTCAGGCGTTGCATGCCCACATGGGGCTTTACTAGAATACACTGCTGGACGACATCGGCGTGGCATGCCATCATTGCCCTTGGGCAGCACTCACTATTGGATGGCGTCAAGCGTGGAATTCCAGCATCACCGTGGGACAACATATATGGTTGTACTACGTCGGGTGTGCCATGTTATCATCGCCCTTGGTCATCATATAGGATGGGACAATGTCAAGTATCGCTTTCCCACATGGCCCTTGGATAACCCCCACGGTCGCAGGACGTAGGGCATGGCATGTCATTATATCCCCTAGTAAGCACACACGGTGAAACAACATCGAGTGTGACATGCCGTCATCACCCTTGAACAACACACACGGTCAGATGACGTCGAGCGTGCATGACATCATTACCCTTGGGCAGTACAGACGGTCGAACTACATAGGGCATAGAAAGCAATATCACACTTAGGAAGCACAAAGAGTAAGATGACGTCAGGCGTGGCGTCTATAATCGCTGTTGGACAGCACATACGAATGGACGACGTCGGGCGTTGCATGCAATCATCACACTTAGACTGCAGACATGGCCAGATGACGTCGGACGTGGCTTGTCATCATCACCCTTTGGAAGCACACACGATCATACGATGTCGGGCGTTACAATCTATCATTTCCCTTGGGCAACACACATGGTCGGACTACGTTGGGCGTGGCATGCCGTCATCTCCCTTTGGCAGCACACACTGTCGGACGATGTCGGGCATGACTTGCCGTCATCTCCCTTGGGCAGCACACACGGTCGGAATACTTTTAGTGTGGCATGCCATTATCTCCCTTTGACAGAACACACTGTCGGACGACGGCGATCGTGGCATGGCATCATTGCTCTTGCGAAACACGCAGGGTCGTACGACATTTGTCGTGGCATGATATCATTGCCCTTGGAAAGTATTCATGGTCAGACGACGTCGGGCGTGCTCTGCTATCATCGCCTCTGGACAACACACAAGATCGGACCACTTCGGGCGTGGCACGCTAGAATAGCCCTTCGGTAGCACACACGGTCGAATGACATATGGTGTTGCATGCCATCTTCACCTTTGGGCAGCGCACACGGTAGGACAACATCGGGCTTGACATGCCATCATCTCTCTCGTGCAACAAACACAGTTGAACGAAGTTGGGCATGGCATGAAAGAATCGCCCTTGGATAGCATACACAGTCAGACGATGTTGGGCGTGGCATGTAATCTTCTCCCTTAGATCAAACAGACGAGCGGACGACGTCAAGCGTGGCATGCCCACATGGCGCTTTACCAGAATACACGGCCGGACGACATCGGAATGGCATGCCATCATTGCCCTTGGGCAGCACTCACGCTCGGATGGCGTCAGGCGTGGAATTCCAGCATCACCATTGGACAACATATATGGTTGTACTACGTCGGGTGTGACATGTTATCATCGCCCTTGGTCATCATACACGATGGGACAATGTCAAGTATCGCTTTCCCACATGGCCCTTGGACAACCCCCACGGTCGTAGGACATAGGGCATGGCATGTCATTATATCCCTTAGTAGGCACACACGTTGAAATGACATCGAGTGTGACATGCCGTCATCACCTTTGAACAACACACACAGTCAGACGACGTTGAGCGTGCATGACATCATTGCCCTTGGGCAGTACACACGGTCGTACTACATAGGGCGTAGAATGCAATATCACACTTAGGAAGAACACAGAGTCAGATGATGTCCGGCGTGGCGTGCTATCATCGCTGTTGGACAGCACATATGGATGGACGACGTCGGGCGTTGCATGCAATCATCGCACTTAGACTGCACACATGGCCAGATGACGTCAGACGTGGCTTGTCATTATCAACCTTGGGAAGCACAAATGATCATACGACGTCGGGCATTACATTCGATCATTGCCCTTTGGCAGCACACATGGTCGGACAACGTTGGGTGTGTCATTTCATCATCGCCCTTGGATAGCACTTCTAGTTTGATGACATCGGGCATGGCATGTCATCACCTATTTGGACAACACACACGGACTAACAACGTCGAGCGTGGTATGACATCATTACCCTAAAACTGCACATACGAATGTACAACATCAAGCGTGGCATTTCCACATGGCCCTTGCGCAACACCCATGGTCAGACTACATCGGGCGTGTTATGCCGGCATAGCCCTTGGGCAGCACACATGGTCAGATGACATCGGTCGTGGCATTCCATCATCTCCATTGGGAAGCACACAGGATCGGACAACGTCAAGCATGGAATGCATCATCGTACTCAGATAGCATACACAATCGGACTACGTTAGGCATGGAATGCCATCACTGCCCTTGCATAAAAGACACGACCTGATGACGTTGGGCATTGCATGCTATCATCGCCCTTGGAAAGCATACACAGTCGGACTATGTCAGGCATGGCATGTTATCATCTCCCTTGGACAGCACACACTATCGAAGCATGCCGGCGTAGCCCTTGGCCAGCACATACTGTCGGATGACATCAAGTTTGTCCTGCCAACATCTCCATTGTGTAGCAGACATGGTCAAACGATTTCAAACATGACATGCCATCATCGCCCTTGGGTAACACAAATGGTCGAATGACTTAGAGCGTGGCATGCCAACATCTCCCTTGGACTATATACACGATTGGACGACATCGGGCGTGGCATCTTATCATTGCCCTTGGAAACCACACACTATCGGATGAGGTTGGGCGTTGCATGCTGGTATGGCACTTGGGCAGCACACACAGTGGACGACATCAGCTGTGGCATGCCATCATTGACCTTGGGAAGTGCACATAGTCGGACGACGTTCGGGATGACATGCCATCATCGCCCTTGGGCAGTATAAAGAGTCGGACTACATCAGGCGTGGAATGTCATCATCGCTCTTGGATAGCACACACAGTCAGAGGATGTCCGGCATGGCATGCCATCATCGCCATTTGACACCATACACGGTGTCATGCATGGCATGTAATCATTGACCTTGGAAAGAACAAACGGTCAGGCGAAATCGGGCGTGGCATGCCTGCATTAACATTTGCAATACACACGGTCAGAAGACATCGGGCGTGACATGATATCATCGCCGTTGGACCACCTAACGGTCCAACAACATCGGGCGTGGCATGCCCGCATGGCCCTTTAATAACACACAAGGTCAGACAACGTCGGGCGTTTCATGCCATCATCGCCTATGGGCAGCACACACGGTCGGATTATGCCGAGCGTGACATGCCATCATAGCCCTTGGGCAGCACACATGATTGGACAACTTTGGGCGTGGCATGCCATTATCGCCCTTTAAAAGCATACACGGTCGGAGGACGTCAGGCATGTCATGTTATCATTGCCCTTGGACAGCACATACGATTGGACCCCGTCAGGTGTGGCATGCTCGCATTGCCGTTGGGCAGCACATACGGTCGAATGACATCAGGCATGGAATACAATCATCACCATCGGGAAGCACACACAATTGGACGACGTAGGGCCTGACATGTCATCATCTCCCTTGGGTAGAAAACGCGATCGAACGATGTTGGGCGTGGCATGCCATCATCTACCTTTGACAGCATATACAGTTGGATTATAACGGGTGTGACATGTTATCATCTCTCTTAGACAGAACAAACGATCGGACGATGTTGGGCGTGGTTTGCTCTTATGGACTTTGGGCAACACACACGGTGGATGATGTCGGTTGTGGCATGCCATCATCGCCCTTGGGCAACACATAGAGTGGGAATACGTCAAGCGTGGCATGCCATCATCGCTCTTGGACAACACACACGGTCGGACAATGTCGGGAAAGGCATGCCATCATTGCCCTTTGACACCATAAACGATCAAACGACATCGAGCACAACATGTTATCATTGCCCTTGGAATGAACACATGGTCAGGCGATGTCGGACGTGGCATGCCCGCATTGCCCTTGGGCAGCACACATGGTAAGAATTCGTTGGGAGTGACATGATATCATCACTGTTGGACAGTACACACGGTCGGACGACGTTGCGCGTGGCATGCCCGCATGGCCCTTGGATAACACATATGGTCGAACAACGTCGAGTGTTTCATGGTATCATCGCCCTTGGGTAGCACACATGGTCGGACGACGTCGGGCATGACATGTTCTCATCACCATTTGACAACACACTATCGGACCATGTCGGGCGTAGCATGCTCGCGTGTCTTTCAGGTAGCATACACGGTCGGATGACATATGGTATGGTATTACATCATCGCCTTTGGGGAGCACACACGGTCAGACAACGTCGGGCATGTCATGCCATCATCGCTCTTGGGCAACAAACACGGTCGGACGACGTCGGGTATGGCATACAAGAATCACACTTGGACAGTATACACGGTCTGACGACGTTGGGCGTGGCATGTTATCATCGCCCTTGGATAGAACACATGATCGATGATGTCAGGAGTGGCATGCCCGCATAGCTCTTGAGAAGAACACACGGTCGAACAACCTTGGTGTGGCATGCCATCATCTCTATTGGGTAGCACTCACGGTCGGACGGCGTCGGGCGTGGAATTCCAGCATCACCCTTAGACTGCATACACGGTCGAACTACTTCGGGTGTGCCATATCACCCTTGGGTAACATACACGATTGTATGACGTCGAGAATTGCATGTCGCAATTGCACTTGTAAAGCATATTCACTCGGACGATGTTGGGTATGGCATGTTATCATCGCCCTTGGACAACACACACAATCGGATGATGTCGGGTATGGCATGATGGCATGGCCCTTGGGAAGCACACGGTCGGATAACGTCAAGTGTGGAATGCTATAATCTCCATTGTCCAACACACATGGTCAAACGATGTTGGGCATGAAATTCCATCATCGCCCTTGGGCAACACACGTGGTCAGACAACTTCGAGCGTGACATGCCATCATGGCCCTTGGGCAGCACAAAGGGCGGACTACATCGTGCATGACATGTTATTATCGCCCTTGGACTGTACACACAGTCAAACGACGTCGGGCATGGCATGCCATCATCGCCCTTGGACACTTTAAACGGTCGAATGACGTCGGGCGTTGCATGTTATCATCGCCATTCAGTGGAACACACGGTCAGACGATGTCGAGAATGACATGTCCTCATACTTTTGGTAGGACATACAGTCGAACAATGTCGGGCGTGGTATGATATCATCGCCCTTGGACAACACACACGGTCGGACGACATTGGGCGTGGCATGCCCGCATTGCCCTTGGGAAACATACACGGGCGGACAAAGTTGGACGTGGCATGCCATCATCGCCCTTGTGCATATCAAACGGTCGGATAATGTCGGGCGTGACATGCCATCATATCTCTTGGGTAGCACACACTATCATAATACATCAGGCGTGGCATGCCCATATGGACCTTGTGCAGCACACACGATCGTATGATGTCGAGCTAGGCATGACTTCATCGCCTTTGGAAAACACACAAGGATCGACGACATCGAGCGTGGCATGCCATTATCACCCTTAGACTGAAAACATGGTCGAACGACATCGAAAATGGCATGCCATCATCGCCCTTCGACAACACACACAATCTGAGAATGTCTGATGTATCATGTCATCATGACCCTTGGGACGCGAACATGGTTGGACGATGTTAAGCGTGGAAAGCCATCATCGCCCTTGGAATGCAAACAGATATGGATGACATTGGGTGTGGCATGCTATTATAACCCTTGGATAACACACAACTAAAAAAAAGTTTGGCATGCCATGTAATCATCGCCCGTGGACAACACACACGGAGGGATGATGTTGAGCGTGCCATGACCCACATGGTCATTCGGTAGCACACACTGCCGGACGACGTCAATTGTCAAATTTCATAATAGCCCTTGGACAACACACACTATCGGACTACATTAGTTGTGGCATGCCATCATCGTCCTAGGGAAGGATACACAGTAAGACAACGTCGGGCGTTGCATGCCATCATTGCCCTTGGACTGCACACTCGGTCGTACTACATCAAACGCGCCATGTCCGCATGGGACTAGGGAAGCATAAATATTCGGACAACATCGAGCGGGATATGCCATCATCGCCCTTTGGCAGAACAAACAGTTAGATGACGCCGATGTGGCATGCCCACATGGTCCTTGGGCAGTACACACAGTTGGACAACGTAGATGGTCGCATGCCACCATTGCCCTAGGGCATCACCGCAGTACGACGATGTCGGGCGTGGCATGCCATC
Source organism: Solanum chilense (assembly GCA_032847665.1). Lineage (NCBI taxonomy): Eukaryota > Viridiplantae > Streptophyta > Magnoliopsida > Solanales > Solanaceae > Solanum > Solanum chilense. The sequence continues at coordinate 10,017,500 of CM064968.1, read as the reverse complement.
GTCACCCTTGGGCAGCACACACGATCGAACAACATTGGGTTTGGCATGCCATCAACGCACTTTAAAACCAAATATGGTCGGACGACGCAGGGCGTTGCATGTTATCATTGCCTTGGACAAAACACACAGTTGGATGACGTCCGCGTGGCATGCCATCATCTCCCTTTGCCAGCACACACGATCAGACGACGTCGGCTGTGGAAAGTCATCATCACCCTTGGATAGCATACAAGGTCAGACTACGTAAGGCATGCCATGTTATCATCGCCCTTGATCAGCACACAAGGTCGGACGAAGTAAATCATGGAATTCCTACACGGCCTTTGGGGAACACACTACCGCACGACGTCGTGCATGGCATGGCATCATAGCCCTTGGGAAGCACGCACAGTCGGAGGAGGTCGGGTGTGACATGCCCTTTATCAGCTTTGGGAAACACACACGATTTGACAATGTCGGGCGTGGCATGTCGTCATCGTTCTTGGGTAGCAAACACTGTCGGACTATGTCAGGCATAGCATGCCACATGTCCCTTGTGCAGCACACATGGTCAGATGACATTGGTCGTGACATCCTATCATCGCCTTTGGGATGCACACAGGATCGGACTACGTCGGGCGAGGCATGACATCATCACCCTTGAATAGCACATACGGTTGGATGACATCGAGCGTGGCATGTAATCACCCATTTCGACAACAGATACAGACGAATGACGTTGAGTGTGTTACGTCATCATTGCCCTTGAACTACACGTATAGTTTGATGACATCGGGTGTGGCATGCCCACATGGACCCTAGGTAGCACGCACATTCTGACGATGTTGGGCGTGGCAGGCCATCATCAGCCTTGGGCAAATGAAACGGTCAAACTACGTAAGGCGTGGCATGCCTGCATGGCCCTTGGTTAACACAAACGATCGAACAACGTTGTGTGTTTCATGCCATCATCGCCCTTGGGCATCACACACTGTCGGACGACGTCGGCCGTGACATTTCATCATTGCCCTTGGAAAGCACAGCGTGGCATGCCATCTTCTACCTTGGTAAGCATACACGGTCGGACAATGTCGAGCGTGACATGCTATCATCACCCTTGGAATTCACACATGGTCAGAAGTCATCGGGAGTGCATTCCATCATTGCCCTTGGACAACACACACAGACAAACGACTTCAAGTATTGCATGCCATCATCGCTTTTGGACAACACAAACGGTCATACAACGTCATGCGTTGCATGCCATCATCGCCCTTCGACAAAACACACATCTAGAAGATGTAAAGTATGGCATGTCATCATAGCAATTTGACAGCATACACGGTTAGAAGACGTCAGGCGTGGCATGCCTTCATCGCCCTTGGACAGCATAAACAGTCATACGACGTCGTGTGTAGCATAATAGCATGGACCCTGGGCAACATACACGATGGATGAAGTTGGCCGTGGCATGCCATCATCACCCTTGGGCAGCACACAGGGTCGATCGACATCGGGCATGACATGCCATATTTGCCTATAGGAAGCATACAGTGTTGTACTACATCGGGCGTGGCAAGCCATCATCACTCTTGGAAAACAACTAAGGTTGGACAATGTTAGGCATGGCATTCCATCATATCCCTTGGAAAGCACAGACTATCAGACTACGTCAGTCGTGGCATGCCATTCTCTCCCTTGCAATACACACACTTTAACATGGCGTCAGGCGTGGCATGCCATCATCGCCCTTGGAAATCACACATAGATAGATGACATCGGGTGTGGCATGACTGCATGGTCCTTTTGCGGAAAATACGGTCGGATGAGGTTGGTATTCGCCCTTTGACAACACACACGATTGGACTACATTAGGCATGGCATGCCATCATCACCCTATGCAAGCACACACGGTCGAACAATGTCGGGTGTGGCCTGCAACCATAGCCCATGGGGAGCACACATTGTCGGACTACGACGGGGCTGGCATGCCATCAACTCCCTTGGGCAACACACACGATCGGATAACATCAAACGTGACAATCCCATCATTGCCCTTGGGCCACACACACGATCGAAATACATCAGGCGTGGCATGCCCACGTGGACCTTGGGTAGCACACACTGTCAGAAGACATTGGGCATGGCATGCCATCATCGCCTTTGGGAAACACACACGGTCAGATGACGTCGAGAATGACATGTAATAATCACCCATCGGCAGCACACACGGCCGCACTTTGTCAGGCGTGACATGCCTGCATGGCCCTTTAGCAGGTTACAGGGCAGACTACATTGAGCATTGAATGCCATCATCTTCCTTGGAGAGCACAGACGCTGGGACAACATCGGGCATGGCATGCAATCATCACCCTTGGAAACCATACAGAGTCGGACGACATCAGGCGTGGGATGTTATCATTGCCCTTGAGCAGAACACATGGTCGAAAGACATCGCGCGTGGCATACCCTCATGGCCCTTGAGTAGCGCACACGGTCGGACGGCGATGGGTGTGGCATGCAATCATCGCACTTGGACAACATACATAGTCAGACGATGTTGGGGGGGCATGTTGTCATCACCTTTGGATAGAACACATGGTCAGACGACGTCGAGCGTGGCATCCCATCATCGCCCTTAGGCAGCACACGCAGTCATACTATATTGGGCGTGGCTTGCCATCATCTCCCTTGTATAGCACACACGGTGGGACAAAATTGGTCGTGGCATGACATCATCACCCTTGGAATGCACACACGGTCCGACGATGTCGAGCGTGGCATGCCCGTTTGGTCCTTGGCAGCACACATGGTCAAACGACATCGGGCGTGGCATGTAAGAATTTTCCTTGGGAAAAACACACGGTCGAACGACGTCGAGCATGGTTTGCCATCATCGCCCTTGGACAACACACACTATCGAACTACGTCAGGCGGTGGAAGCCATAATTGCCCTTGCAAAACACACATGGTCGGACGACGTTAGGCGTGGCATGCCATCATCGCCCTTGGACAGCGACACGGTTAGACTGCGTCAGGCGTGTCATGTTATCATCGCCCTTTGTCAGCATACACGGTCGTACAACGTCAGGCGCTGCAATGCCTTTATAGCCCTTAGGCAACACACACGGTCGAACAACGTCGGCGGTGACATGCCGTCATCTCCCTTTGGCAGCAGACATTGTCGGACGATGTCGGGCATGACTTGCCGTCATCGCCCTTGGGCAGCACACACGGTCGGAAGACGTCTAGCGTGGAATGACATTATCTCCCTTGGACATAACAAACTGTCGGACGACGTCGATCGTGGCATGTCATCATCACTCTTGGGCAACACGCACGGTCGGGCATGGCATGAACGAATCACCCTTGGATAGCATACATAGTCAGGAGACGTTTGGCGTGGCATGTAATCTTCTCCCTTCGATCAAATAGACGAGCGGACGACATCAGGCGTGGAATACAATCATCACCATCGGGAAGCACACATGATTGGACCACGTAGGGCCTGAAATGTCATCATATCCCTTGGGCAGCAAAAACGGTCGGACGATGTTGGGAGTGGCATGCCATCATCTACCTTTGACAGCATATGCAGTTGGATTATAACGGGTGTGACATGTTATCATCGCTCTTAGAACTAACAAATGATCGGAAGACGTTGGGCATGCCATCAGCGCCCTTGTGCATCACAAACGGTCAGATGATGATGCGCGTGTCATGCCATCATATCCCTTGGGCAGCACACACTGTCAGAATACATCAGGCATGGCATGGCCACATAGACCTTGTGCAGCACACACGGTCAGATGACGTCGAGATGGGAATGACCTCATCGCCTTTGGACAACACACAAGGATCGACGACATCGAGCGTGGCATGCAATTATCACCCTTAGACTGAAAACATGGTCGAACGACATCAAAAATGGCATGCCATCATCACCCTTTGACAACACACACAATCGGAGAATGTCGGACGTAGCATGTCATCATGACCCTTGGGCAGCGAACACGGTTGGACGATGTTAAGCGTGGAAAGCCATCATCGCCCTTGGAATGCAAACAAATATGGATGACATTAGCCGTGGCATGCCATTATAACCCTTGGATAACACATGTAATCGTCGCCCTTGGACAGCACACATGGATGGATGATGTTGAGCGTGCCATGACCCACATGGTCGTTCGGTAGCACACATTGTCAGACGACGTCAATCGTCAAATTTCATAATAGCCCTTGGACAACACACACAATCAGACTACGTTAGTTGTGGCATGCCATCATCGTCCTAGGGCAGGACACACAGTAAGACGACGTCGGGCATTGCATTCTATCATCGCCCTTGGACTGCACACTCGGTCGGACGACGTCAAGCGTACCATGCCCGCATGGGACTTGGGAAGCATAAACATTCGGACGATATCGAGCGTGATATGCCATCATCGCCCTTTGGCAGAACAAACAATCAGATGACACCGGGTGTGGCATGCCCACATGGTCCTTAGGCAGTACACACAGTTGGACAACGTAGATGGTCGCATGCCACCATTTCCCTAGGGCATCACCGCAGTAGGACGACGTCGGGCGTGGCATGCCATTGTCACCCTTGGGCAGCACACACGATCAAACAACATCAGGTTTGGCATGCCATCAACGCACTTTAAATCCAAATATGGTCAGACGACGCGGGGCGTTGCATGTTATCATTGCCTTGGACAAAACACACAGTTGGATGACGTCCACGTGGCATGCCATCATCTCCCTTTGCCAGCACACATGATCAGACGACGTCGGCCGTGGAGAGTCACCATCACCCTTGGATAGCATACAAGGTCGGACTACGTAAGGCGTGCCATGTTATCATCGCCCTTGATCAGCACACAAGGTCGGATGAAGTAAATCATGGAATTCCTACACGGCCATTTGGGAACACACACTACCACATGACGTCGGGCGTGGCATGCCATCATAGCCCTTGGAAAGCACACACAGTCGGACGAGGTCGGGCGTGATATGCCCTCATCGTCATTGGGAAACACACACGGTTTGACAATGTCGGGCGTGGCATGTCGTCATCGTTCTTGGGTAGCAAACACTGTCGGACTACGTCAGGCATAGCATACCACATGTTCCTTGTGCAGCCACATGGTCAGATGAAATTGGTCGTGAGATCCTATCATCACCTTTGGGCTGCACACAGGATCGGACTACGTCGGCCGAGGCATGACATCATCACCCTTGAGTAGCACATACGGTTGGACGACATCGAGCGTGGCATGTAATCACCCATTTCGACAATAGATATGGATGAACGACGTCGAGTGTGTTACTTCATCATCGCCATTGAACTGCACATATAGTTGATGACATCGGGCGTGGCATGCCCACATTTACCCTAGGTAGCATGCAAATTCTGACGATGTTGGGTGTGGCAATCCATCATCAACCTTGGGCAAAACAAACGGTCAAACTACGTAAGGCATGGCATGCCTGTATGGCCCTTTGTTAACACACATGATCGGACAACATTGTGTGTTGCATGCCATCATCGCCCTTGGGCATCACACACTGTCAGATGACGTCATGCGTGACATTTCATCATCGCCCTTGGAAAGCACAGCGTGGCCTGCAATTTTCACCATTGGTAAGCATACACGGTCGGACAACGTCGAGCGTGACATGCCATCATTGCCCTTGGACAACACACACAGACAAACGACTTAAAGTATTGCATGCCATCATCGCCTTTGGACAACACAAACGGTCATACAACGTCATGCGTGGCATGCCATCATCACCCTTCGACAAAACACACATATAAAAGAAGTCAAGTATGGCATGTCATCATAGCAATTTGACAGCATACACGGTTAGAAGACGTTGGGCGTGGCATGCCTTCATCGCCCTTAGACAGCACAAACAGTCATACGACGTCGTGCGTAGCATAATAGCATGGACCCTGGGCAATACACACGATGGATGAAGTTGGCCGTGGCATGCCATCATCACCCTTGGGCAGCACACAGGGTCGATCGACATCGGGCATGACATGCCATCTTTGCCTATGGGAAGAATACAGGGTTGTACTACATCGGGCGTGGCAAGCCATCATCACCCTTGGACAACAACTACGGTTGGACAATGTTGGACATGTCATTCCATCATATCCCTTGGAAAGCACACACTACCAAACTACGTCAGTCGTGGCATGCCATTCTCTCCCTTGCAATACACACACTTTAACATGGCGTCAGGCGTGGCATGCCATCATCGCCCTTGGAAATCACACATAGATAGATGACATCGGGTGTGGCATGACTGCATGGTCCTTTTGCGGCAAATACGGTCGGATGAGGTTGAATTCGCCCTTTGACAACACACACGATTGGACTACATCAGGCATGGCATGCCATCATCACCCTATGCAAGCACACACGGTCGAACAATGTCGGGTGTGGCATGCAACCATAGCCCATGGGGAGCACACATTGTCGGACTACGACGGAGGTGGCATGCAATCAACTCCCTTGGGCAGCACACATGATCGGATGACATCGTATGTGACAATGCCATCATTGCCCTTGGGCCACACACACGATCGAAATACATAAGGCGTGGCATGCCCACGTGGATCTTGGGTAGCACACACTGTCAGACGACATTGGGCATGGAAAGCCATCATCGCCTTTGGGAAACACACACGGTCAGATGACGTCGAGAATGACATGTAATAATCACCCATCGGCAGCACACACGGCCGCACTTTGTCAGGCGTGACATGCCTGCATGGCCCTTAAGCAGGTTACAGGGCGGACTACATTGAGCATTGAATGACATCATCTCCCTTGGAGAGCACAGACGTTGGGACAACATCAGGCATGGCATGCAATCATCGCCCTTGGAAACCATACAGAGTCGGACGACATCAGGCGTGGGATGTTATCATTGCCCTTGAGTAGAACACATGGTCGAAAGACATCGCGTGTGGCATGCCCTCATGGCCCTTGAGTATCACACACGGTCGGACGGCGATGGGTGTGGCATGCAATCATCGCACTTGGAAAACATACGTAGTCGGACGATGTTGGGGGGGCATGTTATCATCACCTTTTGATAGAACACATTGTCAGACGACGTCGAGCGTGGCATCCCATCATCGCCCTTAGGCAGCCCACGCAGTCATACTATATTGGGCGTGGCATGCCATCATCTCCCTTAGATAGCACACACGGTGGGACAAAATTGGGCGTGGCATGACATCATCACCCTTGGAATGCACACACGGTCCGACGATGTCGGGCGTGGCATGCCCGTTTGGTCCTCGGCAGCATACATGGTCAAACGACATCGGGCGTGGCATGTAAGCATTTTCCTTGGGAAACACACACGGTCGAACGACGTCGAGCGTGGTATGCCATCATCGCCCTTGGACAACACACACTATCGGACTACGTCAGGCGGTGGCATACCATAATTACCCTTGCAAAACACACATGGTCGGACGACGTTAGGCGTGGCATGCCATCATCGCCATTGGACAGCAGACATGGTTAGACTGCGTCAGGCGTGTCATGTTATCATCACCCTTTGTCAGCATACACGGTCGTACAAGGTCAGGCGCTGCAATGCCTCCATAGCCCTTAGGCAACACACACGGTCGAACAACGTCGGCGGTGACATGTCATCATCTCCCTTTGGAAGCACACACTGTCGAACGATGTCGGGCATGACTTGCCGTCATCGCCCTTGGGCAGCACACACGGTCGGCAGACGTCTAGCATGGAATGACATTATCTCCCTTGGACAGAACACACTGTCGGACGACGTCGATCGTGGCATGCCATTATCACTCTTGGGCAACACGCACGGTCGTACCACGTTTGCCGTGTAATAACATCATTGCCCTTGGAAAGTATACATGGTCAGACGACGTCGGGCGTGCTCTGCTATCTTCGCCTTTGGACAGCACAGAAGATTGGACCATGTCGGGCGTGGCACACTAGCATAGCCCTTGGGTAGCACACAAGGTCGATTGACATATGGTGTTGCATGCCATCTTCACCTTTGGGCAGCACACACGGTCGGACAACATCGGGCGTGACATGCCATCATCTCTCTTGTGCAACGTCGGGCATGGCATAAACAAATCACACTTGGATAGCATACATAGTCAGGAGACATTGCACGTGGCGTGTAATCTTCTTCCTTGGATCAAACAGATGAGCGGACGACGTCAGGCGTGGCATGCCCACATGGCGCTTTACCAGAATACACGGCCGAACGACATCGGCGTGGCATGCAATCATTGCCCTTAGGCAACACTCACGATCGGATGGCGTCAGCTGTGGAATTCCAGCATCATAGTTGGACTGCATTTACGGTCGTACTAAGTTGGGTGTGCCATGTTATTATCGCCCTTAGTCATCATACACGATGTGACGATGTTAAACATTGCTTTCCCACATGGCCCTTGGACAACACAGACGGTCGCAGGACGTAGGGCGTGGCATGCCATTATATCCCCTAGGAAGAACACACGGTGAAACGACATCGAGTGTGACATGCCGTCATCACCCTTCGACAGCACACACGGTCGATCGACGTCGAGCGTGCATGACATCATCCCCCTTGGGCAGTACACACGGTCGTACTACATAAGGCCTAGCGTGCCATATCACTCTTAGGAAGCACACACTGTCAGATGACGTCAGGCGTGGCATGCTATCATCGCTCTTGGATAGCACATACAGACGGACGACATCGGGCGTGGCATGTAATCATTGCACTTAGAATGCACACATGGACAGATGACGTAAACGTGGCTTGTCATCATCACCCATGGGAAGCACACACGATCATACGACGTCGGGCGTTACATTCTATCATTGCCCTTGGGAAGCACACATGGTCGGACTACGTTGGGCGTGGCATGTCATCATCGCCCTTGGATAACACTTGCAGTTGGACGACATCGGGCATGGCATGTCATCACATATTTGGACAACACACACAGACTAACAACGTCGAGCGTGGCATGCCATCATTACCCTTAAACTTAACATACGAATGAAGAACATCAGCAGTGGCATTCCCACATGTCCCTTGGGCAACAGCCATGGTCGGACTACATCGGACGTGTTATGCCGGCATAGCCCTTGGGCAGCACACATGGTCAGACGACATCGGGCGTGGCATTCCATCATCTCCATTGGGAAGCACAAACGATCGGACTACGTCAAGCATGTAATGCATCATCGCACTTAGATAGCATAAACAATCGGACTACGTGAGGCATGGAATGCCATAATTTCTATTGCATAAAACACACGACCAGACGACGTTGGACATTGCATGCTATCATCGCCCTTGAAAAGCATACACGGTCGAACGACGTCGGGCATGGTATTTTATCATCTCCCTTGGAAAGCACACACGATCGAACCATGTCGGGTGTGGCATGCCGGCATAGCCGTTGGGCAGCTCATACGGTCGGATGATGTCAAGTTTGTCCTGCCATTATATCCATTGCCTAGCAGACATGGTCAAATGATATAAAACATGACATGCCATCATCATCCTTGGGTTGTATAAAGAGTCGAACTACATCAGGCATGGAATGTCATCATCGCTCTTGGATGGCACACACAGTCAGAGGATGTCGGGCATGGCATGCCATCAACGCCCTTTGACACCATACACGGTGTGACGATGTCAGGCGTGACATGTAATCATTGACCTTGGAAAGAACAAACGGTCGCGCACATCGAGCATGGCATGCCTGCATTGACATTTGCAATACACACGGTCAGAATACATCGGGCGTGACATGATATCATCGCCGTTGGACTGCACTAACGGTCTGACAACATTGGGCGTGGCATGCCCGCATGGACCTTTTGTAACACACACGGTCGGACAACATCGGCCGTTGCATGCCATCATCTCCTTTGGGCAGCACACACGGTCGGATGATGCCGAGCGTGACATGCCATCATTGCCCTTGGGCAGCACACATGATTGGACAACTTTGGGTGTGGCATGCCATTATCGCCCTTTGAAAGCATACACAGTCAGAGGACGTCGATAGTGTCATGTTATCATTGCCCTTGGACAGCGCATACGATCAGACCCCGTCAGGTGTGGCATGCTCGCATGGCCCTTGGGCAGCACAAACAGTCGAATGATGTCAGGCGTGGAATACAATCATCACCATCGGGAAGCACACATGATTGGACAACGTAGGGCCTGAAATGTCATCATATCCCTTGGGCAGAAAACACGGTCGGATGATGTTGGGAGTGGCATGCCATCATCTACCATTGACAGCATATACAGTTGGATTATAATGGGTGTGACATGTTATCATCGCTCTTAGAACTAACAAACAATTGGAAGACGTTGGGCGTGGTATGCTCGTATGGACTTTGGGCAACACACAGTGTTGAAGATGTCGACTGTGGCATGCCATCATCGCCCTTGGGCAACACATAGAGTGGGAATACGTCAGGCGTGGCATGCCATCATCGCTCTTGGAAAACACACACGGTCGGACGATGTCGGAAATGGCATGACATCATCTCTCTTTGACACCATACACGATCAAACGATGTTGAGCACGACATGTTATCATTGCCCTTGGAATGAAAACACAGTCAGGCGATGTCGGACGTAGCATGCCTGTATTTCTCTTGGGAAGCACACACGGGAAGAAGACGTCGGGCGTGACGTGATATCATCGCCGTTGGACAGTACACACAGTCGGACGACGTCGAGCGTGGCATGCCCGCATGGCCCTTGGGTAACACATATGGTCGAACAACGTCGTGCGTGGCGTGTCTTATAGCCCTTAGAAAGCACACACGGTTAGACGAAGTCGAGCATGACATGCCATCATCGCCCTTGGGAAGCACACAGGGTCGAATGACGTCGAGCGTAACATGTCGTCATCGCCCTTAGAAAGCACACACGGTCGAACTACATCGGGCGTAGCATGCCACATGACCCTTGGGCAGAAAACACATTCAGATGACGTCAGATGTGGCATGCTATCACCTCCTTTCGACAACACATACGGATGGACGACGTCGGGTGTGGCATTCCATCATCGCACTAGGACTGCACGCACCGTCAGATGACGTTGGACGTGGCATGCCATCATCACCCTTGGGAATCACTAACGATAATACGACGCCGGGTGTTGGGCGTTGCGTGGCGTCATCTCTCTTTGACAGCATACACGGTCGGAAGACATCGGGCGTGGCATGTAATCATCGCCCTTACACAAAAGATACGATCGGATGATGTCAGGTGTTGCATGACGGCATGGCCATTGGGAAGCACACACAATCAAACGACGTCGAGCGTGGAATTCCATTATAACACTTGGACAGCATACACGGTCGAACTATGTCAGGCATGCCATGTTATAATCGTTATTGGTCAGCACACACGGTCGCACGATGTCAAGTGCGACATACCATCATAGCCCTTGGGCAACACACACGATTGGATGACATCATGTGTGACAATGCCATCATTGTCCTGGGGCCACACACACGATCAAAATACATAAGGCGTGGCAATGCGCACATTAATCTTAGGTAGCACACAGAGTTGCACGACATTGGGCATGGCATGCCATCATCGCCTTTGGGCAACAAACACGGTCGGACGATGTTGGGAATTACATGTAATAATCACCCATCGGCAGCACACACGGCCGCACTATGTCAGGCGTGGCATGCTTGCATGGCCCTTAGGCAGGACACAGGGCGGACTACATTGACCATTGAATGCCATCATCTCTCTTGGAGAGCACACACACAAGGACATCATCAGGCATGGCATGCAATCATCGCCCTTGGAAACCATACACAGTCAGACGACGTCAGGCTTGGATGTTATCATCGCCCTTGAGCATAACACATGGTCGAACGACATCGGGAGTGGCATGCCCTCATGGCCCTTGAGTAGTACACACGGTCGGACGGCGATGGATATGTCTTGCAATCATCTCACTTGGACACCATATATAGTCGAACGATGTCGTGGGGGGCGGGCATGTTATCATCGCCTTTTGATAGACCTCATGGTCAGACGACGTCGAGCGTGGCATCCATCATTGCCATTAGGCAGCACACACAAACATACTATATCAGGCGTGGCATGCCATTAACTCCCTTAGATAGCACACACGGTGGGACGAAATTGGGCGTGGCATGACATCATCACCCTTGGAATGCACACACGGTCAGAAGATATTGGGCGTGGCATGCCCGTTTGGGCCTTGGGCAGCACACACGGTTGAACGACATCGGGCGTGGCATGTACGCATTTTCCTTGGGAAACACACAGAGTCGGACGACACACACTATCGGACTCCATCGGGCGTGGTATGGCATAATTGCCCTTGCGAAACACACATGGTCGGATGACGTTAGGCGCGGCACGCCATCATTGCCCTTGGACAGCAGACACGGTTGGACAGTGTCGGGCGTGTCATGTAATCATCGCCCTTGGTCAGCATACATGGTCATACAACGTCAAGCATTACAATGCCTGCATAGCCCATAGACAGCACACACGGTCGAATGACATCGGCCGTGACATGCCGTCATCTCCCTTTGGCAGCACACAGTGTTGAACGATGTCGGGCACGACTTGCCGTCATTGCCCTTGGGCAGCACACACGATCTGAATACGTCTAGCGTGGCATGCCATTATCTCCCTTGGACAGAACACACTTGTTGACGTCGATCGTGGCATGCCATCATCGCGCTAAGGCAACAGGCACGGTCGTACGACGTTGGCTGTGGCATGACATCATTTCCCTTGGAAAGTATACATGGTCAGACGACGTCGGGCGTGCTCTGCTATCATCGCCCTTCGACAGCACACAAGATCGGACCACGTCGGTAATGGCATGCTTGCTTATACCTTGGGTAGCACACACGGTCGAAAGACATATGGTGTTGCATTCCATCATCACCTTTCAGGAGCCCACACAGTCGGACAACTTCGATCGTGACATGCCATCATCTCTCTTGTGCAACAAACACGATCGGACGACGTCAGGCATGGCATGAAAGAATCGCCCTTGGACTGCACACACGGTCGAATGACGTCAAGCATGCATGCCGCATGGCCATGGGCAGTACACACGGTTGGACGATGTAGAGTGTATTATGCCACCATCGCCCTTGTGCATCACATGTAGTCGAACGACGTCAGGCGTGGTATGCCATCATCGCCCTTGGGAAGCACATACGGTCGAATGATATCGTGCTTGGAATTCCATCATCTCCCTTTGACACCAAACATGGTCGAACAAAGTGGGGTGTTCGTGTTATCATCACCCTTGGAAAGAACACACGGTAGAACAAGTTCGGGCGTGGCATGCCTACATGCCCATTGTATAGCACATATGGTCGGACGACGTCCGCCTGGCATACCATCATCGCTATTGGGCAGAACACATGGTCGGATGACGTCGGGGGTGGATACAATCATCACCCTTGGACAACATAAAATGTAAGACTATGTCGAGAGTGCCATGTTATCATAGCCTTTGGTCAGCATTCACAGTCGAACGACATCAATCGTGGCATTCCTTCATGACTCTTGGGTAAAACATATGGTTTGACGACGTCGGTCATGGCATGCCATCATAGAAATTGGGTAGCTCACACGATGGGACGACGTCGGGCGTGACATGACATAATCACCCTTGGGATGCACAATGATCGGACTATATCCGGTGTGGCATTCCCACATGAATGTTGGGCAGCACACACTGTAAGATGATGTCGGGTGTGGCATGATATCATCGCCCTTGGGCATCATACACGGTTGGATGACGTCGGGCATGACATTCCATAATAACCCTAGGGCCGCACACACGATCAGACTACTTCGGGCGTGGCATTCCAGCATGGCCCTTGGGTAGCACACAAGGTAGACTACATCGGGCATGTTATGTCATCATCGCACTTGGAAAACACACACGGTTTCACGATGTCGGGTATGGTCTGCCATCATCCCTCTTGGAAACCATAGACTGTCGCACGACGTCGGCGTGGCATGTTATTATCGGCCTTGATCAGAACACACAGTCAGACGATATCGGGTGTGGCATGCCCGCATAGCAATTGGGAAGGAAACAATGTCGGACGACATCAGGCGTGACATGATATCATCGCCCTTGGACATCACACAGAGTCGAAAGATGTCGGGCGTGGCATGCCTGCATTGCCCTTGGGCAGCACACACGATTGGCTAAAGTCGGGCGTGGCATGCCATCATCTCCCTTTGGAAGCACACATTGTCGGATGACGTCAGGCATGACATGCCATTGTAGCCCTCTAGCAGCACACATGGTCAGAATACGTTAGGTGTGGCATGCCCACATGGTCCTTGGGCAGCACACACGGTCAGATGACGTCCGGCATGGAATGTCATCATCACCATTAGATAGCACACACATATTGACGGCGTCGAGCGTGGCATGTCATGATTGCCCTTAGAATGCACACATGGTCAAACAACGTCGGACATGGCATGCCATCATCACCCTTGGACAAAACACATAATAGGATAGTATAAGACGTGCCATGTCATCATAGCCCTTCGGTAGAGCACACGTTTGGATTACGTCGAGCATGGCAAGCCATCATTGCCCTTGGAATGCATACACGGTCGAATAACGTTGGGCGTGGCATGCAACCATCACCCTTGGACAGCACACAAATACAAATAACATCGGGCATGTCATGGCCTTATCGCCCTTAGAAAACACACACGATTAGATGATGTCGATTGTGCCATGACCGCAATGTCCTTAGGCATCACACACAGTCGGACGACGTCGATAGTTGAACGCCATCATATACCTTGGACAACACACACGATGGGACTACGTTAATCGTTGCATTCCATCATCTGCATAGGGCATCATAAACAGTAGGATGACGTCGAGCGTGGTATTCCATCATCACTCTTTAATACCTACATGGTCGGATGATCTCGGGAGTGACATGTTATCATCGCCCTTGGATAGAACACACGGTCGGACAACATCAGGCGTGCTATGCCTACATAGCGCTTGGGCATCACACACGTTTGGACGACGTTGGGCGCGACATGATATCGTGGCCCTTGGACAGTGCACACAGAAAAATGACATCACGTATGGCATCTAATCATCACCCTTGGATAGCACACACGGTCGGATGATTTCGTGCGTGGCATTCACACTTGGTTCTATGGAAGCAGACGATCAGACGATGTCGATCATAACATGCCATCATCACCCTTGTAAAACACACATGGTCGAACGAGGTCGGGCGACATACAATTATAGCCTTTGGATAGCACACACGGTCGGATGACTTGTGAGCATGACATCCTATCATCGCTCTTGAGCAGCACACACGGTCGAACGACGTCAGGTGTGGCATGCGATTCTCGCCCTTGGACAACATAAATGGTCGGACAACATCGTGCGTGGCACGCCATCACGCCCTTGGGCAGCACACATGGTAGGATGTTGTCGGGCACGGCATGCCCGCATAGTAAATGGGCGGCACACACGGTCGGACGACGTCGAGCGCCGCATGCCGTCGTCTCCCTTGCGCAGCAAACACAAGATCGGACTACGTCGGGCATGGCATGCCATCATCGGCCTTGGGCAGCACACTTGGTCGGACGGCGTCGGCTGTGGCAATTCCATTATTGTAATTGGGTAGCACGTATGCTTGGACAAAATTAAGTGCGGCATTGCATCATCGCCGTTGGACAATATAGACGACTTAACTATGCTGGGCATGGTATGCTATCATGCCATTGGGTAGCACACATGATCGGATGACGTTGGCCGTGGAATGTTATCATCTCCCTTGGACAACACACACAATCAGACCATATCGGGCCTGGCCTGCCGGCATGGCACTAAGGCAGCACACACGGTTGGATGATGTCATGTGGGGCATGCCATAATCGCCATTGGGAAACACACATGGTAGGACGACATTGGGCATGAAATGCCATCATCGCCCTTGGGCAACACACATGGTCAGTCGACTTTCAGCAAGGCAAACAATCATCGTCCTTGGACAGTATACACGATTGGACGACATCGGGTGTGTTCAGGCGTGTCATGTTATCATTGCCCTTGGACATCACATACGATAGGATCACGTCGGGTGTTGAATGCTAGCATGTCCCTTCGACAAAACATATGGTCGGATAACTTCGGGCATAGAATGCAATACTCTCCATCGAGAACCATACACGGTCAGACGACGTCGACCATGACATGTCATCATCGCTATTGGACAGCAAACATGCTTGGATGACGTTGGGCATGCCATGCTATCATCTCCCGTAACCAACATACACGGTAAGACGACATCGGGCGGGACATGTTATAATCGCCCTTACACAGAACACACGATTGGAAGATGTCGGGCGTGGCATGCTCGTATAGCCCGTGTGAAGCCCACACGGTGAACGACATCGGCTGTGGCATGCCATTATCGCCCTTGGGCAGCGCACACGTTCGGACGACGTTAGGCATGACATGCGATCATCTCCCTTGGGCAGCAAACAGAGTGGGACTACGTCAGTCGTGGCATGCCATGATCACTCTTGGACAGCACACACGGTCGGATGATGTCGGGCATGACATGCAAGAATTGCGTCGTGACAACATACACAGTGAGACGACATTGGGCATGGAATGTAATCATCTTCCTTTGATAGAACACACGATCAAATTACGTCAGATGTGGCATGCCCGCATGGCCCTTGAGCTAAACACACGGTTGGACGATGTCTGTGTGGCATGCCATCATCACCCTTGGGCAGCACTAATGGTCAGACAACGTCGTACGTGGAATTCCAGCATCACCGTTGGACAGCATACACGATCTGACTACGTTGGGTGTGCCATGTTACCATCGCCCTTGGTCAGAATAGACGATGGGACGACGTCAAGCATGCCATTGCCGCATGGCCCTTGTGCAACACACACGGTCGCTGGACGCCGGGTGTGGCATGTATCATAGCCCTTAGGCAGCACACTCGGTCAGACAAAGTCGAGCATGACATGCCGTCATCGCCCTTGGGCAGCACACACGGTCAAATGACATCGAGCGTGACATGCCGTCATTGCCCTTTCGCAGCACACACGGTCGAACTACATTGGGCGTAACATGCCACATGACCTTTGGGCAGCAAACACCATCAGATGATGTCAGGGGTGGCATGCTATCATCTAATTTCGACAACACATATAGACGGATGACGTCGGGCTTGGCATGCCATCATCTCACTTGGACTGCACGTACGATGGGATGACATCGGACGTGGCATGCCATCATCACCCTTGGGAATCACTTACGATCATACGACATCGGGCGTTACATTCTATTATTTCCCTTTGGCAGCACACATGGTCGGACTGTTGCGGGCATGGCATGCCATCATCGCCCTTGGATAGCACTTAAAGATTGACGGCATCGGGCATGGCATGTTATCACCCTTTTGGACAACACACACGGAAGAATGACGTCGAACGTGGCATACCATCATCACCCTTAAAGTGCACATACAGTTGGACTCAATCGAGCATTGCATTCCCATAATGCTCTTAGGCAACACACATGATCGGGCTACATTGGGCGTGGTATTCCATAATCTCCATCGACAGGCAAATATGGTCGGACTACGTCGAGTGTGGAATACCACAATCAACCTTGGATAGCACAAGCTCGGACTACGTCGGACATGACATGCAACCATCGCCATTGGGCAACGCACACGATCGGATGAGGTCGGGCATTCCATGCACTCATCGCCCTTGCGAAGCATACACACTCGGACAACGTTGGGCGTGGCATGTTATCATCTCCCTTGGACATCACACACAATCTGACCATATCGGGCGCGGCATGCCGGCATGACACTTGGGCAGCACAGACGGTTGGATGACGTTAAGTGTGGCATGCCATAATCGCCATTGGGCACACACATGGTCGGACGAGTTCGAGCGTGAAATGCCATCAACGTACTTAGGCAACACACATGGTCAGATGACTTTAAGCAAGGCATACCATCATCGCCCTAGGACGGTATACACGTTTGTACGACATCGGGTGTGTTAAGGCGTGTCATGTTATCATTGCCCTTGGACAGCACATACGATCGGATCACGTTGGGTGTTTAATGCTAGCATGGCCATTGTGCAAAACATATGGTCGGATGACTTCAGGAATGGAATGCAATACTCTCCATCAGGAAGCACACACGGTCAGAAGACGTCGACCCTGACATGTCATCATCGCTCATGGGCAGCAAACATGGTTGGAAGACATCGGACATGACATGATATCATTGCCCTTGGACAGCACACATGGTCAGACGATATCGGGCTTTGCATGCTCGCATGGCCCTTGGGTAACACACACAGTCGGACAACGTCGTGCGTTGTAGTCTATCATCTCCCTTGGGTAGAATACACGGTTGGATGACGTCGAGCGTGACATGACATCATCTATTTTTGACAGCATACACGATTGGACGACTTTGGAATGGCATGCCATCATCCCCCTTTGAAAGCACACAGTCGGATGAGGTCGGGCGTGGCATGTTATCATTTCCCTTGGACAACACATACGATAGGACCACGTCGGGTGTGGCATGCCAGCATGGCTGTTGGGAAGCACATAAAATCGGATGACATCGGGCGTGGAATGCAAACAATCGCTATCGAAAAGCACACAGGGTTAGATTATGTCGATCCTGACCTGTCATCATTGTCCTTGTGCAGCAAACACGATCTGACGACGTTGGGTGTTGCATTGCATCATCTTTCTTGGACAGCATACATGGTCGGAAGACATCGGGCGTGGCATGTTATCTTCACCCTAACACAAAAGACATAATCAGATGATGTCAGGTGTGGCATGCTGGCATGGCCATTGGGAAGAACACACGATCAGACGACGTCGAGCATGGAATGCCATCATAACTCTTTGACAACATACACGGTTGGACTATTTAAGGCATGCCATGTTATCATCGTCCTTGGTCAGCACACACGGTCTGAAGATATCAAGCATGTCATTCCTGCATGGGCCTTAGAAAACACACACAGTCGCATGATGTCGGGCGCGGCTTACCATCATAGCCCTTGGGAAGCACACGATCGGATGACATCGTGCGTGACAATACCATCATTGTCCTGAGGCCACACACATGATCAAAATACATCAGGCGTGGCATGCCCTCATGGACCTTGGGTAGCACACACAGTCGGACGACATTGGGCATGGCATCCCATCATCGCCTTTGGGCAACACACACGGTCGGATGACATCGGGCATGACATGTAATAATCACCCATCGGTAGCACATACGGCCGCACTATGTAAGGCGAGGCATGCCTGCATAGCCCTTAGGCAGGACACAGGGCGGACTACATTGATCATTGAATGCCATTATCTCCCTTGGAGAGCACACACACTGGGACAATATCACGCATGGCATGCCGTCATCGCCCTTGGACAGTAGACACGGTCGAACTGCGTCGGGCGTGTCATGTTATCATATCTCTTGGTCAGCATACAGGGTCGTACAACGTTAGGCGCTGCAACGGCTTCATAGCCCTCAGGCAGCACACACGGTCGAATGACGTCGGCCGTGACATGCCGCTATCTCCCTTTTTGCAGAACAAACTGTTGGACGATGTCGGGCACGACATTGCCCTTGGGCAGCACACACGGTCAGAATACGTCTAGCGTGGCATGCCATTATCTCCCTTGGACAGAACACACTGTCGGAGGACATCGATCGTGGCATGCCATTATCGCGCTTGGGCAACACGCATGGTCGTACGACGTTTGTCGTGGCATGACATCATTTCCCTTAAAAAGAATACATGGTTAGACGACGTCGGGCGTACTCTGCTATCTTCGCCCTTTTGAAGCACACGTTGTCAGATGCCGTCAGGCGTGACATGCCATCGTAGCCCTCAAGCAGCACACATGGTTAGAATACTTTAGGCGTGGCATGCCCACATGGTCCTTGGGCTGCACACATGGTCAGATGACGTCGGGCATGGCATGCCATCATTGCCATTAGACAGCACACACAGATGGACGGCGTCGAGCGTGGCATGTCATGACGCCCTTAGAATGCACACATGGTCAAACGATGTCGGACATGGCATGCCATCATCACCCTTGGACAAAACACACAGTAGGACTGTATCAGACGTGGCATGTCATCATGGCCCTTTGGTAGCGCACACATTCGAACGACGTCGAGCATAGAAAGCCATCATTGCCTTTGGAATGCACACACGATCGAATTACGTTGGGCGTGGCATGCCATAATAGCCCTTGGACAGCACACAAATATAAAAAACGTCAGGCATGGCATGGTCTTATCGCCCTTAGACAACACACACGATCGGATGATGTCGAGTGTGCCATGACCGCATGGTCCTTGGGCATCAAACAGACTCAGACGACGTCGATAGTTGAACAATATCATATACCTTGGACAACACACACGATGGGACTACATCATTCGTTCCATGCAATCATCGCCGTAGGGCAGCACACACAGTAGGATGACATCGAGCGTTGTATTCCATTATCTCTCTTTAATACCATACATTGTCGGATGATCTCGGGCGTGGCATGTTATCATCGCCTTTGGATAGAACACACGGTCGGACAACATCAGGCGTGGAATGCCCACATAGCGCTTGGGCAGCACACACGTTTGGACGATGTTGGGCGGGACATGATTTCATGTCCCTTGGACAGCACATAGAGAAAAATAATGTCAAGTATGACATGTAATCATCTCCCTTGGAAAGAACACATGGTCGGATAACGTCGTGCGTGGCATTCCCACATGGTCCAAGAGAAGCACACGATCGGACGACATTGATCATAACTTGCCATTATTACCCTTGGAAAACACACATGGTCGGACGACGTCGGGCAACATACCGTTATCGCCTTTGGATAGCACACATGGTCGGATGACTTGTGAGCATGACATCCTATCATCGCCCTTGAGTAGCACACATGGTTGTACTACATCAGGAGTGGCATGCCATCATTACCTTGGAAAGAAAACACGGTCGAACGACGTCAGGCGTGGCATGCGATTCTCTCCCTTGGACTGCATAAAAGGTAGGACAACATCGTGCGTGGAATGCCATCACGCCTTTGGGCAGAACACATGGTAGGATGTTGTCGGGCATGGCATGACCGCATAGTACTTGGGCGGTACACACGATTGGAAGACGTCGAGCGTCGCATGCCGTCGTCTTCCTTGGGTAGAAAATACAAGATCGGACTACGTTGGGCATGGCATGCAATCATCAGGCTTGGGAAGATCACTCGGTTAGACGGCGTCGGCTGTGGCAATTCCATTATTGTCATTGGGTAGTTCGCATGCTCGGACAACATTAAGTGCGGCATTGCATCATCGCCCTTGGACAATACACACGACCAAACTATGTAGGGCTTGGTATGCTATCATGCCATTGGGTAGCACACACGGTCGGACGACATTGGGTGTGGAATGTTATCATCTCCCTTGGACAGAACACACAATCAGACCATATCGGATGTGGCCTGACAGCATGGCACTTGGGCAACACACACGTTTGGATGATGTCAAGTGTGGCATGCCATAATCGCCATTGGGCAACACACATGGTCGAACGACTTCGGGCGTGAAATGCCATCATCTCCCTTAGGCCACACACATAATCAAACGACTTTGAGCAAGGCATACCATAATCTCCCTTGGACAGTATACACGATTGGACGACATCGGGTGTGTTAAGGCGTGTCATGTTATCATTGCCCTTGGACCGCACATACGATCGGATCACGTCGGCTGTTAAAAGCTAGCATGGCCCTTGGGCAAAAAATATGGTCGGATGACTTCGGGCATGGAATGCAATACTCTCGATCGGGAAGCACACACGGTCAGACAACGTCGACCCTTACATGTCATCATCGGTATTGGGCAGCAAACATGGTTGGAAAATATCGGGCTTGGCATGCTCGCATGGTCCTTGGGTAACACACACGGTCAGACAATGTCGGGCGTTGCAGGCTATCATCTCCCTTGGGTAGAATACACGGTCGGACGACGTCGAGCGTGAAATGCCATCATCACTTTTTGACAGCACACACGATTGGACGACTTTGGAATGGCATGCCATCATCGCCCTTTGAAAGGATACACGGTCGAATGAGGTCGGGCGTGACATGTTATTATTTCCCTTGGACAACAAATAAGATCGGACCACGTCGGGTGTGGCATGCCAGCATGGCTCTTGGGAAGCACATAGGATCGGATGTCATCGTGCGTGGAATGCAATCATCGCCATCGAGAAGCACACAGGGTCGGATGATGTCGGTCCTTACCTATGATCGTCGCCCTTTTGCAGCAAACACGGTCTGATGACGTTTGGGTTGGCATGGCATTATCTCTCTTGAACATCATACACGGTCGGAAGATATAAGGCATGGCATGTTATCATCGCCCCAACACAAAAGACATGATCGGAAGATGTCAGGCGTGGCATGACGGCATGGCCATTGGGCAGCACACACGATCGAACGATGTCGAGCGTGGAATGCCAGCATAACACTTGGATAACATACACGGTCGGACTATGTAAGGCATGCCATGTTATCATCGTCATTGGTCAACACACACGCTCGGACGATATCAAGTGTCTCATGCCTGCATGGGCCTTAGACAACACACACAGTCACACGAAGTCGGGCGCGGCATACCATCATAGCCCTTGGGCAGCACACAGGATCGGATGACATCCTTCGTGACAATGCCATCATTGCCCTTGGGACACACACACGATCGGAATACATTAGGCGTGGCAATGACCACATGGACCTTGGGTAGAACACACAGTCGGACGACATTAGGCATGGCATGCCAGAATCACTTTTAGGAAACACACAAGGTCAGACGACGTCAGGAATGACATGTCATAATCACCCATCGGCAGCACACAGGGGTGCACAATGTCAGGCGTGGCATGCCTGCATGGCCCTTAGGCAGGACACAGGGTGGACTACATTGAGCATTGAATGCCATCATTTCCCTTGGAGAGCACACACGTTAGGACAACATCGGGCATGGCATGCAATCATCGCCCTTGGAAACCATACACAGTAAGACGACGTCAGGCCTGGGATCTTATCATTGCCCTTGAGCAGAACACATAGTCGAACGACATCGGGCGTGGCATGCCCTTATGGCCCTTAAGTAGAAGACACGGTAGGACGACGATGGGTGTGGCATGCAATCATTGCACTTGGACATTATACATAGTTGGACGACGTTGGGGGGCATGTTTTCATTGCCTTTGGATAGAACACATGGTCAGACGAAGTCGAGCGTGGCATCCCATAATCGCCCTTGGGCAGCACACACGATTATACTATATGAGGCGTGGCATTCCATCATCTCCCTTGGATAGCACACACTGTGGGACGAAATTGGGCGTGACATGACATCATCACCCTTGGAATGCACACACGGTCGGACGATGTCCAGCGTGGTATTCCATCATCGCCCATGGACAACACACACTATCGGACTACGTCGGGCGTGGCAGGCCATAATTGCCCTTGGAAACACATATGGTCGGAAGACGTTAGGCGTGGCGTGCATTCATCGTCCTTGGACAGCACACACGGTTGAACGACATTTGGCAAGACATGACATCATCGCCCTTGGGCAACACATATAGTGGGACTACGTTAGGCGTGGCATGCCATCATCGCTCTTGGACAACACACACGTTCGGACGATGTCAGGAATAGCATGCCATCATCGCCCTTTGACACCATAAACAATAAAACGACGTCGAGCACGACATGTTATCACTGCCCTTGGAAAGAACACACGGTCAAGCGACGTCGGGCGTGGCATGCCCGCATTGCCCTTGGGCAGCACACACGGTAAGAATAAGTCGGGCGTGACATGATATCATCGCCGTTGGACAGTACACACGGTCGGACGACGTCGGGCGTGGCATGCCAGCATGGCCCTTGGGTAACACATATGGTCGAACAACGGCGTGCGTTGCATGCCATCATCGCCCTTGGGTAGCACACATGGTTGGACGACGTCGGGCGTGACATGTTATCATCGCCCTAGACGACACACACGATCAGACAATGTCGGGCGTGGCATGCACGTGTCTCCTTCGGGTAGCACACACGATCAGATGACATATGGTATGATATTCCATCATTGCCTTTGGGATGCACACACCGTCGGACAACGTCGGGCAGGTCAAGCCATCATCTTTCTTGGCCTACACACGTGGTCGGACGACGTCGGCTAAGGCATGCAAGAATCGCCCTTGGACAGCATACACTGTCTGAGGACGTTGGGCGTGGCATGTAATCAACGCCCTTTGATAGAACACACGATCGGATTATGTGAGGCGTGGCATGCCCGCATGGCGCTTGAGCAGAACACACGGTCGGACAACCTCGGCGTGGCATGCCATCATCTCTTTTGGGTAGCACTCATGGTCGAACGACGTCGGGCGTGGAATTCCAACATCACCGTTGGACTCCATACACGGTCGAACTACGTCGTGTGTGCCATGTTATCATCGCCCTTAGGTAACATACACGATT
Organism: Solanum chilense; assembly: GCA_032847665.1. NCBI lineage: Eukaryota > Viridiplantae > Streptophyta > Magnoliopsida > Solanales > Solanaceae > Solanum > Solanum chilense. Next base: position 9,992,805 of record CM064968.1, on the reverse strand, counting down.
GTATGACGTCGAGAATTGCATGCCGCCATTGCACTAGCAAAGCATGATAACTCAGATGATGTCGGGTGTGCCATGTTATCATCGCCCTTGGACAGCACACACAATCGGATAATGTCAGGCATGGCATGCCGACATGGCCTTTGGGCAGCACACGGTCGGATGACGTCAAGTGTGGCATGCTATAATCACCATTGTGAAACACACAAGGTCGGACAACGTCGGGCATGAAATTCCGTCATCGCCCTTGGGCAACACACGTGGTCAGACAACTTCGAGCGTGACATGCCATCATGGCCCTTGGGCAGCACAAAGGGCGCACTTCATCGTGCATGACATGTTATCATCGCTCTTGGACTGCACACACGGTCAAACGACGTCGGGCATGGCATGCCATCATCGCCCTTGGACACTATACACGGTCGAACAACATCGGGCGTTGCATGTTATCATCGCCATTCAGTGGAACACACAGTCAGAGGATGTCGAGAATGGCATGCCCTCATATCCCTTGGGTATGACATAGGGTCGAACAATGTCGGGCGTGGTATGATATCATCGCCCTTGGACATCACACACGGTCAGACGACATTGGGCGTGGAATGCCCGCATTGCCCTTGGGCAACATACACGGGCAGACAAAGGCATGCCATCATCGCCCTTATGCATCACAAACGGTCGGATGATGTCGGGCGTGACATGCCATCATATTTCTTGGGCAGCACACACTGTCAGAATACTACAGGCCTGGCATGCCCATATGGACCTTGTGCAACACACAGGGTTGGATGACGTCGAGCTAGGCATGACCTCATCACCTTTGGACAACACAAAAGGATCGACGACGTCGAGCGTGGCATGCCATCATCACCCTTAAACTGAAAACATGGTCAAACGACATCGAAAATGGAAGGCCATCATTGCCCTTCGACAACACACACAATCGGAGAATGTCGGACGTAGCATGTCATCATGACCCTTGGGCAGCGAACATGGTTGAACAATGTTAAGCGTGGAAATCCATCATCTCGCTTGGAATGCAAACACATTTGGATGACATTGGGAGTGGCATTCCATCATAACCCTTGGACAACACACAACTAAAAAAAAAGTTTGTCATGTTATCATCGCCCTTCGACAGCACACACAGACGGATGATGTTGAGCGTGCCATGACCCACATGGTTGTTAGGTAACACACATTGCCGGACGACGTCAATTGTCAAATTTCATAATAGCCCTTGGACAACGCACACGATCGGGCTACGTTAGTTATGGCATGCCATCATGGGACTTGGGCAGTATAAACAGTCGGACGACGTCAAGCGTGATATGCCATAATCGCCCTTTGGCAGAACAAACAGTCAGATGACACCGGGTGTGGCATGCCCACATGGTCCTTGGGAAGTACACACAGTTGGACAACGTAGATTGTCGGATGCCACAATTTCCCTAGGGCATCATCGTAGTTGGACGACGTCGGGAGTGGCATGCATTCATCACCCTTAGCCTGCACACACCATCGAACAACATTGGGCGTGGCATGCCATCATCGTACTTTGAAACCAAATATAGTCGGACGACGCGGGGCGTTGGATGTTGTCATTGCCCTTGGACAAAACAAACGGTTGGACGACATCCGCATGGCATGCGATCATCGCCCTTGGGCAGAACACACGATCGGATTACGTCAACCCTGACATGTCATCATCACTCTTGGGCAGTAAATATGGTAAGACGATGTAGGGCGTGCCATTCCATCATCTCCCTTGCACAGCATACGCAGTTGGATGACATCGGGCGGGACATGTTATGATCGTCCTTAGACCGAACACACGATTGGAAGATGTCGGGTGTGGCATGCTCGTATATCCCTTGGGAAGCACATACGTTGAACGACATCGTCAATGACATGTCATTATCGCCCTATAGCAGCGCACATGTTCGGACGACGTTAGGCAAGACGTGCGATCATCGCCCTTGGGCAGCACATAGACTGGGACTAGGTCGGCGTGGCATGACATCATCACTCTTAGACAACACACACGGTCAAACGATGTTGGGCATGGCATACCATCATCGCCCTATGACACCATACATGGTCGGATGATGTCGGGCGTGGCATGATATCATTGCCCTTAGAAAGAACACACGGTCGGGCGACGTCAGGAGTGGCATGCCCGCATTGCCCTTGGGCATTACACACGGTCGGAAGACGTCGGAAATGACATGATATCATCGCCCTTGGGCAGCACACATGGTCGGACGATATCAGGCTTGGCATGCTCGCATGGCCCTTGGGTAACACACACGATCGGACAACGTCGGGCGTTCTAGGACATCATCTCCCTTGGATAGAAAACACGGTCGGACGACGTCGAGCGTGACATGCCATCATCACTTTTTGACAACTCACACGATTGGACGACTTTGGAATGGCATGCTATCATCACCCTTTGAAAGCATACACGATCTGTTGAGGTCGGGCGTGGCATGTTATCATTTCCCTTTGACAGCACACACGTTGGGACCAGGTCGGGTGTGGCATGCTAGTATGGTTCTTGGGAAACACATACGATCAGATAACGTAGGTCGTGTAATGCAATAATCTCTATCTAGAAGCACACAGGGTCGGATGATGTCGGTCTTGACGTGTCATCATTGCCTTTGTGCAGCAAACACAGTCTGACGATGTTGGGTGTGGCATGGAGTCATCTCTCTTGGACATCATAAACGGTCATAAGACATCGGGCGTGGCATGTTATCATCTCCCTTACACAAAAGACATGATCGGATGATGTCAAGTGTGGCATGCTGGCATGGCCATAGGGCAGCACACACGGTCGGACGACGTCGACGGTGGAATGCCATCATAACCCTTTGACAGCATACACGGTTGGACTATTTCAGGCATGCCATGTTATCATCGTCCTTGGTCAGCACACACGGTCCAGAGATATCAAGCGTGTCATGCTTGCATGGGCCTTAGACAACACAAACGGTCGCACAATGTAGGGTGTGGCATACCATCATAGCCCTTGGGAAGCACACACGATCGGATGACATCGTGCGTGACCATGCCATCATTGTCCTTGGGCTACACACAATATCTAAATATATCAGGCGTGGCATGCCCATATGGACCTTGGGTAGCACACACAGTCGGACAACATTGGGTATGGCATGCCATCATTGCCTTTAGGCAACACACACGGTCAGACGACATCGGGAATGACATGTAATAATCACCCATCAGCAGCACATACGGCCGCACTATGTCAGGCGAGGCATGCCTGCATGGCCCTTAGGCAGGACACAGGGCGGACTACATTGAGCATTGAATGCCATCATATCCCTTGGAGAGCACACACACTGGGACAACTTCAGTCATGGCATTAAATCATCGCCCTTGGAAACCATACACATTCAGATGACGTCAGGCGTGGGATGTTATCATCGCCCTTGAGGAGAACACATGGTCGAACGACATCAAGCGTGGCTTGCCCTCATGAACCTTGAGTAGCACACACGTTCGGACGGCGACGGGCGTGGCATGCAATCAACGCACTTGGAATACATACATAGTCGGACAATGTCGGGGGGGCATGTTTTCATCGCCTTTTGATAGAACACATAGTCAGACGACGTCGAGCGTGGCATCCCATCATCGCCCTTGGGCAACACACACGGTCATACTATATCGGGCGTGGCATGCCATCATCTCCCTTAGCTAGCACACACGGTGGGACGAAATTGGGCGTGGCATGACATCATCACAATTGGAATGCACACACGGTCGGACGATGTCAAGCGTGGTATGTCATCACCGCCCTTGGACAACACACACTATCGGACTACGTTAGGCGTGGCATGCCCACATTGTCCTTGGGAAGCACACACGGTCAGATGACGTCGGGCATGGCATACCATCATCGCCATTAGATAGCACACACGGATGGACGGTGTCGAGCGTGGCATGTCATTATCACCCTTTGAATGCACACATGGTCAAACGACGTCGGACATGACATGCCATCATCACCCTTGGACAAATAACACAATAGGATTGTATCAGACGTGGCATGTCATCATGTCTCTTCAGTAGCGCACACGTTCGGATGACGTCGAGCATGGAAAGCCATCATTGACCTTGGAATGCACACATGGTCGAATGACATTGGGCGTGGCATGCCATCATCACCCTTGGATAGCACACAAATACAAACAACGAAGGCATGGCATGACCTTATCGCCCTTGGACAACAAACACGATCGGATGATGTCGAGTGTTCCGTGACTGCATGGTCCTTATGCAACACACACTGTCGGACGACTTCGATAGTTGAACGCCATCATATACCTTGGACAACACACACGATGGGACTATGTCAGTCGTTACATGCCATCATCGCCGTAGGCAACACACACAGTAGGACGACGTCGAGCGTGGAACTCCATCATCGCTCTTTAATACCTTACATGGTCGGACGATGTCAGGCGTGGCATGTTATCATCGCGCTTTGATAGAACACACGGTCGAACAACATGAGGCGCGGTATGCCTGCATACGCTTGGGCAGCACATACGTTTGGACAACGTCCGTCGTGACATCATATCATGGATATTGGACAAAACACACAGATTAATGAAGTAAGGTATGGCATGTAATCATCACCCTTGGATAGCACACACGGTAAGATGACATCGTGCGTGCCATGCCCGCATAGTCCCGTGGAAGCACATGGTCGAACGACGTCGGGTGGCATACCATCATCGTCTTTGGATAGCACACACGATCGGACGACGTGTGAGCATGACATCCCATCATTGTCCTTGGGCAGCACACATGGTCGTACTACATCGGGAGTGGCATGCCATCATCACCTTTGGACAATGCACATGGTCAGACGACGTCAGGCATGGAATGTGATTCTCGCTGTTGGACTGCATAAACATTCGGACAACATCGTGCGTGGAACGCCATCACGCCCTTGGGCAGCACACATGGTAGGTTGTTATCGGGCGTGGCATGCCCGCATAGTACTTGGGCGGCACACACGGTCGGATGACGTCGAGCGTAGCAAGCTGTCGTCTTCCTTAAGCAGCACACGCAAGATCGGACTACGTCGAACATGGCATGCCATCATCGGCCTTGGCCAGCACACTCGGTCGGACAGCATCTGCTGTGGCAATGCCATCATCGCCCTTGGACAAAACACATGACCAAACTATGTTGGGCGTGGTATCCTATCATGCCATTGGGCAGCACACACAGTTGGACGACGTTGGGCGTTGCATGTTATCATCTCCCTTGGACAGAACACCCAATCAGACCATATCGGGCGTGGCATGCCGGCATGGCACTTGGGAAGCACACACGGTTGGATGACGTCAAGTGTGGCATGCCATAATCGTTATTGGGCAACACACATGGTCGAACGACGTCGGGCGTGAAATTCCATCATCGCCCTTGGGCAACACACATGGTCAGACGACTTTGAGCAAGGCATACAATCATCGCCCTTGGAAAGTATACACGATTGGACGACATCGGGTTTGTTCATGCGTATCATGTTATCATTGCCCTTGGACAACACATACGATCGAATCACGTCGGGTGTTAAATGCTAGCATGGCCCTTGGGCAAAACATATGGTCGGATGACTTCGGGCATGGAATGCAATACTCTCAATCGAGAATCATACACGGTAAGATAAAGTCGACCCTGAAATGTCATCATCGATCTTGGACAGCAAACATGGTCGAACGACATTGGGCATGCCATGCCATAATCTCCCTTGGACAGCATACACGGTCGGACGACATCGAGCGAAACATGTTATGATCACCCTTAGACAGAACACACGATTGGAAGATGTCGGGTGTGGCATGCTCGTATAGACCGTGGAAAGCCTACACAGTGAACGACACTTGCTGTGGCATGCCATTATCGCCCTTGGGCAGCGCACACATTCGGATGACATTAGGCATGAAATGCGATCATCGCCCTTGGGCAGCACACAGAGTGGGACTACGTCACGAGTGGCATGCCATCATCACTATTGGACAACACACACAGTTAGATGACGTCGCGCATGACATGCAAGAATCGCGTCGTGACAACATACACGGTGAGACGACGTTGGCCATGGCATGTAATCGTCTCCCTTTGATAGAACAAATGATCAAATTATGTTAGGCGTGGCATGCCCACATGGCCCTTGAGCAAATCACACGGTTGGACGACCTCTGCGTTGCATTTCATCATCACCCTTGGGCAGAACTCACGATCGGACAACGTTGTGCGTGGAATTCCAGCATCACTGTTGGACTGCATACACGATCCGACTACGTTGGGTGTTCCATGTTACCATCGCCCTTAGTCAGCATAGACGATGGGACGACGTCAAGCATGACATTGCCGCATGGCCCTTGGGCAACACACACGGGTTCTGGACGCCGGGTGTGGTATGTCTCATAGCCCTTGGGCAGCACACACAGTAAGACGAAGTCGAGCATGACATTCCTTCATCGCCCTTTGGCAGCACACACGGTCGAATGACATCGAGCGTGACATGTCGTCATCACCCTTAGGCATCACACACGGTAGAACTACATCGGGCGTAACATGCCACATAACCCTTGGGCAGCAAACACCATCAGATGATGTTAGGCGTGTCATCCTATCATCGCCTTACGACAACACATACGGACGGATGATGTCGGGCATGGCATGCCATCAACGCACATGGACTGCACGCATGGTCAGGTGACGTTGGACGTGGCATGCCATCATCACCCTTGGGAAGCACACACGATCATACGACGTCAGGTGTTACATTCTATTATTTCCCTTTGGCAGCACACATTGTCGGACTTCGTTGGGCATGGCATGCCATCATCGCCCTTGGATAGCACTTAAAGATGGACGATATCGGGCATGGCATGTTATCACCCTTTTGGACAACACACCTAGAAGAACGACGTCGAGCGTGGCATACAATCATCACCCTTAAACTGCACATACAGTTGGACTCCATCGAGCATTGCATTCCCACAATGCTCTAGTGCAACACACATGGTCGGACTACATTATGCGTGGTATGCCATAATCTCCATTGGGAAGCACACACGCTCGGACTACGTTGAGTGTGGAATTCCATCATCGCCCTTGGATAGCACACGATCGGACTACGTCGGGCATGGCCTGCCACCATTGCCATTCGACAACGCACACGATCGGACGAAGTCGGGCATTCCATGCCATCATCGCCCTTGCGAAGCATACACACCAGGACGAAATTAGGCGTGGCATGTTATCATCTCCCTTGGACAACACACACAATACAACCATATCGAGTGTGGCATGCCGGCATGGCACTTGGGCAGCACACACGGTTAGATGACGTCAAGTGTGGCATGCCATAATCGCCATTGGGCAACACACATGGTCGGACGACGTAGGGCGTGAAATGCCATCATCGCCCTTAGGCAACACACATGGTAATGCGACTTTGAGCAAGACATATCATCATCGCCCTTGGACAGTATACACGATTGGACGACATAAGGTGTGTTAAATCGTGTCATGTTATCATTTCCCTTGGACAACACATACGATCGGATCACGTCGGTTGTTGAATGCTAGCATGGCCCTTTGGCAAAATATATGGTCGGATGAGTGCGGGCATGGAATTCAATACTCTCCATCGGGAAGCACACATGGTCAGACGACGTCGACCCTGACATGTCATCATCGCTCTTAGGTAGAAAACGTGGTCGAACGACGTAGGGCGTACCATGCCATCATCGCCCTTGGACAGCATACACGGTCAAACGACATCGAGTGGGACATGTTATAATCGCCCTTGGGCAGAACACATGAGTGGAAGATGTCGGGTGTGGCATGCTCGTTTAGCCCGTGGGAATCACATACGGTGAGCGACATCGGCTGTGGCAGGCCATTATCGCCCTTGGGCAGCGCACACGTTCAGACGACGTTAGGCATGACATGCGATCATCACACTTGGGAAGCACACTGAGTGGGACTACGTCAAGCGTGGCATGCCATCGTCACTCTTTGACAGCACACACGGTTCAACGATATTGGGCATTGCATGCCATCATCATCCTATGACACCATACATTGTCGGACAATGTCAGGCGTGGCATGTTATCAATTCCCTTAGAAAGAACACACGGTCGAGCAACGTCTGTAGTGGCATGCCCGTATCGCCTTTGGGCAATACACACGGTCGGAAGACGTCGGACATGACATGATAACATCGCCCTTGGACTGCACACATGGTCGGACAACATCGGGCTTGGCATGCTCGCATGGCCCTTGGGTAACACACACGGTCTGACAACGTCGGGCGTTGTAGGCCATCATCTCCCTTCGGTAGAACACATGGTCGGACGATGTTGAGCATGACATGCCATCATCACTTTTTAAGAGCACACACGATTGGACGACTTTGGAATGGCATGCCATCATCTCCCTTTGAAAGCATACACGGTCGGATGAGGTCGGGCGTGCATTGTTATCATTTCCCTTGGACAACACATACGATCGGACCACGTCGGGTGTAGCATGCTAGCATGACTCTTGGGAAGCACATAGGATATGATTACGTCGGGCATGGAATGCAATCATCTCCAACGAGAATCACACAGGGTCGGATGATGTCGGTGCTGACCTTTCATCATCGACCTTGTGCAGCAAACGCGCTCTGAAGACGTTGGGCGTGGCATGTCGTTATCTCTCTTGGTCAGCATACACGATTGGAAGACATCGAGCGTGGCATGTTATCATCACCCTTACACAAAAGACACGATCGGATGATGTTAGGCGTGGCATGCTGGCATGGCCATTGGGCAGCACACACGATCGGACGACATCGATTGTGGAATGCCATCATAACGCTTGGAAAGCATACACGGTCGGACTATGTCACACATGCCATTTTATCATCGTCCTTGGTCAGCACACACGGTCAGAAGATATCAAGCGTGTCATGCCTGCATGCGCCTTAGAGAACACGCATGATCGCACGATGTCGATCGTGGCATACCATCATAGCCCTTGGGCAGCACACACGATCATATGACATCGTGCGTGACAATGCCATCATTGACCTTGGGCCACACAAAGGATCGAAATACATCACGCGTTGCTTGCCCACATGGACCTTGGGTAGCACACACTGTCGGAAGACATTGGGCATGACATGCCATCATCGCCTTTGGGAAACACACACGGTTAGACGACGTCGAGAATGACATGTAATAATAACCCATCGGCAGCACACACGGCCGCACTATGTCAGGCGTGGCATGCCTACATGGCCCTTAGGCAGTACACAGGGCGGATTACATTGAGCATTGAATGCCATCATCTCCCTTGGAGAGCACACACGCTGGGACAACATCGGGCATGGCGTGCAATCATCGCCCTTGGAAACCATACACAGTCGGACGACGTCTGGCGTGGGATGTTATCATTGCCCTTGAGCAGAACACATGGTCGAACTATATCGGGCGTGGCATGCCCTCATGGTCCATGAGTAGCACACACGGTCGGACGGCGATTGGTGTGGCATGCAATCATTGCACATGGACAAGATACATAGTCGGACGATGTTGGGGGGGCATGTTATCATCCCTTTTGGATCAAAAACATGGTCAAACGACGTCGAGCTTGGCATCCCATCATCGTCCTTAGCTAGCACACACGATAATACTATATCGGGCGTGGCATGCCATCATCTCCCTTGGATAGCACACACGGTGGGACAAAATTGGGCGTGGCATGACATCATCACCCTTAGAATGCACACACGGTCGGACGATGTCGGGCGTGGCATGCCCGTTTGGTCCTTGGGCAGCACACACGATCGAATGACATCGGGCGTGGCATGTAAGAATTTTCCTTAGGAAACACACACGGGCGAACGACGTCGAGCGTGGAATGCCATCATCTCCATTGGACAACACACACTATCGGACTATGTCGGGCGTGGCATGCCATAATTGCCGTTGCGAAACACACATGGTCGGACGACGTTAGGCGTGGCATGCCATCATCTCTCTAGGATAGCATGCACGATCGGACTACGACGGGCGTGTCATGTTCTCATCGCCTTTTGTCAGAATACACGGTCGAACACCATCATGCGCTGCAATGCCTACATAGCCCTTAGGAGCACACACGGTCGAATGACATCGGTCGTGACATGCCGTCATCTCTCTTTGGCAGCACACACAGTCGGACGACGTCGGGCACGACTTGCCGTCATTGCCCTTGGGCAGCACACACGATCGAAAAAACGTCTAGCGTGGCATGCCATTATCTCCTTTGGACAGAACACACTATCAGATGACGTCGATAGTGAAATGCCATCATCGCTATTGGGAAAAACGCCCAGTCATACGATGTTTGTCGTGGCATGACATCATTGCCTTTGGACAGCACACAACATCGGACTACGTCGGGCGTAGCACGCTAGCATAGCCCTTGGGTAGCACACACAGTCGAATGACATATGGTAATGCATGCCATCTTCACCTTTCGGCAGCACACACGGTCGAACAACATCAGGATTGACATGCCATCATCTCTCTCGTGCAACAAACACAGTCGGACGACGTCGGTCATGGCATGAAAGAATCGCCCTTGGATAGCATACACAGTCAGACGACGTTGGGCGTGGCATGTATCTTCTCCCTTGGATCAAACAGACGAGCGGACGACGTCAGGCGTGGCATGCCCACATGGGGCTTTACTAGAATACACTGCCGGACGACATCGACGTGGCATGCCATCATTGCCCTTGGGCAGCACTCACTATTGGATGGCGTCAAGCGTGGAATTCCAGCATCACCGTTGGACAACATATATGGTTGTACTACGTCGGGTGTGCCATGTTATCATCGCCCTTGGTCATCATACACCATGGGACGATGTTAAGCATCGCTTTCCCACATGGCCCTTGGACAACCCACACGGTCGGAGGACGTAGGGCGTGGCATGACGGCATGGCCCTTGGGAAGCACACGGTCGGATGACGTCAAGTGTGGAATGCTATAATCTCCATTGTCCAACACACATGGTCAAACGACATCGGGCATGAAATTCCATCATCGCCCTTGGGCAACACACGTGGTCAGACAACTTCGAGCGTGACATGCCATCATGGCCCTTGGGCAGCACAAAGGGCGGACTACATCGTGTATGACATGTTATTATCGCCCTTGGACTACACACACAGTCAAACGACGTCGGGCATGGCATGCCATCATCGCCCTTGGACACTATAAACGGTCGAATAACGTCGGGCGTTGCATGTTATCATCGCCATTCGAGAATGACATGTCCTCATACTTTTGGTAGGACATACAGTCGAACAATGTCGGGCGTGGTATGATATCATCGCCCTTGGACAACACACACGGTCGGACGACATTGGGCGTGGCATGCCCGCATTGCCCTTGGGAAACATACACGGGCGGACAAAGTCAGGCTTGGCATGCCATCATCGCCCTTGTGCATATCAAACGGTCGGATGATGTCGGGCGTGGCATGCCATCATATCCCTTGGGTAGCACACACTATCAGAATACATCAGGCGTGGCATGCCCATATGGACCTTGTGCAGCACACACGGTCGTATGATGTCGAGCTAGGCATGACCTCATCGCCTTTGGAAAACACACAAGGATCGACTACATCGAGCGTGGCATGCCATTATCACCCTTAGACTGAAAACATGGTCGAACGACATCGAAAGTGGCATGCGATCATCGCCCTTTGACAACACACACAATCTGAGAATGTCAGATGTATCATGTCATCATGACACTTGGGACGCGAACACGGTTGGACGATGTTAAGCGTGGAAAGCCATCATCGCCCTTGGAATGCAAACAGATATGGATGACATTGGGTGTGGCATGCTATTAAAACACTTGGATAACACATAACTAAAAAAAAGTTTGGCATGCCATGTAATCTTCGCCCGTGGACAGCACACACGGAGGGATGATGTTGAGCGTGCCATGACCCACATGGTCATTCGGTAGCACACACTGCCGGACGACGTCAATTGTCAAATTTCATAATAGCCCTTGGACAACACACACTATCGGACTACATTAGTTGTGGCATGCCATCATCGTCCTAGGGAAGGACACACAGTAAGACGACGTCAGGCGTTGCATGCCATCATTGCCCTTGGACTGCAAACTCGGTCGAACTACGTCAAACGCGCCATGACCGCATGGGACTAGGGAAGCATAAATATTCGGACAACATCGAGCAGGATATGCCATCATCGCCCTTTGGCAGAACAAACAGTTAGATGACGCCGGGTGTGGCATGCCCACATGGTCCTTGGGCAGTACACACAGTTGGACAACGTAGATGGTCGCATGCCACCATTGCCCTAGGGCATCACCGGAGTACGACGACGTCGGGCATGGCATGCCATCGTCACCCTTTGGCAACACACACGATCGAACAACATCGGGTTTGGCATGCCATCAATGCACTTTAAAACCAAATATGGTCGGACGACGCGGGGCATTGCATGTTATCATTGCCTTGGACAAAACACACAGTTGGATGACGTCCGCGTGGCATGCCATCATCTCCCTTTGCCAGCACACACAATCAGACGATGTCGGCCGTGGAAATTCATCATCACCCTTGGATAGCATACAAGGTCGGACTATGTAAGGCGTGCCATGTTATCATTGCCTTTGATCAGCACACAAGGTCGGACGAAGTAAATCATGGAATTCCTACACGGCCCTTGGGGAACACACACTACCACACGACGTCATGCATGGCATGGCATCATAGCCCTTGGGAAGCACACACAGTCGGACGAGGTCGGGTGTGACATGCCCTTATCACCTTTGGGAAACACACATGATTTGACAATGTCGGGCGTGGCATGTCGTCATCGTTCTTGGGTAGCAAACACTGTCGGACTACGTCAGGCATAGCATGCCACATGTCCCTTGTGCAGCACACATGGTCAGATGACATTGGTCGTGACATCCTATCATCGCCTTTGGGATGCACAGAGGATCGGACTACGTCGGGCGAGGCATGACATCATCACCCTTGAATAGCACATACGGTTGGATGACATCGAGCGTGGCATGTAATCACCCATTTCGATAACAGATACGGACGAATGACGTTGAGTGTGTTATGTCATCATTGCCCTTGAACTACACGTATAATTGGATGACATCGGGTGTGGCATGCCCACATGGACCCTAGGTAGCACGCACATTCTGACGATGTAGGGCGTGGCAGGCCATCATCAGCCTTGGGCAAATGAAACGGTCAAACTACGTAAGGCATGGCATGCCTGCATGGCCCTTGGTTAACACAAACGATCGAATAACGTTGTGTGTTTCATGCCATCATCGCCCTTGGGCATCACACACTGTCGGACGACGTTGGGCGTGACATTTCATCATCGCCCTTGGAAAGCACAGCGTGGCATGCCATCTTCTACCTTGGTAAGCATACACGGTCGGACAACGTCGAGCGTGACATGCTATCATCACCCTTGGAATTCACACATGGTCAGAAGACATCGGGAGTGCATTCCATCATTGCCCTTGGACAACACACACAGACAAACGACTTCAAGTATTGCATGCCATCATCGCTTTTGGACAACACAAACGGTCATACAACGTCATGCGTTGCATGCCATCATCGCCCTTCGACAAAACACACATCTAGAAGATGTCAAGTTTGGCATGTCATCAAAGCAATTTGACAGCATACACGGTTAGAAGATGTCAGGCGTGGCATGCCTTCATCGCCCTTGGACAGCACAAACAGTCATACGACGTCGTGCGTAGCATAATAGCATGGACCCTGGGCAATATACACGATGGATGAAGTTGGCCGTGGCATGCCATCATCACCCTTGGGCAGGCCACAGGGTCGATCGACATCGGGCATGACATGCCATATTTGCCTATGGGAAGCATACAGTGTTGTACTACATCGGGCGTGGCAAGCCATCATCACCCTTGGATAACAACTACGGTTGGACAATGTTGGGCATGGCATTCCATCATATCCCTTGGAAAGCACAGACTATCAGACTACGTCAGTCGTGGCATGCCATTCTCTCCCTTGCAATACACACACTTTAACATGGAGTCAGGCGTGGCATGCCATCATCGCCCTTGGAAATCACACATAGATAGATGACATCGGGTGTGGCATGACTGCATGGTCCTTTTGCGGCAAATACGGTTGGATGAGGTTGGTATTCGCCCTTTGACAACACACACGATTGGACTACATCAGGCATGGCATGCCATCATCACCCTATGCAAGCACACACGGTCGAACAATGTCGGGTGTGGCATGCAACCATAGCCCATGGGGAGCACACATTGTCGGACTACGACGAGGCTGGCATGCCATCAACTCCCTTGGGCAGCACACACGATTGGATGACATCGAACGTGACAATCCCATCATTGCCCTTGGGCCACACACACGATCGAAATACATCAGGCGTGGCATGCCCACGTGGACCTTGGGTAGCACACACTGTCAGAAGACATTGGGCATGGCATGCCATCATCGCCTTTGGGAAACACACACGATCAGATGACGTCGAGAATGACATGTAATAATCACCCATCGGCAGCACACACGGCCGCACTTTGTCAGGCGTGACATGCCTGCATGGCCCTTTAGCAGGTTACAGGGCAGACTACATTGAGCATTGAATGCCATCATCTTCCTTGGAGAGCACAGACGCTGGGACAACATCGGGCATGGCATGCAATCATCACCCTTGGAAACCATACAGAGTCGGACGACATCAGGCGTGGGATGTTATCATTGCCCTTGAGCAGAACACATGGTCGAAAGACATCGCGTGTGGCATGCCCTCATGGCCCTTGAGTAGCGCACACGGTCGGACGGCGATGGGTGTGGCATGCAATCATCGCACTTGGACAACATACATAGTCAGACGATGTTGGGGGGCATATTATCATCACCTTTGGATAGAACACATGGTCAGACGACGTCGAGCGTGGCATCCCATCATCGCCCTTAGGCAGCACACGCAATCATACTATATTGGGCGTGGCATGCCATCATCTCCCTTGGATAGCACACACGGTGGGATAAAATTGGTCGTGGCATGACATCATCACCCTTGGAATGCACACACGGTCCGACGATGTAGAGCGTGGCATGCCCGTTTGGTCCTTGGCAGCACACATGGTCAAACTACATCGGGCGTGGCATGTAAGAATTTTCCTTGGGAAACACACACGGTCGAACGACGTCGAACATAGTATGCCATCATCGCCCTTGGACAACACACACTATCGGACTACGTCAGGCGGTGGCATGCCATAATTGCCCTTGCAAAACACACATGGTCGGACGACGTTAGGCGTGGCATGCCATCATCGCTCTTGGACAGCAGACACGGTTAGACTGCGTCAGGCGTGTCATGTTATCATTGCCCTTTGTCAGCATACACGGTCGTACAACGTCAGGCGCTGCAATGCCTCCATAGCCCTTAGGCAACACACACGGTCGAACAACGTCGGCGGTGACATGCCATCATCTCCCTTTGGCAGCACACACTGTCGGACGATGTCGGGCATGACTTGCCGTCATCGCCCTTGGGCAACACACACGTTCGGAAGACGTCTAGCGTGGAATGACATTATCTCCCTTGGACATAACACACTGTCGGACGACGTCGATCGTGGCATGTCATCATCACTCTTGGGCAACATGCACGGTCGGGCATGGCATGAACGAATCACCCTTGGATAGCATACATAGTCAGGAGACATTTGGCGTGGCATGTAATCTTCTCTCTTGGATCAAACAGATGAGCGGACGACGTCAGGCGTGGCATGCCCACATGGCGCTTTACCAGAATACACGGCCGGACGACATCTGCGTGGCATGCAATCATTGCCCTTGGGCAGCACTCACGATCGGATGGCATCAGGCATGGAATTCCAGCATCACAGTTGGACAGCATTTACAGTTGTACTACGTCGGGTGTGCCATGTTATTATCGCCCTTAGTCATCATACACGATGTGACGATGTTAAACATCGCTTTCCCTCTTGGCCCTTGGACAACACACACGGTCGCTAGACGTAGGGCGTGGCATGCCATTATATCCCTTAGGAAGAACATATGGTGAAACGACATCGAGTGTGACATGCCGTCATCACCCTTGGACAGCACACACGGTCGATCGACGTCGAGCATGCATGACATCATCCCCCTTGGGTAGTACACACGGTCGTACTAAATAAGGCGTATCATGCCATATCACTCTTAGGAAGCACACACTGTCAGATGACGTCAAGCGTGGCATGCTATCGTCGCTCTTGGACAGCACATACGGATGGACGACATCGGGCGTGTCATGTAATCATCGCACTTAGAATTCACACATGGCCAGATGACGTCGGACATGGCTTGTAATCATCACCCATGGGAAGCACACACGATCATACAACGTCGGGCGTTACATTCTATCACTGCCCTTGGGAAGCACACATGGTCGGACTACGTTGGGCGTGGCATGTCATCATCGCCCTTGGATAGCACTTACAGTTGGACGACATCGCGCATGGAATGTCATCACCTATTTGGACAACACACACGGACTAACAACGTCAAGCGTGGCATGCCATCATTACCCTTAAACTGCACATAGGAATGAACAACATCAAGCATGGCATTCCCACATGGCCCTTGGGCAACAGCTATGGTCGGACTACATCGGGCGTGTTATGTCGGCATAGACCTTGGGCAGCACACATGGTCAGACGACATCGGGCGTGGCATTCCATCATCTCCATTGGGAAGCACAAACGATCGGACTACGTCAAGCATGTAATGCATCATCGCACTTAGATAGCATACACAATCGGACTACTTGAGGCATGGAATGACATCATTGCCCTTGCATAAAAAACACGACCAGACAACGTTGGACATTGCATGCTATCATCGCCCTTGGAAATCATACACAGTCGAACGACGTCGGGCATGGCATTTTATCATCTCCCTTGGACAGCACACACGATCGAACCATGTCGGGCATGGCATGCCGGCATAGCCTTTGGGCAGCTCTTACGGTCGGATGACGTCAAGTTTGTCCTGCCATTATATCCATTGCGTAGCAGACATGGTCAAACGATACCAAACATGACATGCCATCATCGTCCTTGGGCTGTATAAAGAGTCGAACTACATCAGGCGTGGAATGTCATCATCGCTCTTGGATGACACACACAGTCAGAGGATGTCGGGCATGGCATGCCATCAACGCCCTTTGACACCATACACGGTGTGACAATGTCGGGCGTGACATGTAATCATTGACCTTGGAAAGAACAAACGGTCGCGCGACATCGGGCATGGCATGCCTGCATTGACATTTGCAATACACACGGTCAGAAGACATCGGGCGTGACATGATATCATCGCCGTTGGACCGCACTAACGGTCCGACAACATTGGGCGTGGCATGCCCGCATAGACCTATTGTAACACACACGGTCGGACAACGTTGGCCGTTGCATGCCATCATCGCCTTTGGGTAGCACACACGGTCGGATGATGTCGAGCGTGACATGCCATCATAGCCCTTGGGCAGCACACATGATTGCACAACATTGGGTGTGGCATGCCATTATCGCCCTTTGAAAGCATACACGGTCGGAGGACAACACACAAGAATCGACGACGTCGAGCATGGCATGCCATCATCACCCTTAGACTGAAAACATGGTCAAACGACATCGAAAATGGCATGCCATCTTCGCCCTTCAACAACACACACAATCGGAGAATGTCGGACGTAGCATGTCATCATGACTCTTGGGCAGCAAACACAGTTAAACGATGTTAAGCGTGGAAAGCCATCATCGCCTTGGGAATGCAAACACATATGGATGACATTGGGCGTGGCATGCCATTATAACCCTTGGACAAGACACAACTAAAAAAAAAGTTTTACATGTCATGTAATCATCGCCATTGGACAGCACACACGGATGGATGATGTTGAGCGTGCCATGACCCACATGGTCGTTCGGTAGCACACACTGTCGAACGACGTCAATTGTAAAAATTTCATAGTAACCCTTGGACAACACACACAATCAGACTAAGTTAGTTGTGGCATTCCATCATCAAACTAGGGCAGGAACCACAGTAAGACGACGTCGGGCATTGCATTCCATCATAACCCTTGGATGGCACACTCGGTCGGACGACGTCGAGCGTGATATGCCATCATCACCGTTTGGCAGAACAAACAGTCAGATCACGCCGGGTGTGGCATGCCCACATGGTCCTTGGGCAGTACACACAGTTGGACAACATAGATTGTCGCATGCCACCATGGCCCTAGGGCATCACCGCAGTAGGACGACGTCGGGCGTGGCATGCCATCATCACCCTTGGGCAACACAGACAATCGAACAACATCTTGCGTGGCATGCCATCATCGCACATTGAAACAAAATATGGTTGGACGAGGCGGGGCGTTGCATGTTTTCATTGACCTTGGACAAAAAACACGGTTGGACGACGTCCGCGTGGCATGCCATCATCGCCCTTTGGCAGCACACACGATCGGACGACGTCGGGCGTGGAAAGTCATCATCACCCTTGGATAGCATACAAGGTCGGACTACGTCAGGCACGCCATGTTATCATCGCCCTTGATCAGCAGAAAAGGTCGGACGAAGTAAATCATGGAATTCCTACATAGCCCTTGGGCAACACACTCTACCGCACAACGTCGGGCATGGCATGCCATCATAGCCCTTGGGAAGCACACATAGTCAGACGAGGTCGGGCGTGACATGCCATCATCGCCTTTAAGCAACACACACGGTTTGACAATGTCCGGCGTGGCATGGCGTCATCGTTCTTGGGCAGCAAATACTGTCAGACTACGTCAGGCATAGCATGGCACATGTCCCTTGTGCAGCACACATGGTCAGATGACATTGGTCGTGACATCCTATGATCGCCTTTGGGCTGCACACAGGATCGGACTACGTCGGGCATGGCATGACATCATCACCCCTGAAAAGCACATACGGTTGGACCACAGAGAGCGTGGCATGTAACCACCCATTTCGACAAGAGATACAAATGAACGACGTCGAGTATGTTACGTCATCATCGCCCTTGAACTGCACGTATAGTTGGATGACATCGGGCGTGGCATGCCCACATAGCCACTAGGTAGCACACAAATTTTGACGATGTTGGGCGTGGTAGGCCATCATCGGCCTTGGGCAAAACAAATGGTCAAACTATGTAAGGCGTGGCATGCCTGCATGGACCTTGGTAAACACACACAATCGGACAACGCTGTGTGTTGCATGCAATCATCGCCCTTGGGAATCACACACTGTCGAACGATGTCGGGCGTGGCATTTCATCATCGCTCTTGGAAAGCACAGCGTGGCATGCCATCTTCACCCTTGGTAAGCATACACGGTTGGACAACGTCGAGCGTCACATACCATCATAACACTAGGAATTAACACATGGTTAGAAGACGTCGGGAGTGCATGCCATCATTGCCCTTGGACAACACACACAGACAAACGACTTCAGGTATGGCATGCCATCATCGCCTTTGGACAACAAAAACGGTCAGACGACGTCATGCGTGGCATTCCTACATGGTTCTTGGGTAGCACACATTATCGGACGACGTTGGGCGTGGCATGCCAAATTACCCTTGGGAAGCATACATGGTTGGAATACGTCGGGTGTGGCATGCCATCATCGCCCTTCGACAAAACACACATATAGAAGACGTCAAGTATGGCATGTCATCATAGCAATTTGACAGCATACACGGTTAGAAGACGTCGAGCATGGCATGCCATCATCACCCTTGGACAACACAAACTATCATACCATGTCGTGCATAGCATGCTACCATGGACCTTGGGCAATGCACACGCTGGACGACGTTGGCCGTGGCATGCCATCATAACCCTTGGGAAGCACACAGGGTCAATCGACATCGGGCATGCCATGCCATCTTCGCCTATGGGAAGCATACAGGGTCGTACTACATCGGTCGTGGCATGCCATCGTCACCCTTGGACAACACCTATGGTTGGACAATGTTGGGCATGGCATTCCATCATATCCCTTCGAAAGCACACATTATCGGACTACGTCAGCTTGGGCATGCCATTCGCTCCCTTGCAATGCACAAACGTTAAGACAACGTTAGGCGTGGCATGCCATCATCGCCCTTGGAAATCACACTTAGATAAATGACATCGGGCATGGCATGACCACATGGTCCTTTTGCGGCAGATACAGTCGGACGAGGTTGATCATCGCCCTTGGACAACACACACGATTGGACTACATCGGGCGTGGCATGCAGTCATCGCCCTATTCAAGCACACACGGTCGAACAATGTCGGGTGCGGCATGCAACCATAGCCCATGGGGAGCACACGTTGTCGGACTATGTCGGGCGTGGCATGCCATCGACTCCTATGGATAGAACTCACAGTTTGACGATGTCGAGCGGTGGCATACCATCATCGCCCTTACACAATATAAATGGTCAGACAACATCAGGATTGGCATGTTAGCATCGTCTTTTGACAGCACATACGGTCAAACACCGTCGGGCGTGGCATGCCCGCATGGCCCTTGGCAGCACACACGGTCGGACGACGTCGGGCATGGCATTGAATCCTCACCCTTGGAAAGCACACACTATCGCACTACGTCAGCCGTGGAATGACATCATCACCCTTGCAATGCATACTCGGTTGGATAATGTCACGCGTGGCATGCCATAATGTCCCTCGGACATCACACACAAATAGACGACATCAAGCGTGGCATGACCGCATGGTCGTTGGGCGGCACATACGGTCAGACAACATTGATCGTTGCATGCCATTATTTCCCTTTGACAACACGCATGATTGGACTACGTTTGGCGTGGCTTGCCATCATCACCATAGGGCAGCACACACGGTCGGACAATTTCGGGTGTGAGATGCAACCATCACTCTTGGAGAGCATACATGGTTGAATGATGTCGGTTGTGGCATACCATCATAGCCCCTAGGCAGCACACACGTCGGACGATGTCATATGTCGACTGCTATAATTTCCCTTGGATAGCGCACACGGAGGGACGTCATTGGGCGTGGCATGAAATCATCTCCCTTGGACTGCACACACAGTCGGAGGACAATGGGAGTGTCAAGATATCATCGCCCTTGGGAAGCACACAAGGTCGGACTACGTCGGGGGTAGCATGCCATCATTGCCCTTGGAGAGCATACACGGTCAGACGACGTCGAGCGGTGGCATGCCCTCATCGCCCTTAGACAATATAAAAGGTCGAACGACGTTAGGTTTTGCATATGTTAGCATCGCCCTTGGACAGCACACACGGTCATATGATGTAGGACGTGGCATGCCTGCATGGCCCTTGGACAGCACACACGATAAGGCGACATAGAGCATTACAAGCAATAATTGCCCTTGGGCAGCATACACTATCGTACTACGTCAGGCATGGAATGCTATAATCGCATTTGGACTGCACACACGGTCGGATGACGTCGAGAATGACATGCCATTATTGCCCTTTGGAAGCACACATGGTCGTACTACGTGGGGCGTGGTATGCCATCATCGCCTTTTGACAGCACACACAGTCAGACGATGTCCGGCATGGCATGATTATCGGTTTTCGACTACATAAATGGTCAATTGACATTGGGCGTGGCATGCCATCATCGCCCTTGGGAAGCACACTCGGAAGGATAATGTCGTGCGTGGCATGCCAGCATAGTACATGGGCGGCACACACGATTGTACGACATCGGGCATGGCATGCCATCATCGCCCTTGGAAAGCACACACTAGTGAACTACCACAGCCGTGGCATGCCATCATCGCCTTGCAATGCACACATGGTCGAACGACGTCAGGCGTAGCATGCTATAATCGCCCTTGGACATCACACCTAGATAGACGATGTCAGGTGTGGCATTACCGCATGGTCCTTAGGTGGCACATTGGGTCAGACAACATTGATCGTTGCATGCCATTATCGCCCTTAGACAGCACGCACGATTGGAAAATGTCCGGCGTGACATGCCATCATCACCACACGGCAACACACACGGTTGGACAATGTCGTGTGTGGCATGAAACCAAAGCCCTTGGGAAGAACCTACAGTTGGACGACGTCGTTTGTTGCATGCCATCATAACCGTTGGACTGCAATGACGGTCAGACCACGTCGGCTGTGGCATGATATCATAGCTCTTGGGAAGCACACATGGTCGAACGATGTCGAGCGTTAAATGCCATCATTGCCCTTGGGCAGCACACAAGGTCGGAAGACATCGGGCGTGACATGATATCATAGCCCTTTGACAGCACAAACGGTCGAATGACGTCGGGTGGGGCATGCTCCGATGGCCCTCGGGTAACAATCACGGTCGGACAATGTCATGCATTGCATGCCATCATCGCTCTTGGACATCACACACGATTGGAAAACACCGAGCGTAATATGCCATCATTGCCCTTGTAAAGCACATATGATTGGATGAGTTTGGGCGTTGCATTCCATCATCGCCCTTTGAATGCACACACGGTCAAACAACGTCTGGCGTGTCATGCAAACAATGCCCTAGGACACCTCACACAATAGGACGACATCGGGCATGGCATTCCATTATCACTCTTGGACTGCACACACGGTCGGATGACGTCAAGCATGGCATGCCTGCGTAGGACAGGGGCAGTACAAATAGTTCGACGATGTAGTGTGTCTCATGCCACCATCCTCTTTGGGCATCAAAGGCAGTCGGACAACGTCGGGCGTTGTATGCCATCATTGCCCTTGAGAAGCACACACGGTCGAACGACATTAGGCGTGGCATGCCATCATCGCCCTTTGACACCAAACATGATCGAACAACGTGGGGTGTTCGTATTGTCTTCATCCTTGCACAGAACGCATAGTCGAATGACGTCAAGCGTGGCATGCCTGGATGGCTCTTGTGCACCACAAACGATCATGGCTCTTGTGCACCACAAACGATCGGACGACGTCCACGTGGCATGCCATCATCTCCCTTGGGAAACACTCACGGTCGGACGATGTCGGGCGTGAAAAGCCATCATGACCCTTGGACAGCATAAAATGTCAGACTACGTCGGGCATGCCATGTTATCATCGCCTTTTGTCAGCATACACAGTCGGATGACATCAATCATGGCATTTCTTCATGGCCCTTGGGCAACACATACGGTCTGACAAAGTCGGGCGTGGCATGCCATTGTAGAAATCGGGCAGCACACACGATGGGATGACATCATCGTGAAATTCCATCATCGCCCTTGGGAAGCACAATGATCAGACTATATCGGGCGTAGCATGCCCACATGAACGTTGGGAAGCACACACAATAAAATGATGTCGGGCGTGGCATGCCATCATATCCCTTGGGCATCATACACGGTTGGATGACGTCGGGCCTGACATTCCATCATCCCCCTTTGGCAGCAGACACGATCTAACTACGTAGGGCGTGGCATGCCAGCATGGCCCTTTGGCAGCACATAGGGCGGACTACATCGGGCCTGTCATGTCATCATCACCCTTGGACAAAACACATGGTTGGACGATGTCGGGTATGGTCTACCATCATCCCTCTTGGACACCATAGATTGTCAGACAACGTCGGCGCGACATGTTATTATCGCCCTTGAGTAGAACACACAGTCAAACGATGTCGAGCATGCTATTATCGCCTTTGGAGAGCATACACGGTAGGACAACGTCGGGTGTAGCATGCCATTATCGCCCTTAGACAGTATAAAATGTTGGAGGACATCAGGCGTTGCATATGCTAGCATCACCCTTTGATAGCACACACGGTCATATGATGTCGGACGTGGCATGCCCTTATGGCCCTTGGGCAGCACACATGGTGGACGATGTCGGCCGTGGCACGCTCGCATCGCCCTTGGACATCACACACTCGGGCGACTTTATAATCAATAATCGCCCTTGGGAAGCATACAGTGTAATACTACGTCAGGCGTGGCATGCCATCATCGCATTTGGACTACACACACGCTCGGATGACGTCAAGCATGACATGCCATTATTACCCTTGGGCAGCACATAGGGTCGTACTACGTGGGGCGTGGCATTCCATCATCGCCTTTTGAAAGCACATACAATTAGACGATGTCCGGCATGACATGCCATTATCGCCTTTGGACAGCATAAACGTTCACTCGACATCGGGCGTGGCATGCCATCATCGCCCTTGGGCATCACATACAGTAGGATGACGTCGTGCGTGGCATGCAAACATAGTACTTGGGAGGCACATATGTTCGTACGACGTCAGGCATGGCATGCCATCATCACCCTTGGAAAGCACACACTATCGGACTACGTTAGCCGTGGCATGCCATCATCACTCTTGGCATGCACACACGGTCGGACGACATCAGGCATAGCATTCCATCATCGCCCTTGGACAGCACACACGATTGGAATACATCGAGCGTGGCATGGCATCATCACCCTACGGAAGCACACATGACTGAACAATGTCGGGTGTGGAATGCAACCATATCCCTTGGGAAGCACACATGGATGGACGACGGCGTATGTTGCATGCCATCATCACCGTTGGACGACGTCGTGTGTGGCATGCGATCATAGATCTTGGGCAGCACACACGGTCGAACGACGTCAGGCATTAAATTACATCATTGCCCTTGGGCAGAACACATGGTCGGACTACGTCGGGGGTGGCATGCCTTCAATTCCCTTGGATAACACACACAGTTTGACGATGTCGAGCGGTGGCATGCCATCATCGCCCTTAGACAATATAAATGGTCGGACAATGTCAGGCGTGGCATGTTAGCATCGCCTTTGGACAGTACATACGGTCAGACCATGTCGGGTGTGGCATGCCTGCATGGCCTTGGGCACCACACACGGTCGGACGACGTCGGGCATGGCATTCCATCATCGCCATTTAAAAGCACACACTAACGGACTACATCAGCCGTGGAATGCCATTATCGCCCTTGCCATGCCTACACAGTCGGACGGCATCATGCGTGGCATGCCATCATCTCCTTAGGAAATCACAGACAGATAGAATATGTCAGGCGTGGCATGACCGCATGGTCCTTGAGCGGCACATACAGTCTGACAACATTGATCATTGCATGCCATTATCGCCCTTGGACAACACGAACGATTGGACTACATCAGGCGTGGGATGCCATCATCACCATAGTGCAGCACAAATGCTCGGACAATGTCCGGTGTGAGATGCAACCATCGCTCTTGGAAAAAACACACGATGAAATGACGTCGGGCGTTGCATACCATCATAGCCCCTAGGCAACACGCACATTGGACGATGTCAGATGTGGAATGCTATCATTTCCCTTGGACAGCACACACAGACGAACATTGTTGGGCCTGGCATGAAATCATGTCCCTTGAACTGCACACACGGTCGGACGACAATTGTCGTGGCATGATATCATCGCCCTTTAGCAGCACACACAGTCGAACAACGTCGGGTGTTAAATGCCATCATTGCCTATGGGTAGCACACAAGGTCGGACTACATCGGGGGTAGCATGCAATCATCGCCCTTGGAGAGCATACATGGTGAGACGATATCAAGCGGTGGCATGCCATCATCGCCCTTAGACAGTGTAAAAGGTCGGACGATGTCAGGCGTTGCATATGTTAGCATCGCCCTTGGACAGCACACACGGTCATACTACGTCTGACGTGGCATGCCCATATGTGCCTCTGGCAGCACACATGGTGGACGATGTCGGCCGTGGTATTCCAGCATCGCCCTTGGAAAGCACACACGCTCGAGCGACATCAAGCATAATAATCAATAATCGCCCTTGGGAAGCATACACTGTAATACTACATTGGGGGTGGCATGCCATCATCACATTTGGACTGCACACACGATGACGTCGAGCATGACTTGCCATTATCGACCTTGGGCAGCACACAGGGTCGTAGTACATGGGCCGTGGCATGCTTTCATCGCCTTTGGACAGCACACACAATTACACGATATCCGGCATGGCATGCATTATCGCCTTTGGACTGCATAAACGTTCACTCGACGTCGCGCGTGGCATGCCATTATCGCCCTTCGGCATCACAAACAGTAGGATGATGTCGGGCGTGCATGCCAGCATAGTACTTGGGTGGCACACACTTTCGTACGACGTCAGGCATGGCATGCCATCATCACCCTTGGAAAGCATAAACTATCGGACTACGTCAGCCGTGTCATGCCATCATCGCCCTTGCAATGCACACACGATCAGATAGAATCAGGCGTAGCATGCCATCATCGCCCATGGACATCACACACAGATAGCCGATGTTAGGTGTGGCATGCCATCATCGCCCTTGGTAGCACACATGGTCGGATGTTGTCGTGCAACACATGCCATCATATCCCTTGGGTAGCACACACTCTAAGAATACTTCAGGTGTGCCATGACAACATGGCCCTTGGGAGCACACATGGTCGGATGACATCGGGATAGGCATGCCGTCATCGCATTGGATAGCACACAAGGATGGACAACATTGAGCGTGGTATGCCATCATAGCCCTTAGACTAGAGACATGGTTGAACGACATTGGTCATTGCATGCCATCATCGCCCTTGGACAACAAACACAATCGGACTATGACGGACGTGGCATGTCATCATGGCCCTTGCGCAGCGAACACGGTCGGACAACGTCGATCTTGGCAAGCGATCATTGCCCTTGGAATACACACACGTTCGGATGACGTCGAGTGTGGTATGCCATCATCACCCTTAGACAACATACAAATATAAACAACGTCGGGCATATCATGTCATCATCGCCTTTAGACAGCACACACACACTGATGATGTCGTGGGTTCCATGATCGCATGGTCATTGGGCAACACACACCGTCAGACGACGTCAATCGTCGGAGGCCATAATAGCCTTTGAACAGCACACAGGACCGGACTACTTTAGTCATGGCATGCGCTCATTGCCTTAGTGCACCACACATAGTAGGACGACGTCGGCCATGGCATGCCATCATCGCCCTTGGACTGCACACATGGTCGGATGACGTCGAGCATGGCATGCCCCCATGGGACATAGGCACTACACATAGTTGGATGACATCGGGCGTGGCATCTTATCATTGCCCTTGGAAACCACACACTGTCGGACGACGTTGGGCGTTGCATGCTAGTATGGCCCTTGGGCAGCACACACCGTGGACGATATCAGCTGTGGCAGGCCATCATTGACCTTGGAAGTGCACACAGTCGGACGACGTTTGGGATGACATGCCATCATCGCCCTTGGGAAGTATAAAGAGTTGGACTACATCAGGCGTGAAATGTCTTCATCGCTCTTGGACATCACACACTGTCAGAGGATGTCAGGCATGGTATGCCATCATAGACCTTTGACAGCATACACGGTCTGACAACGTCGGGCTTGTCATAATATCATCGCCGTTGGACCGCACTAACGGTTCGACAATATCGGGCGTGGCATGCTTGCATGGCCCTTTTGTAACACACACGGTCGGACAACATCGGGCGTTTTATGTCATCATCGTCTTTGGGTAGCACACACGGTAGGATGATGCCGAGCATGACATGCCATCATAGCCCTTGGACAACACACATGATTGGACGACTTTGGGCGTGGCATGACATTATCGCCCTTTGAAAGCATACACGGTCAGAGGACATCGGGCGTGTCATGTTATCATTGCCCTTAGACAACACATACGGTCCGACTCCGTCATGTGTGGCATGCTAGCTTGGCCCTTGGGCAGCACATACGGTCGAATGACGTCAGACGTGGAATACAATCATCACCATCGGGAAGCACACACAATTGGATGACGTTGGGCCTGACATGTTATCATCTCCCTTGGGCAGCAAACATGGTCGAACAATGTTGGGCGTGGCATGCCATAGTCTACCTTTGACAGCATACACGGTTGGATGACAACGGGCATGACATGTTATCATCGCTCTTAGACTGAACAAACGATCGGACGATGTTGGGCGTGGCATGTTGGTATGGACTTTGGCCAACACACGCGGTGGACGATGTCTGCTGTGGCATGCCATCATCGCCCTTGGGCTACACAAAAAGTGGGACTACGTCAGGCGCGGCATGCCATCATCATCATCGCTCTTGGACAACACACACGGCCGCACTATGTCAGGCGTGGCATGCCTGCCGGGCCCTTAGGCAGGTCACAGGGAGGACTACATTGAGCATTGAATGCCATCATCTCCTTTGGAGAGCATACACGCTGTGACAACATCGGGCATGGCATACAATCATCGCCCTTGGAAACCATACATAGTCGGACGACGTCAGGCGTGGGATATTATCATTGCCCTTGAGCAGAACACATAGTCGAACGACATCGGGCGTGGCATGCCTTCATGGCCCTTGAGTAGCACACACGGTCGGACGACGATGGGTGTGGCATGCAATTATCGCACTTGGATAACATACATAGTCGGACGATATTGGGGGGGGCATGTTATCATCGCCTTTGGATAGATCACATGGTCAGACGACGTCGAGCATGGCATCCCATCATCACCCTTAGGCAGCACACAAGGTCATACTATATCGGGCATGGCATGTCATCATCTCCCTTGGATAGAACACACGGTGGGAAAAAAATGGGCGTGCATGACATCATCACCCTTGGAATGCACACACAGTAGGACGATGTCGGGCGTGGCATGTAAGCATTTTCCTTAGGAAACACACACAGTCAAACGACGTCGAGCGTGGTATTCCATCATCGCCCTTGGACAACACACACTATCGAACTACGTCGGGCGGTGGCATGCCATAACTGCCCTTGCGAAGCACACATGTTCTGACAACGTTAGGCGTGACATGCCATCATCGCCCTTGGATAGCAAACACGGTCGGACTACATCGGGCATGTCATGTTATCATCGCCCTTTGTCAGCATACACGGTCGTACAACGTCAGGCGTTGCAATGCCTCCATAGCCCTTAGGCAACACACACGGTCGAACGACGTCGGCCGTGACATGCCGTCATCTCCCTTTGGCAGCACACACTGTCAGATGATGTCGGGCACGACTTGCCGTCATCGCCCTTGGGCAGCACAAATGAACGCAAGACGTCTAGCGTGGCATGCCATTATCTCCCTTGGACAGAACACAGTGTCGGACGACGTCAATCATGGCATGCCATCATCGCTCTTGGGCAACACGCACTGTTGTATGACATTTGTCGTGGAATGACATCATTGCCCTTGGAAAGTATACATGGTCAGACGACGTCAGGCGTGCTCTGCTATCATCGCCTTTGCACAACACACAACATCGGACCACGTCGGGCGTGGCACGCTAGTATAGCCCTTGGGTAGCACACACGGTCTAATGACATATGGTGTTGCATGCCATCTTCACCTTTGGGCAGCACACACGGTCGGACAGCATCGGACGTGACATGTCATCATCTATCTCGTGCAACAAACACGATCGTACGACGTCGGGCATGGCATGAAAGAATTATCATCACCCTTGGACAACACACACTGTCGGTCGACGTCGAGCGTGCATGACATCATCGCCCTTGGGCAGTACACACGGTCGTACTACATAAGGCGTAGCATGCCATATCATTCATAGGAAGCACACACAGTCAGATGACGTCAGGCGTGGCATGCTATCATCACTGTTGGACAACACATACGGATGGACGACGTCGGCCGTGGCATGCAATCATCGCACTTAGAGTGCACACATGGCCAGATGACGTCGGATGTGGCTTGTCATCATCACCCTTGGGAAGCACACACGACCCTTGGGCAGCACACATGGTCGGACTACGTTGGGCGTGGCATGTCATCATCACCCTTGGATAGCACTTACAGTTGGACGACATCGGGCATGGCATGTCATAACCAATTTGTACAACACACATGGACTAACAACGTCGAGCGTGGCATGCCATCATTACCCTTAAACTGCACATACGAATGAACAACATCAAGCGTGGCATTCCCACATGGCATTTGGGCAACACCCATGGTCGGACTACATCGGGCGTGTTATGCCGGCATAGCCCTTGGGCAGCACACATGGTAAGACGATATCGGGCGTGGCATTCCATAATCTCCATTGGGAAGCACACACGATCGGACTACGTCAAGCATAAAATGCATCATCGCACTTGGATAACATACACAATCGGACTACGTTAGGCATGGAATGCCATCATTGCCCTTGCATAAAACACACGACCAGACGACGTTGGGCATTGCATGCTATCATCGCCCTTGGAAAGCATACACAGACGGACGACGTCAGGCATGGCATGTTATCATCTCCGTTGGACAGCACACACGATCGAACCATGTCTGGCGTGGCATGCTGGCATAGCCCTTGGGCAGCACATACGGTCGGATGATGTAAAGTTTGTCCTACTATCATCTCCATTTCATAGTAGACATGGTCAAACGATACCAAACATGACATGCCATCATCTCCCTTGGGCAAAACAAATGGTCGGATTACTTAGAGCGTGGCATGCCATCATAGCCCTTGGACTATATACGCGATTGGACGACATAAGGCGTGGCATCTTATCATTTCCCTTGGAAGCCACACACTGTCGGACGACGTTAGTCGTTGCATGCTTGTATGGCCGTTGGGCAGCACACACGGTTGACGACATCTGCTGTGGCATGCCATTATTGACCTTGGGAAGTGCAAATAGTCGGACGACGTTCTGGATGACATGCCATCATCACCCTTGGGCAGTATAAAGAGTCGAACTACATCAGGCGTGAAATGTCATCATTGCTCTTGGATAGCACACACAATTAGAGGATGTCGGGCATGGCATGCCATCAACGCCCTTTGACACCATACACGGTGTAACGACGTTGGGCGTGGCATGTAATTATTGACCTTCGAAAGAACAAACGGTCGGGAAACATCGGGCGTGTCATGCCTGCATTGACATTTGAAATACACACGGTCAGAAGACATCGGGCGTGACATGATATCCTCGCCGTTGGACCGCACTAACGGTCCGACAACATCGGGCGTGGCATGCCCTCATGTCCCTTTTGTAACACACACGGTCGGACAACATTGGGTGTTGCATGCCATCATCGCCTTTGGGAAGCACACACGATCAGATGATGCCGAGAGTGACATGCCATCATAGCCCTTGGACTGCACACATGATTGGAAAACTTTGGGCGTGGCATGCCATTAACGCCCTTTGAAATCATACACGGTCGGAGGACGTCGGGCGTGTCATGTTATCATTGCCCTTGGACAGCACATACGATCGGACCCCGTCAGGTGTGGCATGCTTGCATGGCCCTTGGGCAGCACATACGGTCAAATGAAGTCAGGCGTGGAATACAGTCATCACCATCGGGAAGCACACACGATTGGACGACGTACGGCCTGACATGTCATCATCTCCCTTAGGCAGCAAACACGGTCGGACGATGTTGGGCGTGGCATGCCATCATCTACCTTTGACAGCATATATAGTTTGATTATAACGGGTGTGACATGTTTTCATCGCTCTTAGACAGAACAAATGATCGGACGACGTTGGGTGTGGCATGCTTGTATGGAATTTGGGCAACACACACGCTGGACGATGTCGGCTGTGGCATGCCATCATCTCCCTTGGGCAACACATAGAGTGGGAATACGTCAGGCGTGGCATGCCATCAACGCTCTTGGACAACATACACGGTCGGACGATGTCGGGAATGGCATGCCATCATCGCCCTTTAACACCATACACGATCAAACGACGTCGACCACGACATGTTATCATTGCCCTTTGAAAGAACACACGGTCAGGCGATGTCTGGCGTGGCATGACCGCATTGCCCTTTACCAGCACACACGATAAGTAGACATCGGGCGTGACATGATATCATCAACCTCGGACAGTACACACGGTCGGACGATGTTGGGCGTGGCATGATATCATAGCCCTTTGACAGCACACACAGTTGAATGACGTCGGGTGTGGCATACTCGGATGGTCCTTGGGTAACATTCACGGTCGGACAATGTCATGCATTGCATGCCATCATCGCCCTTGGACATCACACACGATTGGACAACGCCGAGCGTAGCATGCCATCATTGCCCTTGTAAAGCACAAACGATTGGACGAATTTGGGTGTGGCATTCCATCATCGCCCTTTGAATGCACACACGGTCGAATGACATCTAGCGTGTCATGCCAACATCGCCCTAGGGCACCACACACAGTAGGACGACGTCGGGCATGACATTCCATCATCACCCTTGGACTGCACACACGGTTGGATGACGTAAAGCATGGCATGCCCGCATGGGACAGGGGCATTACACACAGTTGGACAATGTAGTGAGTCTCATGCCACCATCGCCTTTGGGCATCACAGGTAGTGGGGCAACATCGGGCGTGGTATGCCATCATCGCCCTTGGGACTCACACACGGTCGAACAACATTGGGCGTGGAATGCCAGCATCGCCCTTTAACACCAAACA
Source organism: Solanum chilense (assembly GCA_032847665.1). NCBI lineage: Eukaryota > Viridiplantae > Streptophyta > Magnoliopsida > Solanales > Solanaceae > Solanum > Solanum chilense. Next base: position 9,960,070 of record CM064968.1, on the reverse strand, counting down.
TGATCGAACAACGTGGGATGTTCGTGTTATCATCAGCCTTGCAGAGAACACACAGTCGAACGACGTCGGGCGTGGCATGCCTGGATGGACCTTGTGCAGCACACACGGTCGAACAACGTCTGCGTGGCATGCCATAATCTCCCTTGGGCATCATTCAAGGTAAGACGACGTCGGGCATGGAAAGCCATCATCACCCTTTGACAGCATAAAATGTCAGACTGGCGTGCCATGTTATCATCGCCTTTTATCAGCATACACAACCGGATGACATCAATCGTGGCATTCCTTTATGGCCCTTGGGAAACACATACGGTCTGACGATGTCGGGCGTGGCATGCCATCATAGAAATTGGGCAGCACATACGATGAGATGACATCGGGCGTGAAATTCCATCATCGCCCTTGGGAAGTATAATGATCGGACTATATCAGGCGTGTCATGCCCACATGAACTTTGGGCAGAAAACACAGTAAGATGATGTCAGGTGTGGCATGCCATCATCGCCCTTGGGCATCATACACGGTAGGATGACGTCGGGCATGACATTCCGTCATCGCCCTTGGGCAGCATACACAATCTGACTACGTCGGGCGTGGCATGCCAGCATGGCCCTTTGGCAGCACACAGGGTGGACTACATCGGGCATGTCATGTCATCATCGCCTTTGGACAACACACATGGTTGAACGATGTCGGGCATGGTCTGCCATTATCCCTCTTGAACACCATAGATTGTCGGACGACGTCAGCGTGGCATGTTATTATCGCCCTTAAGCAGAACACACAGTCAGATGATGTCGAGCATGTTATAATCGCCCTTGGAGAGCATACACGGTAAGACGACGTCAGGTGTAGCATGCTATTATCGCCCTTAGATAGTATAAAATGTCGGTTGACATCAGGCGTTGCATATGTTAGCATCACCCTTGGATAGCACACACAGTCATATGATGTCGGACGTGGCATGCCCGTATGGCCCTTGGGCTGCACACATGGTGGACGATGTCGGCCGTGGCATGCCAACATCGCCCTTGGACAGCAGACATGGTCGGCCGACATTGAGCATGATAATCAATAATCGCCCTTGGGAAGCCTATAGTATAATACTACGTCGGGCGTGGCATTCCATCATCGCATTTGGACTGCACACACGCTCGGATAACGTCGAGCATGACATGCCATTATCGCCCTTGAGTAGCACACTAGGTCGTCGTACGTAGGGCCTGGCATGTCCTCATCGCCTTTGGACAGCACACACAATTAGACGATGTCCCGCATGGCATGCCATCATCGCCATTGTACAGCACACACAATTAGATGATGTCCGGCATGGCATGCCATTATTGCCTTTGGACTGCATAAAAATTCACTCGATGTCGGGCGTGGCATGCCATCATCGACCTTTAGCATCACACACGGTAGGATGACGTCGTGCGTGGCATGCCAGCATAGTACTTGGGCGGCACACATGTTCGTACGACGTCAGGCATGACATGCCATCATCACCCTTTGAAAACACACACTATCGGACTACGTCAGTTGTGGAATGCCATCATCTCCCTTGCAATGCACACACGGTCGGACGACATCAGGCGTAGCATGCCATCATCGCCCATGGACAGCACACACGATTGGAATACGTCGAGCGTGGCGTGCCATCATCACCCTACAGAAGCACATACGGTAGAACTATGTTGGGTGTGGCATGCAACCATATACCTTGGGAAGCACACCGGTCGGCAACATCTTATGTTGCATGCCATCATCACCGTTGGACTGCACAGACGATCGGACGACATCGTACGTGGCATGCTATCATAGCTCTAGGGCAGCACACACGGTCGAACGACAGCAGGCGTTAAATGCCATCATTGCCACTTTGGCAGCACACATGGTCAGACTACGTCGAGGGTGGCATGCCTTCAATTCCCTTGGATAACACACACATGGTTTGACGATGTCGAGCGGTGGCATGCCGTTATCGCCCTTAGACAATATAAATGGTCGGAAGACATTAGGCGTGGCATGTTAGCATCGCCATTGGACAACACATACGGTCAGACGATGTCGGCGTGGCATGCCCGCATGGCCATGGGAAACACACACGGTCGGATGACATCAGGCATTGAATTCCATCATCGCCCTTGGAAAGCACCCACTAACGGACAACGTCAGCCGTTGAATTCCATCATAGCCCTTGCAATGCATACACGGTCAGACGACGTCACGCGTGGCATGCCATTATCTCTCTTGGAAATCACAGACAGATAGATGACGTCAGGCGTGGCATGACCGCATGGTCCTTGGGTGGCACATCCGGTCTGACAACATTGATCATTGCATGCCATTATCACCCTTGGACAATACGAACAATTGGACTACATCGGGCGTGGCATTCCATCATCACCATAGTGCAACACACACGGTCGGACAATGTCCGCTGTGAGATGTAACCATCTCTCTTGGAAAAAACACACGGTGAAATGAGTTCGGGCGTTGCATTCCATCATAGCCCCTAGGTAGCACACACATTGGATGATGTCAGATGTGGAATGCTATCATTGCGCTTGGACAGCACACACGGACGGACGTCGTTGGGCCTGGCATGAAATCATATCCGTTGGACTTCACACACGGTAAGAAGACAATGGTCGTGGCATGATATCATCGCCCTTGAGCAGCACACACAATCGAACGATGTCGGGTGTTGAATGTCATCATTTCCCATGGGTAGCACACAAGGTCGGACTACGCCGGGGGTAGCATGCCATCATCGCCCTTGGAGAGCATAAGCAGTCAGACGATGTCAAGCGTTGGCAAGCCATCATCGCCCTCAAACAGTATAAAAGGTCAGACGACGTCAGGCGTTGCATATGTTAGAGTCGCCCTTGGACAGCACACGCGGTCATACTACTTCGGACGTGGCATGCCCGTATATCCCTTGGGCAGCACACATGGTGGATGATGTCGGCCGTGGCATGCCAGTATAGCCCTTGGACAACACACATGGTCCGGCGACATCGAGCATGATAATCAATAATCACCCTTGGGAAGCATACAATGTAATACTACATTGGGGGTGGCATGCCATCATCACATTTGAACTGCACACACGCTTGGATGACGTCGAGCATGACATGCCATTATCTCCCTTGGGCAGCACACAGGGTCGTAGTACGTGGGGCATGGCATGCCATCATCGCCTTTGGATAGCACACACAATTAGACGATGTCCGGCATGGCATGCCATTATCGCTTTTGGACTGCATAAACTTTAACTCGACGTCGGGCGTGCCATGCCATCATCGCCCTTGGGCATCACACACGGTAGGATGACGTCGGGCGTGGCATGCCAGTATCGTAGCTGGGCGGCATAGACGTTCGTACGAAGTCGGGCATGGCATGCCATCATCACCTTGGAAAGCATACACTATCGGAATACGTCAGTCGTGCCATGCCATCAACGCCCTTGAAATGCACACACGGTCGGATTGCATCAGGCGTATCATGCCATCATCGTCCATGGACATCACACACAGATAGATGATGTTAGGTGTTGCATGCCATCATCACCCTTGGGCAGCACACATGGTCGGATGTTGTCGTGCGACATATGCCATCATATCCCTTGGGTAGCACACACTGTCAGAATACATCAGGTGTGCCATGACAACATGGCCGTTAGGAGCACACATGGTCAGATGACGTCGGGATAGGCATGCCCTCATCGCAATTGGACTGCACACAAGGATGGACAACATTGATTGTGGCATTCCATCATCGCCCTTAGACTACAGACATGGTTGAACGACATCGGTCATGGCATGCCATCATCGCCCTTGGACAACACACACAATCAGACTATGTCGGACGTGGCATGTCATCATGGACCTTGCGCAACAAACACGTTCGGACGACATCGAGCGTGGCAAGCGATCATTGCCCTTAGAATGCACACACGTTCGAATTCGTCGAGCGTGGCATGACATCATCACCCTTAGACAACATACAAATATAAACAACAATGAGAATATCATGTCATCTTTGCCTTTGGACAGCACACACAGACGGATGATGTCGAGGGTTCCATGACCACATTGTTCTCGGGTAGCACACACCGTTAGACGACGTCAATCGTCGGATGCCATAATAGCCCTTGAACAGCACAAAGGACTGGACTACTTTAGTTGTGGCATGCCATCATCACCTTAGGGACCCACACAAAGTAGGACGATGTCGAGCATGGCATGCCATCATCGCCCTTGGACTGCACACACGGTCGGATGACGTTAAGCATGGCATGCCCGCATATGATATTGGCACAACACACAGTTGGATGATATTGGGCGTGGCATCTTATCATTGCCCTTGGAAACCACACACTGTCGGACGACGTTCGGCGTTGCATGCTAGTATGGCCCTTGGGCAGCACATACGCTGGACGACATCCGTTGTGGCATGCCATCATTAACCTTGGGAAGTGCACATAGTCTGACGACGTTCGGGATGACATGCCATCATCGCCCTTGGGAAGTATAAACATTCAGACTAAATCAGGCGTGGAATGTCATCATCGATCTTGGACAGCACACACAGTCAGAGGATGTCGGGTATGGCATTCCATCGTCGCCCTTTGACACCATACATGGTCTGATGACGTCGGGCATGGCATGTAATCAATGACCTTGGAAAGAACAAACAGTCGGGCGACATCGGGCGTGGCATGCCTACATTGATATTGTGCAATACACACGGTCAGAACACATCGGGCGTGACATGATATCATCGCCGTTGGACCGCACAAACAGTCCGACAACATCGAGAGTGGCATTCCAGCATGGCCCTTTTGTAACACACACGGTCATCGAAAGGGAAGGCGAGGTTTCAAAGTCTATTATGGAAGCGGGCCCCTACTGGTAGTGATACCCCGATCTCATGGATTAAGGCTAACATTTTCTATTGGAATAGAGGGATGTGCAGATCAATTCGACTTTTCAATTTGCCATCTAGTGATAGTTTGCCCTGAGTTAGGATACAGAGTTGGAAGAGAATGCCTATATCACTTCATCCTCATCAAAGGCCAAGATCTCCATAAACGGGCGTTGCATGTCATCATTGCCTTTGGGCAGCACACACGGTCGGATGATGCCGAGCGTGACATGCCATCATAGCCCTTGGACAGCACACATGATTGGACGACTTTAGGAGTGGCATGCTATCATTGCCCTTGGATAGCACATACGATCGGACCCTGTCAGGTGTGGCATGATCGCATGGCCCTTGGGCAGCACATACGGTTGAATGGTGTCAGTCGTGGAATACAATCATCACCATCGGGAAGCACACACGATCCCGACATGGTCTGATCATATGTGTTGTCTAAGGGTGATGATAACATGTCATGCCCAACTTCGTCCGATAATAGCACATACAATCGGACCCTGTCAGGTGTGGCATGATCGCATGGCCCTTGGGCAGCACATACGGTCGAATGGTGTCAGTCGTGGAATACAATCATCACCATCGGGAAGCACACACGATTGGATTACGTCGGGCTGACATCTTACAATCTCCCTTGGGAAGCAAACACGGTCGGACGATGTTGGGCGTGGAATGTCGTCATCTACCTTTGACAGCATACACGGTTGGATGATAACGGGCGTGACATGTTATCATCGCTCTTAGACAGAACAAACGATCTGACGACGTTGGGCGTGGCATGCCCGCATGGCCCTTGGGTAACACATATGGTCGAACAACGTCGTGTGTTGCATGCCATCATCGCCCTTGGGTAGCACTTATTGTCAGACGAAGTTGGGCATGACATGTTATCATCACCCTTAGACAACACACATGATCAGACCATGTCGGGCGTGGAATGCTCGCGTGTCCCTTGGGTAGCACACACGGTCGAATGACATATGATAGGTTATTCCATCATCTCCTTTGGGAAGCAAACACGGTCGTAGAACGTCGGGCGTGTCATGCCATCATCGCTCTTGGGAAACAAACACGGTTGAACGACGTCGGGTATGTCATGCAAGAATCGCCCTTAGACAGTAGACACGGTCTGACGGCATTGGGCGTGGCATGTAATCATCGCCCTTGGATAGAACACACGATCGGATGATGTCAGGCGTGGCATGCCCGCATGGCCCTTGAGTAGAACACACTGTCGGACAACCTCAGTGTGGCATGCCATCATCTCTATTGGGTAGAACTCACGGCCGAACAGCATCGGGCGTGGAATTCAAGCATCACCCTTGGACTTCATACATGGTCGAACTACGTCGGGTGTGCCATGTTATCATCACCCTTGGGTAACATATACAGTCGTATGACGTCGAGAATTGCATGTCGCCATTGCACTTGTAAAGCATGATCACTCGGATGATGTCGGGTGTGACATGTTATCATCGCCCTTGGACAACACACACAATCGGATGATGTCGGGCGTGGCATGCCGACATTGCCCCTGGGCAGCACATGGTCAGATGATATCAAGTGTGGCATGATATAATCGGCATTGGCAAACACACATGGTCAGACGACGTTGGGCGTGAAATTCCATCATCGCCCTTGGTCAACACACATGTTCAGACAACTTCGAGCGTGACATGCCATCATTGCCCTTGGGCAGCACAAAGGGCGGACAACATCGTGCATGACATGTTATCATCGCCCTTGGACTGCACACACGGTCAAATGACGTCGGGCATGGCATGCCATCATCGCCCATGGACACTATACTCGGTCAAACGACGTTAAGCATTGCATGTTATCATCGCCATTCAGTGGATAACACGGTCAGACAATGTCGAGAATGGCATGCCCTCATATCTCTTGGATAGGACATAGGGTCGAACAATGTCAGGCGTGGTATGATATCATCACCCTTAGACAGCACACACGATTGGAAGACATTGGGCGTTGCATGCCCGCATTGCCCTTGGGCAACATACACGGGCAGACAAAGTCGGGCGTGGCATTCCATCATTGCCCTTGGGAAACACACGTGTTCAGAAAACTTCGAGCTTGACATGACATCATTGGCCTTGGGCAGCACAAAGGGTGGACAACATCGTGCATGACATGTTCTCATTGCCCTTGGACTGCACACACGGTCAAACGACGTCGGGCACTGCATGCCATCATCGCCCATGGACACTATACTCTGTCGAACGACATTAAGCATTGCATGTTATCATCGCCATTCAGTGGATAACACGATCAAACGATGTCGAGAAAGCATGCCCTCATATCCCTTTGATAGGACATAGGGTTGAACAATGTCGGGCATGGTATGATATCATCACCCTTGGACAGCACAAACGGTTGGAAGACATTGGGCGTTGCATGCCCGCATTGCCCTTGGGCAACATACACGGGCGGACAAAGTCGGGCGTGGCATGCCATCATTGCCCTTGTGCATCACAAACGGTCGGATGATGTCAGGCGTGACACACACTGTCAGAATACTTTAGGCGTGGCATGCCCACATGGACCTTGTGCAGCACACACGGTCGGATGATGTCGATCTAGGTATGACCTCATCGCCTTTGGACAACACAGAAGAATCGACGACGTCGAGCATGGCATGCCATCATCACCCTTAGACTGAAAACATGGTCGAACGACATCGAAAATGGCATGCCATCTTCGCCCTTCAACAACACAAACAATCGGAGAATGTCGGACGTAGCATGTCATCATGACCCTTGGGCAGCAAACACGGTTGGACGATGTTAAGCGTGGAAAGCCATCATCGCCCTGGGAATGCAAACACATATGGATGACATTGGGCGTGGCATGCCATTATAACCCTTGGACAAGACACAATTAAAAAAAAGTTTGACATGTCATGTAATCATCGCCCTTGGACAGCACACACGGACGGATGACGTTGAGCGTGCCATGACCCACATGGTCGTTCGGTAGCACACAATGTCGGACGACGTAAATTGTAAAATTTCATAGTAACCCTTGGACAACACACACAATCAGACTATGTTAGTTGTGGCAATCCATTATCGCACTAGGGCAGGAACCACAGTAAGACGATATCGGGCATTGCATGCAATCATAACCCTTGGACTGCACACTCGGTCGGACGATGTCAAGCGCGCCATGCTTGCATGGGACTTGGCCAGCATTAACAGTCGGACAACGTCGAGCGTGATATACCATCATCACCGTTTGGCAGAACAAACAGTCAAATCACGCCGAGTGTGGCATGCCCACATGGTCCTTGGGCAGTACAAACAGTTGGACAACGTAGATTGTCGCATGCCACCATGGCCCTAGGGCATCACCGCAGTAGGACGACGTCGGGCATGGCATGCCATCATCACCCTTGGGCAACACAGACGATCGAACAACATCTTGCGTGCATGCCATCATCGCACTTTGAAATGAAATATGGTCAGACGAGGCGGGGCATTGCATGTTTTTATTGACCTTGGACAAAAAACACGGTAGGACAACGTCCGCGTGGCATGACATCATCGCCCTTTGGCAGCACACACGATCGGACGACGTCGGGCGTGGAAAGTCATCATCACCCTTGGATAGCATACAAGGTCGGACTACATCAGGCGTGCCATGTTATCATCGCCCTTGATCAGCACAAAAGGTCGGACGAAGTAAATCATGGAATTCCTACATAGCCCTTGGGCAACACACTCTACCGCACAACGTCGGGCATGGCATGCCATCATAGCCCTTGGGAAGCACACACAGTCAGACGAGGTCGGGCGTGACATACCATCATCGCCTTTAAGCAACACACACGGTTTGACAATGTCCGGCGTGGCATGCCGTCATCGTTCTTGGGAAGCAAATACTGTCGGACTACGTCAGGCATAGCATGCCACATGTCCCTTGTGCAGCACACATGGTCAGATGACATTGGTCGTGACATCCTATGATCGCCTTTGGGCTGCACACAGGATCGGACTACGTCGGGCGTGGCATGACATCATCACCCCTGAAAAGCACATACGGTTTGACCACATAAAGCGTGGCATGTAACCACCCATTTTGACAACAGATATGGACGAACGACGTCGAGTGTGTTACGTCATCATCGCCCTTGAACTGCACGTATAGTTGGATGAAATCGGGCGTGGCATGCCCACATAGCCACTAGGTAGCACACAGATTTTGACGATGTTGGGCGTGGCAGGCCATCATCGAACTTGGGCAAAACAAACGGTCAAACTACGTAAGGCGTGGCATGCCTGCATGGCCCTTTGTAAACACACACGATCGGACAACGTTGTGTGTTGCATGCAATCATCGCCCTTGGGAATCACACATTGTCGAACAATGTCGGGAGTGGCATTTCATCATCGCTCTTGGAAAGCACAGCGTGGCATGCCATTTTCACCCTTGGTAAGCATAAACGGTTGGACAACCTCGAGCGTGACATGCCATCATAGCTCTAGGAATTCACACATGGTTAGAAGACGTCGGGAGTTCATGCCATCATTGCCCTTGGACAACACACACAGACAAAAGACTTCAGGTATGGCATGCCATCATCGCCTTTGGACAACAAAAATGGTCAGACGACGTTGCGTGGCATTCCTACATAGTTCTTGGGTAGCACACATTATCGGATGACGTTGGGCGTGGCATGCCAAATTACCCTTGGGAAGCATACATGGTTGGACTACATCGGGTGTGGCATGCCATCATCGCCCTTCGACAAAACACACATATAGAAGACGTCAAGTATGGCATGTCATCATAGCAATTTCACAGCATACACGGTTAGAAGATGTCGGGCATGGCATTCCATCATCACCCTTGGACAGCACAAACTGTCATACGATGTCATGCATAGCATGCTACCATGGACCTTGGGCAATACACACGGTGGACGACGTTGGCCGTGGCATGCCATCATAACCCATGGGCAGCACACAGGGTCGATCGACATCAGGCATGACATGCCATCTTCGCCTATGGGAAGCATACAGGGTCATACTACATCGGTCGTGGCATGCCATCGTCACCCTTGGACAACACCTTTGGTTGGACAATGTTGGGCACGGCATTCCATCATATCCCTTCGAAAGCACACACTATTAGACTACGTCAGCTGGGGCATGACATTCGCTCCCTTGCAATGCACAAACGTTAAGACAACGTTAGGCGTGGCATTCCATCATCGCCCTTGGAAATCACACTTAGATAAATGAAATCGGGCGTGGCATGACCGCATGGTCCTTTTGCGGCAGATACGATTGGACGAGGTTGATCGTTGCCCTTGGACAACACACCCGATTGGACTACGTCGGGCGTGGCATGCAATCATTGCCCTATTCAAGCAAACACGGTCGAACAATGTCGGGTGCGGCATACAACCATAGCCCATGGGGAGCTCACATTCTCGGACTATGTCGGGGGTGTCATGCCATCGACTCCCATGGATAGAACTCACGGTTTAACGATGTCGAGCGGTAGCATACCATCATCGCCGTTACACTATATAAATGGTCAGACAACGTCAGGATTAGCATGATAGCATCGTCTTTTGACAGCACATACGGTCAAACAGCGTCGGGCGTGGCATGCCGGCATGGCCCCTTGCAGCACACACGGTCGGACGACGTCGGTCATGGCATTCAATCCTCACCCTTGGAAAGGACACAGTATCGCACTACGTCAGCCGTGGAATGACAACATTACCCTTGTAATGCATACTCGGTCGGATGATGTCACGCATGTCATGCCATAATCTCCCTCGGACATCACACACAAATAGACGACATCAGGCGTGGCATGACCGCATGGTCGTTGGGCGGCACATACGGCCTGACAATATTGATCGTTGCATGCCATTATTTCCCTTTGACAGCACGCATGATTGGACTACGTCGAGCGTGGCTTGCCATTATCACCAAGGGCAGCACACACGGTCAGACAATTTCGGGTGTGAGATGCAACCATCACCCTTGGAGAGCATACATGGTTGAATGATGTCGGTTATGGCATACCATTATAGCCCCTAGGCAGCACACATGTCAGACGATGTCATATGTCGACTGCTATAATTGCCCTTGGACAGCGCACACGGAGGGACGTCATTGGGCGTGGCATGAAATCATCTCCCTTGGACTGCACACACAGTCGGACGACAATGGGAGTGTCATGATATCATCGCCCTTGGGAAGCACACAAGGTCAGACTACGTCGGGGGTAGCATGCCATCATTGCCCTTGGAGAGCATACAGGGTCAGACGACGTCAAGCGGTGGCATGCTCTCATCGCCCTTAGACAATATAAAAGGTCGGACGACGTCAGGTGTTGCATATCTTAGCATCGCCCTTGGACAGCACACACGATCATATGATGTAGGACGTGGCATGCCTGCATGGCCCTTGGACAGCACACACGATAAGGCGACATAGAGCATTACAAGCAATAATCACCCTTAGGCAGCATACAGTGTCGTACTACGTCAGGCATGGAATGCTATAATCGCATTTGGACTGCACACACGATCGGATGACGTCGAGAATGACATGCCATTATTGCCCTTTGGAAGCACACATGGTCGTACTACGTGGGGCGTGGTATGCCATCATCGCCTTTTGACAACACACACAGTCATACGATATCCAGCATGGCATGCCATTATCGGTTTTCGACTACATAAACGGTCACTTGACATTGGGCGTGGCATGCCATCATTGCCCTTGGGCAGCACACTCGGAAGGATGACGTCGTGCGTGGCATGCTAGCATAGTACTTGGGCGGCACACACGATTGTACGACGTCGGGCATGGCATGCCATCATCGCCCTTGGGAAGCACACACTACCGAATTACCTCAGCCGTGGCATGCCATCATCGCCCTTGCAATGCACACATGGTCGAACGACGTCAGGCGTAGCATGCTATAATCGCCCTTGGAAATCACACCTAGATCGACAATGTCAGGTGTGGCATTACCGCATGGTCCTTAGGTGGCACATAGGGTCAGAAAACATTTATTGTTGCATGCCATTATCATTCATAGAAAGCACGCACGATTGGACAATGTCAGGCGTGGCATGCCATCATCACCACACGGCAACAGACACGGTCGGAGAATGTCGTGTGTGGCATGAAACCATAGCCCTTGGGAAGAAACTACGGTCGGACGACGTCGTTTGTTGCATGCCATCATAACTGTTGGACTGCAATGACGGTCAGACCACGTCGGGCGTGGCATGCTTTCATAGCTCTTGGGAAGCACACATGGTCGAACGATGTCGAGCGTTAAATGCCATCATTTTCCTTGGGCAGCACACAAGGTCGGAAGACATCGGGCGTGACATGATATCATAGCCCTTTGACAGCACACACGGTCGAATGACGTCGGGTGGGGTATGCTGCGATGGCCCTCGGGTAACAATCACGGTCGGACAATGTCATGCATTGCATGCCATCATCGCTCTTGGACATCACACACAATTGGATAACTCTGAGCGTAACATGCCATCATTGCCCTTGTAAAGAACACAGATTGGACGACTTTGGACGTGGCATTCCATCATCGCCCTTTGAATGCATACACGCTCGAACAACGTCTGGCGTGTCATGCAAACATTGCCCTAGGACACCACACACAGTAGGACGACGTCGGGCATGGCATTCCATTATCGCTCTTGGACTACACACACGGTCGGATGACGTCAAGCATGGCATGCCTGCGTGGGACAGGGGCAGTACAAATAGTTGGACGATGTAGTGTGTCTCATGCCACCATCCCCTTTGGGCATCACAGGCAGTCGGACGATGTCGGGCGTAGTATGCCATCATTGCCCTTGGGAAGCACACACGGTCGAACGACATTGGGCGTGGCATGCCATCATCGCCCTTTGACACCAAACATGATCGAACAATGTGGGGTGTTCGTATTATCATCGTCCTTGCACTGAACACATAGTTGAACGACGTCAGGCGTGGCATGCCTGGATGGCTCATGTGCAGCACACGGTTGGACGACATCCACGTGGCATGCCATCATCTCCCTTGGGCATCAATCACGGTTGGATGATGTCGTGCGTGAAAAGCCATCATCACCCTTGGACAGCATAAAATGTCAGACTACGTTGGGCATGATATGTTATCATCGCCTTTTGTCAGCATACATAGTCGGATGACATCAATTATGGCATTCCTTCATGGCCCTTGGGCAACACATACGGTCTGACGAAGTCGGGCGTGGCATGCCATCGTAGATATCGGGCAGCACACACGATAAGATGATGTCAGCGTGAAATTCCATCATCGCCATTGGGAAGCACAATGATCAGACTATATCGGGCGTAGCATGCCCACATGAACGTTGGGAAGCACACACAGTAAGATGATGTCGGGCGTGGCATGCCATCATCGCCCTTGGGCATCATACGCGGTTGGATGACGTCGGGCATGACATTCCATCATCGCCCTTGGGCAGCACACACGATCTGACTACGTAGGGCGTGGCATGCCAGCATGGCCATTTGGCAGCACACATGGTGAACTACATCAAGCCTGTCATGTCATCATCGCCCTTGGAAAAAACACATGGTTGCACGATGTCGGGTATGGTCTGCCATCTGCCATTATTATCGCCCTTGAGTAGAACACACAGTCAAATGATGTCGAGCATTCCATTATCGCCTATGGAGAGCATACACGGTAGGACAACGTCGGGTGTACCATGCCATTATCTCCCTTAGATAGTATAAAATGTCGGAGGACATCAGACGTTGCATATGTTAGCATCACCCTTGGATAGCACACACGGTCATATGATGTCGGACGTGGCATGCCCTATGGCCCTTGGGCAGCACACATGGTGGACGATGTCGGCCATGGCACGCTCGCATCGCCCTTGGACATCACACACTCGAGCGACATTGAGCATGATAATCAATAATCGCCCTTGGGAAGCATACAGTGTAATACAACGTCAGGCAAGGCAAGCCATCATCGCATTTGGACTGCACACACGCTCGGATGACGTCGAGCATGACATGCCATTATCGCCCTTGGGCAGCACATAGGGTCGTACTACGTGGGGTGTGGTATGCCATCTTTGCCTTTGGACAGCACATACAATTAGACGATGTCCGGCATGGCATGCCATTATCGCCTTTGGACAACATAAACGTTCACTCGACATCGGGCGTGGCATGCCATTATCGCCCTTGGGCATCACATATAGTAGGATGACGTCGTGCGTGGCATGCAAGCATAGTACTTGGGAGGCACATATGTTCGTACGACGTCAGGCATGGCATGCCATCATCACTCTTGCCATGCAAACACGATCGGACGACATCAGGCATAGCATGTCATCATCGCCCTTGGACAGCACACACGATTGGAATACATCGAGCGTGGCATGGCATCATCAACCTACGGAAGCACACATGATTGAACAATGTCGAGTGTGGAATGCAACCATATCCCTTGGGAAGCACACACGGATGGACGACGGCGTATGTTGCATGCCATCATCACCGTTGGACTGCACAGACGGTTTGACGACGTCGTGTGTGGCATGCGATCATAGCTCTTGGGAAGCACACACGGTGGAACGATGTCATGCGATAAATGCCATCATTTCCCTTGGGCAGAACACATGGTTGGACTACGTCGGGGGTGGCATGCCTTCAATTCCCTTGGATAACACACACGGTTTGACGATGTCGAGCGGTGGCATGCCATCATCGCCCTTAGATAATATAAATGTTCGGACAACGTCAGGCGTGGCATGTTAGCATCGCCTTTGGACTGTACATATGGTCAGACGATGTCGGGCGTGGCATGCCTGCATGGCCTTGGGAACCACACACGGTCGGACGACGTCGGGTATGTAATTCCATCATCGCCATTTAAAAGTACACACAAACGGACTACGTCAGCCGTGGAATGCCATCATCGCCCTTGCCATGCCTACACAGTCAAACAGCGTCATGTGTGGCATGCCATCATCTCCTTAGGAAATCACAGACAGATAGAAGATGTCAGGCGTGGCATGACCGCATGGTCCTTGGGTGGCACATACGGTCTGACAACATTGATCATTGCATAACATTATCGCCCTTGGACAACACGAACGATTGGACTACATTAGGCGTGTGATGCCATCATCACCATAGTACAGCACACACGGTCGGACAATATCTGGTGTGAGATGCAACCATCGCTCTTGGAAAAAACACACGATGAAATGACGTCGGGCGTTGCATACCATCATAGCCCCTGGGCAACACGCACATTAGATGATGTCAGATGTGGCATGCTATCATTGCCCTTGGACAGCACACATAGACGAACATTGTTGGGCCTGGCATGAAATCATGTCCCTTGAACTGCACACACGGTCGGACGACAATTATCGTGGCATGATATCATCGCCCTTGAGCAGCACACACAGTCGAACGACGTCGGGCGTTAAATGCCATCATTTCCCATGGGTAGCACACAAGGTCAGACTATATCGGGGGTAGCATGCCATAATCGCCCTTGGAGAGACTACACGGTGAGATGACGTCGAGCGGTGGCATGCCATCATCGCCCTTAGACAGTGTAAAAGGTCAGACGATGTCAGGCGTTGCATATGTTAGCATCGCCCTTGGACAGCACACACGGTCATACTACGTCTGACGTGGCATGCCCGTATATGCCTTGGGCAGCACACATGGTGGACGATGTCGGCCGTGGCATTCCAGCATCGCCCTTGGACAGCACACACGATCGAGCGACATCGAGCATGATAATCAATAATCTCCCTTGGGAAGCATATACTGTAATACTACATTGGGGGTGGCATGCCATCATCACATTTGGACTGTACACACGATGACGTCGAGCATGACCTGCCATTATCGCCCTTGGGCAGCACACAGGGTCGTAGTACGTGGGCCGTGGCATGCTTTCATCACCTTTGGACAGCACACACAATTACACGATATCTGGCATGGCATGCATTATCGCCTTTGAACTGCATAAACATTCACTCGATGTCGCGCGTGGCATGCCATTATCGCCCTTCGGCATCACACACAGTAGCATGACATCGGGCGTGGCATGCCAGAATAGTACTTGGGTGGCACACAGGTTCGTACGACGTCAGGCATGGCATGCCATCATCACCCTTTGAAAGCATACACTATCGGACTACGTCAACCGTGGAATGCCATCATCGCCCTTGCAATGCACACACGGTCGGATAGCATCAAGCGTAGCATGCCATCATCGCCATTGACATCACACACAGATAGCCGATGTTAGGTGTGGCATGCCATCATCGCCCTTGGCAGCCCACATGGTCGGATGTTGTCGTGCAACACATGCCATCATATCCCTTGGGTAGCACACACTCTAAGAATACTTCAGGTGTGCCATGACAATATGGCCCTTGGGAGCACACATGGTCGGATGACATCGGGATAGGCATGCCCTCATCGCCATTGGATAGCACACAAGGATGGACAACATTGAGCGTTGTATGCCATCATAGCCCTTAGACTACAGAAATGGTTGAACGACATCGGTCATTGCATGCCATCATCGCCCTTGGACAACACACACAATCGAACTATGTCAGACGTGGCATGTCATCATGGCCCTTGCGCAGCGAACACGGTCGGACAACGTCGATCGTGGCAAGCGATCATTGCCCTTGGAATGCACACACGTTCGGATGACGTCGAGTGTGGTATGCCATCATCACCCTTAGACAACATACAAATATAAACAACGTCGGGCATATCATGTCATCATCGCCTTTAGACAGCATACACAAACGGATGATGTCGAGGGTTCCATGATCGCATGGTCATTGGGCAACACACACCGTCAGACGACGTCAATCGTCGGAGGACATAATAGCCTTTGAACAGCACACAGGACCGGACTACTTTAGTCATGGCATGCCCTCATCGCCTTAGTGCACCACACATAGTAGGACGACGTCGGCCATGGCATGCCATCATCGCCATTGGACTGCACACATGGTTGGATGATGTCGAGCATGGTATGCCCACATGGGACATGGGCACTACACACAGTTGGATGACATCGGGCATGGCATTTTATCATTGCCCTTGGAAACCACACACTGTCGGACGACGTTGGGCGTTGCATGCTGGTATGGCCCTTGGGCAGCACACACCGTGGATGATATCAGCTGTGGCATGACATCATTGACCTTGGGAAGTGCACACAATCGGACAACGTTTGGGATGACATACCATCATCGCCCTTGGGAAGTATAAAGAGTCGGGCTACATCACGCGTGGAATGTCTTCATCGCTCTTGGACATCACACACTGTCAGAGTATGTCAGGAATGGCATGCCATCATAGCCCTTTGACACCATACACGGTCTGACAACGTCGGGCTTGTCATGATATCATCGCCGTTGGACCGCACTAACGGTCCGACAATATCCGGCGTGGCATACCTGCATGGCCCTTTTGTAACACACACGGTCGGACAACATCGGGCGTTTTATGCCATCATCGTCTTTGGGTAGCACACACGGTCGGATGATGCCGAGCGTGACATTCCATCATATCCCTTGGACAACACACATGATTGGACGACTTTGGGCGTGGCATGACATTATCGCCCTTTGAAAGCATACACGGTCAGAGGACGTCGGGCGTGTCATGTTATCATTACTCTTAGACAACACATACGGTCGGACTCCGTCATGTGTGGCATGCTCGCTTGTCCCTTGGGCAGCAGATACGGTTGAATGACGTCAGACGTGGAATACAATAATCACCATCGGAAAGCACACACAATTGGATGACATTGGGCCTGACATGTTATCATCTCCCTTGGGCAGCAAACATGGTCGAACGATGTTGGGCGTGGCATGCCATAATCTACCTTTGACAGCATACACGGTTGGATGATAACGGGCGTGACATGTTATCATCGCCCTTAGACTTAACAAACGATCGGACGATTTTGGGCGTTGCATGCTCGTATGGACTTTGGCCAACACACGCGGTGGACGATCTCTGTTGTGCCATGCCATCATCGCCCTTGGGCTACACATAGAGTGGGACTACGTCAGGCGTGGCATGCCATCATCGCTCTTGGACAATACACACGGTCGGACGATATCGGGAATGGCATGCCATCATCGCCCTTTGACACCATACATGATCAAAGGACGTCGAGCACGGCATCTTATCATTGCCCTTGGAAAGAACACACGGTCAGTCAATGTCGGGTGTGACATGTTATCATCACCCTTTGACAACACACACGATCGGACCATGTCGGGCGTGGCATGCTCGCGTGTCCCTCGGGTAGCACACACGGTCGGATGACATATTGTATGGTATTCCATCATCGCCTTTGGGAAGCACACACGGTAGGATAACGCCAGGCGTGTCATGCCATCATCGCTCTTGGGCAACAAACACGGTCGGACGACATCGGGTATGGCATGCAAGAATCGCCCTTGGACAGTATACAAGGTGTGACGATGTTGGGCGTGGCATGTAATCATCGCCCTTGGATAGAACACACAATCGGATGATGTCAGGCGTGTCATGCCAGCATGGCCCTTGTGCAGAACACACGGTCGCACAACCTCGGCATGGCATGCCATCATCTCTATTGGGTAGCACTCACGGTCGGACGGCGTCGGGTGTGTAATTCCAGCATCACCCTTTGACTGCATACACGGTCGAACTACAGTCGAACTACTTCGGGTCGAACTACGTCGGATGAAGTCAAGCGTGGAATACCATCATCACCCTTAGACAACATATAAATATAAACAACGTCGGGCATGTCATGTCATCATCGCCTTTGGACATTACACACAGATGGATCATGTGAAGCGTGCCATGACCGCATGGTCCTTGGGAAGCACACACCATCGGACGACGTCGATCGTCGGATGCCATAATATCCCTTGGACAGCACACAAGATCGGACTACTTTAGTCGTTGCATGCCATCATCGCCATAGGCCACCACACACAATAGGACGACGTCGAGCATGGCATGCCATCATCACCCTTGGACTGCACACACGATCGGATGACGTCAAGCATGGCATGCCCGCATGGGACCTGAGAAGTACACACAGTTGGACGATGTAGTGTGTCTCATGCCACCATCGCCTTTGGGCATCACAGGTAGTCGGACAATGTCGGTCATGGCATGCCATCATCGCCCTTGGACAACACAGACAATCGAACTATGTCGAACATGGCATGGCATCATGGACCTTGCGCAGCGAACACGGTCAGACGACGTCAAACAAGGCAAGCGATCATTGCCCTTGGAATGCACAGACGTTCGGACATACCATGCCATGATAGCCCTTGGGAAGCACACACAGTCGGACGAGGTCCGGCGTGACATGCCATCATCGCCTTTGGGCAACACACACGTATTAACAATGTCGGGCGTGTCATGCCGTCATAATTCTTGGGAAGCAAACACTGTCGGACTACGTCAGGTATAGCATACCACATGTCCCGTGTGCAACACACATGGTCAGATGACATTGGTCGTGACATCCTATCATCGCCTTTGGGCTGCACACAGGATCGGACTACGTTTGGCATGGCATGACATCATCACCCTTGAATAGCACATACGGTTGGACGACATCGAGCATGGCATGTAATCATCCATTTCGACACCAGATATGGAATAACGACGTCGAGTGTGTTAAGTCATCATCGCCCTTGAACTGCATGTATAGTTTGATGACATCGGGCGTGGAATGCCCACATAGCCCTTAGGTAGCACACACATTCTGACAATGTTGGGCGTGGCAGGCCATCATCGGCCTTGGGCAAAACAAACGGTCAAACTACGTAAGGTGTGGCATACCTGCATGGCCCTTGGTTAACACACACGATCGGACAACGTTGTGTGTTGCATGCAATCATCGCCCTTGGGAATCACACACTGTCGGACGACGTCGGGCATGACATTTCATCATCGCCCTTTGAAAGCACAGCGTGGCATGCCATCTTCACCCTTTGTAAGGCATCCATTTCCCTTGAACAACACACACAGACAAAAGCCTTCAGGTATGGCATGCCATCATCGCCTTTGGACAACACAAACAGTCAGACGACGTCATGCGTGGCATGCCTACATGGTTCTTGGGTAGCACACATGATCTGACGACGTTGGGTGTGGCATGCCAAATTACCCTTGGGACGCATACACAATTAGACTACATCCGGCATGGCATGCCATCATCGCCCTTCGACAAAACACACATATAGAAGACGTCAAGTATGGCATGTCATCATAGCAATTTGACAACATACACGGTTAGAAGACGTCGCGCATGGCATGCCATCATTGCCCTTGGACAGCACAAATAGTCATAAAATGTCATGCGTAGCATGCTAGCATGGCCTTGGTCAACACACACACTGGACGACGTTGGCCGTGGTATGCCATCATAACCCTTGGGAAGCACACAGGGTCGATCGACATCAGGCATGACATTCCATCTTCGCCTATGGGAAGCATACAGGGTCGTACTAGATCGGGCGTGGCATGCCATCGTCACCCTTGGACAACACCTATTGTTGGACAATGTTGGGCATGGCATTCCATCATATCCCTTGGAAAGCACACACTATCAGACTACGTAAGTTGTGGCATGCCATTCTCTCCCTTGCAATGCACACACGTTAAGACGGCGTCAGGCGTGGCATGCCATCATCGCTCTTGGAAATCACACATAGATAGATGACATCGGGCGTGGCATGACCGCATGGTCCTTTTGCGGCAGATACGATCGGACGAGGTTGATCGTCGCCCTTGGACAATACACACATTGGACTATGTCGGGCGTGGCATGCAATCATCACCCTATGCAAGCACACACGGTCGAACAATGTCGGGTGCGGCATGCAACCATAGCCCATGGGGAGCACACATTGTCGGACTACGTCGGGGGTAGCATGCCATAGACTCCCATGCATAGAACTCACAGTTTGATGATGTCGAGCGGTCGCATACCATTATGGCCCTTACACAATATAAATGGTCGGACAATGTCAGGAGTTGCATGTTAGCATCGTCTTTTGACAGCACCTACGGTCAAACGACGTCGGGCGTGGCATGAACGCATGTCCCTTGGGCAGCACACATGGTCGGACGACATCGGGTATGGCATTCCATCTTTGCCCTTGAAAAGCACACACTATCGTACGTCAGTAGTGGAATGCCATCATCGCCCTTGTAATGCATACTCGCTCAGATGATGTCACGCGTGGCATGCCATAATCTCCCTCGGACACCACACATAGGTAGACGATGTCAGGCGTGGCATGACCTCATGGTTCATGGGAGGCACATACTATCAAACAACATTGATCGTTGCATTCCATTATAGCCCTTGGACAACATGCATGATTGGACTACATCGGGCGTGGCATGCCATCATCACCATGGGGCAGCACACACGGTCTGACAATGTGGGGTGTAAGATGCAACCATCACCCTTAGAGAGCATACATGGTTGAATGACGTCGAGTGTGGCATACCATCGATATCATATGTCGACTGCTATCATTGCTCTTGGATAGCGCATACGGAGGGACGTCATTGGGCATGGAATGAACTCATCTCCATTGGACTGCACACACGGTCGGACGAAAATGGGTGTGGCCTGATATCATCGCCCTTGGGCAGCACAAAAGGTCGGATGAAGTAAATCATGGAATTCCTACACTGCCCTTGGGAAACACACACTACCGCATGACGTCGGGCATGCCATGTCATGATAGCCCTTGGGAAGCACACACAGTCGGACGAGGTCTGGCGTGACATGCCATCATCGCCTTTGGGTAACACACACGTTTTAACAATGTCGGGCGTGTCATGCCGTCATCATTCTTGGGAAGCAAACACTGTCGGACTACGTCAGGAATAGCATACCACATGTCCCGTGTGCAACACACATGGTCAGATGACATTGGTCGTGACATCCTATCATCGCCTTTGGGCTGCACACAGGATCGGACTACGTTTGGCATGGCATGACATCATAACCCTTGAATAGTACATACGGTTGGACGACATCGAGCATGGCATGTAATCATCCATTTCGACACCAGATATGGAATAACGACGTCGAGTGTGTTAAGTCATCATCGCCCTTGAACTGCATGTATAGTTAGATGACATTGGGCGTGGAATGCCCACATAACCCCTAGGTAGCACACACATTCTGACAATGTTGGGCGTGGCAGGCCATCATCGGCCTTGGGCAAAACAAACGGTCAAACTATGTAAGGTGTGGCATGCCTGCATGGCCCTTGGTTAACACACACGATCGGACAACGTTGTGTGTTGCATGCAATCATCGCCCTTGGGAATCACACACTGTCGGACGACGTCGGGCGTGACATTTCATCATCGCCCTTTGAAAGCACAGCGTGGCATGCAATCTTCACCCTTTGTAAGGCATCCATTTCCCTTGGACAACACACACAGACAAAATTCTTCAGGTATGGCATGCGATGATCGCCTTTGGACAACACAAACAGTCAGACGACGTCATGCGTGGCATGCCTACATAGTTCTTGGGTAGCACACATGATCTGACGACGTTGGGTATGGCATGCCAAATTACCCTTGGGACGCATACACAGTTGGACTACATCCGGCATGGCATGCCATCATCGCCCTTCGACAAAACACACATATAGAAGACGTCAAGTATGGCATATCATCATAGCAATTTGACAACATACACGGTTAGAAGACGTCGCGCATGGCATGCCATCATCGCCCTTGGACAGCACAAATAGTCATAAAACGTCATGCGTAGCATGCTAGCATGGCCTTGGTCAACACACACGCTGGACGACGTTGGCCGTGGTATGCCATCATAACCCTTGGGAAGCACAAAGGGTCGATCGACATCAGGCATGACATTCCATCTTCGCCTATGGGAAGCATACAGGGTCGTACTAGATTGGGCGTGGCATGCCATCGTCACCCTTGGACAACACCTATTGTTGGACAATGTTGGGCATGTCATTCCATCATATCCCTTGGAAAGCACACACTATCAGACTGCGTAAGTTGTGGCATGCCATTCTCTCCTTACAATGACATCGGGCATGGCATGACTGCATGGTCCTTTTGCGGCAGATACGATCGGACGAGGTTGATCGTCGCCCTTGGACAATACACACATTGGACTACGTCGGGCGTGGCATGCAATCATCACCCTATGCAAGCACACACGGTCGAACAATGTCGGGTGCGGCATGCAACCATAGCCCATGGGGAGCACACATTGTCGGACTACATCGGGGGTAGCATGCCATAGACTCCCATGCATAGAACTCACAGTTTGACGATGTCGAGCGGTCGCATACCATCATGGCCCTTACACAATATAAATGGTTGGCCAATGTCAGGAGTTGCATGTTAGCATCGTCTTTTGACAGCACATACGGTGAAACGACATTGGGCGTGGCATGAACGCATGTCCCTTGGGCAGCACACATGGTCGGACGACATCGGGTATGGCATTCCATCTTTGCCCTTGAAAAGCACACACTATCATACGTCAGTAGTGGAATGCCATCATCGCCCTTGCAATGCATACTCGCTCAGATGATGTCACGCGTGGCATGCCATAATCTCCCTCGGACACCACACATAGGTAGATGATGTCAGGCGTGGCATGACCTCATAGTCCATGGGAGGCACATACGATCAGACAACATTGATCGTTGCATGCCATTATAGCCCTTGGACAACATGCATGATTGGACTACATCGGGCGTGGCATGCCATCATCACCATGGGGCAGCACACACGGTCTGACAATGTGGGGTGTAAGATGCAACCATCACCCTTGGAGAGCATACATGGTTGAATGACGTCGGGTGTGGCATACCATCGATATCATATGTCGACTGCTATCATTGCCCTTGGATAGTGCATACGGAGGGACGTCATTGGGCATGGAATGAACTCATCTCCATTGGACTGCACACACGGTCGGACGATAATGGGCGTGGTATGATATCATCGCCCTTGGGCAGCACACACGGTAGAACAACGTCGGGTGTTAAATGCAATCATTGCCCTTGCGTAGCACAAAAGGTCGGACTACGTCGGGGGTAGCATGCAATCATTACACTGGGAGAGCATACACGGTCAGACGACGTCGAGCGGTTTCATGCCATCATCGCCCTTAGACAATATAAAAGGTCGGAAGACGTCAGGTGTTGCTTATGTTAGCATCGCCCTTCGACAGCACACACGGTCATATGACGTCAGACGTGGCATGCCTGCATGGTCCTTGGACAGCACACACGATAAGGCGACATCGAGCATTACAAGCAATAATCGCCTTTGGGTAGCACTCGCGGTCAGACGGCGTCGGGCGTGGAATTCCAACATCAACCTTTGACTACATACACGTTCAAACTACAGTCAGGTTGAACTACGTCGGATCGTCGAGCGTGGAATGCCATCATCACCCTTAGACAACATATAAATATAAACAACGTCGGGCATGTCAAGTCATCATCGCCTTTGGACAGCACACACAGACGGATCATGTCAAGCGTGCCATGATCGCATGGTCCTTTGGAAGCACACACCGTCAGACGACGTGGATCATTGGATGACATAATATCCCTTGGATAGCACACACGACCGGACTACTTTAGTCGTGGCATGCCATCATCGCCATTGGCCACCACACACAGTAGGACGACGTCGGGCATGGCATGCCATCATAACCCTTGGACTGCACACACGGTCGGATGACGTCAAGCATGGCATGCCCGCATGGGACATGGGCAGCACACACGGTTGGACGACGTAGGGTATGATATTCCATCATCGCCCTTGGGCAGCACACACGATCTGCCTACGTCAGGCATGTCATGCCAGCATGGCCCTTGGGCAGCACACAGGGTGGACTACATCGGGCATGTCATGTCATCATCGCCCTTAGACAACACACACGGTTGCACGATGTCAGGCATGGTCTTCCATCATCCCTCTTGGAAACCATAGACTGGCGAACGAAGTCTGTGTGGCATGTTATTATCCCCCTTGAGCTGAACACACAGTCAGACGATGTCAGGTGGCATACCATCATCACCGTTGGGCAGCACACATGATCGAACAACATCGAGCGTGGCATGCCATCATCGCCCTTTAAAACCAAATACGGTCAGACGACGCGGGGACAGAACACATGGTTAGACGAGCGTGGCATGCCATCATCGCCCTTGGGCAGCACACACGATCGGACGACATCGGGCGTGGAAAGCCATCATCACCCTTGGATAGAATACACGATCGGACTATGTCAGGCGTGCCATGTTATCATCGCCCTTGATCAGAACACAAGGTCGGACGACGTCAATCAAGGAATTCCTACACGGCCCTTGGGCAACACACACTACCGCATGACGTCGGGCATGGCATGCCATCTTAGCCCTTGGGAAGAACACACAGTCGGACGATGTCAAGCATGACATGCCATGATCGCCTTTGGGCAACACACACGGTTTTACAATGTCGGGCGTGGCATACAATCATTACCCTTGGACAGCATACACATTCGGACGACGTAGGGCGTGGCATGTTATCATCGCCTTTGGAAAGGACACACTATCGGATGATGTCGAGGGTGTCATGTCCTCATGGCCTAAGGAAAACACACATAGACGAACGACGTCGAGTATGGCATTCCATCATCGCCCTTTGACACCAAACACGATCGACCAATGTGTGACGTTGCATGTTATTATAACCCTTAGAGTGAACAAATGGTTGGATGACGTCGAGCGTGGCATAATCGCATTACCCTTTGGCAGCACACATGGTCGGATGAAGTTTGCGTGGCATGCAATCATCGCTCTTTTGTAGCACACACGGTTGGACGACGTCGGGCGAGGAATGTCATCATCACCCTTATACAACATACACGGTAAGACCACGTCGGGCTTGCCATGTTATCATCGCCCTTTTGTCAGCACACAAGATTGGACGACATCAAGAGTGGCATGCCCCCATAGCCCTTGGGCAGGAAACACGGTTGAACGACGTCGGGCGTGACATAATATTATCGCCCTTAAATAGCACACACGGTTGGACGAGGTCAGGCGTGGCATGACAATATTGCCATTGGGCAATGCACGCAGTCAAAAAAAGTCGGGCGTGGCATGCAATCATTGCCCTTGGACAGCACACATGGTCAGATGTTGTCGTACGTGACATTCCTTTTTATCCCTTGGGTAGCACACACTATAAGAGTTCTTTAGGTGTGCCATGACAACATGGCCCTTGGGAGCATACATGGTCGAATGACATCGGGATAGGCATGCCCTCATCGCTATTAGACAGCACACAAGGATGGACAACGATGAGAGTGGCATGCCATCATCACCCTTAGACTGCAGACATGGTCGAACGACATCGGTCATGGCATGCCATCATCGCCGTTGGACAACACACAGTATCAGACTATGTCGGATGTGGCATGTCATCATGGCCCTTGCCTAGTGAACACGGTGGGACGACATCGAGCGTAGCAAGATATCATTGCCGTTGGAATGCACACACGTTCTGATGTCGTCGGGCGTGGCATGCCATCATCACCTTTAGACAACATACAAATATAAACAACGTCGGGCATGTCATGTCATCATCAACTTTGGACAGCACACACACACGGATCATGTCAAGCGTGCCATGACCGCATGGTCCTTGGGAAGCACACACTGTCAGACGACGTCGATCGTCGGATGCCATAATAGCCCTTGGACAGCACACACGACCAGACTACTTTAGTCGTGGCATGCCATCATAACCATAGGTCACCACACATAGTAGGACGATGTCAGGCATGTCATGCCATTATCGCCCTTGGACTGCACACACGATTGGATAACGTCAAAGTGGACATGCCCGCATGGGACATGGGCAGTACACACGGTTGGACTACGTAGAGTGTCTTATGACACCATATCCCTTGTGCATCACATGCATTCGGACAATGTAGGGCGTGGTTTGCCGGCATCGCCCTTGAGCAGCACATACGATTGAACGACATCGGTCTGGGCATGCCATCATCACCCTTTGACACCAAATATGGTCGAACAAAATGGGGTGTTCGTGTTATCATCGCTTTTTGATAGAACACAAGGTCTAATGACGGCGGGCGTGGCATGCTTGCATGGTCCTTGTGCAGCACACACGGTCGAACGATTTCCGCGTGGCATGCCATCATCACCCTTGGGCAGAACACACGTTCGGACGACGTCGGGCGTTGAAAGGCATCATCACGCTTGAATATCATGAAATGTTAGACTACACAGTCGATCAACATCAATCGTGACATCTTTCATGGACCTTGGGAAACATATACGGTATGATGACGTCGGGCGTGGCATACTATCCTAGAAATTGGGCAGCACACACGATGGGACGGTGTCGGGCGTGACATGCCATCATCTCCCCTGGGAAGCACAATGATCGGACTATATGGGGCGTGGCATACCCACATGAACGTTGGGCAGCACAAACAGTAAGATGATGTCCGGTGTGGCATGCCATCAATGCCCTTGGGCATCATACACGGTTCAATGACGTAGGGAATGATATTCCATCATTGCCCTTGGGCAGCACACACGATATGACTAAGTCGGGCATGGCATGCCAGCATGGACCTTGGGCAGCACATAGGGTGGACTACATCGGGCATATTATCTCATAATCGCCCTTACACAACACACACAGTTGCACGATGTCCGACATGGTGTGCCATTATCCCTCTTGGAAACCATAGACTGTCGGACGACGTCTGCGTGGCATGTTATTATCGTCCTTGAGTAGAACACACAGTAAGACGATGTCGGGTGGCATACCATCATCACCCTTGGGCAACACACACGATCGAATAACATCCCGCGTGGCATGCCATCATCGCACTTTGAAACCCAATACGATCGAACAACGCGGAGCGCTGCATGTTATCATTTCCCTTGGACAGAACACACGGTTGGACGACGTCCGTGTGGCAAGCCATCATCGCCCTTGGGTAGCACACACAATTAGACGACGTTGGGCGTGGAAATCCATCATCACCTTTGGATAGAATACACGGTCGAACTACGTCAGGCGTGCCATGTTATCATTGCCCTTGATCAGCACACAAGGTCGGACGACGTCAATCATGGAATTCCTACACGGACCTTGGGCAACACACACTACCGCATACGTCGGGCATGGCATGCCATCATAGCCCTTGGGAAGCACACACAGTCGGACGAGGTTGGGCGTGACATGCTATCATCGCCATTGGGCAAGACACACGGTTATACAGTGTCGCGCGTGGCATACCATCATTGCCCTTGGACAACATATACATTCGGACGACGTAGGGCGTGGCATGATATCATCGCCTTTCGAAAGGATACACTATCGGATGATGTTGGGGGTGGCATGTCCCTATGGACTTAGGACAACATATAGACGAACGACGTCTACCATGGCATTCCATCATCGCCCCTTTGACACCAAACACGATCGAACGATGTGTGACATTGCATGTTATCATAACCCTTAGAATGAACAAACAGTTTGACAACGTCGGGCATGGCATGATCGCATTGCCCTTTGGAAGCACACACGCTCAGATGAAGTTCGCGTTGCATGCAATCATTGCCCTTTTGTAGCACACACGGTTGGAAGACATCGGGCGAGGAATGTCATCATAACCCCTAGACAACATACACGGTAAGACAACGTCGTGCGTGCCATGTTATCATCGCCCTTGGTCAGCACACAAGATCGGACGACATCAAGCGTGGCATGCCCCCATATCCTTTGGGCAGGAAACACGGTTGAACGACGTCAGGCGTGACATGATATCATCGCCCTTGGATAGCACACACGGTCGGATGATGTAGGGCGTGGCATGGCCGGATTGCCCTTGGGCAATATACACGGTCAAAAGAAGTCGGGCGTGGCATGCAATCATCGCCCTTGGGCAGCACACATGGTCAGATGTTGTCGTGTGTGACATTCCATCATATCCCTTGGGAAGCACACACTGTAACTATTCTACAGGTGTGCCATGACAACATGGCCTTGGGAGCACACATGGTCGGATGAAGTCGAGATAGGCATGCCCTCATCGCCATTAGACAACACACAAGGATGGACAACGTTGATAGTGGCATGCCATCATCGCCCTTAGACTGCAGACATGGTCGAACGACATGGGTCATGGCATGCCATCATCGGCCTTGGACAACACACAGTATCAGACTATGTTGGACGTGGCATGTCATCATGACCCTTGCGCAGCGAACACGGTGCGACGACATCGAGCGTGGCAAACCATCATTGCCCTTGGAATGCACACACATTCGGATGACGTCGGGCATGTCATGTCATCATCGACTTTGGACAGCACACACAGACGGATCATGTCAAGCGTGCCATGACCGCATGGTCCTTTGGAAGCACACACCGTTGGATGAAGTCAATCATTTGATGCCATAATAGCCCTTGGACCACACACAAGACCGGACTACTTTAGTTGTGGCATCCCATCATCGCCATAGGCCACCACATATAGTAGGACGACGTTGGGCATGGCATGCCATCATTGCCCTTGGACTGCACACAAGATCGGACAACGTCAAGCATGGCATGCCCACATGGGACATGGGCAGTACACATGGTTAGACGATGTAGAGTGTCTTATGACACCATCGCCCTTGTGCATCACAGGCAGTCGGACGACGTCGGGCATGGTATGCTATCATCGCGCTTGAGCAGCACGTACGATCGAACGACATCGGGCTAGGCATGCCATCATCACCCTTTGACACCAAACATGGTTGAACAAAGTGGCGTGTTCGTGTGATCATCGCCCTTGGAAAGAACACACGGTCTAATGGCGTCGGACGTGGCATGCGTGTATGGCCCTTGTGCAGCACACACTGTCGGACGACGTCCGTGTGGCATGGCATCATCGCCCTTGGACAGCACACACGGTCGGATGACATCGGGTGTGGAAAGCCATCATCACCCTTGGACAACATAAAATGTCAGAATACACACTCGGAAGACATCGATCGTGGTATCCTTCATGGCCCTTGGGAAAAACATACGGTCTGACCACATCAGGCGTGGCATGCCATCCTAGAAATTTGGCAGCACAAACAATGGGATGACATCGGGCGTGACAAGCCATCATCGCCCTTGTGAAGCACAATGATCGGACTATATCGGGCGTGGCATGCCCACATGAACATTGCGCAGCACACACTGTAAGATGATGTTGGGCGTGGCATGCCATCATTGCCGTTGGGAATCATTCACGGCTGGATGACGTAGAGCATGATATTCCATCATCGCCCTTGGGCAGCACACACGATCTGACTACGTCGGGCATGGCATGCCAGCATGGCCCTTGGGCAGCACACAGGGTGGACTACATCGGGCATGTCATCTCATCATCGCCCTTAGACAACACACACGGTTGCATGACGTCGGGCATGGTCTTCCATCATCCCTCTTGAAAACCATAGACTATCGGACGACGTCTGCGTGGCATGTTATTATCCCCCTTGAGCAGAACACACAGTCAGACGATGTCGGGTGGCATACCATCATCACCCTTGGGCAGCACACACGATCGAACAACATCAGGCGTGGCATGCCATCATCTCACTTTAAAACCAAATATGGTCGGACAACGTGGGGCGTTGCATGTTATCATTGCCCTTGGACAGAACACACAGTTGGACGACGTCCGCGTGGCATGCCATCATCACCCTTGGGCAGCACACACGATCGGATGACGTAGGGTGTGGAAAACGATCATCACCCTTGGATAGAATACACGGTCGGACTACGTCAGGCATGCCATATTATCAACGCCCTTGATCAGTACACAAGGTCGGACGACGTCTATCATGGAATTCCTACATGGCCCTTTGGCAACACACACTACCGCACGACGTCGGGCATGGCATGCCATCATAGCCCTTTGGAAGCACACACAGTCGTACGAGGTCGGGCGTGACATGCCATATTCGCTTTTAGGCAACACACACGGTTTTACAATGCCAGGCGTGACATGCCGTCATCGTTCTTGGGAAGAAAACACTATCGGACTACGTCAGTCAAAACATGCCACATGTCCCTTGTGCAGCACACATGGTCAGATGACATTTGTCGTGACATCCTATCATCGCGTTTGGGCCGCACACCGGATCGGACTACGTCGGGCGTGGCATTACATCATCACCCTTGAACATCTCGTACGGTTGGACAACATCGAGCTTGGCATGTAATTACCCATTTCGACAATAGACACGAACGAACAACGTCGAGGGTGGTACGACATCATCGGCCTTGAACTGCACGTATAGTTGGACGACATCGGGCATGGCATGCCCATATAGCCCCTAGGTAGCATACATATTCTGACGATGTTGGGCGTGGCAGGCCATCATAAGCCTTGGACAACACAAACGGTCAAACAACGTAAGGTGTGGCATCCCTGTATGGCCCTTGGTTAACAAACACGGTCGGACAACATCGTGTGTTGCATGCCAACATTG
Source organism: Solanum chilense (assembly GCA_032847665.1). NCBI lineage: Eukaryota > Viridiplantae > Streptophyta > Magnoliopsida > Solanales > Solanaceae > Solanum > Solanum chilense. The sequence continues at coordinate 9,928,447 of CM064968.1, read as the reverse complement.
CCCTTGGGCAGCACACACTGTCGTACGACGTCGGGATTGACATTCCATAATCCCCCTTGGACAACACAGCATGGCATGCCATCTTCACCCTTGGTAAGCATACTCGGTCGGACAACGTCGAGCATGACATGCTATCATCCCCATTGGAATTCACACATGTTCAAAACACGTTGGGAGTGCATGACATCATTGTCCTTGGACAACACACATAGACAAACGACTTCAGGTATGGCATGCCATCATCGCCTTTGGACAATACAAATGGTAAAATGACTTCATGCGTGGCATGCCCACATGGTTCATGGGTAGCACACATGATCGGATAACGTTGGGCGTGAAAGGCAAAATTACCCTTGGGAAGCGTAGACGGTTGGACTACGTCTGGCGTTGCGTGCCATCAACGCCCATTGACAAAAAAAACATATAGACGACGTCAAGCATGGAATGTCATCATATAAATTTGACAGCATACACGGTTAGAAGACGTCGAGCGTGGCATGCCATCATCTCCCTTCGACACCACACACAGTCATACGACATCAGGCTTAGCATGCCCGCATGGACATTGGGCAACACACACGGTGGACGATGTCGTCCTTGGCATGCCATCATCACCCTTAGGCAGCACACAGGGTCCAACGATGTCGGGCATGACATGCCATCTTAGCCTATGGGAATCATACAGGGTCGTACTACATCGGGCGTGGCATGCCATCATCACCCTTGGACAACACATACGGTTGAATGACGTTGGGCATGGCATTGAATCATATCCCTTTGAAAGCACACACTATCAGACTTCGTCAGTCGTGGCATGCCATTATCTCTCTTTCAATGAACACACGTTAAGACGACGTTAGGTGTGGCATGCCATCATCGCCCTTGGAAATCAAACATAGATAGATCACATTGGGTGTTGCTTGACTGCATGGTCTTTTTGCGGCACATACGCTCGACGAGATTGATCGTCGCATACCATCATTGCCCTTGGACAACACACACGATTGGACTACGTTGGGCTTGGCATGTCATCAGCACCTTACGCAAGCATATACGGTCGAACAATGTCAAGTGTTGCTTGCAACCATTGCCCTTGTGGAGCATACATTGTCGGACTACGTTGGGGGTGGCATGCCATTAATTCCCTTGTACAGCATATACAGTTTTACAATGTCGAGCTGTGGCATGTTAGCATCGCCTTTGGACAGTACATACGGTCAGACGATGTTGGGCATGGCATGCCTGCATGAACCTTGGGCAGCATACACGGTCGGACGACGTCGGGCATGGCATTCCATCATCGCCCTTGGAAAGCACACACTAACGGACTAAGACAACCGTGGAATGCTATCATCGCCCTTGCAATGCATACATGGTCGGACGGTATCACACGTGGAAACCCTCATCTCCCTTGGATATCACACACAAATAGATGACGTCAGGCGTGGCATGGCCGCATGGTCCTTGGGCGGCACATACAGTCAGACAACATTGATCGTTGCATGCCATTATCGCCCTTGGACAACACACACCATTGGACTACGTTGGGTGTGGCATGCCATAATCACCATAGGGCAGCACACACGGTTGGACAATGTCTGGTGTGAGATGGAACCATTGCTCTTGGAAAAAACACATGGTGGAATGATGCTGGGCGTGGCATAACATCATAGCCCCTAGGCAGCACACACGTTGGACGATGTCAGATGTGGAAGGCTATCATTTCCCTTAGAAAGCACACACGGACGGACATCATTGGGCGTGGCATGAAATAATGTCCCTTGGACATCACACACGGTCAGACGACAATGGGCGTGGCGTGATATCATCGCCCTTGGGCAGTACACACGGTCGAATGACGTCGGATGTTAAATGCCATCATTTCCCTTGGGTAGCACACAAGGTCGGACCACATCGGGTGTAGCATGCCATTACCGCCCTTTGAGAGCATACACGGCCAGACGACGTAGAGCGGCGGCATGCCATCATCGCCCTTAGACAGTATGAAATGTTGGATGACATCAGGCGTTGTATATGTTAGCATCACCCTTGGACAGCACACACAGTCATATGACGTCGGATGTGTCATTCCGGCATGGCCTTTGGGCAGCACACATGGTGGACGACGTCGATCGTGGCATGCCAGCATCTTCTTTGGACAGCACACATTGTCAGGCGACATCGAGCATAACAAGCAATAAGCGCCGTTGTGCAGCATACAATGTTGTATTAGGTCGGGCTTGGCATTCCATCATCACATTTTGATGGCACACACCGTCAGATGACGTCAAAAATGACATGACATTATTGCCCTTGGGCAGCACACAAGGTCGTAATACCTGTGGCGTGGCATGCCATCATCTTCTTTGGACAGAAAACACGGTCAGACGATGTCCGGCATGGCCTGCCATTATCATTTTTGGACTGCATAAACAGTCGCTCGACATCGGGCGTGGTATGCCATCATCTCCTTTGAGCATCACACACGGTAGGATGACGTCGGGCATGGCATGCCAGCATAGAATTTGGGCGGCACACACGGTTGTATGACGTCGGGCATGGCATGCTATTATCGCCCTAGGAAAGCACACACTATCGAACTACGTCAGCCATGGCATGCCATCATCGCCCTTGCAATGCACACAGGTCGGATGATGTCACGCATAGCATGCCATCATCGCCCTAGGACATCACACACATATAGATGATTTCAGGTGTGGCATGACTGGATGGTCCTTAGGCGGCACATATGGTTAGCCAAAATTGATCGTTGCATACTGTTATCGCCCTTGGACAGCATGCACAATTAGACTACATCGGGCGTGGCATGCCATCATCACCACACAGCAGCACACACGGTCGGACAATGGCATGTTTAACATGCAACAATCGCCCTTCCAAAGTACACACGGTCAGACGATGTCAAGCGTGGCATACAATCATCGCCCTTGGAAAGCACAAACGGTCATGGACCTTGGCCAACACACACGGTGGACGACGTTGGTCGTGGCATGCCATCACCGCACTTAGGCAGCACACACGGTCGAACGATATCGGGCATGACATGCCATCTTAGACAATGGGAAACATACAGGGTCGTACTACGTTAGGCGTGTCATGCCATCATCACCCTTGGACAACAAATACGGTTGGACGACGTCGGAAATTACATTCCATCATCTCCCTTGGAATGCACACATTGTAAGACTACGTCAGTTGTGGCATGCCATCATCGCCCTTGCAATGCACACACGTTCATATGGCGTTAGGCGTGGCATTCCATCATCTCCCTTGGAATTCACACATAGATAGATGACATCGGGCGTGGAATGACCGCATGGTCCATTTGCTGCACATACGGTCGAACGAGGTTGATCGTCCCATGCCATCATTGCCCTTATACAGCACACACAATTGGAATACGTCGGGCGTTGCATGCCATCATCACCTTACGGAAGCACACACGGTCGAACAATATCTGGTGTAGCATGCAACCATATCCCTTGGGAAGCACACACGGTCGGACGACGTCGTATGTTGCAGGTGTGGCATGCAACCATATCCCCGTTAGACTGCAAAGACAATCCGACGAAGTCGGGCGTAGCATGCTATCATATCCCTTGGGCAGCACACACGGTCGAACGACGTCAGGCATTAAATGCCATCATTGCTCTTAGGTAGCACACATGGTCGGACTACGTCGGGTGTGGCATGCCATCAATTCCCTTGGATAACTCACACGGTTTGATGATGTCCAGTGGTGGCATGCCATCATCGCCCTTAGACAATATAAATGGTCAGACGACGTCAGGCGTGGCATGTTAGCATCACCTGTGGACAGCACATACGCTTAGACGATGTCGGGCCTGGCATTCCCGCATGGACCTTGGGCAGCACACACCGTCGGGCCACGTCGGGCATGGCATTCCATCATCGCCCTTGAGAAGCACACACTAACGGACTACGTCAGCCGTGGAATGCCATCATCACCCTTGCAATGCATACACGGTCAGACGGCGTCACGCGTTGAAAGCTATCATCTCCCTTGGACATCACACACAAATATATGACGTTTGGTGTGGCATGAGCGCATAGTCCTTGGGCGGCACATACAGTCAGACAACACTGATCGTTGCATGCTATTATCGCCCTTGGACATCACACATAATTGGACTACGTCGGGTGTGTCATGCCATCATCACCATAGGGCAGAACACACGGTCGGACAATTTCGGCTGTGAGATGCAACCATTGGTCTTGGAAAATACACATGGTGGAATAACGTCAGGTGTGGCATACCATCATAGACCCTAGAAAGCACACATGTTGGACGATGTCAGATGTGGAATGCTATCATTTCCCTTGGACAGCACACACGGATGGACATCGTTCGGCGTTGGATGAAATCATGTCCCTTGGACTGCACACACCGTCAGACAACAATGGGTGTGACGTGATATCATCGCCCTTGGGAAGCACACACGGTCAAACAACATCGGTTGTTAAATGCAATCATTGCCCTTGGGTATCACACAAGGTTGAACTATATCTGGTGTAGCATGCCATTAACTCCTTTGGAGAGCATACACGGTCAGACGACGTCGAGCGGTGGCATGCCATCATCTCCCTTAGATAATATAAAATGTCAGACGACATCAGGCGTTGCATATGTTAGCATCTCCCTTGGATAGCACACACGGTCATATGACGTCGGATGTGGCATGCCCGCATAGCCCTTGGGAATCACACATGGTGGACGACGTTGGCTGGTACAAGCGAGCATTGCCCTTTGACAGCACACACGATCGGGAAACATCGAGCATTTTAATCAATAATTGCCCTTGGGAAGCATACAGTGTACTACTACGTCGGGCATGACATGCCAGCATAGTACTTGGGTGGCACAGACGGTCGTATAACGTCGGGCACGTCATGCTATCATTGCCCTTTGAAAGCACACACTATCTAACTACGTCAGCTGTGGCATGCCATCATCGTCCTTGCAATGCACACACGGTCGGATGAAGTTCGGTGTAGCATGCCATCATCTCCCTTGGACATCACTGGCAGATAGACGACGTTAGGCGTGGCATGACTGAATGGTCCTTGGGCGGCACATACGGTCTAACAACATTGATCGTTGCACGCCATTATCACTCTTGGACAACATGAACGATTGGACTACATAGGGCGTTACACGCCATCATAACCATATGGCAGCACACACGATCAGACAATGTTGGGTGTGAGATGCAACCATCGCTCTTGGAAAGAACACACGGTGAAATGACGTCGGGCGTTGCATACCATCATAGCCCCTAGGCAGCACACACATTGGACGAAGTCACATGTGGAATTCTATCATTTCCCTTGGACAGCACACACGGAGGGACGTCGTTGGGCATTGCATGAAATCATGTCTCTTGGACTGCACATACAGTCAGACGACAATGGTCGTGGCAAGATATCATCGCCCTTAAGCAGCACACACAGTCGAACGACGTCGGGTGTTGAATGCCATAATTGCCCATGGGTAGCACACAAGGTCGGACTATGGCAGAGGTAGCATGCCATCATCTCCCTTCGAGACAATACACGTTTAGACGACATTGAGCGGTGGCATGGCATCATCGCCCTTAGAAAGTATAAAGGTGGGACGACGTCAAGCGTTGAATATGTTAGCATCGCCATTGTATAGCACACACGGTCATACGACGTCGGACGTGGCATGCCCTGATGGCCGTTGGGCAGCACACATGGTGGACGACGTCGGCCGTGGCATGCCAGTATCTCCCTTGGTAAACACACACAGTCAGGCGACATCGAGCATGACAAGCAATAATCGCCCTTGGTCAGCATACAATGTTGTATTAGGTCGGGCGTTGTATGCCATCATCACATTTGGACTGCACACACGGTCAGATGACATCGAGAATAACTTGACATTATCGCTCTTGTGCAGAACACAGGGTCGTACTACCAGGGGCGTGGCATGCCATCATCGCCTTTGGACAATACACACGGTTAGACGATGTCCGGCATGTCATGCCATTATCGCTTTTGGACTGCATAAACGGTCACTCGACTTCGGGCGTGGCATGCCATCATCTCCCTTGAGCAGCACACACGGTAGGATGACATCGGGAATGGCATGACAGCATAGTACTTGGACGGCACACACGGTTGTATGACGTCGGGCATGGCATGCTATCATCTCCCTTCGAAAGCAGACACTATCGAACTACGTCAGCCGTGGCATGCCATTATCGCCCTTGCAATGCACACACGGTTTGAAGACGTTAGGCGTAGGATGCCATCATATCTCCCTTGGACATCACACAGAGATAGATGATGTCAGGTGTGGCATGACCGCATGGTCCTTAGGAGGCACATAGGGTTAGAAAACATTGATCATTGCTTACCATTATCACCCTTGGACAGCACACTCGATTGGAGTACATCGGGCGTGGCATGCCATCATCACAACACGGCAGAACACATAGTTGGAAAATGTCATGTTTAACATGCAACCATCGCCCTTCGAAAACACACACGATCAGACGATGTCAGGCATGGCATACTATCATCGCCCTTGGAAAGCACAAACAGTCATGGACCTTGGGCAACACATACGGTGGACAATGTCGGTCGTTGCAAGCAATCATCGCCCATGGGCAGCAGACACGGTCAAACGACATCAGGCATAACATTCCATCTTAGACTATGGGAATTATAGAGGGTCGTACTACATTTGGCGTGGCATGCGATCATCACCCTTGGACAAGACATACGGTTTTACGACGTGGGGCATGGCATTCCATTATCTCCCTTGGAAAGAACACACTATAAGACTACGTCAGTTGTGGCATTTCATCATCGCCCTTGGAAATCACACATAGATAGATGACATCAGGCGTTGCATGACCGGAAAGTCCATTTGCGGCACATATGTTCGAACGAGGTTGATCGTCGCATGCCATCTTTGCCCTTGGACAGCACACACGATTGGAATACGTCAGACGAGACTTTCCATCATCACCCTACAGAAGCAGACACTATCGAACAATGTCGTGTGTTGAATGCAACCATATCCCTTGGGAAGCAGACACAGTCGAACAATGTCGTATGTTGCATGCCATCATCATCGTTGAACTGCACAGACGGTCAGACGACGTCGTGCGTGGCATGCAATCATAGATCTTGGGCAGCACACATGGTCGAACGACGTAAGGCGTGAAATGCCATCATTGCCCTTGGGCATCACACATGGTCGGACTACGTCGGGGGTGGCATGCCATCAATTCCCTTGGATAACACACACGGTTTGACGATAATGAGCAATGGCATGCAATCATCGCCCTTAGACAATATAAATGGTCGGACGACGTCAGGCGTGGCATGTTAGAATCGCCTTTGGACAGTACATACGGTCAGACGATGTCGGATGTGGCATGCGCGCATGGACCTTGGGCAGCACACACGGTCGGACGACGTCGGGCATGGAATTCAATCATCTCCTTTGGAAAGCACACACTAACGGACTATGTTAGTCGTGGAATGCCATCATCGCCCTTGCAACGCATACACGGTCTGACGACATCACGGGTTGTAAGCCATCATCTCCCTTGGACATCACACACAGATAGATGACGTTAGGCGTGGCATGAGCGCATGGTCCTTGGGCGGCACATACAGTCAGACAACATTGATCGTTGCATGCTATTATTGCCCTTGGACATCACACATGATTGGACTACGTTGGGCGTGTCATGCCATCATCACCATAGGGTAGAACACACGGTCGGACAATTTCGGGTGTGAGATGCAACCATTGCTCTTGGAAAATACAAACGGTGGAATGACGTCAGGCGTGGCATACCATCATAGACCCTAGATAGCTCACATGTTGGACGATGTCAGATGTGGAATGCTATCATTGCCCTTGGACAGCACACACGGATGGACATCGTTCGGCTTGGGATGAAATCATGTCCCTTGGACTACAGACACTGTCAGACGACGATGGGTGTGACGTGATATCATCGCCCTTGGGAAGCACACACGGTCAAATGACATAGGGTGTTAAATGCAATCATTGCCCTTGGGTATCACACAAGGTCGGACTACATCAGGTGTAGCATGCCATTAATCCTTTGGAGAGCATACAAGGTCAGACGACGTCGAGCGGTGACATGCCATCATCTCCCTTCGATAGTATAAAATGTCAAACGACATTAGGAGTTGCATATGTTAGCATCGCCCTTGGATAGCACACACGGTCATATGACGTCGGATGTGGCATGCCCACATGGCCCTTGGGAATAACACATGGTGGATGACTTCGGCCGTCGCAAGCCAGCATCGCCCGTTGACAGCACACGGTCGGGCAACATCGAGCATTTTTATCAATAATTGCCCTTGGGAAGCATACAGTGTACTATTACGTCGGGCGTGACATGCCAGCATAGTACTTGTGCGGCACACACGCCCGTATAACATCGTGCATGGCATGATATCATTGCCCTTGGAAAGAACACACTATTGAACTACGTCAGCTGTGGCATGCCATCATCGCCCTTGCAATGCACACACGGTCGGATGACGTTAGGTGTAGCATGCCATCATATCCCTTGGACATCACAGGCAGATAGACGACGTTAGGCGTGGCATGACCGCATGGTCCTTTGGCGGCACATACGGTCTGACAACATTGATCGTTGCACGCCATTATCACTCTTGGACAACACGAACGATTGGACTACATAGGGCGTGACATGCCATCATCATCATATGGCAGCACACACGATCGGACAATGTTGGGTGTGAGATGCAACCATCGCTCTTGGAAAAAATACACGGTGAAAAGACGTCGGGCATTGCATACCATCATAGCCCCTAGGCAGCACACACATTGGACGAGGTCATATGTGGAATGCTATCATTTCCCTTGGACAACACACACAGACGGACGTCATTGGGCATGGCATGAAATCATGTCTCTTGGATTGCACATACGGTCAGACGACAATGGTCGTGGCAAGATATCATTGCCCTTGAGCAGCACACACAGTCGAACGTTGTCGGGTGTTGAATGCCATAATTTCCCATGGGTAGCACACAAGGTCGGACTACGTCAGAGGTAGCATGCCATCATCGCCCTTGGAGAGAATACATGTTCAGAAGACGTTGAGCGGTGGCATGCCATCATCGCCCTTAGAAAGTATAAAAGGTCAGACGACGTCAAGCGTTGAATATGTTAGCATCGCCCTTGTATAGCACACACGGTCATACGACGTCGGACGTGGCATGCCCTCACGGCCCTTGGGCAGCACATATGGTGGATGACGTCGGCCGTGGCATGCCAGTATCTCCCTTGGACAACACACACGGTCAGGTGACATCGAGCATGACAAGCAATAATCGCCCTTGGGCATCATACAATGTCGTATTAGGTCGGGCGTTGTATGCCATCATCGCATTTGGACTGCACACACGGTCAGATGACATCGAGAATAACTTGACATTATCGCTCTTGTGCAGAACACAGGGTCGTACTACTTGGGGAGTGGCATGCCATCATCCGCTTTGGACAACACACACGGTTAGACGATGTCCGGCATGTCATGCCATTATCGCTTTTGGATTGCATAAACGTTCACTCGACTTCGGGCGTGGTATGCCATCATCTCCCTTGACCAGCACACACGGTAGGATGACATCGGGACTGGCATGCCAGCATAGTACTTGGACGACACACGTGGTTGTATGACGTCGGGCATGGCATGCTATCATCTCCCTTTGAAAGCAGACACTATCGAACTACGTCAGTCGTGGCATGCCATCATCGCCCTTGCAATGCACACATGGTTTGACGACGTTAGGTGTAGTATGCCATCATCTCCCTTGGACATCACACACAGATAGATGATGTCAGGTGTGGCATGACCACATGGTCCTTTGGTGGCACATAGGGTTAGACAACATTGATCATTGCTTACCATTATCGCCATCTGATAGCACGCTCGATTGGACTACATCGGGCGTGGCATGCCATCATCACAACACGGCAGCACACATAGTTGGACAATGTCGTGTTTAACATGCAACCATCGCCCTTCGAAAACACACACGGTCAGACGATGTCAGGCGTGGCATACTATCATCGCCCTTGGAAAGCACAAACAGTCATGGACCTTGGGCAACACACACGGTGGACGATGTCGGCCGTGGCAAGCAATCATCGCCCTTGGGCAGCACACACGGTCGAATGACATCAGGCATAACATTCCATCTTAGACTATGGGAATTATAGAGGGACGTACTACGTTGGGCGTGGCATGCGATCATCACCCTTAGACAAGACATACGGTTGGACGACGTCGGGCATGGCATTCCATTATCTCCCTTGGAAAGCATACAATGTAATGCTATGTCGGGCATGGCATGCCAGCATAATACTTGGGAGGCACACACGATAGTATGACGTCAGGAACGGCATGCTATCATCGCACTTGGAAAGTGATATACCGTGGTTTCACGGTATAGTTAATACTTTTTCCTTAAGTTTAGTGTGTCCGAAAGCCTTTTTGTGCTAATTTTGATATAAGTTTCTCTTTGTTTTGCAGGAAATCTGTCCAGAGCTGAATGCGGAGATTTTGAACGAAAAAATGCAGAAGGACCACCTACGGAGCTTATGACGGTCCATCGTGCCTGTGACGGTCCGTAGGTGGCAGCGTAGTGCAGCTGCTGAAGGAAGATAGGGAAGTCTGACCAAGTGTGGGATTACGAAGCTTCTGACGGTCCGTCATTGCCATGACGGTCCGTCCTACAGGTTCGTCGTGAAGATTAGAGAAGTGATCCCAGTACCCAGATTCCAAGAGTTGAAGTATTTTGAAACGAAGAACCTCGACGGACCGTCGTGCCTATGACGGTCTGTCACACTTGCCGTCGAGGGGAAGAAGAGAGCAGCAGAAGAAATGACCAAGTATGGGACGATGGAGTCCACGACGGTCCGTCGCGAGCACGACGGTTCGTCACGTGGTCCGTCGACCCAGCCGCGTTTTGGCAGATTTCCAGCAATTAGAATCCTTGTTTACTCAGGTTTTTATTTTTTATAAATAGTTCGAAAAACCTCGCTTTTGAGGTTAGACTCTTAGATTATTAAATTCCTTATAGTTAGACTCTGTGAGATTAGACTTTGTGTAATAGTGTTTGATTTTTGGAGATTCTTACAAGTGACTTTTGGTGATTAATCAAGCATATTTTCGGACTTTATTCTTTCTCATTGAAGTAAGTACATGAATTCTGATTTAACATCTTTGAATATTGTGTTTATGGCTATGAGTAACTAAACTCCATAACTAGGGTTGTGGGAACCATAGGCAAATAATGAGATAAACCCTAGATAAAATAACAATTCTAGCATAGTGTCTTGCATGTATTAATAATTCTTTCGCTTAGAAGTCTTTTTAACGGATGATCAATGTTAGAACTCGCCTTAATGCTACTTGCCGGACCAAGGAGGTAGATAATAGGAAAAGAATTATTAACATAGATTTAGTGTATACTATCTAATAGGCTAGTATTGATTGGTACGAGGTAATAACTTAGTCAAATATCGAATACGATGCTTAATATGAGGTAAAGATAAGGGTTAGGAAAGCAACACACGTAGCCGGACCAAGGTGCGGAGTGAGATTTTCTAGATGCTGGACCAAGGATTTAGAAATACATAACTTATCACTTTGCATGCAAGATACTAGCAAAGAATTGTTATAGTTAGAATTATCAAGTTATGAACCTGTGGGGAACACGTAAACCCTAGTTACTTTGATTCATTGATTAAAACCTAATATTAAAAGCTGCCAAGTGTCTCTTTCAATTTCGTTAGTTATTTTTACTCGTTAGGAAATACAAACCCCCCTTTTTATATTTTTACTTTCCAAGAAAGTTATCGACCAAACGATAGTAATACTAGGTTAAAGTTAAGTCTAGACAATTTTCCTCGTGGGAACGATCCCAACCTCACTAGTTGGGTTATTTACTTGACACGACCGCTTTACTTCTCATTTGAGAAGTAAGTTTGAGCGTATCAAATTTTGGCGCCGCTGCCGGGGAATTTAGCTTTTAGATTAACTTGAACTTATTACTATAGTTTAGTTGATATTTTCTTGATTTTACTTTGTTTTATTGTTTTTGATTTATTTTCAGAATAATTCTCCTTGTATGCCAAATACACGGAGAGGCCGAGAACCCTTGTTTCCCTACGATCACGAGCTAGAGCGTACACTGCGCAACATGAATCGAAACTTGGGAATAAATGATGAGGATCCAAACCAGAACATCCCAAATCCAGTGGATGTTCATGGTCAGATGTTACCCGACGCTCCGGGTGAACATCAACTGAGGGGACAAAATCCCGCTCCACGGCCTCAAGAATACTACAGAGGGTATGATAACATAGCAGAATCGGAGGGGCCACTTGTCTTGCCCCCTCTACCTACAGGCCACACTTTTGTGGTAACTAGTAGCCTGATGCAAATGCTCACTGCCAGAGGTTTGTTTTCAGGGCTACCTTCTGAGGATCCACATGCCCATATAGCTAAGGTAAGGGCAGTGTGTAAAAGTTGTGTGGGGAGGCCTGATTTTGATCTAGATGTAATAGGTCTCAGAGTGTTTCCTCTCTCACTGATGGGAGAGGCTGCTATATGGTTCACTGAGCTCCCATACAACTCCATCTTCACTTGGAACCAACTACGGGATGTCTTCTTAGCACGCTACTATCCGGTCTCCAAGAAATTAAACCACAAAGACAGGGTGAACAACTTTGTGGCACTACCAGGAGAGTCAGTTAGTAGTTCTTGGGATAGATTCACCTCATTCTTAAGAAGTGTTCCAAATCACAGTATTGATGATGAGTCACTGAAAGAATACTTCTATCGGGGACAGGATGATAACAATAAAGCAGTGTTGGACACTATAGTAGGTGGATCTTATGGAGAATGCCCTTATGCTGAGATTGCCGAGAAATTAGAGAAAATCTCCCGTAACAACAAAGCATGGAGTACTAGGAAGTCCGATACAGCGAGAAACACCTTCGCAGTACAGTCCACTCACAACCCAGCCACAGATGATATTCGTGAAGAAATGGCTCAGATTAGAACTGAGCTTGGGTTGGTACTAAAACATGTTACTGGGGGTGCAGAAAAGATTAATGCAGTCAACTACTTGGCTAAACCACCACCTCCAAACGATGAGTGTTATTATGCGGAGGACACTTATGCAGTAAATGAGCAGATGGGAGGTTTTCGACCAACCGCCCAAGCCGCAAATCAGGATAATTGGCGCTAAGGTCAAGGGAACCAAGGTCGGAACTATGGTTATTACAACCCTGAGGGTCATTATGTCCGAGACGGTAACCGCGACAACAAATTCAACAGGGGTAACTACGGTAACAGAAATGATAGGAATGGGCCCTATATCCCTCCCCAAAATCGTGAAGTTTTTCCTAGGGATGGTGGAGATAGTATGGAGCGAGTGGAGGATATGTTGCACAAAATGATGAGGAGATTCGATGCTAGTGATGAGAACATCAAAAAGTTAAGGTGTGACTTAGCTAGTATTGGGCAAAAAGTTGATACACATGCAATTTCGATTAAGCAGATTGAATTGCAAATGGCCCAATTATCTGCGACAGTAAACACATGGCAACCGGGCACTCTTCCTAGCAACACTGTCCAAAATCCAAAGAATGATGCACACTGTATTGCAATTACTACTCGGGGTGGTAAGCAAACCATTGACCCACCTATGCCATTCGTTGAGGAAAATGTGAGAGAGAATAATGATAATGTGGAGAAGGGTAGAGGTGAAGCAGAGGAAAGTAATGGAAAAGATGCAGAAGTACCTATGAAGGTAAGCCCCATGCCTAGGCTACCACCACCTTTCCCTCAGAGATTAGTGAAAAAGACCGAGGATGGCAAATACCGGCGCTTCATAACAATGTTGAAGCAGCTTTCTATCAATGTCCCTTTAGTAGAAGCTTTAGAACAAATGCCCGGTTACGCCAAGTTTATGAAAGATCTGGTCACCAAGAAAAGATCGGTTACTTTTGAGGATGATGATATATTACATCATTGTAGTGCTATTGCTACAAGATCCCTAGTGCAAAAGAAAGAAGATCCGGGTGCATTCACTATACCTTGTATAGTTGGGTCGTTACATTTTGCGAAAGCATTATGTGATCTGGGGGCAAGCATAAATCTCATGCCCCTCTCAATTTACAAGAAGTTGGGTTTGGGGGATCCAAAACCCACTGCGATGCGGCTACTGATGGCTGATCGGACAGTGAAACGACCTATAGGGATACTCCATGATGTGCTAGTAAAAGTGGAGTCATTCATCTTTCCGGCTGATTTTGTTATTCTTGATTGCGAGGTCGATTTTGAAGTGCCTATCATTCTTGGGAGGCCATTCCTTGCTACAGGTAGAGCCTTAGTTGATATGGAGAAGGGACAGATGACATTTCGGTTGAATAATGAAGAAGCGACCTTCAACATTTGTAGGACCATGAGGCAGAGTGGTGAGCTTTAATCGGTATCTGCCATATCCCACAAGGAAAAGATAAAGAAGGGGAATGAACAAAAAACTGCAAAACAAGAGTTTATGGTTGGAGACTTGGTGCTTGTAGACAGTTCTGGGTCACCTTGTCTTCCGGGCAAGTTCAAATCCAAATGGGCTGGCCCTTACTTGATTACCCAAGTATTACCCCATGGAGCAGTTGAGTTAAAAGCCAAGGAGGGAGTGCGGTTTAAGAGGGATAGAGATAGAATAAAACTCTATTTTGGGCATAAAGCATCGGGGAACGAAGCGATAGAGACACACCATCTTGATGAAGTCTGAGTAATCAAGGGTCCGCAGTCGTGCCGCGACATTAAATGAGGCGCTTGATGGGAGGCAACCCAATACTTATCGTCTTTTTAATAATGGTAGCATTTTCTATTAATGGGTTCTGAATTTGCAGGCACATCACCAGGAAATTCTGCAGAAAACTACTCCGCAGCAGCCACTGACGGATACATGGACGGACCGTTGCGCATGCGACGGACCATTGTAAGCATCCGTCACACCAGGTACATTTTTCTGTCAGTTTGAAATTAGGGCACACACGACGGAACCCACGACGGGGCGTCACAACTGCGACGGACCGTCGTCGGGGAACCGTCGCGTGATTAATGAATTCTACCCGACCCGACCCGGCTGGACCCTTTTCAAAATCTGACCATTTATACTCCCCACCCCTCCATATTTCCCCTATTACTTCTTTATTCCTCTCATCTCCCCTCTCTTTTCAACTTCCACACTTCCCCCCACGATCATTGCCCCCCCAAATCCTCCTAAGCCTTATACTTATCATCTACTAGTCGGTGCTGCTGCTGTAAGGTGTCTACCTTGCCAACTGAATCATTCTCCATTTGCTTTTTTCTACATTTCCAAGGTATGTGTCTCTAAATTTATACTCATTTATCTTGTATTTTTGTTTATTAGTTAGTATTAGCTTAGTTCTTAGTCATATCTTGTTTCCTTTATATGATTATGTCTAAACCTAGGCTCAAAATGTTTGAATTTGCCATGTTAACAACCCTAGCCATAGGTGATTTCGTATTAATAGTTTCCTAGGTAGTTGGGATAGACACATATAGGTCCATAACACTACAAGACCATGTGGGTTCATAGGGGTTGCTTAGGGTCCCTACAGTTCTGTCTCTGTCATTCAGAACGAGACCCCGATGACGGACCGTCGTAGCCACGACGGACTGTCATAGGGTCCGTTGCACAAGCCCTAGCACCCCTGTCCAACTGACACTTGTGACGGACCGTCGTACCCATGACGGTCCGTCCTGCATGACCGTCGTACCGGTCAGAGACCCCTCTCCTAAGGGTCTCCATTTTTTTTCTCAAGTGTCCTTCAACGGACACTTGTGACGGACCGTCGTACCCACGACGGTCCGTCCTGCATGACCGTTGTACCGGTCAGAGACCCCTCTCCCAAGGGTCTCCATTTTTTTTCCAAGTATCCTTCAACGGACACTTGTGACGGACCGTCTTACCCACGACGCTCCGTCCTGCATGACCGTCGTACTGGTCAGAGACCCCTCTGATAAGGGTCTCTCAACATTTTCTAAGTGTCCTACGACGAACTCTTACGACGGACCGTCGTACCAACGACGGTCCGTCCTGCTCGACCGTCATGATGGTCAGAGACCCATCTTTCCGGGTTCTTTATATACACATAGATCAGTTGAAGACCCCGCAGGGCACCGTTGACGTCGGCCTCATCAGCGACAAGGCCAATGAGTTGGCACCACGCAGAGGGCCCCGTCCAGAGCTGCCACCTCTTGCTGATGATCTTGTGGATACGGTTGCCCAGGCCCGGACATCTACACAGGCATCTACTGACACTACCCCGGTCGAGTCTATCCCGGGTAGTAGCACAGCCCCGAGCTCCTCTCACACAGCCCCTCTACTGTTACTGGCCCCGCTTGCTAGGGTCCAAAAACTGGAGGCACAAATGGCCACTCTTCTGCATCATATCCAGCCGTGGATGCAGAAGTCTATTACTGAATCGGAAGCGCGTACAGAGAGGATGATGCAGCGGAAAATTGCTGAGGTTAACCAGCGCATCGATGCCTTTGAGTTGAGAGTGTTAGCTCGACCAGCCCCTCCGGTAGACGTGTCGACTCTTCAGGCTGCTGTCGACAGTCTTCGTGCAGACATCGCCACGATACTAGCGTCGAGGGTGCCGGATTTTGTGGCCCCTTCTATCGAGCCTGCTGAGGACACAGTATTAGCGGCACTGTTTACTACCTCTGACATTCCACCACCTCCCCCTCCAGAGAGTGCCAAGAGGCGTAGGGATCGAGGAGAGGATGAGGCGCGAGCAAGGAAGAAGGAGCGCCGGGAGATGGAGGCTGCGAGGAGAGCCTCACTTGCTGAGGCGGAGGCACACCAAATCAGAGCATCGCAGATAGCGGCTGGGGCGTCTAGCTCCCGCACTGTAGAGACAGCAGGAGGCACTACTGATGGTGCGGTTGCTGTAGAGGACACCACTGAGGGTGTCCAGATTGCAGAGGACGTGGGTTTCGGGAAACCGGACCCACCAGCTTGCTGATCGACGGCGCTATGCGCCACAGGTTTGCTTTACCTACCACTCTAATATTTAGATTTTTTATGCATTGGGGACAATTGCATGTTTTTTTGTTGGGGGTGGGGTAAATGGAAAGTGAGTGTTAGGGTGAAGTCTGAGTAGCCCAACTCACTATCCTCTTTTGGGGTTTTCTTGCCTGTGTTCTTTTTCCCCAAAAGACTGATTACTTTTTCTGTTGAACCGGCACGTTACATCTTTTGTACATAGTTTAACTCTGAAGCATGATGGCTAAAATGATATCCTGATAAAACTAGAAAATGTTGCATGACTAGGCGTAGTAACTGATAATTGTGTGGCTCTAAACATGAAATAGAGTTACACCATTGCATTACCCTAAATCTTCAAGTCGAACTAGGTGCCTGATAATCTGGTATAGTGATGAGATGTCAAGTGAGTGTGAGGAAATTTGAATAGTCCACTATTGGTACTAAGCTAGAACTTGCCTAGTCAGTCCTGCTAAAAGTAAGTTGTAACAGACAATTAGGAAAGGATCATAGGCCCTTTTTCAAAATAGCCCATTTCTAGCCTAAATAAAAGAAACCAAATGAAAGTTATCCTTCTTTGATCCAAATAATTTGAGCTTAAAATTAGACCTTTCTTTTTCACCCCAACTGATCTTTTCTGGGAACAATATGTTGGCCCTGGTCCCTCCTTGGACATGTGCACCTCAGCTTATGCCAAAAGCATAAGTTGAGGGTGGCTAAAGCATAGACAACCTTCGTTATGGCCCTGACCCAACTTTGGGTATTGTGTACCTTGACTCATGGCAAAGCCATGAATTGAGGGTGGCTGTTTTGAGGAATGCTCTGGAAAGTGGGGTTGAAAGAACAAAGAGAGTGAAAGAACAAAAGCAAAGTGACTCAAGAACTCGTTAAAAAAAAAGGGAAAAGAGTCACTTACACAAATGAAGAAAGAAGGGAAAATAGAAAGATGAAAGAATGGGAGAAACTGGGCGAGATAAAGTGATAGAAAGTGGAAGGTTTAGCCGATATGTCAAGGAGGGCAAAAAGTCACTAAAGTATACCTAAATATACCCTACGTGACTCTGATCCTATGTTACAAGCTAACAAAGTCCTATCCTGATCCTAAGGGTTGTATAGCGAACTTAAGGCAGTGAAAATAAGGGCAAGCTTATGGCAATAGGTATGGATGAGTGTGACTTTGTTCTGAGAGCGAGTGTTGAAAAGTAATCCTTATACTTAAACTGAAATCATTGTGTGAAAAATGAGGATTTTGTTTTGAAGTGAGGACACAAGTTGCAATACCGGAATTGTTAGCACCTCGGTGAGAAATTGAAGAGGATAGGTGTTAGTGCATGGTGAGTCTGTATCATGTTCGAATCCCACAAAATTCAAGCCTAATAGTGATAGCATTCATAGATTGGATGAGATTAATCGGGATTAATAGCCAAATGATTGCAAAGGATAAAACATGAATACTATTGTACAAAGATTGTGTAGTGAGTCATAGTGCGTCGCTTGAGGACAAACAACGAATTTAAGTTGAGGGTGTTGATATACCGTGGTTTCACGGTATAATTAATACTTTTTCCTTAAGTTTAGTGTGTCCGAAAGCCTTTTTGTGCTAATTTTGATATAAGTTTCTCTTTGTTTTGCAGGAAATCTGTCCAGAGCTGAATACGGAGATTTTGAGCGAAAAAATCCAGAAGAGACCACCTACGGAGCTTATGACGGTCCGTCGTGCTTGTGACGGTCCGTAGGTGGCAGCGTAGTGCAGATGCTGAAGGAAGATGGGGAAGTCTGACAAAGTGTGGGATTACGAAGCTTGTGACGGTCCGTCATGGCCATGACGGTCCGTCCTGCAGGTTCATCGTGAAGATCAGAGAAGTGATCCCAGTACCCAGATTCCAAGAGTTGAAGTATTTTGAAACGAAGACCCTCGACGGACCGTCGTGCCTATGACGGTCCGTCACACTTGACGTCGAGGGGAAGAAGAGAGCAGCAGAAGAAATGACCAAGTATGGGACGACGGAGTCCACGACGGTCCGTCGCGAGCACGACGGTCCGTCGCGTGGTCCGTCGACCCAGCCGCGTTTTGGCAGATTTCCAGCAATTAGAATCCTTGTTTACTTAGGTTTTTATTTTTTATAAATAGTTCGAAAAACCTCATTTTTGAGGTTAGACTCTTAGATTATTAAATTCCTTATAGTTAGACTCTGTGAGATTAGACTTTGTGTAATAGTGTTTGATTTTTGGAGATTCTAACAAGTGACTTTTGGTGATTAATCAAGCAAATTTTCCGACTTTATTCTTTCTCATTGAAGTAAGTACATGAATTCTGATTTAACATCTTTGAATATTGTGTTTATGGCTATGAGTAACTAAACTCCATAACTAGGGTTGTGGGAACCATAGGCAAACAATGAGATAAACCCTAGCTAAAATAACAATTCTAGAATAGTGTCTTGCATGTATTAATAATTCTTTCGCTTAGAAGTCTTTTTAACGGATGATCAACGTTAGAACTCGCCTTAATGCTACTTGCCGGACCAAGGAGGTAGATAATAGGAAAAGAATTATTAACATAGATTTAGTGTATACTATCTAATAGGCTAGTATTGATTGGTACGAGGTAATAACTTAGTCAAATATCGAATACGATGCTTAATATGAGGTAAAGATAAGGGTTAGGAAAGCAACACACGTAGCCGGACCAAGGTACGGAGTGAGATTTTCTAGATGCCGGACCAAGGATTTAGAAATACATAACTTATCACTTTGCATGCAAGATACTAGGAAAGAATTGTTATAGTTAGAATTATCAAGTTATGAACCTGTGGGGAACACGTAAACCCTAGTTACTTTGATTCATTGATTAAAACCCAATATTAAAAGCTGTGAAGTGTCTCTTTCAATTTCGTTAGTTATTTTTACTCGTTAGGAAATACAAACCCCTTTTTTATATTTTTACTTTCCAAGAAAGTTATCGACCAAACGATAGTAATACTAGGTTAAAGTTAAGTCTAGACTATTTTTCTCGTGGGAACGATCCCAACCTCACTAGTTGGGTTATTTACTTGACACGACCGCTTTACTTCTCATTTGAGAAGTAAGTTTGAGCGTATCAGTCTCCCCGATATAATTAATTATCGAGCTTTTTAAGTTTCCAACAATTTGAAATAATTGATTTTATTAAATTCGAGATATTTTCCAAGTCATTTTAACAAATTTTGTTATTTTTTCAAAGCCTTTAAAATTTCATGTATATTTAGTATATTTTATGGACATTTGAAAATCGTCTTAAAAAGGTTTAGTCTCACTTGAATATACGGATTTAGTTATTTAATTAATATTTTTATTCTAAACTAGTTAGGTTATAATTAAGTTTAGTGATTAATTTTGTTAATATTAATAAGCTTGTTAACTAATTATAATAATTCATCTTATTTTGGTTTTGGCCGAGTTCAACCAATTGCCTCAATTTGATAGAAATTAAAATTCGTGTGATCACTTTTCTCAAGTCAATTTACCACATTCTTGGATTCTCTTTCTAGATCCCTTTTAATACAACTCCCCAAACTACAATTCTTCAAGAGACCCACCAGCAAAACCCATCAATTTCCAAATAGGCAGGGTCAATTACCACAATCTTGTAGGAAATATGAAAGGAAATTTAATATCTTTTAAAAAAATGCTAAAGTTTATTATAGGCTACTTAATGACACTTGAGATGATTAGAATCATCAACTACATCACTATTTATACTACTCAAAATAGAAAATAAAAAGTCTTGCACAAATAACTAAATACATGTACTACGAAATTCTGAAAAGTCTTCTTTAAAAACTAAGAGACAATTTTGGACTACTAAACATTGATATATTAATTCCAACACTCCCCCCTAATGCATTTGCTTGATAACTCCAATGCATTCTCGAAGATAGCAAAATTTTTCTCTAGGAAATGCTTTGGTGAAGATGTCAGCATGTTGTTCTCCTGTCTGACAATAATGCAACTGAATTTATCCTTTCTCTTGTGCTTCTCGGATAAAATGATACTTGATGGAAATATGCTTTGATCTTTCATGGCTGACTGGATTCTTGGCAATTGCAATTGCTGATTTGTTATCACAATACAGAACAATCGCTTTTATTTGTTTTTCACCAATGTCTTCAAATAGTCTCCTAAGCCAAATAGCTTGAGAAGTAGCCTTGGATGCTGAAACATATTCTGCTTCGGCAGTGGATTGAGAAACAACACTTTGCTTTTTTGATAACCAAGAACAAATGCTTGATCCAAATAAGAAAGCCTAACCAGAAGTACTCTTCATGTCATCTATACTTCCAGCCCAATCACTATCAGAATAACCAATTAAGTTCAAATTTCCACCAAATTTGTACATTATCCCATGATCCACTGTTCCTTACAAGTATTGTACAACACGCTTTGCAGCTCCAAAATGCACTTGGCTTGGTTCTTGCATGAATCGGATAATAAACTAGCAGCAAACATAATATCTCGCCTTGTTGAAGTAAGATATAGAAAACTTCCAATATAACTCCTAAAAAGTGAACTATTAACTTTCTTTTCTCCATCATCTTTTCTAAACTTCTCATTTGCTGCTAATGGTATGGCCACAGACCTGCAATCCATCATTTTGAATTTTTGAAGAATACTTTTAGCATACTTCTTTTGATAAATCAAAATTCCTTCTTTCACTTTAGAAACTTCGATGCCCAGGAAATAATTTAGCGATCCAAGATCACTCATTTCATAAGCTTGCATCATATCTTGTTTGAAATTTTGCATCATCTTTACATCATTTCCTGTAAAGAGCAAATCATCCACATAGAGACAAACAATGATAATGCTGCCATGTTCTTTCTTCACATACAATGTGGCTTCACTTTTACTTCTCTGAAAAATTATTTTTCAGAAAGTATGTATCAATTTCATTGTACCAGGCTCTTGGAGCTTTCTTCAGCCCGAAAAGAGCTTCTTTTAGTCTATACACCTTTTATTCTCCCCCTTGAACAAAAAAATCCTTGAGGTTGCTCAACATAAATCTCTTCATCAAGTTTTCCATTCAGAAATGCTTATTTAACATCAAGTTGAAATATCTTCCATTTCTTTTGTGCAGCAACAACAATTACAGTTCTAATGTCTCACGACGAGCAACTGGAGAGAAACTTTCATAAAAATCTATACCTGGTTTTTGCGTGACGCCTCTAGCAACCAACCTTGCTTTGTGCTTTTGAATATTTGCTTCCTGAGATTTTGTAAATCTATTTTACACTTACAACTTTTCTTTCTCTAGGAATAGCCACAAGCTCCCAAGTATTATTTTTTTCAATCATTCGAATTTCTTCTTCCGTGGCTTTCTTCCAAACATCATGCTTTATTGCTTCTTCATAATTTTCTGGCTCAACACCGACAAAATTACATCTTTGATAAATGTCACTCAACATTTTTGTTCCTCTTGGAGGCGGTTCTTCATTATCTGAATCTGGGATTTCTCTCCCTTGAGAGACATCTTCATCTTTCTCATCCTCTTCTTGATTTGAAGATATGATAGATGTATTCACTATCTTTTTATCTTGCCAATTCCATGTTGTTTTTTCTCAAAAATGACATCTCTACTAACAACAAGTTTGTTAGTTTTGACATCGAGAAGCCTATATCCTTTTGTCACATCACTATAACCAAGAAAGACACATTTTTGACTTTTTTCATCCAATTTTGTTCTTTTCTCAGCAGGTACATGAGCATAACAAATACACCCAAAAATTTTAAAATGACTTACAGAATGTTTAATTTCACTCCAAGCTTCAACTGGTGTCTTGTCCTTTAGTGCCTTTGTTGGACACCTGTTAAGGATGTGAACTGCTGTATGCACTGCTTCTGCCCAAAAATATTTTGGCATCCCTTTCTCATTCATCCTAGTTCTGGTCATTTCAACAATTGTTCTATTTCTTCTTTCAGATACACCATTTTGATGAGGAGTATACCCTGTTGTAAGTTACTTCTGAATGCCTTCATTTATTCAATATTCTTCAAATTTTCGACTTGTGTACTCACCTCCTCGATCACTGCAAATGGTTTTGATGCTGCAACCTTTTTGCTTCTCAACAAGGGCTTTAAATTTCTTAAATGTAGCAAATGCTTCTGACTTTTATTTCAATAAATAAACCCAAGTAATTCTTGAGAAATCATCAATAAAGATTAGAAAATACCTTTGACTTTGAAGAGATGGAGTATTCATTGGTCCACAAATGTCGGTATCAATTAGTTCCAAAAATACACTTGCTCTCCAAGACACCCCTTTTGGCAAAGACTTCCTGTGTTGCTTTCCCATTATACAACTTTCACATGTATCCACCTCAGTATGTATCTCAAGAAGGCCTTGCACCATGTCTTTTTGCTTGAGAAGCTTTAAACCATGAAAATTCAAGTGACAAAATCTTTTGTGCCAAAGCCATGAATCATCTACAATTTTATTTTTAATGCATTGTAATGAAATTGCAAAGGGAAGTTTCTTTTTATCATCTTTACTTCAACAATGACTTGATTTGGCTCAATTTTATCATAAATCTTGCAATAATTATCTCTAAACACAAGAGAATAACCATTTTCCATGAGTTGACCAATACTAAGCAAATTTTCTTCCAATACTTAGCCTCAAGATTTTTCATCTCTGCTGCTGTAAGATCACCATCGTTTTCTGGCTCTTCAAAGCCATTTGCAACAATAGTCCACAAACCTTCAACTTTCAAATGTGTTCTCATTCTTATCTTCCAGTATTCAAAATCAATTCCATCAAAAATGGAGTAAGAACACTTGAAAAATCAGCACCTTCATTTATTTTGGATGCCATATTTTTTTCTTCACCTAACCCAGATTAAGAACGAAAACCTGCTCTGATACTAATTTGTAGGAAATATGAAAGGAAAAATAATATCTTTAAAAAAATGCTCAAGTTTATTATAGGCTACTTAAGGCCACTTGAGATTATTACAATCATCAACTACATAGCTATTTATACTACTCAAAATAGAAATTAAAAAGTCTTGCACAAATAACTAAATACATGTATCACAATTTACTAGATACATGTACTACGAAATTTTGAAAAAGCTTCTTGAAAAAGTAAGAGACAATTTTGAAATACTAAACATTGATGCATTAATTCCAACAAACCTCAGCAGCCCACTAAAAGATACCCATACAACGTGCAACAGTTTCAAAATATCCCAAAATGAAGTTACCTGACCCGACCCACTCCTCCTCTTCTTCACAAGAAGAAACGCAGAAGCGTACAACAGCAATACACGTCTTCCCAACATCAAAACACATCAACAATAGTGCACGTGAATGGCGAAAAAAGTCCCTTACGCGGCTCCCCGCTTCTCACGCCAGAAATGAAAAGTCACGTGGCGTCAAAATAGACGGAAAGGAACAACGGCATAGGATGTTCACTCTTTGTGTTGTCATCTTCTTTCCTTTCATGGATAAGCAGTACGCGCAGTACTGTCCCAGCTGCAATTTCATCCTGTTGTAGCCGCGTCTCAGCCCTTGTAGCAACGAAATGAAGACACGTTAAGCAGAGAGTACGTTCGATCGATCCGGAGCGTCCGTCTCAATTCTATCTGTTCAAAATTTGCGGGAATCCCTTGGAGTATTCCTTAGTTATGAATAGAATTTGGGTGTTGAACTCCAAATTTTTCTTGGGCCTGGAATTCAATTTTCAGGCTTTTCCCTCTTTCGAACCCTAATTTTATTCTATATAAACTTCCTCTTCCCCAGTGATAAAAAAGAGTTGATCGTTCTTCACTAAGGGAGAGAATTTTTTAGTTGAAAAAATTAGAAGAAAGGTGAGAGAAATTTAACTAAGGCATAGGGGATAGTTCATGAAATTCGTCATAAAACACATATAAAAATACATTCAAGAAAGGGTAAACTAGGACTTTTCGTTTGGCTGTCCCCTTCGTGATTTTGTGGTGGAACTCTCCGTCATTGCCCTGCTCGTTCTTGTCTCCGTCATTGCTCCGAAGAAGGTAAAATATTTTCAAAGATTTGTTGATCAATTCCTATTCGCTTTATGTTTTCCGTTTAGATATTCTTAATCTGTTTAATCATTACATGTTAACATTATTTATATGAATGGTAAAGAGTTTCTTTCTTTTTCCTTGAAGTTTTGCTACTGTTGTTATTGGAATGCAACAAAGCTCTCAGTTTCTTTTCCTTGTTTGCTCCAATAATTTCCCTTCGTGGTGCTCTTTCGGTTGTTTACATTTGTTTAGATCATGAATTCCGTCATCTAAATTGGATTTGAAATATGTTAATAAATCGACAGACCCAAGCATGATTGTTTATTTTTAAGTTATTTTAGAGTATCTGTTCGTCCTTATCACCTCTCATTCTGCATTAATTCACATGCTTGTTGCTGCATCAGTTTGCTTCTATTTGCATTTTCCCTTAGTCTTTAAGTATCGACCTCTGCTGATTTGTTGCTGAAAATGTGGTTGTTTATGTAAAGGCAGAACCTAAACTAGCCTCTTACCGCCTTACATGATTTTTTAATCCCATTTTTTCTGCTTAACATCTATTATTTTTGGTTATGTTTAAGTTTTGTCTCTAAGATTACTTGGAGCATGAATTTATCGGTAGTGGTCTTTCATGTGCATAGCATGCTTATTTTTCTTTAGTATAATGTCATCTGCTAATGGTTTGGTTATATGTTAGTCTTTTTACTAGCCTACTACGGTAAAAGAATGAGATTATTCTTAGTTGATCTCTATCAGCGTGCAAGTGAGATCTTACAGATCATGTGTTAAGTCACATTGTTGTTTACTTTGTTACCTATTAGACCTTGTTTTTTTTATCTCGAGTTTACTGAATATGTGATTAAGTCTCTTTCACTATTAACAAGGTCAATTTTCTATGTCGTTGTTATTGTCCAAATTTCTACCTCTATTGATTTATATTTATGTCTGATGCTTAATGAATTTAGTTATTAAAATCTCTGTCTTTCTTGAATTGTATTGAGGTCACATCTGATGATTTCTTTTTCATATTTTTGTCTCCATTAAAGCTATTCTAGTAAAAAATAATGATAATAATTGAAGTTTCGTGGTTTCTAATTGTTGCTTACAATTAGTTACTAATTCCATCTCTTTTCTTTTGATACATGTGATGTCAATTCCAGTCCACTTTGGACTAATCCCTTGCATTTTGTTCAGTTGTTTGAATCGGTCGGCAAATGGAGGCCATGCACAAAGGTGGAAAGTTATGTACTTCTTTAGTTCTTTAATACAAATGCTAGGTCAGATATATCAATCTTTCACATGTACATGCCTAGGTTTTGAATGTGTCAAAATCTGTTTAATAATGTTGCATTCTCAGTGGACATGTTCGTTTAGAGCTATCAAATAAATTACTGTAATTCAGCCATACTGTGTTAGTCACTTAATCAAATGGGAGTAGCATAATACAAAGTTGGACTAGGGTTAATCACCCAGATAGTGTGAAAACGACGAGCCAGGTAGCGTGTGAGTTCCCTCTATTGGAATCATTTAGTGATCATGCGAGTCATGCATCTATACCTATGGAAAGATACATTGAGTCCTCTCAATGGGGAGTATACATCGGACTCCATATTTCGCTCATACGGTTTTATTATCGGTTATTGGTAGGTGTCGCACATCACTTAGATATTATTGCACTGATCGTATTTGCAATACTATTACACTTCCTTAAGGACTTGACAATTTTAGACTACATCACTCATTATTTTCTTCTCAAGAATGCTTCAGTCATTTTTATCATTTTTTTCAAAGGTTTTTGTTTAGTCATATTCTTTTGTTCTTCTCTTCTTTTATATAAGTCACATTCTTTCAAAGAGGGCTTTTTAAGAACTTTATAGCTATCTTTGATTACCTTTTCACTCAATCATCTTTTTTCTTTTCCAAATTAACAATTAGAATAAATGTATGCTACAATGATCATGAGAGCAAGGTGCAAAAGTAAAGTATTTAAAAATAGTACCAACAAAAGGTTGCAGACTCAAAAGGGCTAACTACTAGTATAATATTTGAAAAAGCTAAAATTTACAAGAAAATCAAAAAAATCTTATCATCATCTCGTAAACAAAATAAAACTTTTTATTTCGCTTTTATAACATGTAGAAAAAGTTTTCAGACTGAGATGCAAAACATGAAATCAAAAAATTTCAGCACACATGAAACAAGTATAAACTAAGATGGGTCAATTTCACTTTTAAGAGAGACATGTTCATAACAAAATACAAAATTAAATTATTATATACAAAGTCATATTTGTGAGCCTCAGTGTCACCGAGTTTGCAATTTCCTTATTAATCATGCATTCACAAGAAATGACTACTCAAAAATTAGGCCTAAATAGAAGTATCACACCACTCAAAAAGGTCTTCTCTTTTTCTCTACAAAAAAAAATTATTCCTAAATAATAAAAGACACTCGGTTCAAAGGGACTATCCTCAGGAAAAAAACCGAAAATAAAAGCCAAGGAACTCATCCAAAAATAAGAAAAGATACAATAAAACGGTAAAAACTAGGAATTCATTCCTCCATCCCACACTTAAAAAGATGTTATACCCCCCCCCCAAAACATCAAATAAAATTTATAACAAGGGTTAGAAAAACTTCCTCAGGTCTTTAAGGCCTAGCTAGTAGCATGTTCTTTTAATTTTCATGAAGGTTTGTATGCACCCCACACTTAACCTCAAACGTTCTCCTTTGCTTCAAACTTTTGGGCACACAGACTTCCCCTTATTTGCAAAAATAAGACCAAAAAAAAAGCAAATAAATGAGATTAAAAAAATAAAATAAAATAAAATAAGAAGTTACACTACTAATTAGGTTGCCTTCCAATAAGCGCCTAATTATCATCACTATACGGCACAAATAAATACGTCACTTATATTTCTAATTTGAACTAATGAATTTTACCCTTATCTTTGCATCAATTTTTTCGCTCCTCTCTATGGGTGGTAGTATAAAGATAAAGGAACCAAGTAATATATGTTGCATCTTGCATTTTCTAGGTCCTTAGGTGAGGAATGTCGTTTTGTCTTAGTTGACTTAAAAACTTTAAGATGTAGGGGCCTCGTAGATATACACTCATGCATTAGTTTAGATTACTCAAATTTCATGTCGCCATCTAAGCATAATATAGAAAAGTGTTTTGAATGAGATTTAAGATGCTTCAACTCCAAAATAACATTATTTAGAACATTCTCAGTTTTGTACTATTTCTCAAACGTTGCATTTTCAAGAAAAGTCTGATTGCATTGTATATCCTCCCATTTTAGAACCTCTATTTTACTTGTGAGTGCCTTTTGAGTATCACAAAACTCATAATTGGATTTTATAGCGTCAAATACGATAACATTTGCCTTCAATTATTGCTTAGGTTCTGATTATGCAAGAAAAAACCAACATCTTCAAAAGTTCTTCATTTTTCTATCTATAAGCACTTCAACAAAAGA
Organism: Solanum chilense; assembly: GCA_032847665.1. Classification (NCBI taxonomy): domain Eukaryota; kingdom Viridiplantae; phylum Streptophyta; class Magnoliopsida; order Solanales; family Solanaceae; genus Solanum; species Solanum chilense. The sequence goes on along the minus strand of CM064968.1, from coordinate 9,899,754 downwards.
GAATTTTAGTGGCATTTAATTTTTGTTTTAGCAGCAATTTTTATTGCCACAAAACCTTTAGCGACATTTAATCTATTGTCAATGCATCAAGTGTCGCCAAAGCCTTTAGCGACATTAATTTAGTGTACTAGTAAAGACTAGTAATTTGCCGCAAAAGGTATTTACTTTTAGCGGCAATAGCTATTGTTGGTAAAGCTTCCATATTCATAAATGATAATTGCTGATAAATAAGACCTATTTTAGTTGAAATTATAATTGACCATGAATTAACATTAATTCATATGTATAGCCACAGAAATCAATACAAAGGTAGTAATAGAAGAATTATCAAACTCAAACCACGTCATTCAAGAACAATCAAACTTTTTTTTAATCCAAACTCTTAAAACAGTGAAAAAATCAAGATTAGAAACTTCTTTACTACTACATAAAGATAAGCCACAAATACCAGAAAAATACGATAGGTCAGTATTACAAGCCAAATAGACCAAAACACTAAGTTGATCATTCTTCATCCTCTTCATCATCACCATCACTACCAGCAGTCTTCTTGGCAGCAGACTTTTGGTTCTTTCGCTTCACTGTTCCAGGATACCACCACCAAACAGACTAGTGAGAGAGAAGTCAATGTTCTTTTCGGAGTCTACTCGCACCCTAAAAGAAGCAACATTCACCACCTACCTCCCAACTCTGTTATGCCTTTGCTTGATGAGCATTCTGGCATGTTGAATTGACTTAGCCATGCAAGTCTTGAACATAAGTGTTTGAAGACGACGCTCAAGAAAGTTCTCCACAGTGAGTGCCAAGACAAATCGAGGTTTTTTTGGCTCTCATCCAACAATCCGTACCTGATAATCCTCCTCAAGAGATCTTCACCTTCAAAAATACGACGTAGATCCTTCATACCCAATGTTAGAAGCATTCTAGCATCATTCCTAATACGGTCAAACTTCTGAACTCTCCAAAGCTCCCTCTTACACCTTAGTCCATACTCTTCTACAAGCTTCAATTCTGCATACAATCGCTTTTTCAAGGTCTTTCCATGTTGCAATAAAAAGAACAATCAAACTTAATACAACCTATATCTTCCAGGTACACTACATTGCACTTGTATCATTTAATTATCAAATTCTTTCAAAAAGAAATGTTTTTGTAAGATTGACAAGTTAAGCACACTAGAGAAAAATTACAAAATAAAATCTTTGTTACCATAGGCTGGATGCAGAAGTGATGACTGATGTTACTCGATTTAGTACAGTCAAGCTACTACCTAGGAATATATACTTTTTCATAAAGTCTGAGCTTTGTATGTGTTCAACATACCTCACGTCTGTCATTGAACTAAACTTGAGGAAAGCAAACACTTGTGATTCAAGAGAAATTGAGAAAAGGTAAAAAAAAAAGTGGAATGTGTTGAAGGGTCGTGTTAAATGTGTTCATTACCTGCATAACTAGAAGCCCATCTTCTGCCAATGCAGACTCGCAACAACTAATGAAATCCCCTATAAAATCATGACCAATATGTTCAAACACCTCGGTGAAATGATAATTAATACAATTGTTATATTGTCTTGACATATTTTAAGTACTACAAACAATATGTTAATACATAGACGGATAAAAGCATACACTGATATAACCCTGTCATATTTATCCGATAACATTGACTTGACATCTATTGAATATTACAAACAACTCGGCTTTCGCTTTAAAATAAAAAACAGATCATGTTTCTATGTCAATAGGAAGTACAAAGAGTAACAAGTTGTGCCTAAGTTGGCCCAGACACCACGATTAATAAATGAATCATTTTAGTTATAGAAGGTTTAAGTTCATGAAGTGGAATTTCCTAATTGCTTTTATCATTTGCCTCAACATATAGAAATTATATATTTTAGTCACATAGAAACTTTGAACTTCAATAGACAATGCAAGTGGTATACCTGACGGCCTGCTCGCTCAACTCTCAATTTTGCATACTCCAGCTGCCACTCGGAAAGAGTTATGCCAGTATATTGACATCCTGTTTGCTTGAGAACTTCCTACGCGAATCCTCCTCAACCATATCTAAACTCCAAAATGTGATGTCCCTTGCTAATTTTTGCTTATATAGAATCAAATTATGCCCGGAATTTATGTACAAACAAGAGAGATTCTTAAGAATTAGTTAATGACTTACCTTTCTAATGAGAAGATAAATCTTTCTCGTCTGTTTTTTGGAGATATGCTTTCGCCAAAGCTATAGTACACTAATAAAATCAAGTCAAGTTTTTGAAAAGTGAAATTCTCAAATGTTGTCTAAGTAAAATTGATAGAAAATGCCAACAACGCAACAAAAAAACAAAAAACTGATAGAGCAGAAGATCAAGTTTTCTCTAGATATTTTTTCGAACACTTTGTGAATCTAGTAACATTCCTAATCTTATCAACGTCTTTAAACCAAATTATAAGAAAATTAAAGTGGAAAGGCATATTTATTAGCTTATAGGCTAATAGCACATGCATGTATACATTACCAGCGAGAAAGAGAGATCGAGATTCATCAGTAGGTTACTGAAATTCAGAAGAAAATTAAAGAGAGATTCTATCGGTTGGAAGTGTAAGAGCGAGTATACTGAAAGAATGAAAATTGTCGGTGCTTAAGTCTGAATATGTCGTCCATAGCCATGGAAGAAGACTTGCTGTTGTTTCAGAGAAATTGCTTGAGCTCCGATCAATCTGGTGAATCTCAAGGCTACCGCTTCAGATGGAATGGAAAAGAGTGACGAGACTTAGAATTTGGGGAATGAATTGGGGTAGAGAATATTTGGGAATTTATTTAATTGAAAGAAATTTGGTTGTACGGATTAGACTTTTCAAGTAATTTTCATTGAAGGTCAGATTAATTATTGGCGACAGGACAAATGCCATTAATAATTGACTTTAAAACATGATTTAGTGGCAATATATTATTACCATTAATAATTGCTGCTAAATCTCTAATTACTTGTAATGAAGCGTTACATCACATGTATGATTATCATATGAAGCTTTTCATATTCCTCTATTAATTTACTGAATGATTCCATACCATCGAAGGAACAAAGATTATTAGAATCATCATGGTAGGGGTTTGGAGTAGGGTAGCAAAACATGGTACAACTGACCCACAAAATACTAAAAAATTTACTGGATTAAGATGGTGCACACAATCTCGTGAAAATATATTGACATTGTTGCCAAAAGTGGGCTCATTTGAATTAAGGACAAGGTCTTTCCACATAAGAATAATCATAATTCCCGTTCATCCACAAGGATTATTAATTAGTAGAAAACCTATGTATGAAAATATATAAACAAAAAAATAAAAACAAAAAGCATAACCTAAAAGGATAGTTAATTTTAAGTCCCTGACAACGTCTCCTAAAAGTTGTTGCTCCCAATTTCACACGCATATGTACGTGGTCGCGCAAGTAATAGCGACTCTTTAAAGATTCTGAGTATCGAACCCAATGAACTTGTCGATTAACTATTTTTACTAAATTATACTAGTCTAATTATTCATTTAAGAGTGCCAAAATAATTTGATTTTATTTGTAGCGAAAAGAATGTACGAGCTAAATAATAAAATTACTCACAGTGATTGGAGAATCCCAAGGTGTCAACATGTATTGTGTTTCATTAATCACACCTCATAGATTAACTAATTACGATTATAAAATTTATTGATTTACAAGGTTGACTTTATGATCATGGTCTACCTACCTCTAATCGCCTAATCCAATTAGTTGTCTAACTACATCGTTGAGATAGGTAGGCACTCCTAATTGACAAATATTCATATTTCATCATGTTTTGTGTCACATCAGAGTTTACCCCCTAGATGTAACCAGTAGATTCTCCTTCTTTGAGGACTAGGACTAGCCTCTTAGTTTACATCATCACATTCATATGTCGAATTTAGCGGAAAATTTAAAACATTTATTTCTTATATTTGGAGGTTTACATAGACCTCTACTTACACATAATATACATATCGAGTATACATAGACCCTTCATATAGGAAGGTTACATAGCCTTCTACTTTTGTTGCACATAAATATATACATAAAAAAGAAGATAGTCTTAAGGATTATGTCATCTCATACCATCTAAAGATCATATATATTTGAGCATGCCCTTACATAATTGTAAAGAAGCCACGTATAGGCTTATACAAATCGTACTCAAATGAAAGTGTAATGAACATAAAAGTCTTATAAAAACAAAGCAACTTCATAAGCAAGATATTGGCATGGCCCTCGGAAAGTGAGGACCTACCAATTTGGATGATAGAGAATATCCAAGCCTTCTTGAAGTCGTTTCGAATAATTCTTCAACGACCGTAACCTAAAATATTTGGGAAAGAGGTAGAAAATGGGGTTAGTACACCACTTGTACTAAGTATGAGACCATATGCACATATAATAGCAAAACATGCTAAAAAGGACATTTAGTTTAAACCATGCTCATTTATCCTTTTAAAAAGTCTTATGCACAATCAAACAAGTCATACCAAACAACAACACATGCTTACTAACTCAACCTAGAATTATGAATAGCGACGTACTTGGCTCATAATCTAATACAACTATATCATCAAGGAATTAACACCACAAGCATGAGTAAGAGTTAATCATATCATAATAATCAAGACAACTACTAATGAATCATCATCGAGTCAACAAGTGCAATGACCAAGCAAAGTCCCATAACTTTACTCAACCAAGTAGCCTCAACAAGAAACCATGACCAATGTTCAAGAGGATAATCATTATCATATAATATCATTAATATTGTAGCATCAATATGTTATTATCATATACATACATAATATCAACTTCCTAAAGCTTCCATCAAGGTAAACTAGTGCAAGACATAAGTAGAGTCCTATACCCCTACGTAGGCTAAGTTGAACCTCTGAAGTTACTTTAGTTAGTTTATACTTCATTACTTTATTTTAATTTAGGGAACACTTGCCTTAACCGACATAGACCACAAGAGCTAAGTGTGGAATCCGGTGTTGTAAAACCTTACACGGATGCAAGGTGGTCTACCGGCCAAAGTAAAACCAAACATAAACATAGATTTCTAGGTGGATCCATTAACAAGTTTTCCTATAGGGCAACATAGTTCAAGAACTAAGAGATAGTATATTCCCTCTTCATACAAAATGGTTGTTGGGGTCTTCTTTCATGGGAATCGATTTGATTAGTATTTTTCTTTGGGAAGTCAACATCTCATGTAGAACTATAGGGCAAATCTTCCTCTATGGGAAGTCTTCACCTCCCATTGTCATGTTCACTCTGTGCTAAGCTAAGTCCCTTTGTTGAAATGTCTTTTAGCCTTTAACTATCGATCATATCCCTTTGTTGAAATGTCTTTTAGCCTTTAACTATCGATCATATCTTAGTTAGTCATAGGGTCTACCCCTTGTATAATTATCATCATCAATAGCTCAATAATAATTGCATGAGTATAGTCCTTTTGTCACAATTCATATAAGTGAGGTTAACACATTAGCATTTCGTAGCATAACAAGGCACATTGATAGTCATCACCATCCTTATATCACATACATGTTAATCAACCTCACAACATAGTCAAAACATTTCAATTATACATCATACCACCCTATCAATGATAATACAAGGCTTACACCAATATAACATGATGACTTAACTATAATCAATCATGATTCGAAGTAAAGATAGACATTAGAAGACTTACCAAGTCTACTTCATAGTTTATCTTTAAGGCCTTACCATAAACCCTCAATTAAATCCAATTTATATGTTCCACATAATAATTCAAAAATCAACATGATAATAATAATAGAAGAGTCACTACAACATAGTTCAATCCGAAATCAATACTTAAAACAAGATTACTTAGGTCAATTTCCATAACCTAGATCACTTATAAAATTTTGCATAAAAGACTACAATTCATTCCAATTTGTTAATGATTGGTTTAAAAACATCATCTAATAGTGATTTAACCCATAATCAAGACAATTCAACCAATCACAACCCAATTTACATCAACATCAAACCTAGGGTTAAGGGTTAAGAATTATGCTCTTCGATTTAGGACAAACCATCGTAACATACCTTAATCAAGTTAAAATACATGTTAATATATCAATTATAACTTAAATAAAACATAACCAACTCAGTTCATAACATCAAATTCGTAATTGAGTGAAACCCACTTGAAAACCCAACTTTGGAAATCCATTTTGAAGGAAACCTTTGAGAAAATAGTCTCAAAGGTGAATTAGATCACATACCTTGTTAAATGATGAAGAATTGACGGTGAATTCATCCCTTTTTCAACCCTCAAAACCTCCCCCCTAGCTTATGTTAAATTTTATGTTCCAACAGAGAGAGAAAGAATAGAGAAGGAAAATGATTTATTTTTAGAGTTTTGTTTAATCTAATGAGGGTTGGGGTCTTTATATGGGGCTTTTAATTAGTTAATTAATATTCCTTTAATCCCTAAATAACCCTTAAACCCCTTAATTATTTTGAATGAAATGAAATTAAAATGTTCAAGAACTTGGACCCTCGCAGATAGAACCCCGTCGATGGGCCGTCTGTGAGTCGACAGTTGGTCCCCCCTATGTCAACTTTTGTCTTGGTCAAAGACTTGTGCATACGAGGGGTTACCAATTTTGGACAAGTGTAGGACGGCGGTTGGAATTGATGCCCCATCGATCCATACACCAGCCATTGTTTGAGTCTCGTTGGTGCACACTGCCCAGGCAGTGTTGCCTTCAACGTTCTAGGGTCCTCCTCAAGGGCCCTTGGTTGGTCTTGGGGAGTCATTAGTCAAATAGGCTAAGACACGCTAATACCTCCTTGAACAAAATATCCAGACTTTCTTGGATGTTTTGGTTCCTAAAACTCCTAAATGACTAATATAAATCATTATAGGTCTTTTAAAAGTGTTTAAACCCCATGGCACCTATGTTAGTCCTTAAGACTTATATTGGATTTTCGAAGTGTTACATTATCCCCCCTTAGGAAAATTCATCCTCGAATGACACTAAAATTCTTTTGAAGGAAGGAAGAGACTCGAGACTAGCAGCCCAACCAATAAAAATTTCACTACTTTATGTTCGCCATAAAAACTTTTAGGATCACGATAGGACTTTCTTAGCTTGTAACATAGGCTCAGGGTCAGGTAGGGTATATTTAGGTATATTTTAGTGACTTGTTGACCTCCTTGACATGTCAGCTAAGCGTCATACCTTTTTATCATTTTATTTCGCCCTATTTCTCAATTTTCTTTCACCTTGCTATTCTCCATTTCTTCTCCTTATGTGTAAGTGACTTTTTTTTTCTTATGTTTATTTTGTTTTTACTCTTGAGTTAATGTTGTTTTCTACTTTCTTCCTCTTTATTCTTTCAACCCTACTTTTCAGAGTATTCCTCATAACAGCCACCCTCAACTCATGGCTTTGTCATGAGTCAAGGTTCACAATACCCAAAATTGGGTCAGGGACACAATAAGGTAGTGTTCTACATTAGCCACCTCAACTTATGTTTTTGGCATAAGCTGAGGTGCACATGTCCAAGGATGGACCAAGGCCAACACATTGTTCCTAGAAAAGATCAAATGGGGTGACGAAAAAAGATCTATTTTAAGCTCAAACTATTTGGATCAATAAGGGATTACTTAATTTGTTTTTTCTGTTATTTTAGTCTAAAGATTGACTATTTCGAACAAGAGACTACGATTCTCTCCTAATTGTCTATTACGACATACTTTTAGCTGGACTAACCAGGCAAGTTCTAGCTCAGTACCAATGGTGGAATATTCAAATTTTCCTCAGTCTCACTTGACATCTCATTACTCTACCAGATTATCAGACAACTAGTTCGAATCTTAGACTTAGGGTCATGCCATAGTGTATCTCTATATCATGCTTAGAACAACACATTTATCAGTTACTATGCATGGTCATGCATTATTTTCATTACATCAGGATATTATTTCTGTTTTAGCCATCATGCTTCAGAGTTATACTATGTACACAAGATTTAGACATGCCGGTTAAACAATAAAATAATCAGTCTCTTGGGGAAAAAAAACACAAGCAAGAAAACCCAAAAGAGGATCATTAGTTGGGCTACTCAGAGTTAACCCTACCACTCACTTTCCATTTACCCCACCCCCAACTAAAATATATGCTATTGTCCCCAATGCATAGAAGAATCTAAAATAATAGAGTGGTAGGTGAACCAAACCTGAGGCGCAAAGCGCCGGCGATCAACAAGTTGGTCAGTTCGGTGTCCCGAAACCTACTCCCTCTATAGTCTGGACACCCTCAGTAGTGCGGGAAGTTAAAATGTTTTAAAACTTTTAATATTGGCCGGTTGGGTTTACTGGTTTTGATGCGATGAGTCCCCGTCGACGGTCCATCACAGGCTTGACGGTCCATCGTGGGGGTCCGTCATGCGTTCCATAACTTAAAAAAATTTGAAAAATATACCTTGGCACGATGGATGCTTGCGACGATCCGTCAAAAGCGTGATGGTCCATCGATGGGTCTGTCAAATGGTGTTGCAGACCAATTTTCTGCAGATTTTCTAGTGATGTGATACTTGCAAATTTAACACCCATTAAGCTATTCTTTTTGTATTTTCTGGACATTTTTTTTACACGGTCCCTAAAATATGCTCTAGACAACACTTCTAACAAAAAGAAAACAAATATTTAGACAGGAAGTTTAAGGAAATAAAAGCAAAGAAACATGTAACTATAACTATAAACCTATAGTTGGCTAGAGGATACATATTGGGTTGCCTCCCAACCAGCACTTTATTTAACATCGTGGCACGACTTAGGACACTTGATTACTCCTACTTCATCAAGATGGTAAGCCTCGATCACTTCATTCGCCGTTTCAGTGTGCCCCAGATAGATTTTGATTCGTTGTCCGTTCAACTTAAACCGCACACCCTCCTTCTTCTCCAACTCAACCGCTCCGTGAGGGAATAGTTGGGTGATCAAGTAAGCACCAGTCCATTTGGACTTGAGTTTGCCTGGAAACAAACGCAACCTAGAATTGAATAAAAGCACCAAATCCCCAACCATAAAATCGTGTTTCTCAATCTTTTGGTCATGGTACTTCTTCATTTTTTCTTTGTAGAGTCTGAACTTTCATAAGCTTTTAGGCGAAATTCATAAAGATTATTCAACCCATTTAATCTCTGTTCAGCAGCTTTATTCCAATCCATTTTCAACTTTTTCATGCCCACAAGGATTTATGCTCTAATTAAACTGGTAAGTGACAAGCCTTCCCATATAAAAGGTTGTATGGGGACATACCTATAGGAGTCTTGTATGCTGTCTGGTAGGCCCAAAAAGCATCATGAAGACTCCTTGACCAATCCGTTCTACTAGCATTCACCGTTTTTGATAAAATCTGCTTAATCTCCCTATTTGATACCTCAACTTGCCCACTAGTTTGAGGATGGTAAGGAGTGGCCACATTATGACGAACCCCATATTTCTCCAATAATTTCTTAAAGAATTTGTTGCAAAAGAGGGATCCCCCATCACTAATAATAGCCCTTGGGGTGCCAAATCGAGAAAATATATTCTTTTTCAAGAACGCGGTGACACTCTTCCCTTTATTATTTGCGAGTGCGATAGCGTCCACCCATTTAAACACATAGTCGACCGCTACTAGAGTGTAATTCAACCCATGAGAACTCACAAAAGAGCTCTTGCTTTCTCGATATGCAACCATCTCTTTGGTATCTATTACATGCCTTAGCGAACTCATGAGAATCTTGGTGGATAGTTGGCCAATAGTAGCCACATTGCAAGATCTTGTAAGCGGTCTAGATACCACTATGATTTCCACCTATGGGTGAAGAATGACGTGACTCCAAAGCACTCAACATCTCAACTTCTGGCACACAATGCCAAATAAGCCCATCAGCGCAACTCCTATACAAGTAAGACTCAAAAAGAAATTTTTCACATCATACATGAACTTTTTGCTTTGATGAAAGGACAAGTCTGGTGGGACGATAACGCTAGCCAGATAATTCACAAAATCTGCAAACCATAGAATCAAGTCTTGAGAGGCGGCTAGGCTAGTACATGCTAATCGGGGAATGTATCATCAATTTCAGTCTTTTCGGTCCCTTTTCTATCAATCACCTCAATACCCAACGAATCACCTCGGTTTCACATCCTTCTTTACCATCAAATATCTCAAAGCAGAATGATCAGTATGCACTATAACCCTAGTTCCAAGAAAATAGGAGCAAAATTTCTCAAAAACAAAGACTATTGCAAGGAGCTCTTGCTCAGTCACGATGTTGTTCTTTTGGGCTTCATTTAGAGCTTTACTAGCATAGTAAATGGGGTGAAGGATTTTGTCCCTTCTTTGCCCAATACCACACACAGAGCAATCCCACTAGCATCACATATTACCTCAAATGGCTTGCTCCAATTTGGCAAAATAATGATTGGTGCAGACACCAACATTTCTTTCAACTCACTAAATGCCTTAAGATAGGATTCATCAAAATAAAATTTACACTCTTTCTCAAGCAACTTGCACAAAGAAAATACGCAATTTCGGAAAAATCCTTGATGAACCTCTAGTAAAAACCTGCATGCCCAAGAAAGCTTTTCACACCTTTTACATAGATAGGTGGGGGAAGTCTCTCTATTACCTCGACTTTAGCTCGATCAACCTCTATACCCTTCTCTGAAATGCGATGACCCAATAAAATACCCTCTTTCACCATGAAGTGACATTTTCCCCAATTTAGTACTAGATTGCAGTCTTCACACCTCTTAAGAACCTCAGACAAATGACTGTATTTGTGGTTTAGTTTCTTAGACACCGGGTAGTAGCTTTCTAACAAAACATCGCTAAGTTGATTCCAAGTGAATATTGAGTTATAGGGAAGCTCAATAAACAAGATCGCAGCCTCTCCCGTCAGTGAGGAAGGAAAAACTCTTAGCCCGATTAGATCCATATTCAAATCTGGCCTCCCTAAAAAATGTTTGCACACTGCCCTTACCTTAGTGATGTGGGCATGTGGATCCTCAGATGGTATCCCTGAAAACAAACCTCTGGCAGTGAGCATTTGCATCAGACTACTAGTTACCACAAAAGTGTGGTCGTGTGGTCGAGGGGGCAAGACGAGTGGCCCATCAGAGTCTGCGATATTTTTATAGCCCCTATAGAACTCTTGAGGGCGTGGAGTGGGAGGTTGTTTCCGTATTTCAGCTTCCCCACGAATATCAGGTAATACATGGTCATGAGCATAGACCAATGATGGCATTTGCGGGCATACCTCATCACCTTGGATGCCCAAATTATGATTCATTCTTCTTAAAGTACGCTCTAGTTAGGGGCCAGGTTCAATTACGGGTATTCCTCTACTCCGTGTGTTTAACATATAAGGAATATAGACCTGCACGAGACAAAAACAAAAGCAAAAAGTAAAATTAGCACAATTTTGACTAAACTTCGGTAATAAGCTTAAAGTTAATCTAAAAGCCACTTTCCCCGGCAGCGGCGCCAAAATTTGATACGCTCAAGTTTACTGCTCGAAATGAAGTAAAAGCGGTCGCATCAAGTAAAGAACCCAGCTAGTGAGATCGGGATCGTTCCCAAGAGGAAAATCGTTACTACTTAACTATATTTTATTATTACTTCTATTTAGTCAATTATTTCCGAAAAATAAATAACTAAAGGGTTTTTTTTAATTAATTAAAGCAATAAGCTAAATTAAAGTAAACAAGTGACAGGTTCAAGTATTGGAATTTAATAAAGTAATGAGAGTAACTAGGGCGTAAGTGTTTCGCACAGGCTCCTAACTCGGTAATTCTAGCTATAACAATCATTTCCTAATATCTTGCATGCAAAGTGATAAGTTAGGTATCTCTTAATCCTTGGTCCGGCATCAAGAGAATTTTACTCCGCACCTTGGTTAGGCTACGTGTATTTCTTTACTAAACCTTATCTTTACCTCATATTAAGTATCATATTCAATATTTGACTAAGTTGTTACTTCGTACCAACCGACACTAGCCTATTAGATAGTATACACTAAATCTATATTGATAATTCTTATCCTATTATCTACCTCCTTGGTCCGCCAAGTAGAAATAAGGCAAATTCTAACTTTGGCGATCCGTTAAAAAAACTTCCAAGCAAAAGAATTATCAAGAGATGCATGACAGAATTCTAGAATCGTTATTTTAGCTAGGTTTTACCTTGTTATTTATCCATGGTTCACACAACCCTAGTTATGGAGTTTCGTTACCCATGCTAATAATTAAACAATTCAAAATAATAGTGTAATAATTCATGTACTTACTTTGATGAGAATGAAAAAAATCTAGAAATTTACTTGAATAAATCACAAAACACCAATAATCGATTCCAGAAAAGTAATATCAAATCCCAAAATCAAAAATTCAATACTAAGAAAATAAAACTTAAAATTATCCAAGAGTCTAACCCCAAAAATGAGGTTTTTCGGACTATATATAAGAAACAATACCTAATAAAAGAGGGAAATCTATTCAAGGAAAAATCTGCCCAAAATGCGTCTGAGTCGACGACCATCGTAACGGACCGTCGTGGTATTCCATTGCTCCATACTTAGCTCTTTTTCTGCTGCTTTTCTTCATCAACTCTCTGTTACCCTCGATAGACTGGTGTGACGGAACGATGCATGCATGACGGTCCGTCTAGGGGCTTCGTTCCATGACACTTAGAATCTTCTGAAGTTGGGTACTGGGACTACTCTTTGTTAGCATTGACGAATGTGCCGGACGGACTGTCATGGCTATGACGGTCCGTCGTGATCTTCCATAGTACTACACTTGGTCAAAATTCCCCAACTTCCTTCAACCATTATCTTCTCACGACGATTGACCCCTACGGACCATTAGAGTCACTACGGACCGTCGTGGGGTCTGTAGGTGGTTACTTCTGCAATTTCAGCTGAAAATCTCCGCGTTCTCCTTTGGACAGATTTCCTGGAAAGATATATAAAACTACATCAAAAATCAATACAAAAAAGCTTTAGACACACACTAAACTTAAGGAAAAGGCATTGAAAGTACCATGAAACCACGGTACATCCAACATACATTACTTAAGTCAATTAGCACAAAGTTCAACTTATCAACATGCTACATATCATTTCATAAAGACTCAGCATATCAAAATGCACATAACTCAAAACAAGACAAAAATCAAAATTTCAACTTCAAATGCTAATTTCACTGTAAAGTAAGATTCAAAAATGCACTTTTAGTAATACTTCATTACAAATCAAAACACCTTCAATGATAGTTATTATTTTTGTTATAAGTTAGAAATAATAAACCTTAATTATCAAATATATGAGGGTAACGGGTCTTCATGTCGACCTCAGCCTCCCATGTTGCACCCTCAATTAGGTGATTCTTCCATAACACTTTTACGGAAACCACCTCTTTATTCTTTAACTTCTTGACTTGCCTATAATGAATTTTAACCGAAACTTACAAATAAGAGAGTTTATCCTTGAGACCAAAATCTTCAATTGGAAGAATAGATTCGGGATCACCAATACACTTTTTAAGCATGGAAACATGGAAATAAGGATGAACCAAAGTCAATTCACTAGGAAGATTCAATTCATAGGCAACCTTACCAACCCTTTGAAAGATTTCATAAGGAACCCCATAACAAGGACTCAACTTCCCTTTCTTGACAAATCTAACCACCCCTTTCATTGGTGAAATTTTTAAATACACCTTATCACTTTCTTCATACTCTAAATCCTTTCTCCTATGATTGGCGCAAGACTTTTGCGGACTATACCCGTTTGCAACTGGTTCCTTATGATATGAACTTTCATTAAAGTCTTATAAAATCAAATCGGGACCAAGAAGTGAAGTCTCTCCCACTTGAAATCATCCTATAGGAGACCTATACCTCCTACCATACAAGGCTTAATAGGGAGCCATAGAAATGGATGAATGAATACTATTGTTGTAAGCGAACTCCACCAAAGGAAAATGCTTATCCCAATTTCCTTTAATATCAATTATGCAAGCCCTAAGCATATCCTCAGCGGTTTGAATAGTTCGTTCCGCTTGACTATCTGTTTCGGAATGAAAAGCGGTACTCAACTTCACCTTAGTACCCAACCCTTTTTGGAAAAACCTTCGAATTCTAGATGTGAATTGTGCACACCGATCCGATATGATGGATAAGAGAATACCATGGCAACACACAATCTCATCTATGAAGATCATAACATAATTTTTTGCCGAATAAGCAGACTTGACAGGAATAAAGCGAGCGGACTTGGTCAACCTATCCACAACCACCCATATTGAGTCATATGGCTTTTTATTTAGAGGTAAGAACACTAAAAATTCCATATTAATGTCTTCCCATTTCATAGTAGGAATTCGGATTTATTGTAGTAAGCTATCCAGATTTTGATGATCGACCTTTATTTGTTGCAAATTTGGACACTTATTGACAAACTCCACTATGTCCATCTTCATTCCTTCCCACCAATATATCTATCTAAGGTCATGGTACATTTTTGTTGAATCCAGATGAATTGAGTAGAGGGACCCATGGGCTTCTTCTAGGATCCGGTCCCTCAACCCATCTACATTGGGAACACATAATCTTCCTTTGTACCTTAACACACCATCCCCCATTTAAAGAGAATGACTCATTTAACTTGCCAAGAACCAATTATTTCAACTTCATTAATGGTTCATCAAGGTGTTCTTTGGACTTTACCTCCAAATACTAAAGATGACTCGGGGTTATGATGGACAGTGACTCAACCATATGAAGAATCTTCTAATCTCACCCCAACCTAGCCAACCTATGAACATCCCTCACTAGGTCTTTGTTGGCTTCATAAAATGTGAGATATACTACCCGAAGTCATACGACTTAGGGCATCTGCAACCACATTAACCTTGTCGGGGGGTGATAGAGGACACTCATGTTATAGTCTTTCAACAATTCCAACCACCTTGTTTGACGGAGATTCAACTCATTTTGGGTAAAAACATATTGGAGACTCTTATGGTCGGTGAAGAAATCAACATGAAAGCCCTACAAGTAAGGACTCCATATTTTTAAAGCAAACACAACGGCCGCTAACTCAAGGTCATGATTCGGATAGTTTTTATTATGTACCTTAAGTTGCCTAGAAGCATAGCCTATCACTTTCTCATATTGCATAATAACACACCCTAGACCCACACGAGAAGCGTCACAATACTCAACAAAACTCTTTGTTACCCTCCGGTAAGGTCATCACCGGAGCAAAGTTAACCCTAATTGTTATCATTTGAAAAATTCTCTCACATGCCTCCGACACACAAATTTCTTACTCATTTGGGTCAATGTCATCAAGGGAGATGCAATGGATTCAAAACCATCAACAAACCTCCGATAATAACCCGCTAAGAACAAGAAACTTCTAATATCGATTGGAGTCAAAGGTCTAGGCCAATTTTTCAATGCCTCCATTTTCATTAGATCAACCTCAACTCCTTCAGTAGAGATGATATGACGAAGAAATGTCACCGACCTCAGCCAAAACTCCTACTTGCTTTATTTGGCAAACAATTGATGTTCCTTAAGGGTTTTCAATACCACACTCAAATGACCCATATGATCACCCTTATTGTTCGAATATACAAAGATGTTGTCAATGAAGACAATGAAAAATGAATCTAGGTAATTTGGAAACACTATATTCATTAGTTCCATTAAAGCTGCCAGAGCATTGGTGAGACTAAAAGACATTACCAAGAACTCATTATGACCATATCTAATCCGAAATGTTGTCTTTGGTATATCCTCACATCTCACCCTATGTTAGTCATACCCGGACCTCAAGTCAGTCTTATAAATGTATCCTCCCGCTTAGAGTTGATCAAACAAGTCGTCAATCCGAGGGAGAGGATACTTGTTCTTCATTGTGACCTTATTGAGTTGGCGGTTATCAATACACATTTTAAGGACCCATCCTTCTTCTTCACAAATAAAACTGAAGCACCCCATGGAGAAATACTAGGTCTAATGAAGCCCTTGTCTAGTAAATCTTTGAGTTGAGCTTTCAACTCTTTCAGTTCGACCGGAGCCATCCGATTAGGAGTAATTGAAATGGGATTCGTTTCCAGTAGCAAATTGATACCAAAATATATTTCCCATTTGGGAGGAATACAGGAAAGATCCTTAGGAAAGACCTTCAAAAATTCACTCACTACCGGGACCGACTCAATGGGAGGAATTTCAAGTCTCGATCTTGGACTCTTTCAATATGGTATAGACAACTTTTAGAGATCATTTTGCATTCTTTTAGACAAGATATAATACAACCTCTACGAATAGAATTTCCCCCCTTCCACTCTACAGTGGGTTCATTTGGAAAGTTAAACTTCACCACCCTTTTTCCTACAATCAATAGAAGCAAAGCAAGTGTGCAACCAATCCATACCCAATATAATATAAAAATCTAGCATATCTAGTTCTACTAGATCAACATAGGAAACTTTATTGGGCAACATTATTGGACAATTTCTATACACCTTTTTTGAAACAACTGACTGACCCACCAGAGTAGAAACTATAAAAGGTTCATGAAAAATATCGCGTAAAAAATTAAAATTTTTAGCTATAAGAGGGGTAACAAATGACAAGGTAGCACCCGGATCAAGTAAAACATATATATATCTATGGTAAAGACTTTCAACATACGAGTCACCACATCGAGAGAAGTCTCTTGTTCACCCCTAGAGCGGAGAGCATTGAAACAATTTTTCCTAGGAGCATCACTAGAACCACTTGTTTGAGCTTGACCACCCTTCTCTTGACCCGTTCAATTTGGATAATATCTCACCTTGTGACCACTCTTGTTACAACCAAAGCAATACCGTTCCTACCAAGCACTCACAAAGACGATCCTTTCTACACTTGGAACATGTAGGCTTCTCATTTGGTGAGTTTCCACTCCTCCCCTTTTTGAACTCTCACTTTATTTTTATTTTCCTTTTCATCGTGAGCGTTAGGGAACTTGGATAAAACTTGATTACAAACCCACTTCATAAATCTAGGCTTATCTTGTATTTCACGCTTATTCTTTGAAGAACCTCCATCAAATGATGTTGCCCTCTTAGAATCTCTACTCTTTCTCTAAGCCCTTGCCTCCTCAACCCTTCTAGCATGCACCATAAGATGAGAAATGTTCATGTTGTCATGTAGCATGGACGAATCACACTCCTCTTGTAAGTTTTCCGACACCCCCGTCACAAAGCGGCCCATTTGGTCTCAAGAATCAGAAACCAAAGAAGGAGCATATTTGGACAGTTTAATGAATTCCATGGAGTATTAGTGAACACTCCGTCCTCTGTGGAGAAGGTTGATGCACTCCACCACTTTTTCCTCCCTCATCTCCCTAGGAAAGAACTAATCTAGAAAAGCCTTGTTAAAGATCTCCCAAATCAACGGACCACCCCTCAATGATCTATTATCTCTCCATTAAACATACAATGCTTGTGCCACGTTCTTGAGTTGATAAGTGGCCAACTCAGCCTTCTCATTGGTGGAAAACCCCATATACAAAAGTAGTTTAGAGACTTCATCGATGAATTCTTGGGGGTCTTCATCAACATTAGACTCGTAGAGAGTAGAAGGGTTTATCCGAGTGAAGTCTCTTAGACGGGAAGCCATAGTAGTGACTTGTTTACGAGGAAGGGGTACAAACTCCCGGTTGGCTTGGGCTGTCATAGCTTACGCTTGGACAGTGGCTGCTTGAGCCAATTGAATGAGGGAAGCCCTTATATCTCCATCCATCATGGGTGGTGGATTGACTGGAGCTTGGTCAACATTAGCATCTTCTTCAAGTGGAGGAAGTTGCTTCTTTCTATCAGCACAACAATAGAATTTGATAAAAAAGAACACCATTAGTCTACTCTAATGATACAATATAAAATTTCCAAGAAAAAGAGTGGTTCCTAAGTATCACATAGATTCCTATTCATAAGTGTGGCACGCTTCACAATTATGAACACAAACCTACATAGATGTGGTAGAGAGAGATACACAACTCAACGATATTCAACCTGGCTCTGATACCATGTTTTTCACAATCGGGTTTACCCTTAGATGTAACCGGCGTCGTTGCGCTCTTTGAGGATTAGGACTAGCCTCTTTGCTTACGTCATCAGATTCATAAGTCAAATTCAATGGAAAAATTAAAACTTTTACTACTTCTATCATAGGTCTCTACATACACATAATATAAATATCGAGTATACATAGACCCTTCGTATGGGAAGGTTACATCGCCTTCTACTTTTATTGCACATAAACATATACATAAGATAGAAGATAGTCTTAAGTATTGTGTCATCTCATACCATATAAAGATCATAGCAATTTGGGCATAGACCTACATCAATGTGAAGAAGCCACATTTAGGCTTATACAAATCTTACTAAAATGAAAGTGGAATGAACATAAAAGTCTTATAAAAAAAGCAACTTTATAAGCAAGATATTGGCATTGCCCTCGAAAAAAGAGGACCTACCCACTTGGATGATAGAGAATACCCAAGCCATATTAATGTCGTCTCGAATGAGCCTTCAACGAGTGGAACCTAAAATGTTTGGGAAAGAGGAACAAACTGAGGTTAGTACGCCACTTGTACTATGTATGAGACCATATGCATATATAATAGCAAAACATGCTAAAAAGGGACATTTAGTTAAAACCATGCTCATTTACCATTTTAAAAAGTCTTATGCACAATCAAGCAAGTGATATCAAACAATAACACATGCTTACTAACTCAACCAAGTAATATGCATTTCGACATACTTGATCCCATAATCTAATACAACTCTATCATCAAGGAATTAACATCACAAGCATGAGTAAGAGTTAATGATATCGTAGTTAGCAAGACAACTACTCATGAATCCTCATCGATTCAACAAGTGCAATGACCAAGCAAAGCCCCATAACTTTACTCAAACAAGTAGCCTCAACAAGAAACCATGACCAATGTCCAACTTAACCTAACATAACCTTTAAGGACATGTAACATCATACTTTGTTAGTACAACCCAATTACCTGTTCAATAGGATAATCATCATCATATATTATCATTTATAATGTAGCATCAACATGTTATCATAATATAAATCATTATCATATACCCATCATAATTCAAGCCCAAAATCAATGCTCAAAACAAGATTACTTAGGCCCATAACCTAGATCACTTATTAAAATTTGAATAAAAGACTACGATTCATTAAAATTTGTTAATGATTGGTTTATCAACATCATCTAACAGTGATTTAACCCATAATCAAGACAATTGAATCAATCACAACCCAATTTACATCAAGATCAAACCTAGGCTTAAGGGTTAAGGATCATGCTCTTCTATTTAGGTCAAACCATCACAACTTACCATAATCAAGTTAAATACATGTTAATGTAT
>CM064968.1:9725104-9880103 GCA_032847665.1 Solanum chilense | reverse complement strand
GGATCGGAGTGTCACGTTCTGACACCAGGATAGAATGAGGATCGGAGTGTCACGTTCCGACACCAGGATAGAAATAGGGGATCAGAGTGTCACGTACCGACACATAGTAGTAGGGGATCGGAGTGTCACGTACCGACACAAGAGGAGGAAAGATAATGAATCTTGAAAGATGATAATATACTCAACATAATGAACTTAATCCCAAATGAGTATGGTATTGAGGCTTGAGCCCTCATGGATGAACTTGATAGTACTTCTTGATGATTATAGTACTTGTTGTTGCTACATGTTGAGTTTTATAGTTGATTTATGATATTATTGATATATATTTGTTTTCTATTTTTAGTTGGCCGATGATACTTACTCAGTACCCGTGGTTTGTACTGACCCCTACTTTTATGTTTTCTTCTTTGTTATTTGTGGAGTGCAGCAAACGTTCCGTCATCTTCAACTCAGGAGTAATTCGAGCCAGTTTTCGTCACACCGGATCTTCAGGGTGAGCTAATGCTTCTAGCTTGGACTGGATCTTCTTCTTCAAGTCTTGATGCCTTGAACTTCCGGCATGGACTAGCTTTTATGAATTTTAGTTTCTTAGACATTTTTAGTTTAGTAATTTGAGGATAGATGTTCTTGTGATGATGACTTCCAGATTTTGGGGAATAATAGATGTTGAATTTTAATAGTTACTGAATTGGTTTTTATTAATGATGTTAAGTCTTCCGCGTTATTTTTTTTTGTTGTTATACATTGAAATGTTAAGATTTAGATTGGTTGGTTCGCTCACATAGGAGGGTAAATGTGGGTGCCAGTCACGGCCCCGGTTTTGGGTCGTGACAATTTTGGAAGGGATAGTTTTTGTTAATTCTGGATTAACTTATTGGGCAAAAGATTCCGGTGTTTTCATAGTATTATTTGCTCTTGTTTGAATAACACTTTAAGAAGCTTCTTGAGCTGAAGTTTTTGTTGGTCTAAGATTGATCAACTTTGGTTGAGGTGGACAAAAAGGCTTTAGAAGCTTTGGTTGGAAAAGACTAGGTAACTTTGGGTAATCAGCTAAAGCTGTGAATTCGTTTTGGAAGGTTAGATCAAACTTTGCTGTAAATTCAGCTTTTGCTGGAGTGGGAGGTGGAAGAAAAAATGGTCTTGCCATTTTTGGTTTTGGAGGATTGTTATCTCCTTTAGAAGGAGCAATTGGTCTAAACGGTCTCATGTTTTTTCGGCAAAAAATTGCGGGTTAGAAAATTTGGTAGAGAATTATTTTTCCCTTTAATAAATTAAATTTCAAAATCAAAACTAAATAGTAGAGATTTCCATCTAGTAAAGATTTGTTTTAAAAAAATGTTTTTATCATCTTTTTGTAAAATCTCTTTAGCAGATTTATAATATACTCTTAATAAAAAATCTTTGTTGATAAGATCATCTTGGAATTTTGTAATACTTAACAAAAAAGATAAAATCTCTTTTTTGACTGTAGAATAGTTTTTTTGTGAGGAATTCCAGATCCCCTGAAGTGAAATGAACTAATTGCTCTGTAGATTCAGGATCTACTTTTTGTTTAAGGATCTCTCCACATCCTGCATCAGAAGCATTAGTTTCAACAATCATGAAAGCATCATGGTTGGGGATTCCTAAATAAGGAATAATTTGAACAAGATTTTTAACTTGGATAACGGCTTGAGTTTGCTCACTACTCCAAGAAACAGGGTTTTTCCTAAGTCTTTTATACAAAGGTTCACAAACCTATCTGATTTGTTGAATAAAATAAGCTACATAATTTAAACTTCCTAAAAATCTCTGAAGCTGGGTTTAGTGAGGAATTTCATCAGGAAATTTAGAAGATAACTTTAAGGCCTTGCAAATAGGTTTATAAGTTCCTTGAAAAAGATCATATCCCGAAAACCTAATAGTAGTTTGGAATAATCACAGCTTTAAACTCTTTAGATTTACAAGAATCATAGTTTAAATTTTCATAAGTTTGATAATTACTAAGTTAAGATTATTTTATTATCTTAATAATCACATGATTTCTAACAGCCTGGAAAACCTATGGATTTAGCTACTCATGCTAACAATTAACGCCATTAACATGGCTCTGATACTATTTTGCGGATAGAAGTACGAAAAATAATAGAAGAACAAAAGAACATACAAAATTGAAAACTTTATTCCATATAATGCATAATGTTTACAGTGAGAGAAAGCATTCAAGAAAATCAGTGTTTGTAAATTTCTAATGCATTCAATGGTAAAAATACAACGTCTTATATACACTTTCAAAAAATAAAAGGAATCTCAAAGCCTTCTTACGATTGGTTGCAGAGGATTGCTTTATCTGTTCCTTGTCTTTGCTTTCGTGAAAACATTAGCTTTTACAACTGTCTTTTACTTTGCCGCTGTTAGTTGTTACTTTTTGAAAAGCATCTTTGACTTTAGGGACCTTTTGCTTTGTCGGTCACTGCTTATAAAGTTTTAGCCAATCTGGTCGGCCATGCCTGTCAATTATCTAGGTCAATCTAATTAATGTGATAAAGATTTTGACTCTTTCAGACTCCTCTATCTCTTTCAATATAATTCTGATCTTTAATAATCTCTATCTGAAAGTGTAATTATTACGATTTTAATTTCTCAATAAGACATTAATCAAATGGATTTAGATAGGACCTTGCCAAGGCTTTAGGTTTTAACATCTCGCCATTATCAACATTTTGTGATGAAGCTTTGTTAAGAAGTCTGTTAATTGATTCTTCATCTGGTTCATCCTCGAATTCAGACAAGGCCTTTTCTAACCTTTTCTTCAATTAACTCTTAGAGGGTGAAGGAATTGATGAACTCTTCTTCTTAGAAGGAGAAGGACCATCTTTCTTGGTAGGGGACCAACCTTTAATCCTGATTTCTTTTGATAAGAATTTAATCCTATCGAAATCTGCAATAACAAAAGTCTAACTTATAATATAAGATAAACTTTTCTTAATAAAATACTTACAGTGTTTTACATTCTCTGGTAATGTTGATATGCCTTCATCGATTAGGAACTGAGTATATTTTTCAGCAAAGCTTCGAGGCATTACTTGCTAATTTCCACCAAACCAGCTCCACTATTCGTAGAACCACCTCGGGATAGTATAAGCTGCAACTTCTGGACAATATTTAACAAACCATGTATGGGTGGTTGGTCTAACATACAAGAAGTTCACCCAGGCTTCTTTGTAGGCATACCAATTATAGATTTGAGGATTAAATCTTTTTGAATGATTAATAGGAGTTTGTAAATGGCCAACAGGCCAATCAAAAGGTGATAAAATTCTTCTTATAGTAAACTTAGAGTATGCTATACTATCTTGGTCAGACTTATCAGCTAACTCATGTTCAATATCTACTGATCATGTGTCAACCAGGATAAATTCATAATATTTTTTTTAAGGAATTACCTGTTTCAACATAATTCCTGTTGGTATAGATAGGTTTTAAAAGATGTTTAATCTCATAACCTTCATATTCTTTATCTAAAGAAAGTATTGGGAAAACCTGCAAAGAAATAATTTCAAATTTTTTCTTTTCTTTGGAAGGAGACTTTGTTCCTGCTGGAGAAACTGCTTTAGAAAAGCTGGCTGGCTATTTTATGGTGTAACATTCACTTGTCTGTTTTTGGGAAAATCTAAGTTCTCCGCTTGGAGATGAGGATGAACGGGGTTCTTGCTCCTTTTGGAAGGGCTTTTTCAAGACTAATATCTTTAATGAACTATTCTATGGCAGCTCAGGATGAACAATTGGTGGCAATAGGACCAATACTAAATACCTGTTTATATCAGGCCTAACATGGATTATTTCAAGCCTTATAAAAAATTGCCCTGACTCTCTTATTTGTCCACTTTGATTGGACCTGGCTGGTTGTCTGCCGGCTATGGGCCTATATTGCGGTCTGCTCATGTTTTCCTAGCAAAAATTCAGGAGTTAGGAAATCTAGCAACGAATTGTTTTCGCCTTTAAGAAATTCAATTTGGAAATCGAAACTAGGTAATAAGGCTTGCCACCTAGCAAAAATTTGTTCAGAAATAATATTCTTAACATCCTTTTGGAGGATTTCTTTAGCAGATTTACAATCTACTCAAAGCAAGAATTTTTTATTGATCAAGTCATCTTTAAAATTAGTTAAACAAACAACAATATCGAGGATTTCCTTTTTAATCTTGCTATAATTTCTTTGAGCAAAATTCCAGATTCCAGAAGTATAACGGACAAATTATTTTGAAGAATTGGAATTTTTTCTTTGTTTAAGAATACCACCATATCCAATGTCAGATGCATCAGTCTCAATGATCACAAATTAGTCATGGTTAGAAATACGAGGCATGGAAGATTTTTAATCATATTCTTTCAAAGAATAACTGCATTGGTTTGTTCAACACTCAAGGGTGAAGGATTCTTCCTTAACCTATCAAAGAGAGGTTTGCAAATATGCCTAACTTTGGGAATAAAATCAGCTACATAGTTGAGACTTCCTAAAAATCTTTGCAACTGAGTTTTATCCAAAATGACATTGGGGAACCTTGATAAAGATCATGTCCTAGAAATCTGATTTTTGTTTGAAACAATGTAATGTTTTTAGCACTAATAACTAATCCATTGTGCTTATCAAATTTAAAGAAAACATTTAAATGTTTGAAATGAGAATCAGTTTCCACGGAAAAGATTAATACATTATCAATATAAACAATTGAAATATGACTAATATGATTGAATATAGAATTCAAAATATTTTGAAATTCCGATGGGGCATTTTTAAGCCCAAGAGGCCCTGACATTCGATTCATATTGTCCAAACGGGACATTGAAAGTTGTTTTATATTTATCCTATTCACCGATTTGAATTTGCCAGAATCCTGATTTTAAATCAAATTTACTATAAACATTTGCTTTAAAAGTTCATTTTAAAAGATCTCATTTTTTAGGAATCGGATAATGAATACATTTTAAAACTGAGTTTAAAGGTTTGTAATTAATAACAAGTCTTGGTGAACCTCGTTCTTGTTCAGCTGCATTGTTAACATAAAATGCTGAACAACTCCAAGGTGATTTTGAAGGACAAATAATGTTATTATTTAAAAGAGTATGAATTTCTTTCTTACAGATTTCCATTAATTCATGATTAATCTGAATAGGACTAGCTTTCGTAGAGATGGCCTTTTCATCAAATCCATCAATATATGGTTATTCTATAATATGGGATTTTCTATTCCAAAAAGTGTTTGGAAATTCTGAGCAAATTTAATTTTCAAAATTCTTTTGAAGATTGGCAATTTTAGCAACCATTCTCGGGGTTTTTAGAATTTGCTCAATTTTCTTAATTTTAATATCTTCTTTTAAGAAACTAATCTGATTGATTTTAAATGCAGTTTGTTTATGCAAAAATTTACTTTCTTTAAGAGAAATCTTGTTTATAAAAGGAAACGAAATTTCTTTTCCTAAAATTTCTGTTTTGATTGATTCAAAATCTGAAATATAAGGTTTGATCTGGGTAATAAAAGGTACCCAAAATAATCTCCTCATTAATGTTTTTAGTTATGACAAAATCATTAGCAAGGCAAATACCGTCATTGCAGATATGAGCATTTGAAATTTTATAATTATACAGATACACTCACCAGTCGTGCTATATAACTTATTAGTTCCCTTATGGAGGTACTTGGTTGGAATTAAACCTTAAACAATGCAATTACGATCTGCACCACTGACTAAAAAATTAATTTTGTTAAGTAAAAAATTAGAATTAACTACTAACTTAATCATAATGTGAGAACTCTGAGGTCTCACCTTAGTGATCATACTAATACCTACATCTTCAATACTTTTAGGTGATGAAGGGGCTGATTGATTGGAAGAGTTGTTATCTTCATCTTCGTTATCTGAAGTAGATATCTATTTTCCTTTAATAGATACTTCATCATCCTTAAGTAATTGTTTTAATAAAGCATCAATTTCAATTTTGTAAGTCTTGACTTAACATCTCGAACTTTTTCTTTGAGGGAGTTAACTTCTGCTCGAAGTTCATTGATAGAAGGTTCTTCCCTCTTATCTGTATATTTTTGCATGATTTGCTTCATGCTGAAAGGAGTTACATTCCTTGCAACTTCTTTCTCCTTCTGTTTAGTGACAAGATTTTGAAGCTCCAAAAGATACCTTCTTCGATCATCATTATCTTTGATATGCTCAATAGTTGCAAATATGATTTCAGCAGAATCTTCTGAGAGTACTCTGACAGATTGGCTATCACAATGACAAAATGATCCTTGGCAATTTCATTCTTGTCCACTATCTTGAGCAACATTGAGGAACTCTTCGTCCTCAGTTTCTTCTTCTGAAGAGGAAGATGAATCTGATTCTTATTCGTTTAATATAGACAAAAACTTTTCCTTAGTTTCTTAATCTACTTCAAGAAGATTGATCTTCTTCCTTTTTCTTCTGTTTCTTAGATAATAAGGAGACTTTAGTCCAGACTTTCCACAAGTCCAACACTTGTCTTCGTTAGATGTATTGCGAGAAGTTTTCTTACTTCTCTTTCTTTTAGAATATCCTTTCCCTTTTGAGAATCTTCTTTTAGGAAATGAATTTTAAGATTTTTTTTTTGAAACCTTTGTTGCTTAAGGGGGTTTTAGGCTTGGGAAACCAAAGTCTTAACAAAAACTTCCAAGTTCATTACTTGAAATTTTTTTATCTTTCCTAAGTTGTTCCTTTAGCTTCAAATTAGTACATAGCTCCATTGCTACGAAATGAATCAAACCGGTAAATCTCCGTAAGTCATTTATGAATATGGAATTTCACCTTCTCATCGATCTCTTATTTTGGAGCTAACCTTTTCTGCAAAATGGGGAGGTAATCCACAGAGGAATCTCTCTTTCCAATAATCATTGGTGCAGTCATCTCTTAGCATGACCTTTGTAATAAACATATCTTTATACCATCTGAAATCTGTCATTTTCTTGAAGTAAAGATTGTTTTATATTTCCAAACTTCTGTCTTGAAATAATCGAGGTTCTCCCACGAAATGTTTAGCAATGCTGTAAAGTAGAGTTGCAGTTGCATCCTCAAATACCTCTAATGATGTAGTAGTTTGACCTCCTTCAGTCTTAACAACATTCTTGCTTGCAACAGCATGAAGTCTTATTTTTATTCTGTTCTATGAGATAATTGTCCCACCAATTTCTTAGAGTACCTGTAAAACCTGGAATTATCATGTTAGCTGCTTGCTTATCGGTAGCACTGTTCCATTTATAGGCTCTGATGTTCATGCCCATCTCTTGGAGTTTATTATAGATTAAACTATCAACCATACCATCTATATTCTATTTTGTTATACCGGTACCATCTGCAACACTCTGGGGATGCATATTGTTCTCTTCGAACTGGATATCAGGAAAAGAAGGTCTGGGATAATGTTTTTGGAGTGAGGAAGTCTATCCTTTATAGATCCAACCTTATCACCTTGACAAATCTTAATCCTCTTAAGTTTCTCATTAATCCATTCTAGGATTTCTAGAGAGTTGTTGAAATCATTTGCTGGCTTAGGAAAATCCGGTGGGGAAAATTTATGGATTTTGAAGATAGGATTAGTCTCTAAGTTGAAACCAGATTTGGAAGAACTGGGTTTGTTACCAATCTGGCTGGTACCACTACAATTATAATTTGAATCCTCAATTTGTTTGGAAACAACAAGAAGAACCTGGTTAGTATAATTATTTTGTTCAAAAACATCGTTTTTTTCTTCAGTAGTCACAAAGCTGTTTTCCTTATGTTTTGTAGGTTTTCTGAAAGGCGCTGCTTTCAAAACATATTTTCTATAAGGGATGTTTATACCTTCAAGAGGAGGAGTAACACTTTTGAAAACCTTGTCTTTGGTATTCCATTTGTTTACCAATACCTGAAGCTATGAATTGGATACACCGATTTGTCCTGTAGATTCAAACCATTTGAAGAATTCAATTTCTGTTTTAAATCTCTTCATATCCTTAAACCATTTGCCTTTGAACAAGACTCTCTGATCTGTTGTGTATGTATCTACATACCAAGCTTTATTTAAAGCATGCTTAGGTCTCATCCACCACTTATTGATCTTTTCTATGTTAGGAGTAAATTTGTCGACTGACTTAATAACTCCTATAGAATCCTTTTTCTTATGAGGAGGAGATTTCATTTCGCTAGGAGTAGGACTTCCTTTAAAAGAAGAATCATAATAAACCTTGGGGATGGTTTGGGTGAAATCTACCCCACGGAATTTACCCTATTGTTCTGAAATGTCAGTGGTTTCATACAAATCTTCTTCTCCCTCCCGGGTCCTCAAAGCATAAGCTCTAGCCATAGACATTCTTCTACTAGAAGACTCATGGACGAAAAATTGTATCTAAGAAACTTAAGGTTAACAGATCCATCTAAGCTCTTTATTTTTTTCTTTTTCTTTTTGTTTATTTTCATATAATAATTTTGATCTAGCTAATTCTTTTTCTAATTCACTTATTCTTGTATTTTTTATTTCTTCTAAATGTTGATCAACGTGAACATGAATTTCAATGTAAATATGGACGTGAATATGAACGTGAACATTAATAGTCAATGTCAACATGAACGTCAACATTAACGTCAATGTCAACTGAAAGTCAATGTGAACGTCAATGTAAATGTCAGCTTAAACGTCAACTAAAACATCAGTGTGAACGTCAATATCAATGTAAACATCAACGTGAACATTAACGTAAATATCAACATGAACGTCAATGTGAAAATTAATGTCAATGTGAATGTCAATGATAACATTTACATCAATGTGAACGTCAATGTGAATGCTAACGTGAACGTGAATATGATCGTCAATATTAACATGAACATTAACATGAACTTCAACATCAATGTGAATGTGAACATGAACGTGAATGTCAATGTCAACGTAAACGTCAATGTAAACGTCAACGTGAAAGTCAATGTAAACATCAATGTGAACGTCAACATGAACATGCATGTCAACGTGAACATGCACATAAACGTATACATGAAAGTCAACGTGAATTTGAATATCAACGTGTATGTCAACTTAAACGTGAAGGTCAATGTTAATGATAACATAACCATGAATGTCAATGTCAACTGAAACATGATAATTATTGTCAAAGTAAAACATCAATGTCAATGTGAACACCTATGTGAACACCAACATGAACGTGAATATGACCCTCAATTTGAACATGAACATCAACGTGAATGTGAACGTCAACGTCAATGTGAACGTTAATGTAAACGTAAATGTGAATATTAATGTGAAGGTGAGCGTGAACATGAAAGTGAGCATCATTGTGAACTTTAATATAAACGTCAATGTCACACGTTAATGTAAAAATCAATGTGAACTTCAACGTCAATGTCAACTTGAACGTGATCATTAACATAAACATTAACACGAAAGTGAATGTAAAAGTGAACATGAATGTTAATGTTGACGTGAACATCAATGTCAACGTCAACGTCAATATCAACATCAACATGAACGTGAATGTGAACGTCAAAATCAATGCGAATGTCAATGAAAAGGTTAACGTAAACGTGAACTTGAACATCAACGTGAACATTAACGTCATCATAAACGTCAACCTGAACGTAAACATAAACATAAGCATAAACATCAACATAAATGTCAACATAAACATCAAAGTCAATGATAAAGTGAATGTGAACTCAACATCAAAGTCAAATTCAACGTCATTGTGAACGTCAATATTTTTTCGGAGCGTACGTTTGTCAGCAAGATTTTGGAAGGTCGCTGTAGCCAGGATTGTGTTTAGACCTGTTAGGATGGTGGTCCCGTAGCTAAGACGAATCAAAGAAAAGAACTAATTGTAAAACCAAGAAAACCTCTCTTAGAAACATTATTTGGATCTTAAATTGTATACTAATAATCTTTATTTATTTTCCAGCATGTTAATTATTATTCTTACTTGTTAAATTAAATTTTGTCATGTAAGTCCAATAGAAGTATATTCTAAATCAAATGGATAGAAACCAAAATATTTTAAACATATTATTTTGTCTTCACAATCTACAAAGATTGCTAAAATTGAAAATGATTTACAAAACAGGAGTATTCCAGAAGAACCTTTCAAAACAATTTATCACTTAGGTAATTTCAGTTATCTTACTCATTGTAATATTAAGACTTGTGAATCTACTATTGCTATTAATAATTCTTTAGAAATTATTCATCCCCTTAAAGAAAATAATTTAGATTTTTATAAATCTAATTTTAAATATTCGCATATTGGTTTAGTGCAAATTGTTGTTAAGACTTTATTTAGAAAAGGACTTCATATTCCTGTTTGTGTCCTCTTTAGAGATGTCAGATTTTAAATTTTGATGATACCTTATTAGGAGTTTTGAAGAGTAACCTTGCTGATGGGCCAATTTACTTTAATTGTTATCCTAACTTCTCTGTTGAGATTAATGATCCTAATTTCATGAATTATTTGACACTCAGTGTCAAAACCAAAAATCTGAATAGCAAAATCAATACTCATGAAATAGCTATTATTTACCGAGTATATTACCGTTTTATGAAAACTCAACTTGCTCCCAAAGCTCGTCATGTGAGCATAGGGGGTGATACTATGCTTATGGAATCCAACCATGAACATAACTCTATCTTTGTTTCTAGAACTTTGTAATGGAAAGATATACTCTCCAATAATTATTGGCATTTTGAGAATATAACTAAACCCTTTGCTTCACCTTGTGTGTCTGTATGTTTCGTCTTGTTTTACGTGTTTGTTTTGGATGAAACTCATGTGGTAGATACTAAAATCTTATACAAACATATTTGTGGTTGAAACGTCCGAGTACGACTCCATGCAGGACATGCAAGGGTCCCTAATGGAGGAACCCAACATTGGAGTTTAACACTGCCTGGCAGTGGCCAAATGATGACCCAAAGGATGGCCGGTCGACTAGGCAACGGTTTGTCGATGGGTATCGTCAATGGATCCAAGTTGTTTGAAGGTTGAGGAGTCTTTAAAGCAACCAATGAGACCCTCATCGACAGGACGTGGGTGAGACCTTGGACCGTCGATACATCCATCGATGGGTCTGTGTGTTTTCTGCCAGCTTTTTATTAAGTTTAGGGGTGAAGTTATAAATTCACCCCAAGCCCTATAAGTATTTGGAAGGTTGTTTTGAGTAGTTATGGGTATCTTTAAGAGCATATAAGTCATTAAAATATCATTATAACCCTAACACCCAAATCAAAACATATTCCCTCCAAAAGTTTCTCCAAAAACCTCCATGAGAGTTCAAAGTCAAGATGGATCTTGAAGATGGGTCTTCAATGGAGCTTATTCTTAAATTAGATTTTGATTCTTCTAATAAGGAATGGGATTTATTCATATAAGGCTTGCTATCACCTTATATCCAATCTCAAAAATGATTTTCAAAGATTTCAAAAATTTGAAAAAGTCCAAATTTCTACTCTAAGTCTTCGGTTCTTGCATAAATGGTTTCCAAATGCTTATATATGATGAAATTGATGTTTTCCAATGAAATTATCCATGAACCCTTTATATTCTCAAATCTCTGAATTTCACTAAAATATGGGTGAATTGATTTTGCTGTGACATCATGAATTCATGTGTAGATTGTTATGGGCTTTTGCTTAATGTATAGATTATGTACGTATGGTTTATAGGCTGTTTCAATTTTATTAATTAAGTAATGAATAATCTTAGATTTATTTCATGCAAAGCTTATTGAATTGATTTTGAATTAATACTTATAGATTCTAGTGTAGATTTCTATGGGATTTCTAATGATGTAAGAATTGTATTCAATTTATATCTAATTGGTTTTAGATTGATAATATTTATTAAATTGACTTAGATTTTATTGAGTATTATAGTTTATGTATTGAATTGATGTTCATGTTCATGGGTAAGGGCCTTATGGTATCGAATTGGATGACTTATCTTTGGAAACGAAGTGGTAAGATGGAGTGGGGCATGCTACCCTAATTCCTTTTGATTCATGATGTTGTGATTGGTATGGTCCACTATGTGAATTTTTTTGTCCTTGTCGGCGTTACTTTATGTAATATGATGATCTTGGCCTTGTCGGCACTACTTTAAGTACTATGATATGTTGTACTGTTGTTTTATGTAAAGTATGAGTATATCTGTCTATTTTTGAAGCAATGTGAAAGTATGTGTTCTTTCTATGTATGTTAGGAAATCATTTAGACTATGACTATGTGCTTCTATGTGTAATCTTAGGGTTGATACATGGCTGTTCCTACATGACTATTTGAGTCTATAATAGTTATGTTGATGATTACATGGTAGTGTGTAGGTTAACTTAAAGATGATAATGGTTATTCATATGTGCTTATAGAATGACTAGTAATATGTGTTAAGGTGAAGTGTGTGGTTTCTTGTCCTGATTGACTTGTGTCCCTTACTTGATGCTTGTATGAATATGAATATGTGATGTTTTGACTTAGGATGCTAAAGTCTCTTAGTTTTGTATGTACGTATGACATGTGACCTTAAATGATGTTAATAGAGTCCTTTATGTGAAACCTTGAACATAGTTATAAGGTTATGTATGTTCAAGTAAAGGAATGATGGACTTAAGGTCTATTGGCTGGAATGGCATCATATCAAACCTTAGGAAAGTTCTCATGAGCTTGTTGTCGCTATTGAAAGGTATCCCTAAGAGGACATCTTTTGTTGGGTAAATGTGATTGGGTTATGAACTGGTTATGGAATCCTTTTATGTGAACCATTAATGTAAATTACTCTATGAGAACGAAGTCTAGCAGCGAGTGAGTATTGTAAGGGGAAAAGCTCTAGTTAAATATGATACTAGATTACAAATCATGTCCTTAATACTCCTTAACCATGTGCCTACGTGGGAGTTGTCCTAGTTCTACCCTTGGCAAGTATAACACCCTCATCGGAGTAGGTTAGAACTCCGGATTCCATGAGTTCATACCATGGTTTATGTAGGTTATTGCCTATTTTCATAATATGGGTTAGTTACTAGCATTTGAGAAATTCTATGAAGTTTAGGTGGTGGTATGGGACGCTATCTAGACATTGCACAATAGGCTTTGAACGTGTTAGTAAGAGTCCCTTGGTCTTGTCTAAGACCATTAGGTGAATGTCCTTTATATGGTGAATGAGTCTTAAATAAACTAATGAATTAATGACTTAAGTTAGTAAGTATGTAAATGAAGTAGAACTTATCTAGAGTAGTTAAGGGTTATCTTGTTAAGGTATGAAGGGGGCATTTGAATGGTCACTACTTATCTTACCTAGATAAGTCTTAAGAATGACTATAGTTAGGGAAGTTAGTTGATTATGTGGATATTATCTAAGCCTTAGGTTGTCTTATGGATTACTTAGGTAATCTTGAAGAGGTCAATCATTGACGTTTTCTTCTTGATTTACTTAAAAGTCAATGTGGACGTCAACATAAACATCAGCTTGAACTAAACTAAAACATCAGCGTAAATGTCAATGTCAACGTCAACATGAACGTGCATGTCAATGTGAACGTTGATGTTCACATTCATATTGACGTTTTCATTCACGTTGATGTTCACATTGATGTTGACATTCACGTATACATTCACATTGACATGCACGTCAATATTGACATTCACATTGACTTTTGCATTGACTTTAACATTGACGTTTAAGTTTTCAATCACGTTGACGCTCACATTGATGTTGACTTTGATGTTCGCCTTAACGTTAACGCTCACGTTCAAGTTCATGTTCACAGTGATGTTGATGTTCATGATGATGTTCACATTTACGTTGATGGTTACATTGACGTTCGCATTAGCATTCACGTTGACATTCACATTGATGTTAATGTTCATGTTGATGTTCATGTTGATGTTTACGTATACATTCAAGTTTAAATTGACGTTGATGTTAAAGTTTACATTGACATTTATGTTGACGTTGACGTTCATGTTGATGTTAAAATTAAGATAACATTCACACTGATATTTTAGTTGACGTTCAAGTTGATGTTTATGTTGACGTTGACGTAGATGTTCACATTGACATTCAAATTGACATTGACGTTAATGATGACATTTACATTGACGTTCAAATATACGTTGACATTAATATTGACGTTAATGTTGACATTGATGTGGACATTGATGTTGACGTTAATGTTCACTTTGACATTTACGTTGGCGTTCACATTGACGTTTATGTTCACATTTACGTTCACATTTATGTTGACAATGACGATCACATTCAAGTTGACATTGACATTCACGTTTATGTTAATGTTAACATTGACGTACACGTTGATGTCCATATTTACATTGACGTTCACATGCATGCTCTCATTGACGTTTTCATTCACGTTGATGTTCACGTAGATGTTCACATTCACACTCACATTCACGTTAACTTTCACATTTATGTTCACTTGGATGTTCATATTGACGTTGACATTCACATTTATATTCACGATTGGATTTAATATTGACGTTCACATTGATGTTGTCGTTTATGTTCACGTTTATATTCACATTTATGTGGAAAATGACGATCATGTTCAAGTTGACATTGATAAACATGTGGATGTTCACGTTTACATTGACGTACACATTGACGTTGATATTAAATTTAATATTCACATTGATGATGATGTTGATTTTTACATTGACGTTCATGTTGATTTTGACATTGATGTTCAGGTTAGTGTTTATGTTTATGTTCACATTGACTTCACATTGATGTTGATGTTCTTATTGACATCGATGTTCACGTTCACATTCACCCCCACGTTTATGTTGACGTTAATGGTCACGTTGACGTTCATGTTGATGTTTACGTTGATGTTCACGTTAATGTTCAAATTGACGTTCATATCGATGTTCACATTGATGAACACGTTGACGTTCACATTCACACTCACATTCATGTTGACATTCACATTCACATTTATATTTACATTCACATTGACGTTGACATTGACATTGATGTTTATGTTCAAGTTTTATGTTCACATTTACGTTGACAATGATGATCTGGTTAAACTTCACAATGACACACACGTTGATGTTCACATTTACATTGACGTTTACATTTACATTCATGTTAAGATTGACATTAAGTTGAAGTTCACATTCATGTGATTTTAATGTTGACGTTTACATAGATGTTTGGACTAACATTGACGTTCAATGTCACATTGACATTGACATTCATGTTTATGTTGATGTTAACATAATGTTCACGTTAGTGTTTACATTGACGTTGACATTGACGTTGCCGTTCATGTTGATATTGACATTCACATTCACGTTCACGCCCACATTTATGTTGATGTTCTTGTTCACGTTGATGTTCATGTTGATGTTTATGTTTAGACTTATGCGGATATTGTCACACCCGGGTCGTAGACCCTAGATGAGACCAGTGTCGTTAACCTCTCAGAGGTCGTAGACAAGCCTCTTCTTAGCTTTCACCACAATCATACGGTTTAATTTAGCATAAAATTTAAATCTTTTTAACTGTACTAAAGTGTACTTAGATTTCATAGTTCTTGCATAAGAGTGATATACTAAGAGCTCAATAAACAACCATCTATTAACATATTGAACAATTGAAATGAAGAATCTATAATATCATTAATAGTTGCAAAAACGGCCATAATATGAAAGCTTGAACAAATGTCTGAAAGGAAATGCTAGGGAGAACATCCACTAGCTATGTCTAATCTACTTGAGCTAGAGAATAAAGAGTAGGCATCCTCGAACTCAGGAGGTCCTACCAAAGTCAGGAGGTACTAGTGTAAACGGCTTCAACTGATCTTCAATCTTCTTCAAGGACCTGAACCTATAAAAATAGTAATTTTTATGGGTTAGTACACAATTGTACTAAGTATTGGTGTCTTTACATAAACATATAAGGACGATGCATGATCAAGGAAATCTCATTCTATAGAAACATACCATTTCTGGAAAGTGAAGTCACTTCACTTTCCTAATTCATTATTTATTAATCATGATATGAGTATAACATATATTCATTCATTTAAAACACACAATTCATTTTATATATGAAAATAATTGCTTGGAATCATTAACATAATTTTAGAACTACTCAAGCAAAATTTAACATTTTTTCTCCACTTAGAGTGAAAGCTCCCTATCCCAGCCTTAGTTTATTTTTTAAGTATTTTCTTCTTTGTTGTGTAGTTCAATGATATCCTTTGATCCTATGTTTTACTTACGAGTGCAATGATTTATTGTATTCCTATTACTACGATAAATCAAGTAAGTAATGCAAAAGAATAAGGAAATGATTTGACTACCCTACTCACAAGTTATTCTTTCCATTCTTGTTCAATTGGGCATGAAGTTTTTATAAGCCAATCTTTATTGGCTATGCCCATTTTTTGATTATTTTCATACTATAAAGATGCTAAGACATATATTCATACTCTAATTTATGAGTCACTATGTTGTTTTCCCTTTATTGGCATAAGCCAATAGCTGTTAAAACTTCATGATTTGATATACTTATGCTTTTGCTTACTTAGTTCACTTAGAACTTACATCATTTCTTCTTTAATCTCATGTATGCTTTGAACATGCTAGGTTGACTTGGTACATTCTTTTCAGACTTCCATTGGGATCTTTCTATGCAATGTCTATGAATGACTTACATCATTACTTAGTCTAACCTCACCCTTTGGTCATCCTATTTGAACACCCCTCATATTCCTAGTTCTTTCTTTCTTTATTACTTTCTTAAATAAATCTTTAGCATTTAACGGACATATAACATGTGTGCTAACATGAAATCCAGTGTCTTCCCCATACTGAAAAGAGGTGGTTCACTGCCCAAAGTGAAACCGAAGACTTCCTAGCTTTCTTAGGTGGATCCACTAGATAGTAACCTGCGCTAGCGACATAGTTCAAAGACTAGGAGAATTTGAAGACCCTTATCCACCTTGGTAGTAGTCTCATCTCATGAGGCTTACATGTGCTTGCACAAGTTCATTACTAGTCTATCGTTGCTTAGCTCAATTTATCATATTTTACAACTTTTAGAGTTGAGTCATACATTATGAAAGCTTTATTATACTATGAGGTATGCTTATATCAATGTATGATATGTCATCCTTTTATATACTTGATGAATGTGAACTTAAATTTTAGATTATCATTATGGTATGAATGAGACTTGTCTCACGATTTCTAACACCCTCTTATGTGTGTATCATTAACATATTTATTTAGGTGCAAGCAAGACTTGTCTCACTTAATTTAACACCCCATTATATGTCAATTTCATAACCCATAAGCTTTTAGTTATTTCATTACCAACCTTATATTGTTCAATGTTATTTGGTAGTCTTGTACCATTCTTTATGAAAGTTATACATACTTATTCAATGTTCTACTAGGTTCAAAAGTTCATTTAGATAGGGTATGTTCGGACTTGTCCCAATCATTAGCATACCCTAGGTTATGAGTTCATTGGGTTAAATATTTTCAAGTCAATCTTTAAATGTATTTGGCCTTATAAGATTGGTATGACTTAGTCATTGGCCAATTTTATTAAATATTTTTTAAATAATATTGCTGGCCAATTTATTGGGATAAACCAAACTTTCACTAAACACTTGTCATGATATTTTCACTAGCCAAGTCAATTAACTTCATGTATATACTATATTAATTTGATCATTTTAAGCAAGCCAACTTTTAATATTTTATAAGATTATAAGAACAATTTAGTGCTTAGTTTGGCCAAGCTATAAAGTTGATTTGGCATTAAATATTCATTAACTAGTTTTGATTCTCATTCTTATTTCTTCTTGGACACATTGCATTCCAAACACTTACAAATATATCTAATGTAAAACACAAACGGTAATAGAATCCTTAATTCCTTTCAACAGTAAGCTGAATTTCATAAACAACTTATAACAATTTAATCTTCTCGAACATAGTTAGGCATTTATCATACGGATCTAACCTATAGGTCTCATTCAACATTATCAAATTACAGAAACCTACATATAATGATCAGTTAGTACCACATACCAACAACATGCTTGATATTTCATTATACATACTACTAGAATCAGAAATAGGGAGAACTAGGAAGATGAACTTTCAAATATTTCATTGGGAACAACCTTAGTTTAAGTTTTTCTTCATTTCAAAACGTTTGGAAAGACTCCTGGGGAAAGGAATACAACAGATAAAGCCCATACCTTACTGTAGAATTTAATCTACAAAGATCACCCTATACTTTGCACAAAAATGTTTAAGAGTTGCCTTTAAATCGCCTAAGGAGAACCGAGAGTATGTTTCTTTTTTTCTTACGTTTGTTTACTATTTTTGAGTTTCAACGTGAGTCTAGGTATTAGGAACTGAATATTGACTAATTCAACGTAGGCTAATTAATTTAATTAAATAAATCAATTAGATAATTACCAAAACGCCCCTCTTAAATTTACTAAAAATAGAAGAGCATTTAACTTAGCCAAATTCTAAAAATTTGCTAAGGTCTCGGTTTGACCATGAAATTTAAATAATTAATTAAGTTGCTAATTTAATTAATTAAGTGATATAGGTTAATTACTAAAGCACCCCTAAGTAACTAAGACAATAACCAACCCCTTTGGACCATTCTAGGTTAGGTACTAGGATATTTCTTTTGTTAGTTAGTCGACTAGTGTAACCCGGTTAGGTCTTAGTATTTCGGCACACTAGTTAGTTGTAGTTAGTAAAAGGTTAGTTAGCTATTTAGGTAAGTTATTTACTTCCTAGGATTGGTTAGGAAGCTAGTCCACACGTGGCTTGACCCGACGCACGCCTGCCCCCTAACAGCCCTAACCGAAATTGGTTGGGCTTGGTCGTTTGGTTTGTTGACCGGTAGCACATGTGTTGATACGCAGTTCTTCTCCCAAGGATCCTCACTATGTTCTAGGGAACTGCTTAATCTATATGATCATTTTATATAATAATGTGCTATAGTAACTAGAGTTTACACTTGGATGCCTTATACCTAATGTGTGTAATCTATGAAAACAAAAATTTTAGTTTTGGTTCTTCATTGCAGGTACAATTCCTAAACAAGAATGGATTGGAGAATTTGAACATCAAAGTTTATTTATAGTTACTTGTTGTTAATACATAGAAATTGGCTAACACCCTTCAATCCGATATTCTCTAATATGCCCAATATTATTCAATATTGGGCATTGGGATGCCTATGTACCCCAATACATATTCTTAGAACCTAATAGACTCATCACTAGACAAGTACATTTTCTGGAATGTTACATTATCCCCCCCTTAGGAACATTCGTCCCCGAATAACACTATACATAATTTTGAACCAAAGAGGGTATTTTCGAAAAACACATCAACATATTTGAAACTTTACTCTTTGTGAATTTGTGATTCACAACTTACTCTAGATGATGCACATCACTTAAAGCTTATCTGAAGCTTCATATCTGCGATCGAGGAATTTCCTTCTAAATGTCACTTTAACTAAATGCACATCACAACTCATGCAACAAAAAATCATATAACAAAAACAGCAACATGAATGCAAGCAGGAACTTAAATTAACTCATGTAGTGCAAGTATAAAACACATATTTAAGTACTTAAAACACTAAAACTGACTAATGCACTAAAATATAGAATTTCATGAAAAAAATCAGACATAGGAAGAGTATATCTAACCTTAAGAACTGAACATGTGAGGTTAATGGGATCTGATGTCGGCCACGAACTCCAATGTTGCTTTCTCAATAAGGTGGTTCCTCCATAACACATTTATGGTGCCAACCTCCTTGTTCTTCAACTGCTTCACTTGGCGATCTAAAATTTCAACTGGAACCTCTTCATAAGAAGGTTATCATCGACTCCTAACCCCTCAACAAAAAGGATGGATGCTGGATCACCTAGACACTTATTAGGAATCGAAACATGAAACATGGACGAACAGAAGCAATGTCATTTAGTAACTTCAGTTCATAGGAAACATTCACTACTCGTTGTAAGACCGCATAAGGAACTACATACCTTGTACTCAACTTCCGTTTATTACAAAACTCATCACCCATTTCATGGGTGATCTCTTCAGGTAGACTTGATCACCTACCTCGAATTCAAGAGCCCTCTTCCTGTTATAAAAATAGGATTTTTGACGACTGTAAGTAGTTTCTCAACTTTTCCATAGCCTCATGTATAATCTCAGGCCCAAAAATGGAAGACTCTCTTACCTCAAACCACCCAACTGGGGACCTACATCTCCTGCCATACAGTTCTTCAAAAGGTGCAATCCCAATACTAGAATGGTAACTATTATTATAAGAGAACTCAATCAGTATAATCCCAACTCCCTTTGATGTCAATAACACATTATCTCCGCATGACTTCAAGGGTCTGAATAGTACGCTCTGCTTGTCCATCCGTCTGAGGATGAAAAGGAGTAATGAGATTCACTTGTATACCCAAGCTCCTGTGGAAAGATCTCCAAAAGTGAGAAGTAAACTGGTCTCCCCTATCTGAAATGATATTTTAAGGTTTCCCATTCAACCTGACTATCTCATCAATATACAACTTGGCATAATTTTTGACCTCCTGGTCCTGGGTAGACCAACCACAAAGTCCATATTAATAAGCTCTATAAATTTAGAAATATCTCGCTTCAGACCTTCCTACCATAGATCTCCTGGATATCATGATACAAATTGGTGGAAACTGGATGAATGGAATACCTGGATCCATGAGCCTCTAATATTAGGTCTCAAATTATCAAATTTGGGCACACACAATCTGCCCTGGTATCTAAGCACACATTCCCCCCTAATGAGAATAATTTATTCAGCTTACTCAACACTGAGTCTTTCAACTCCATGAGTATTGGATCAAGATGAATCTTAGCTTTAACATTTACAATAAATGAGAATTCAAAACAGGAATGAACTAAAACACCCCCACTTGGTGTTTCTACAAGTAGTACACCTAACATAGCCAATTGGTGTACCTCTTTAACTATCTCCTTGTTCTCATCATCAATATGAGACGCACTGCCCATGCTCAATCGACTCAAAGAATCGGCCACTACATTGGCCTTACCTGGGTAATAGTGGGCACTCATGTCATAATCCTTGAACAGCTCTAGCCATTTTCTCTTAGGAAGTTTCAATTCTCTTTGTGTAAAACATACTGAAGACCTTTATGGTCAGTAAATAAATCAACATGTATACCATTTAAGTAATGTCTCCAATGTGTTAACGCAGATACCATAGCAGTTAACTCAAGATCATTGGTAGGGTAATTCTTCTCATTGATTTTCAACTGTCTTGATGCATATGCAATCACCTTGCAATCCTGCATAAGAACACATCAGAAACATACTCGGGAAGCATCACATAACAC
Organism: Solanum chilense; assembly: GCA_032847665.1. Taxonomy (NCBI): domain Eukaryota; kingdom Viridiplantae; phylum Streptophyta; class Magnoliopsida; order Solanales; family Solanaceae; genus Solanum; species Solanum chilense. Next base: position 9,858,629 of record CM064968.1, on the reverse strand, counting down.
CACATACCCTTCACCATTCCTCGGTTATGTGAGAACTAGCGATGAAGTGAGTCTGTCTTCGAGGTCTTGGAAGGTCTTTGCACAAGTTTCAAACCACTCAAACTTTGCCTTTTTCTTTGTTAAAGTTGTAAATAGAGCAGCAATAACGGAGAAGTCCTTAACAAACCTGCGATAGTAATTAGCAAAACCCAAGAAACGTCGGATGTCTATACACGTGGGTCTCGACCAATTCTTTATTGACTCAATATTTTTCAGATCGACCTCTACACCCTGGTGAGACACAACATGACAAAGGAAGGTCAGTAGTCTCAGCCAAAACTCACATTTGCTGAATTTTGCATACAACTAATGTTCCCTGTTTACATACGATGTGATTCTCAAATATTGTTCATGCTCTTCTCTGGTCTTAGAGTATATGAGGATGTAATCTATGAATACTATGACAAAATAATCAAGGTATTCACATAAGACCCTATTCATAAGGTCCATAAACGCAACTGGGGTGTTAGTGAGACCAAATGACATGAAAAGAAACTCGTATTGACCATACCTTGTATGGAAGGCAATCTTAGGAATGTCCTCTTGTCACTCTGAGCTGGTGATACCATGACCAAAGTTATATTTTAGAAATGAAACTTGAACCTTGGAGCTGATAAAATAAATCATCAATTATGGGAAGAGGGTAATTTTTCTTTATAGTGACTTTGTTGAGTTGTCGATAATCGATACACATTCTAACGGTTCCATCCTTTTTCTGAACGAACAACAATGGAGCACCCCATGGGTATATGATCGGATGGATGAAACTCTTATCAAGTAGATGTTTTAACTGTAACTTCAACTCTTTGAGTTCAGCTGGAGTCATTCTATAGGGAGGAACGAAAATTGGTTTGGTGTTGGGGTCTAAGTCAACACCAAACTCAATTTCGCGTTTAGGATGGATTCTTGGTAAATCCTCCAGAAAGACATCTTAAAACTCATTCACTATGGACACAGAGTCTACGTAAGGAACTTTACGTTCTAAGTCATTGATTCAGACAAGGTGGTATAAATACCTATTAGATATTATCTTAGTGGCTTTATGATGGGAAGCTATTTGTCCTTTTGGATTTGAAGTACGACCTTCCTATTAAAGCTATAACTCAATAGGAAATTGAAACCTTACTACCCTGTTTCGACAATCTATGGTAGCATTGCATTTATGGAGCCAATCCCATACCCAAAATTACATCAAAGTCAAGCATGGTTAATTTTATTAACTCAGCGTAGGTAACTCTATCAAGAACTATTATTGGGCAATCTCTATATACTCTTTCAGTTCTAATGTTGTCTCCTATGGGAGTACTAACTATGAAAGGTTCATGCAAGATCTTAGAAAGCAAGCAAAATTTGCTAGATACTAAAGGATTAACAAAAGACAAGTTGGATCTTGGATGTAACAATGCATACACAGAAAAAGAAAAGACACGCAAGTTACGAGTGACCATATCAGATGACTTCTCCCGGTCCTCTCTATCTTTCAAAGCATAAAACCTGTTCCTCTTGGGAGGCTCGGCTGCAGCAGTAGGATTAGGCTGAGGCTGAGTATCTGCCTTGGCCTAATTCTTCACATGTGGGCAGTCCCTAATCATATCCCCACTCTTTATACACCCGTAGAAGGCATTACAACCTACCATGCACTCACCTACATTCAAACGGCCACACTTACCACACGACTTCCTATCACGTTGGGCATTTCTATCATTGCCCTTCCTGAAGCCAAATTTGTCCCCTTTGGCATTAGTGTTCCTAGAAGGAGTAGGATTACCTGAGTTCTTGTGTCCCTTCTTGAACTTTGGGTTGTACTGGACTCCAAACGAACTCCTACCAATGCTAGAAACAGCCTGATTCAAGGGCCTAGTCTTCTTGCCTTCTCGGACTCTCTTCCTATGACGACTCTCCTCCACCTGCTCTGCATGTACCATAAACCTAGAAAGGTACATTTTATCATGCAACATGGCTACCCGACATTCATCCTCTATATCCTCCGATACACTATTCAAAAACCTGCTCATCTCATCCCTGTTACTGGACATCATGGAAGAAGCATATTTGGAAAGTATACCAAACTTCTAGGAGTATTCGTTGACTGACATGCCTCCTTAATGTAGGTTGATCAAATCCTCAACCTTAGCCTCTCTCCTCTCTATGAGAAAGAACCTCTTGAGGAATGCCGTTTTGAGAATGTCCCAAGTGATAGGGACTTCCCCTGGTGCTCGGCCATCTACCCACATCTTGTACCATACGTGAGCCACATCCTTGAGCTGGTATGCAACAAACATAGCCTTCTCATCTTCATTAACACCCATAGAAAAGAGAATCTTATGGACCTCATCCACAAACTCCGAGGGATCCTTATTGGTTTTTGACCCGAAGTAGACTAGAGGATTCATCCTGGTGAAATCTCTCAGATTGCTAGCCTTGGTGCTAGTATGTGGGTTCTCCCTTGGAGCACCCTCTCTAGTGGCCTGTGCTATGATAGCATGTGCCTTAGCAATGATGTCTTGGGTATCTTAACCAGTGCTTCTCTCACTTCTCCATCGGTAAACGTAGCTAGGTTGACAGGCACTTGCACTCCAGTAGCTAGGGCTTGAGGAGGAGCTTTGTTTCCCCCAACAGCTGCTACTCCAATTCTCCTTCCTTCGTTTCTTTTTGTGTTCATTTTTCTACACGGAAACACAAAAAGGAAGTTAGATGCTAGAACGACACAAAATTTGAAAAATCTACACAACACGATAAAGAGTCGAAGAAGGAAAGATTGTTAACATCACTAAGTCAATAAGTCATGGTTGTGGTGCACTTCACAACCATAAGCTAGAAACTACGCAACATGGTTGTTTTGAGCCTTAGTTCCTCGGTATAGGGTTTAGGGTTTAGGTTAATTGAACCTTATGCTCTGATACAATGTTTGTCACACCCGGGTCCTATACCCTATATGAGACCGGCGTTGTTAACCTCTCGGAGGTCGTAGACAAGCCTTTTCTTAGCTTTCATCACAATCATACAGTTAAATTTAGTAGAAATTTAAAACTTATTAAACAGTACTAAGTGTACTTGGACTTCATATAGTTCTTGCAAAAGATTGATATACTAAAAGCTCAAAATAAACAACTATCTATTAAAAGATTGAACAATCGAAATGAAGAAATCATAATATCATTAAAAGTTGCCAAATCGGACTTAATACGAGAGCTTGAACAAATGTTTGAAAGGAAACGCTAGGGACAACATCCACTAGCAATGTCTAATTTACTAAATATAGAGAATAAAGTATAGGCATCGTTGAACACAAGAGGATTTTATTAAGACTAGAGGTACTAGTCCAAACAACTTCAACTGATCTTCAAACTTCTTCAAGGACCTGAACCTATAAAAATAGTAATTGTATATAAGTTCGTACATAGTTGTACTAATTATGGGTGTATGCACATAAACACATAAGGACTATGCATGATCAAGGAGAAATCATCCTATAGCAACATGCCATTTTTTGAAAATGAAGTCACTTCACATTCCTTATTTATTATTTATGAATCATGCTATGAATATGACATATCTTAACTCTTATAAAGCATACCACTCATTTTCTATATGAACATTAGACCTGTGAATCATGAACTTAATTTTAGAACAACTCAAGAAAAATTTAATATTTTTGCTCAACTTAGGCCGAGAGCTCCCTCTACCAGCCTGAATTTATTTTTCAGTATTTTTTTTTTGTGTAGTTAAATGATCTACTTTGATCCTATGTTTTATTTACAAGTGCAATGTTTCATTACAGTCTCATTAATACAATAAATCAAGTAAGTAATCCAAAAGACTAAGAGAATGATTTGATATCAAATCCCGAAACCACACCCTAGAAGATATGGTACAATCTTGGATTGTAACAGGCGTACTCGACCTCTCAGAGGTCTTATACAATCCCTTTCATATCATTCATCGCATAAACATAGTGAAAAGTAGTATGGAATTTAATTTTTTCACTAAACTTAATATCGTCTTCAAAATCTCTTTCGCATAAAAGTAATAGGAAATACTAAGTCTCAATCTCATCATCCTAAGACACAAGAATACTTGGGACATGACGCATACATCAAAATACGAATATAGAAATACTTAGTCTATTATAATACTTTGAATGAAAACATAAAAGACATATATGCCCTCGAGTCAAGTGAGCACTTACTTCAAGTTCTCTTGAACGATCTTCTAAGTCCAAGTCTTTTTCCAAAATCACTCCACCTACAAAGAAATATATTGATAGATAAAAGCATAGAGTTACTACAACCACATGTACTAAGTATGGCAGTATGCATAAAAATCATGAAAACAAAATTTTATTGGAAATATTCATCTTTTCATTTAAAAATCATATTATAATAATAAGAACAATATTTAAAAACATGGAAACACATAATATAACATTTAAACCAAAAATCATATTTTAGAGATCACCTTACATTGAACTCATTCACTGTTACAGTGAATTATTTCACTGTACAATGAAGATGCTTATTCTTCACTTAAGATACCCTTCAGCATGTAATATTCTCACTTAAAGCTATCCTAAGATTTAATTTAGTCACACAAAGAGAGACCGCCCATACAACCTCTCTAGATGTGCCTAAACGACCATTAAGATTACTTATAATGAATCACATACACACTTAAACACATCAAACTTATCAACATATAGACACTCTGATATTTCCTCATCAAAGGCTATCAAAAGACATCCTTAAGTAGATCAAGAATATAACTTCCATGATTGATCTCTTAAAGAATACCTATATAATCGTTAAGACTTCCTATGATCGGATCATGTCCACTAAATGAACATCTTCCCTAATTAGAGCCATTCTTAAGACTCATCTAGGTAAGATACGAAGTGACCATTCCTATTCCCCCTTCACACCTTAAATAGACAACCCTTAACTACTATAGATAGTTACTTTTTCCTTTTACATACTTCATTACATAAGTCATAAGTTCATAAAGACTCATACATCACATAAAGGATATTCAAGTAATGGTCTTGACAAGACCTAATGACTCTAACTAACACCTTCAAAGCCTATTGTGCCATGTCTAGATAGTGTCCCATACCACCACTTAAACTTCATAGAACTTCTCTAGTCCTAGTAAGTATCCCACTTGATAAGAATAGGCAATAATTGACATAGACCATGATAGCTAGACATGGATCAAGAGTTATAACCTACTCCAATGAGGGTGTTCTACTTTCCAAGGGCATAAATAGGACACATCCCATGTAGGCACATAGTTAAGGAGTATGAAGGGCTTTTATGTACTCTAGTATCATTCTCAAATAGAGGTACATTGTACTCTAGTCTAAATCTCAAGTAGAGCTACTTCCTATTGCAAAATCACTCACAACTAGCCTTTGTTCACATAGATTAATTGACATTTAAGGATTATTTGAATAGGGTTCCACATCTAGTTCATAACCTAATCACATTTGTAACAATCCAAAAACGACTGAGATTAGTAAGACCTAGCTTACATAGAATACATAGGTTAGACCAGGTTTATACGGCTTGATGCTCGTGGAACCAGATCCCTGCACCTATGCACCAGCCAAGCAAACAAACTTGGCGAGTTGGTTGATATAGGTAGGGTAGGTTCCATCCATGTTAATTCCCCTACCAATAGGATTCACCCGGGTGAGTCTTAACCCGACTTAGAGGGTTAGTCCTATGTTTTAAGGGTTCGAGGGGTAAAAAGTCAATTTCGGGGCTAGGGGTAGTATCATAATTTCTGTAGGTTGATATTTAATTGGTTTAATAAGGTTTTTAATAAGTAAAAATGGGTCAATGCTTGGTGGTCAAACCCAAGTTTTACCGGATATCCACACTCAATTTCGAGCCGAGTTGGAGGCACTAAAGGGGAAGTTTAAATGATTTTAAATTAGAAAAAAATCACGAGGGGAATTATAGTAACTTAATATGTAGATTATAGTCTAATTTTATCATTTAAATTGGGTTTATTAAGTCAATAACAAAATCCCAAGGAAAGAGGCGGACGACTCCCACTAGGAGTGTACTAAATGTGCACTCTTAATTCATTATATATCCACAAAATGTTTTTCACTTTTACCTTGCAATTCAAAAACAGAAAGATAAAATAAGTCTACTATTCTAAGATTTCTTGAAATTATCAAAAATGAAAATAAAAATTTGTACGCCTAAGTTTTTTAAGAAATCACGTAAAAGAACTTCATTTGTGAACAAAGAATCAAGGCACGGAAGAGAGGTTTGTGCGTGGGTTAGGACGTGTTTGTGGCTGGTTGTCAATGTTTAAAAAGGTATGGTTTTTCTTCTCTCTTGGTCCCTTTCCCAAGAGTCCCTTGAGGCTCAGTTCAAATCCAATGTAAAAACTAAGGTTGTCCCCGGTTCATGCCCCTGCCATTAGATCTTATGAACGATTGATGCATGTGTTGGTATGACTTCTGGTAGATGATTTTAGGACTGATTGTGATTGTGTTCAATGTGTGTCTCGTAATGTTTATGATTTTGTTATGTACGTCCAAATGTTGAATGTTATATGTGCATCGGTATGTTATTTTCCGTGATATTGTTGATACGGTCTACTTGAAGAACTTGTGAATTATGTTTAAAATACAAAGAGAAAATGTGATGTTCATGAAAATTAAATGAAAGTGATGATCTAAAATGAAATGCTAATTGACAAATAAAAATTAGTCTAAGACTCTAGGTCATGTACATCATTGCACAATGAAATGGTACGAATATATGGATGTATGGTTAGGCTAAAGTATTGGTTAAAGTGGATATAAAAATCGAAACCAAATGGTCTAGACTAAAGTGTAAGAAGAATGAACTTGGGGACCTAATGCTAATTATAGAAGACTCGGCTAAATTCAAATAGAGAAAATGCTACACCTAAGAATTGAACCCGAGACCTCAATGTTCTAGCACTAGATGAAGAGGTCTTGAGTAAATTAAAAAGAGGAAAATATTTGGTGTAGGATGCGAATTGAACCCGGCCTCGAGGACAAATGTGTGAGATACATATGTATCACATATAATAAAAAATTATGTGCTTCCCAAGGGATTCGAATACGGATCCCCTTGACCAAGAATTGTGAGGCACATAACTCTTACATACAATAAAAATAAAACACAGCCACTAAGGATCGAACTTGGTTTCTCTAGGACGAATGTTTGAAGCTACATGTCTCACACACACACAGATAAAGAAAATAAATAAACAGAATGTATACTGCCCAAGTGATTCGAACACGGGTAAAGTCCAAGATCATTTATATCATGAAAATTATCCTTATGTATGATGTAACTCGAAAGGGGTACTACCATGAGTGTAAAGTACACTAAAGTCCATTTGCGTGGAATATGATGTAAGTTATTCGCAAGAAGAACAAATGAGCATTCACGTAATGAGGTGAGTAATAAAGTATGATGCTAATGAAAATGGTGACAACATGATAAGAGGCTAAGATGAATGGTGAGACAAGTCTCAGCCTAAGTAAATATCACCAAAAGTACTCACCTAAGAGAGTGTTGAATATTAAGAGACAAGTCTCAATCACATTTTATATGTAAGTGTAAGGACAATTCACAGGTAATACGTAAATAAGAGATGAGAAATCATCTAATGAGCTATGACTACCTCATGCTAGAAGCAAGCTTCGATGATGTATGAATCGAATGTAAAAAGGAACTTTAAACTAAGCACTGATAGGCTAGTTGTGAGTAGTGATGACTTCTTTCGGGAACGGCGGTGGTTCACGTAATTCTCATGAAGATAAGACTGTCCACAAAGGTTCGTATGGGTCTCCCTAAATCTCCTAGTCTTTGAACTATGTTGCAAACATAGGGAACTAGCTTTTTTTGAACTCATAAAGCTAGCATGTTTTGGTTTTACTTTGGCCAGTGACTCCACCTCTTTTTGGTGTGGGGAAGACACCAAATTTCATGATGCTCACATGATCTATGTCGTTTAAGGTTGAAAGTTACTCAAAGTATGAAAGATAATTGAATGAACGATACTGAAGGTGTTTGTGTAAGACAATCAGGAGGTGAAACAAGATTCAAGTAATGACATTAGGTCATTCTTTGTCATTTCACTTCATGATCCCGATGAGAGTTTTAAACTTAATCCAAGGTATAGTTGGTGTTTACATCAGACTATAAATGAATGAAATGAATAACGTGAAGTACGAACGAACAAATGAAGCAGACTCTGTGTTTCTAAAGGAAGCCCTTGGATTGAGGCCCATATGTTGGGAACTCACTTGAGATGTCTTAATGCTATATCCATGATTTTAAGGTCTCGTGGATATGAAATGTATGATATATGAAACATGAAATGTATGTTATGTGAACCTATGTATGTATCATGTGTGACATAATCATAGCATGACTTTCTTATTACAAATTAGGCAAGTCTAGAAACTTGACCTTCTAAGAAAGCATGTTGATTTGGAAAAGTCAATCTTTTTCATGCATTACCGTTATGTGTTGCTTCATGTACCCATATATAATACAAGTGTGTAATAATTCTATACAATATTATTATTTAAGGTGCAGGCTCAGGTTCAAGTTGAAGGTATCATTGCAGTTTTTCGGACTAAGAGATTTCATTTGGACTTGGTAGGTCCTCATGAATTCGAGGATGCTTGCCTTTACATTTCTAGCTTAGTAGTAGGTTTGAACATGTGGAGTATGTTCCACTAGTGTTTCTTTGCCATTTTAATCAGTCACTTGTAATGATGCCGTTTTGGCAAGTATTACTTATGACATGAGATTGTATTTCTTTCAACTTGTATGTTTCTATAACTAGATAGTTGATGTATGATCAATGAACTTCCTTACAAATACGCGTTTATATGTTTACAATATGATGTCTACGTATACATCATATGTAAACAAAAAGTTTTAGATTTTCCGCTAAAATTAACCGTATGAATGTAATGAATGCCAAAAGTGGCTTGTCTGCGACCTCTGAGAGGTCAACGGTGCCGGTTGCAGTTCGGATTCTAGAATCGGGGTCATGACAACTTCACCCTACCAAGGAGGTCCTCTAGGGCTACCTTCATATGGTCACTAAGATAGCTAATTATTACTTTCCTAAGGATTAGTATGATGTCGTTCCAGCCAATTAACCTTAATTCCACCATTTCTTTACATGAAGTATACCTTTACGGCTCTCCCCTTCAATATTCATAACATAAACTTTACCACGTACATGACCTTCTTAAAATCCTCTAATCTCTCACATAATTTCATTCATACATGACATGGGTGAAATAAGCCTACCTAGTCAGGACCTCTCATAATCTAATAACATTCATTCATTTATCAAGTAAGGGACACAAGTATACCAAACAAGACACCACATTATTTCACTTTATCACATATAGCATATCATTCTTTAAGCACTTAGGAATGACCCTTATCTTCTTAATGTCATCCTGTACATAACTATACCATTATCAATATAACCATCACAACTTATATAGTCAAGTAGGAGCAATCATATATCAACGTCTAAGACTACACATATAAGCGCATGGTCACAATCTAACATGTTCACCTACATAACATCAATAGATCACATATACTTTCACATTGATTAACAAGCAGATAGATATCATCATACTTAACATAATAAATTACACAAAAATCTACATTACTTCAAGTAGTGCCGACAAGTCCATGATCATCATATTGCATAAAGTAACGCTAACAAGGCCACATCAATTCACATAACACTGCCACCATAAGTGGACCATACCAATCAAAACATAATTGAAGTATAAATAACATCAAAATAAGATAAATAGGGAAGAATACCCCCTCAACATCCTCACCACCTCAACTTGATGCTAATTAAGCTAATTCAATAGCATAAGGCCCTTAGCAAAGGCCATGAACAATAATTTAATGTAGAGACTATTATGATCAATGAAAATAGGTCAATTAAATAGAGACTCATCCACCTAATATAACCTAGATATCAATTAAACACAATTCTTATATCATTAGAAAGCACATAGAAATCTACATCATTATTCATCAACATTAGATCAATATGAAGTAACCCATAACTTAGTCAAAATATAGGGTTCATCCAATTTATGGGTTCATAGGTAATTTAGATTTAAATCATCAATACAATATAAATTAAATCATTATTCAATGTTTATAAATCATTAATGCAAGAACCCATGGTAGAATCATGAAATTGGACAATTCAACTTGAAAACTTTGGAGAACATCTTAAGAATTGGGCTCCTTGATGAAGAGAGTTTAAAGGATTAATTTTAATACCTTGATTATGATAATTGTTCACTTTGATGAAGAATTTCCACTCAAAACTTCACCTCTAAGATGTTCCTTGACTTTGAACTTCAATGGAGATTATGGGATTTCTTAAGTGATTTTTGAAATTTGATTTTGAAGAATGAAGTCTTCAAGGTGTTTCCACTTATATACACATTTAAAATAACCAATATACCCCTTAGATACCGCCAAAGTCTATTTTTTTGAAGTGGAGTGAATTTACAAATTCACCCCTAGTTTGGCAGTGAAACTGCATGCAGGGACATGACCATCGACGCTGGACAGTCGACGGACCGTTTGTTCAAAAACTGACCGTCCTGTCCATCCATTGGTTGGGTAAGAGACTTTTAAATGTCCTACTTCCTCCAAAGACTAAGTATCTACCAACGCCACCCATCGACGGGGAATGGATTGGCCCACGAGCCGTTGATGCCTCCATCATTTTGGGCTGTCTGGGACAATCTTGACATTGAGTTTGGGTCCTTCCTCAAGGACCTTTGGATGGTCCTTGGGGATAATTTCCCATAAATTTCAAACTCAAATATGATATTTTATGATTTTAACACCTCTCACATAAATTTCATCCAAATGAACACGCAAAACGCGACGAAACATGCCTAGTCACACAAGGTCATTTCAAGGCACATCTTTCGAACATCATAAACGTTTGACCTCAAAACTCCACGAAACTCGACACACTTCATATACATGATATAGTAACTCATTTAATCACCTTAAAACCTCATGAATCACACAATAGAACATAAAACCACATATGAGGCACATAGGTGACTTAGTCGTCGAACGTCTTAGTCACCCCTTGACGTTTGACTTCCAATGCACCTAATACTTTAGACACAGACTCTATACCATATATTACACCTATTTAGGACATCAAACAATAAATACCAACATTTTATTCGCTAGTTCACCTAAGTCATTATCGGGGTCTAACATTTGACTACCCTACTCACAAGCTATTCTATCCATTCTTGTTAAATTGGGCATGAAGTCGTTATAAGGAAGTCTTTATTGGCTATGTCCTTTAATTGATTATTTGTATAATATAAAGATGCTGGGTCATATATACATACTCCAATTCATGAGTCATTATGTTTTGCTCCTTTTATTGGAATAAGCCAATAACTGGTAAAACTTCATTTTTATCAAACACTGATGATTTGATATACATATGATTTTTGTTACTTAGTTCACTTTGAACTTGCATTTCTTCTTTTTTGATCTCATGTACACTTTGAACATGCTAGGTTGACTTAGGATATTCTTTTAAGACTTCCATTATGATCTTTCTGTGCAATGACTAAGAGTGACTTACATCATTACTTACTCTAACCTCACCCTTTGTTTATCCTATCTGAACACCCCTCATGTTCCTAGTTCTTTATTTCTTTCTTTCTTAATTACTTTGTTAAAGAAATCTTTAGCATTTAACCGACAGAGTTCATGTGAGCTAACATGTCATTTAATGTCTTTCCCATACATAAAATAGGTGGTTCACCGGCTGTAACATTCCAAAAAATATACCCGTCTAGTAAAGGGCCTATTACGTTTAAATAATAGGTATTGGGGGTAAATAGGCATCCCAATGCCCAATATTTAGAAATATTGTGCATATTAGAAAATTATAGGTATAGTAGAAAATATTGGCTTAAAAGGGTGTTACCCAATTTACTAACATTAGTAAGCTTGTTTAGGAAATTTACCTGTAATAGTGACCCTCAGCTAAAGTCAAGTTTCATAATAGTAACACATTCGTTACTTGGCATCCATGTGTCAATCCTAGTACCATATCACATGACCATTTAAAATGATCATATAGATTGAGTAGTGCCCAAGGACATAGTGAGGATCCTTTGGACAATAAGGAAACATTCCCAAATGAACCATAAATAATAGTTAGTTAGAAAAGTACAATCAACACATGTGCAAGCACATGGGGAGAAACGGCCAAGAGGGGACCACCGTAACCAAATTTGGTTAGGGTAGTTAGGGGACCACTGTAACCCATTTGGGGCCTACATCTCTAACTAATTATAGACTCCAACCTACTTTTCTAAATAAATAAATAACCTAGGACAAACAAAAATAAATTATCTAGTACACCCGCAAACCTAAGACTTTATCGGGTGACATTAACCTATTAACTAATAAAAGAGACAACCTAGTACTAACTTAGGATTTCCCAAAGGGTTGGTTATGGTCCTAATAACTTAGGGATACTTTAGTAATTACCCTAGAATACTTAATGAATCATTTTAGTAACTTAATTAATTAATTTAAAAAGGAAAAACAAAAATCATAAAGCAATTTCCACATTTGAGTTAAGACAAGAGAAAGACAACCTTGTACCTAACCTAGGTTTGTTCAAAGGGTTCGCTATGGTCCTAACGACGTGATGGTAATTTATTAATTACCCTAGGTCACCTAATTAATAAAATTATAAATTTAATTGATTAAGTTACAGGGGTCAAACAGAAGTTCTTGCACTAACCTAGTACAACTCAAGAAACATCTTAGTAATTACCCTAGGATGGTCCAAAAGGGTTAATTATGGTTGAAATGATTTAGGGCTACTTTAGTAATTAACATAGGTCCCTTAAATAACTAAATTAGCCATTTAATTAATTAATTTAAAGGGTCAAAAACGAAATTCTTAGAAAATATTTCAGATTGGACTAAGTGTGGTGTCTTCCTATTTCTAGTCAATCTAGGAGGGGCTTTTTAGTAATTAATTAATTAATTAAATTAACTTATTAAGATTTAGTTGAATGAGTAAATATCAGTTTCTAAACCTAAAAACTCACGATCAAACACTTATTAAAGTCGACGCTAAAACAGTAAACAAAAAGGCATAAACTTCATCGACATCCTTAGGTGAATTTATGGTGTTTTTCAAGGTTTCATTCAAGTTGGTCTTCGTAGATTAAGTTATACTTAAGGTATGGGTTTTATCTCCTGGAATTCTTTCTCCAAGAGGCTTTTCAAACGTTTTTGCAATCAAGAATATCAAAAGTAGGGTTGTTCCCAATGAATATCATGTTCATCTCCCTAGTTCTCCCAATTTCCGATTCTTGCAAATTGTATGATGTGAATCTTGAACATGTTGTTTGTATGTGGTTATAACTGACTATTATATGTATGTTATTGATTTTTTAATGATTCATGAGGCCATAGGTTGGATTAGAGTGATAAAGTGATTAGTTACACCTATTAAGGAATAACATAATGCTTAGTTTAGTGTTATAGAAAGATGATGTTGTTATGAGTTGTTTATGAAGTTAAATATATTTTTTATAATATCTTCATTGAATGATAATCATAAGTTAATTAAATGTAAAAAGGTTTAATTAAAACAAATGAAGTTTAAATGACCACCATATGTGAAAGTTTGGTTGATGTCAATAATTTCACCAATAAATTGGTTGTTTAATTTAATTGCCTACAATATTTCTTTCAAAGAATGATGGAGAGATTGGATAATAACTAATGTAAAACAAATTAAGTATTGCCAATTTAAATTATTATTTTTATTGTAATTCAAAAAGTTGTCTGGTCAACATGATAGATTATTATAATGTACTTATGAAGTACTTGGCATGGCTAGTGATAAGGTTATGACAACTAACTAATGAAACTTTTATTTATGCCAAAAAATTGGCTAGTAAAACATTTGTCTAATCATATTACTTCCAAATCATGTAAAGTCATACCTATTTGTACATCAATGAACTCATAACATAGGGTATGTCAACAATGGGACAAGTCCCAACCTACCCTATCCACACGAACCTTTGAACGTAGTAGCATTGAATAAGTAGTTATAACTTTAATAAAGAATCAAAGGTAATTCATGATTCTATAATTCCAAAACAACTTTATAGCTTGGCTAAACAAACCATTAAATTGTTCTTGTAAGTTAATCAAAGGTTAAAAGTTCAAGTGTAGTGAAAGTTAGGCTTATGCCAATAAATTGGCCTACAACATTATTTCAAAAGTATGTAATAGAAATGGCTGCTGATATCATGAAATTATATTTGAATGAATGTTTGGCTTGTTCTAATAAATTGGCTATGAAGTCATTCCCAAATTTTCTAGGCCAATATTAATTTTATGCCAACTACATATAACTAGAATATTGGAATGAGAACTTAAGAACAACTAATGTAATTCAATGTATCCATATCCAATGTATGCCAATCATTCGGACAAGTCCCAACATGCCCTAACAATATGAACTATGAACATAAGTATTTCATTGAATAAAGTTCTCAATATCCATAAATGATAATATAAAGATACCAAATGAACATAAGCAAGTAGAGTGAGTATTAACATAATCAAAAGTGTCTAAGTGAACAAACTAACCAGAATGACGTTTTAAAGGAAGTGAACCAGTCTCACTTAAACCTAAGATACATATTAAGATAATCATGAAGAAGGGTGTTACAACGTGCGAGACAAATCTCATTAACACCAAAGATGTTATGTATGGATAATTCACATTTCATCAATGTAAAGAAAGGGATACAAGTCATCAATAGATTAAGTAAACCTCCATCTAGAAGCAAGCTTCCATAATGTTTGATTCAACTCAAAAAGATAAGAAGATAAAGAAAGTGAGCAAAGCACCAATAGACTATATATGAGCTTGTGCTTGCACATGTAAGTCTTATGAGATGAGGCTACCACCGAGATGTATAAGCAGTCTCCATATGTCTCCTAGTCTTCGGACTATGTCTAGCAAACATGCCTGTGGATTCCACCTAAGAGAGCTAGGTATGTTTAGATCTCACCTTGGCCAATGAGATTACCTCTTTTTGGTGTGGGGTAGACACTAAATTTCATGTTTAGGTCACATGGTCTATGTCGGTTAATGCTCAAAAGAATGTTCTTTGTTCACTATAGTCTTGAGCCTTCCCTTTCGGTGTGGGGTAAACACTTGAGATGGATTCACCTTAGACGGCGAATAACCCCTTTTCGGTGTGGGGCAGACATTAGATTTCATGATAGCTCACACGATATACGTTCATTTTCATTGGTGAATCACCTTTTATCAGTGTGGGGAAGACACTGGATTTCATGTTAGCTCGCATGATGTTAATTCTAAAGATGTCTCTAAGAAAGAAAGAAGAAGGAACATATGTTCAAAGTGAGCTATGAAAGTAAGAGATTATGAATATCAATCATAAGTGTTAATACCAATGAAGTTTTCAACAAATAATCGGCAAAGCCAAATGAAATTGGTTTATAATGACTTCTTATATTATGCCAATAAAGGGGAGTAATATGTAATAGCTAATCAATGCTTCAGAACTTCCATAATATGAAAATGATTAAATGAGTGGCATAGACAATAGAGACTGGCTTATGAAGTGTTCCTGCCCAATGAATACAGAATGTAATGAATTACTTGTTGTAAGGATAGTGAAATCATTTCCGAAGTCCTTGGGTTACTTACTTGATTTATTGTGGGTATTGGACTACAATGAATCATTGAACTTGTAAGTAAAACATAGTACCAAAGGAATTATTGAACTACACAAGAAGAAGAAAAAATAGAATAGAAAAATAAACAAGTACAAAAGACAGGTCTCTGGGGTTTAAGGAGATGAAATTTTCAAATCTTCGCTCAAGTTGTTCTAAAATTATGTTGATAATTCTAATGTATTGTGATCACATAGAAAAATAGTTGTCTGCTTTGAATTCATAAAAATACATCATAGTCATACCACAATCACAACTAACGAATTAAGAAAGTCTAGTTACTTCACTTTCCAGAAATGGCATGTTGTATAGGAAGAACTTTCCTTGATAATGCATAGACTTATGTGTATGTGTTGATACACCCATACTTTGTACAAGTGTGTACTAACCCTATACATTTACTATATTTTTAGGTGCATGTCAGAGAGAAGGTTGAACACTCATTGCAGCGGTTTGGACTCAGCGATCTCCAAACCTTTGGTAGGTTCTATTTATTTCAAGAATGCTACATTTACCTTCCTATAATTAGTGCTTTAGACATATCTAGAGGATTTTGTCCTTGGAGTTTATTTTAGACTTTTATTCGATGCTTTGTATTAAGGACGTTATTGGCAAACTATTATGATATATTGATCTTTTGATTTGAACTTATTCCACAATTGTAGATGGTTTTCTTTAATTTGAGCTTAATATAATAGCAACTTATGCGAAAAGAATATGAAGTCTATGTACACTTCAATATGTGTAAAAGTTTTAAATTTTCTATAAATTTAACTATATGAATGTGATGAAATCTAAGAAGAGGCTTGTCTGCGACCTATGAGAGGCTAACGATGCCGGTTGCATCGGAATTCCAAAATCTTGGTGTGACACAAGCCAAAGTGAAACCAAATGCTTACTAGCTTTCTTAGGTGGATCCACTAGCTAGTAACCTATGCTAGCGACAAAGTTCTAAGACAATAGGAGAATTTGGAGACCCTTATCCACCTTGGTGATAGTCTCATCTCATGAGGCTTACATGTGCTTGCACAAGATCATTACTATCCAATCGGTGCTTAGCTCAATTTATCATACTTTACAACTTTTAGAGTTGACTCATATATTATTGAAGCTCACGTCTAGTATGAGGTATTCGTAGCTCAATGGATGACTAGTCATCCCTTTCTATACCTGATGAATGTGAACTTAAATCTTATATTATCAGTATGGTATGAATGAGACTTGTCTCACGATTTCTAACACCCTCTTATATGTGTATATTTAACATATTTGTTTAGGTGCAAGTGAGACTTGTCTCACTTACTTTAACACCCCATTCTATGTCAGCTTCATAACCCATAAGATTTTAGTTATTTCATTACTCACCTTATCATGTTCTATGTTATTTTGTAGTTTTGTACCATTCTTTATGAAAGTTATACGGACTTATTCAATGTGCTACTAGGTTCACAAGTTCATTTAGATAGGGTATGTTAGGACTTGTCCAAATTATAGGCATACCGTAGGTTATGAGTTTATTGAGTTACATATTGTCAAGTCAATTTTTAATTGTATTTTTCCTTACAAGAAAAATCATAATTTACATTGGCCATATAAGATTGGTATGACATAGTCATTGGCCAATTCTATTACATATTTTGGAAATAATACTGATGGTCAATTTATTGGCATAAACCAAACTTTCACTAAATAGTTGTCATGATATTATCACTATCCAAGTCAATTAACTTCATGTATACACTATAGTAATCTCATCATTTTAAGCAAGCCAACATTTCACATTTTATTAGCTCATAAGAACAATTAGTGCTTAGTTTGTCCAAGCTATAAAGTTGATTTGGCATTGAAGATTTATTAACTAGTTTTGATTCTCATTCATATTTATTCTTGGAAACATTGCAGTCCAAACACTTAGAAAGATATATACGGTAAAACACACACGGTAATCAAAACCTTAATTCCTTTCAACAGTAAACTGAATTTCATAAACAACTTATAACAATTTAATCTTCTCGAACATAGTTAGGCATTAATCATACGGATCTAACCTATAGGTCTCATTGAGCATTATCAAATTATAGAAACCTACACATAATGATCAGTTAGCACCACTTACCAAAAAATGCCTGATTTTGCATTATACATACTACTAGAATCAGAAATAGGGAGAACTAGGGAGATGAACATTCGAAAAAATTTCATTGGGAACAACCCTAGTTTCGGTTTTTCTTTAATTCAAAACATTTAAAAAGCCTCTTTGGGAAAGGAATCCAAGAAAGAAAACATATACCTTACTGTAGAATTAAATCTAAGAAGATCACCATGTAGTTTGCACGAAATCTTGAAGAATTGCCTTGAAATCGCCTAAGGAGACCCGAAAGGATTTTTCTCTTTTTCTTACGTTTGTTCAATGTTTTTGAGTTTCAAAGTTATTTAAGTCATAGGAACTTAATATTGACTTACTAAACTTAGGATGATTAACTTAATTAAATAAATCAATTAGATAATTACCAAAACACCCCTCCTAAATTGACTAAAAATAGGAGAGAGCATTTGACTTAGCCAAATTCTAAAAATTTGCTAACGTCTTGGTTTGACCATGAATTTTAATTTAATTAATTAAGTTTTTAACTTCATTAAAAAAGTTGCCTAGGGTAACTAATAAAGTACCCCAAAGTCACTACGACAATTATCAACCCCTTTGGACCATCTTTGGTTAGGTACTAGGATGTTTCTTTAGTTAGTTACTCGGGTAGTGTCACCCGCTTAGGTCTTAGGATTTCCGAACACTAGTTAGTTTATTTTAGTTATTCCTAGGTTATTTATGTAGTTAGGTAAGTTAGTTAGAGACTAGGATTTGTTAGGAAGCTAGTCCCCATGTGGCTTGACCTGACGGCACCTGCCCCCTAACCGCCCTAACTGAAATCTCTTGGGCTTTGTCGTTGGTCTCTTGGCCGGTAGCTCATGCGTTTGCACATGTGTTGATGCGCACTTCTTGTACCAAGGATCCTCACTATGTCCTTGGGCACTGTTTAATCTACATGATCATTTTAAATGATCATGTTTTATGGTACCTAGGCTTAAAACTTGGATGCCTCGTACCTAATGTGTGTAATCTATGACATAAAAAATTTTAGCTTAGGGTCTTCATTGCAGGTACAATTCCAACAAGATTGGATTGGATCATTTGAACATCAAAGTATATTTTAAGTTACTTGTTAATACATATAAATTGGCTAATACCCTTTAGCCAATATTCTGTAATATGCCCAATATTACTCAATATTAGGCATTGGGATGCCTATGTACCCCAATACATATTCTTAAAATCTAATAGACTCTTAACTAGATAAGTAAATTTTCTAGAATGTTACATATATGGACGTTTATGTTTACGTTGACATTGACGTTAATTTTCACGTTTACAATAACGTTTGCATCAATGGTGACGTTACATTGACATGCACGTTCACGATCAACTTGTTGTTGAAGTTTATGTTGACATTGACGTTAATGTTGATGTTTACGCTATTATTTATGTTGATGTTCAAGCTGACATTTACATTGATGTTAACTATGATGTTGATGTTAAATTTGACGTTCACATTCAAATTGACGTTCACTATTTCGTTAAGGTTTACGTTCTCATTCACGTTCATGTTGAAGTTTATGTTCACGTTAATGTTCAAGTTGATGTTCACATTGACATTGACATTCACGTTGACATTGACATTGATGTTCACATTGACATTCACATTAACATGCACATTTATGCTAACGTTGACGATCACGTTAAAGTTGACGTTGATGTTTACATTTAAACTGTCGTTCACATTTACGTTGATATTTACATTGAACTTCACTTTGATGTTCATGTTTACGGTGACGTTCATGTTAGCATGGTATTGACGTTCACGTTCACGTTCACATTAATGATCACATAAACGTTCACGTTGGTGTTCACATTGACATCCATGTTGACGTACATATTAACGTTCACATTTAAGTTGACGTTCAAGTTGACGTTTACATTTAAGTTCACATTCACGTTGACGTTAAATTTGATATTCATGTTAACATTGAGGTTCACATTTACATTGACGTTGATATTTTCATTAAAATTCATGTTTATGTTTATGTAGATGTTCAAGTTGATATTAGTGTTCACATTTACGTTCACGTTTATGTTGACGTTTTAATTGATGTTCACATTCACGTTCACATTAACCTTCATATGAACGTTCACATTGGCATTGACTTTGATGTTGAAGTTCACGTTCACGTTGATATTGATATTGATGTTTATGTTAACATTGACATTACATATACATTGATGTTGACGTTCACGTTTATGTTGACATTTTCATTAACATTAACGGTGTCCTTCATGTTGAAATTTATGTTCAAGTTCTCCTTGATGTTCACGTTCAGGTTGGCGTTTATATTGATGTTAACATTGATGTTCACATTGACATTGAAGTTGAAGTTCATGTTGACGTTCACATTCACGTCTACATTAAAGTTTACGTTCATATTGACATTGACATTGATGTTGACGTTCATGGTGATGTTTATTTTGACGTTCAATGGACGTTTATGTTGATGTTTACATTCACATTGACATTAAACTTAACCTTCACATTGACGTTGAGATTGACACTGGCATTCATATTGACATTGACATTCACATTCACATTAACGTTCACCTTAACATTCATATTTACATTGATGTTTACGATCACGTACAAGTTGACATTGATGAACACATTGACATTCACGTTGGCATTTACCTTCATGTTCATATTAACATATTCATTCACATTTACATTTACATTGAAAATAACGTTGATGTTCACATTCATATTGAAGTTAATATTGACGATCACGTTGACATCCACGTTGACGTTCACAATGATTTTCACATAGATGTTCACATATACATTGAAAATAACAATCACATTAATTTGACATTGACGTTTATGTACACGTTGATGTTTACATTTACATTGATGTTCAAATTGACGTTTAGGTTGACGTTGATGTTCTAGTTGACGTTCACATTCACGTTGACAATAACATTGTCATTCATGTAGATGTTCACGTTCATATTCATGTTCATGTTGACGTTCATATTGACATTTAATTGACATACATGTTCATGTTGACATTCACGTTGATGGTAGGGTCAACGGACAGACTGGTGATAGGGCCCATTGCTACGCTTTCCCTGGGAGATCTGAAGCGGAGGCGTCTGATGCTGTTATCACAGGTAATCTTTTGGTTTGTGATTGCATGGCTTCTGTATTATTTGACCCTGGCTCCACGTTTTCGTATGTATCTTCCTCATTTTCTAATGTTCTTAATTTACATTGTGAATTGCTTGACATACCTATTCGTGTTTCTACTCCGGTGAGTGAGTCTGTGATAGTCGAAAAGGTATATAGGTCTTGTTTGTTGACTTTTGTGGGGAGCAATACTTATGTAGACTTGGTCATCTTAGAAATGGTTGACTTTGATGTAATTCTGGGTATGACTTGGCTTTCTTCGAATTTTGTGATATTGGATTGTAATGCTAAAACCGTGACATTAGCCAAGCCTGGGACAGATCCGCTAGTGTGGGAGGGTGACTACACTTCCAGTCCGGTTCGTATCATCTCCTTTCTTCGTGCTAAGAGAATGGTTAGCAAAGGGTGTTCAACTTTCTTGGCACATCTCAAGGATGACACTATACAGGTAACTCCAATTGAGTCAGTTTCAGTAGTCCGAGAGTTTTAGGATGTGTTCCCTGCGGATCTTCCTGGTATGCCACCGGATAGGGATATTGACTTCTGTATTGATCTTGAATCGGGTACTCGCCCCATTTATATACCCCCTTATAGAATGGCTCCCGCGGAGTTAAGAGAGTTAAAGGCCCAACTTCAAGAGTTGTTGAGCAAAGGCTTCATTAGACCAAGTGCGTCTCCTTGGGGTGCTCCGGTGTTGTTTGTGAAGAAGAAGGATGGGAGTTTTCGGATGTGCATAGACTATAGACAACTGAACAAGGTAACTATTAAGAACAAGTATCCTCTTCCTCGCATTGATGACTTGTTCGATCAGTTGCAAGGTGCTTGTGTCTTCTCTAAAATCGACTTGAGGTCCGGTTATCATCAATTGAAAATACGGGCAGCGGATGTGCCAAAGACTGCTTTTCGAACTAGGTATGGGCACTAAGAATTTGTGGTAATGTCTTTTGGTCTTACGAATGCCCTCATTGCTTTCATGAGCTTGATGAACGGGATTTTTAAGCCATATCTGGATCTCTTTGTGATCGTGTTTATTGACGACATACTGATATACTCAAAAAGTAAGAAGGAACATGAGGAGCATTTGAGAATGGTGTTAGAGTTGTTGAGGAAGAAGAAGCTCTATGCCAAATTCTCCAAGTGTGAGTTTTGGCTAGATTCAGTGTCCTTCTTGGGGCACGTGGTTTCTAAGGATGGAGTGATGGTGGATCCATCTAAGATTGAGACAGTGAAGAATTGGGTAAGACCTACTAATGTGTCAGAAATAAGGAGTTTTGTTGGGTTAGCTAGCTACTACCGCCGATTTGTCAAGGGATTCTCTTCTATTGCTTCCCAATTGACGAACTTGACTAAGCAGAATGTTCCATTTGTATGGTCAGATGAATGTGAGGAAAGCTTTCAGAAGCTTAAGACCCTGTTGACTACTGCACCAATTCTTACTTTACCGATAGAGGGTAAGAACTTCATTGTTTATTGTGATGCATCCTATTCTGGTTTGGGTGCAGTGCTAATGCAAGAGAAGAGTGTGATTGCGTATGCTTCGAGACAATTAAAGGTGCATGAACGTAACTACCCGACTCATGATTTGGAGTTGGCCGCGGTAGTATTTGCACTAAAGCAATGGAGACACTATTTGTATGGGGTTAAGTGTGAAGTCTATACAGATCATCGTAGCCTACAGTATGTCTTTACTCAGAAAGACTTGAACTTGAGACCGAGGAGATGGATGGAACTACTTAAGGACTACGACATCACTATCTTATACCATCTGGGAAAAGCTAATGTTGTGGCAGATGCTTTGAGTAGAAAGGCGAGAAGCATGGGAAGTCTAGCTCATTTACAAGTCTTTAGATGCCCGTTGGCTAGGGAAATCCAGAATTTGGCTAATGACTTTATGAGGCTAGAAGTAAATGAGAAGGGAGGATTTTTGGCTTGTGTGGAGGCGAGATCCTCTTTTATTGACAAGATTAAAGGGAAACAGTTTGATGATGAGAAACTAAGGCGAATTCGGGATATGGTGTTGCGAGGAGAGGCTAAAGAAGCAATAATTGATGTGGAAGGTGTTTTGAGAATTAAGGGAAGGGTATGTGTGCCCCGTATTGATGACTTAATCCACACAATTCTTACAGAGGCTCATAGTTCCGGATATTCCATACATCCTGGTGCAACCAAGATGTACCGTGACCTAAAGCAACACTTTTGGTGGAGTAGAATGAAGCGTGACATTGTGGATTTTGTTGCCAAATGTCCAAACTGTCAGCAAGTAAAGTATGAACACCAGAGGCCCGGAGGAACACTTCAAAGGATGCCCATTCCTGAATGGAAGTGGGAGAGAATTGCAATGCACTTCGTGGTTGGTCTTCCAAAGACATTCGGGAAGTTTGATTCTATTTGGGTAATTGTGGACAGATTGACTAAGTCTTCTCATTTCATTCCGGTCAAAGTGACCTACAATGCAGAGAAGCTAGCCAAAATCTACATCTCAGAGATTGTTCGATTACATGGGGTTCCACTCTCCATCATATCAGATAGAGGTACGCAGTTTACTTCTAAGTTTTGGAGAACATTGCATGCTGAATTAGGTACTAGATTGGACCTTAGTACTGCATTTCATCCTCAGACCGATGGTCAGTCTGAGCGAACGATTCAAGTATTGGAGGATATGCTTCGTGCATGTGTGATAGAATTTGGTGGCCATTGGGATAACTTCTTACCCTTGGCAGAGTTTTCATACAATAATAGCTATCACTCCAGTATAGACATGGCTCCATTTGAAGCATTGTATGGGAGGAGATGTAGGTCTCCCATTGGTTGGTTTGATGCATTTGAGGTCAGACCTTGGGGTACGGATCTGTTGAGGGATTCATTGGAAAAGGTGAAAGCTATTCAAGAAAAGCTTTTAGCGGCTCAAAGCAGACAAAAGGAATATGCGGATCGAAAGGTTAGGGACTTGGAGTTCATGGAAGGTGAACAAGTCTTGCTGAAGGTTTCACCCATGAAAGGGGTGATGCGGTTTGGAAAAAGGGGTAAGCTAAGTCCAAGGTATATTGGACCATTTGAAGTGCTTAAGCGAGTAGGGGAGGTGGCTTATGAATTAGCCTTGCCTCCAGGGCTGTCCGGGGTGCATCCGGTATTTCATGTGTCCATGTTGAAAAGATACCATGGGGATGGAAACTACATCATCCGTTGGGATTCAGTTTTGCTTGATGAGAATCTGACTTATGAGGAGGAACCGGTTGCTATTTTAGATAGAGAGGTTCGCAAGTTGAGGTCGAGAGAGATTGCATCCATCAAAGTTCAATGGAAGAATCGACCGGTTGAAGAGGCCACTTGGGAGAAGGAGGCAGATATGCAAGAAAAATACCCACATCTGTTTACAGATTCAGGTACTTCTGTTCGCCCTTGTTTTTCTTCTTTTGATCGTTCGAGGATGAACGATGGGTAAATTGGTATCTATTGTAACGACCCGTTTAGTTATTTTGAGCAGCAGATTTTATTTCTGGAAAAACTGGCTGAGACGACGGATACCACGACGGACCGTCATGGGCACGACGGACCGTCGAGGTTGTCTCGTCCCAGAACACTTAGAATTCTGAAATTTGGGTACAAAAATCGACTCTCTGTAATCTGTGACAGACCTGCAGGACGGGCCGTCACAGGTACGACGAACCGTCGTGAGGCCCCGTCTCAAAACACTTCAACTCTTGAGAATTTGGTACAGGGAACGATTCTCTGAACGTCGTGACGGAAGTGCAGGACGGACCGTCACAGGGGTGACGAACCGTCACAGGCTCTTTAGTGAAAAGTGGAGTTTCTGATCCTTGCGACGACCTGCATGACGTACCGTCGCAGGCACGATGGGCCGTCACAGGTTGCGTAATCCCAGTCGGAGTCGGATTTCTTTACACGTTTTAAGTGACGTTTTGGACTATTCCTGCGTTAATTATAAAGTTAGAGGGTTAATATTAATAAGTCTAATTACTTGGGGGTTAAAAGAGGTAACCTTAAGTTAATTAGTGGGTTATTATTGCCATCTTTTATTCTTAATTATATGCTAATTAGGGTAAAAGAAAGAGGGTTTGAATAAGAAAAAGAGAAAGAACAGAGAGAGAGAATCGAACGAAGGGGATATCAAAGCTTGGGAATTTGCTTGTTTGAATTCAATTCTTCGGTGGAGGTAGGTTATGGTTTTCATGCTATCTTATAGTAAACTCTTAATAGCGAATGGTATGTGTTAGTAGTATTATAAAGTCTTCTATATGCTTAATTGTATGCTTGCATGAATATGATTATGTGATTGTGATAAAACAAGCTTGATGAAAACTATTGAATCCCAAATCTTGAAAGAACTTTAATCTACGTTATTAATGATGATGCCTTGGTATAAAAGAAGGCTTGATGAATTAAAGTAATGGGATTGGTGATGCCTTGGTATAGAGAAGGCTTAATGAATTGACAGAATGAGATTAGTGGATCGGAGTGTCACGTTCCGACACATAGTATTAGTGGATCGGAGTGTCACGTTCCGACACATAGTATTAGTGGGACGGGTGTCACGAACCGACACGTAGAATTAGGGGATCGGAGTGTCACGTACCGACACATGTTATTTAAGGGAACGGGTGTCACGACCCGACACGTAGAATTAGGGGATCGGAGTGTCACGTACCGACACATATTATTAGGGGATCGGGTGTCACGAACCGACATGTTATTATTAGGGGATCGGAGTGTCACGTACCGACACATAGTAGTAGGGGATCGGAGTGTCACGCCCGACACATAGTAGTAGGGGATTAGAGTGTCACGTACCGACACAAGAGGAAGAACGATAATGAATCTTGAAAGATGTTAATATACTCAACATAATGAACTTAATTCCCAAATGAGTATGGTATTGAGGCTTGAGCCCTCATGGATGAACTTAATGGTACTTATTGATGACTATAGTACTTGTTGTTGCTACATGTTGAGTTATAGTTGATTTATGATATTAACTGATATATACTGTTTTCTATTTTGAGTTGGCCGATGATATCTACTCAGTACCCGTGGTTTGTACTGACCCCTACTTTTATGTTTTCTTCTTTGTTATTTGTGGAGTGCAGCAAACGGACCGTCTTCTTCAACTCAACAGTAATCTAGCCAGTCTTCACTACATCGGAAATTCAGGGTGAGCTAATGCGTCTAGCTTGGACTGGATCTTCTTCTTCAAGTCTTGATGCCTTGAACTTCTGGCATAGACTAGCTTTTATTTGTTTTAGCTTCTTAGACATTTTTTGTTTAGTAATTTGATCATAGATTTTCTTGTGATGATGACTTCCAGATTTTGGGGAATAATAGATGTTGAATTTTAGTACTTATTGAATTGGTTTTTATTAATGAGTTAAGTCTTCGGCATTATTTTCTCTTGTTATACATGGAAATGTTAAGGTTAGATTGGTTGGTTCGCTCACATAGGAGGGTAAATGTGGGTGCCAGTCGCGGCTCGGTTTTGGGTCGTGACACTTCTAGCCGCATTCCTTCGAGTGTTCATTCTTCCTATAAGAATAACAATTGGATTAGATGCAGAAGGAAACCATAAGTATACTCTAAAGGAAAGGTAGAAAATTTCCAATAAAGAGAGCGATTCCTAGGCATTACATAGATTCCTATCCATAAGTGTGTCGCGCTTCACAATTATGAATAAAAACCTACATAGACGATGTATAGAGAGAGACATAACTCAAAAATATTTAACCTCCTGCTCTAATACCAAGTTTTTCACATCCGCGTTTACCCCCTAGACGTAATCACCTTCGTCGTCCTCTTTGAGGGCTAATAATAGCCCCTTAGTCTCATGTAATTACATTCTTAGGTTGAAAATGCGGAAAAATTTATAACTTTTCATTACATCTACTTGGAGGTTTACATAGACCTCTACATACACATAATATATTCGTATCAACTATACATTAACCATTTGTATAAGAAGTTTACATAGCCTTCTACTTTTATTGCACACACCCATATATATATATATATATATATATATATATATATATAAGATATAAAGATAGTCTCATCTCATACAATATAAATGATATCACAATATGGGTATAGCCCTACATCAAATGTAAAGAAGCCACATATAGGCTTATACAAGTCGTACACAATGAAAGTGGAATGAACATAAAAGTCTAAGAATAACAAAGGAACTTCTTATGCAAGATATTTTCATCGCCCTCATAAAGTAAAGACCTACCCACTTGGAAAATAGAGAATATCCAAGAATTCTTCAAATTGCCTCGAATGAGCCTTCAACGACCTGAACCTAAAACGTTTTGAAAGAGGGAAGTAAATGGGGTTAGTACTCCTTATATACTAAGTATGAGACCATATGCACACATAAGATCAAAAAATTCTAAAAAGGGACATTTAGTCAAAACATGCCATTTAACCCCTTTTAAAAGTCTAATGCAAAATCAAGCAACTCATACCAACCAACCAAACATTACTTTCTAACTCAAACAGGTAATATATATCCCAACATACTTGAACGGATCATCAACTAAAACCACCATAATCAACGAATAACATCACAAGCATTTTAAAGAGTTAATCATATTATAATAATCAAGACAACTACTCATGAATACTTATTAAGTAAGCATGTACAATGATAAAAAAAAAAACCCATAACCTTACTCAATCAAGTAGTCTCAACAAGAAACAATAATAAATGTCTAACTCCACATAACATAACATTTAGTCATACATTTCATCTTATTTTAACAATATAACACAACAAATACTCATAAGTAAACTTATCAACATGTAGTATCAACAATGTGCAAAGTTTGTCATGTATATATCATACATCATTATAACATAAACATATATAAGAACATCCTCTTAAGAATCCCTTTAAGGCTAACTAGTGCAATGCTTAGGTAGAGTCCCATACCTCTACCTAGACTAAGCTAGACATCTTAGGTTATCCTAGTTAGAGTTCAAATCCTTTAATTCATTTTACCTTTTGGGAACATCTTGCCTTAACAGACATAGAACACATGAGCTAGTATCGAATCTGGTGTCATGAAACCCTACACGAATAAAGGCGGACTACTTGCCAAGGTATTACCAAAACATGTAACATAGAACCTACGTGGATCCACTAGCTAGTATTCCTATGAGGCCAACATAGTTCAAGAACTAGGACATATAGTTGAAACTCTCTTTATGTGACATGCATTATAGTCTCCAATATCAAGATTAATGTAGTGGTCCTAACTTCTCTAAGTTAGAATGGACACTCCTCAATCTAGTTCACTTGGTTGTAAGCTAGAGTACCTCTTTGAAATGTCATAAAGCCTTTAATTATAAGTCATAGCTTATTTTAGGTCACAGGGTCTAACCCTTGTATTATCATCATAATCAATAGCTCAATAAGAATTGTACGAGTATAAATCCTTTCATCACAATTAATTATGGTGAGGTTGACACATTAAATATCAATTCATAATAAGCCACATTGGAATACATTACCATCCTTATAGCATTTACATCATAATAAACCTCACAACCACAATCAAGACATTTCAATTCAACATCACACCACCCTATCATCCTAATATAAGGTATACTCCAATAACATCATCACTTAACCACAATTAATCACAATTGGAAGTTAAGATAGAGATGCTAAGACTTACCAAGTCTTACTTATAGTGCATCATCAAGGCCTTACCTTAAACCCTCAATTAAATCAAATTTACATGTTCAACAACATTATTCAATAATTAACATGATAGCAATACTAGAAGAGTTACTACACCATAATTCAATACCAAATCAATGCTTAAAACAATATTACTTAGGTCAATTTTCATAACCTAGATCACTTCTCAATATTAGCATGAAAGGAAACAATTCATTCAATTAGTTAAGAATTGGTGTAATAGCACCATTTAATAGTGATTTAACCCATAATAAAAACAATGGAATCAATCACAAACCAATTTACATCAAGATCAAACCTAGGGTTAGGGTTAGGGATCATGTTCTTCAATTTAGGTCAAACAGTCACCAATTACAATAATCAAGATAAAATACATGTTAATCTATCCATTATAACCTAAAAATCATAAATAACTCGGTTCAAAACATTAATTTCGTAATTGGAAGAAACCCACATGAAAACTCATCTTTTGAAATCCATTTCTGAGGAACCCTTTATGGAAAGAGTCTCAAAGTTGAATTAGATCTCATACCTTAGCGTTTGATGAAGATTTGATGTTGAATTTGTCACTTTAAATCCCCCAAAACCTCCCCATAGCTTGTCTTCAATGGTGGCTTCCAAATAGAAAGTGAAAGAAGAGAGAAGGAAAAGAGTTTGTATTGAGAGTTGTAATAAGATTAATTGGGGTTGGGGAATTTATATGGGAGTTATATTAGTTAATTAGTCTTCCCTTAATACCTAAACCACTAAACCACTTAATTAATTAAATGAATTAACATTAAAAACATGCAAGAAATTTAACCCTCAATGAAACCCCGTTGACGGGCCGTCTATGAGTCGAACGACTGACCCCCCTCAGTCCTGCACATCCATAAGTAAGTTCAGAGACTTTTGTAGGAGAGGGATTTCTCAAATTTGCTAAGTGTGGACGACGGTGGGATCGACACCCCATCAGTCCACACAAACCGTAGCTTGTCCCGTCGATGCGCACTGCCAAAGTAGTGTTGCCTCAAGCTGCAGAGGTCCTCTTCAAGGGTCCTTGGTTGGTCATTGGGGAGTCGTACCTGGATGTTTTGACCATGAAACAACTTAAACACATATTATCTACCCTTTCACTACTTTGCATAAATTTACGACACCTAAACTCTAGTCAAATAGGCTAAGGCACACTAGTACCCCTTTGAACCAACTTCTGGACGTCATGGACATTCTTGGATGTTTTGGTTCTTAAACTTCCTAAATGACCTATATTCATTAGAATAGGTCTTAAAGAAGCGTTTACACCCCATGGAACCTATGTTAGTATCTAAGACTCATCTTGCATTTTCAAGTTACATTATCCCCCCTTAGGATTATTCGTCCCCGATTGACATTACTTTTCTTTTTAAGGAAGGCATTGACTCAAGACTAGAAGCCCAAGCAATCAACATTATTAAATTAACATAAACCATATCATTTCAACAAGGAAAATTCTAACACTCCAATTACAACACATAAGTCTCAAAACACTTCATCTTGAGGAAATTCCTTCTCACAACACACGTGCACTCAACATACATTACATGAGTCCATTAGTAGAAAGTTGAACTTATCAATAGTGGACATAACTTTTCGCTAAGACTCACCATGTTAAAATGCACAAAATAACACAAACAAACAAAAAAGACAAAATTTCAAGTTCAAGTGTTAATTTCACTATAATGCAACTCGAAATGCACATTTTTGCAAGACTTTACCAAAATCATGAAACTTCAATTCCTTGTCATATTTATATTACAAAGAATGACTAATCTTAATTATAAAATTTTTTAGGGTAACGGGACTTAATATCGACCTCGGCCTCGCATGTTGCACCCTCAACAAGGTGATTATTCCATAAGACCGTTACGGAAACCACCTCTTTATTTTTTAACTTCTTGACTTTCCTATCGAGAATTTGAACCGGAACTTCCTCGTAACAGAGGTTATCCTCGACACAAAGACTCTCCATGGGAAGAATGGAATCGGGATCACCAATAAACTTTTTCAATATAGAAACATTGAAAACCAAATGAACTGAAGCCAATTCACTAGTTACTTTGAATTAATTGGCAACCTTACCAACCCTTTGAAAGATTTCATAGGGACCCACATCACGAGGAGTCAACTTTCCTTTCTTGCCAAATCTATCTACCCCTTTCATTGGTCAAATTTTCAAATACACCTTATCACCTTCTTCAAACTACAAATACCTTCTCCTATGATCGGCATAAAATTTGTGCCAACTATAGGCCGTTTGCAACCGGTTCCTTATGATATGAACCTTTTCCAAAGTCTTATAAATCAACTCAGGACCAAGAATCATTGTCTCACCCACTTCAAACCATCCAATAGGATACCTACACCTCCTACCATACAAAGCTTCATAGAGAGCCATGGAAATGGATGAACGAAAACAATCGTTGTAGGAAAACTCCACCCAAGGTGAATGCCTATCCCAACTCCCTTCAAAATCAATAATGCACGCCCTAAGCATATCTTCAAGGTTTTATATCGTACGCTCTGCTTGAGAATCCATTTGGGGATGAAAAGTGGTGCTCCACTTCACCGTATACCTAACCCTTTTTGGAATGCCCTCCAAAATCTATATGTGAATTGTGCGCCCCGATTCGATATGATGGATAACGAAATTCCATGGCGGCACACCACATCATATAGGAATATTCATGCATAATCCTCAGCCGAATATGTAGACTTGATGGGAATAAATTGAGCGGACTTAGTAAATCGATCTACCACAACCCATATGGAATTATATGTTTTTTGAGTCTGAGGTAAACCTACTTCAAAGTCCATATTGATGTCTTTCCACATCCATGTTGGAATTTGGATATCTTGTAGTAAACCACCCGGCTTTAGGTGATCGGCCTTTACTTGTTGGCAATTCGGACACTTATCGAGAAACTCTACTATGTCCCTTTTTAGACATTCCCACCAATATCTATCTCTTAGGTAATGGTCTATTTTTGTGGACCACGGATGAATTGAGTAGCTGGACCCATGTGCTTCTTCTTGGATCTAATCCTTCAACCCATCTACATAGGGAACAAATAACCTCCCTTGGTACCTTAACACACCATCCCCCCCTAAAGAGAATGATTCATTCAACTTGCCGAGAACCAATTCTTTCAATTACATTAAGGCTAGATCAAAGCGTTGTTTGGACTTCATTTCAACCACTAAAAATTACTCGGAGTTATGATGAACTATAGTACCCCCATCCAGAGAACTCTCTAACCTGACCCCCTACCTAGCCAACCTATGTACTTGCCTTTCTAGGTCATTGTTGTATTCGACAAGATGGGATACACTACCAATAGTCACTAGACATAGGACACTCACAACTACATTAGCCTTGTTGGGGTGATAGATAACACTAATATCATAATCTTTCAACAACTCTAGGCACCTTCTTTGTTGGAGATTCAACTCCTTTTGGGTAAACACATATCAGAGACTCTTATGATAGGTAAATTCATCAACATGAACCCCATACAAGTAATACCTCAAAATATTCAAAGCAAACAGCACGATCACTAATTCAAGGTCATGACTGGGATAGTTTCTCTCATTTACCTTTAGTTTCCTAGAGTCATAAGCTATCACCTTCCCGTGTTTCATAAGCACACACCCCAAACCCACTCTATATACGTCACAATACACCACAAAACCCTTTGTACCCTCCGGTAAGGTCAACACCAGAGCAGAAGTAAGCCTATATTCTAACAATTCAAATCTCTACTCACATGCCTCCGACCATTCAAACTTGTAATTCTTTGGGGTCAAAGTAGGAAAAGGAGACACAATGGATGCAAAACCATCCACAAACCTCTGATAGTATCCTTTTAACCAAAGAAACTACTAATGTCAGTCGGAGTCAATGGTCTAGGCCCACTTTTTCACTGCTTCCATTTTCCTTGGGCCTACCTCAACCCTCTCACTAGAGATGATGTGCCAAAGAAAAGTCACCGACCTCAACCAAAACTCACATATACTATATTTGGCATACCATTGATGTTCTTTAAGGGTTTGTAATACTACCCTCAAATAACCCATGTTCAGAATCTTTGGGGATTATGTCTAGCATAGAGACTATATGAAGAAGAGGTGGTTACACTTTATGAGTTGAGATGTTGTATCCTAATGTACCTCTTGATATGAGTACTCCTCGTGAGTAGAGAATGAGTACTTAGTAGAAATCTCCTTATCCCTTAACTATGCGCCTGCATAGGTGTAACTATTTGTAAAGCCATGTAAAAGCTAAAAACAATGACCTTACTCAAGGCAAGTGAGGATCCCTCATTCGATAGGGGTTAATATCGGGATTCCATGTCTATCTCTCATGGTCTATGTCGGTTAAGCTAAACCTCCACAAAAGAATTGATTGAACTAAGTCTTCTAAAAGAACGTACAACTTAGGGTAGGTGGTGGTATGGGACACTATCTACTCATTGCACTAGGTAGGATCTTCCAAAAAGGAAGACTTGGTGCAAAATCTTCTAAAAGAATGTACTACTTAGTGTAGGTGGTGGTATGGGAAAGTATCTACTCTTTGCACAAACTAGTCATTCCGAAAAGGATGACTTTGGTGGTCTTTTGGGTGTCTTTTAATGTCTTGACATTGATTGAGGGGCTTTTCTCTCCCGTGTTGAGTAAGTCGAAAGGGGTAGTCTTGAAGATTGTTTTGGTGTGTATTGAAGAACGCATATGCACACTTCCTTCATGTCTTACCTTAGTGAGTGTTAGAATAATCATGAGGTAGGTAAACTCTTATGAAAAATGAGTTTACCTTATGTATTTCTCTAACACATAGTTGCTGTTGACAATAGTGTTGTTGTTTACAATCTCATTGTTGATCATTGTTGATCGTTGTTGATGTGTATTTGTGAAGATTCTTGGAGATTGAAGATCTAACAGGTTAGGGTTCTAAAATCATCACTTTTTTTTTAATTTTTCTGATTTTATGGATTATTATAGTTTAGAAGTGTTAGAATCGACTTCTTAAAGTTTCCATTGTTAAGATATTTTTGAGTATGTTGGGTAATAGAATTAGTTAGTGTAGGGTATTGTGTTATTGACTTAGTGCAACTGTTAGTGATTATGGTTTTGTGATTGTGTGTTTTAGGTTAGGGTTAGATGTTATCCACTTACTTCGAATCTTATTATTTGTCTCTTATACAATTGTAGACTTCAATTTGTACACTAACCATTGCTATTGTTATTATTTTTGTTCAGTTAGTACTGTTAAAGCTTTATGTTAGTGGTTTTTTCTACTTTTGTTAGTTAGTGTTTCTGCTGTTGTTGTTTGTTAGTGATTATGTTTGTTCTTTACAACTTGTTAGAGTTAGTTATTGAAATGTGTGTTTGAATTGTGTTTGTTGTGGTTACATGATTTTTCAGGATGGCTTTTACTCTTATAACTTTAAGATGGTATCATGGGGGGGGAAATAGAATTTGGTCCACCACCTAAATTTATTGGAGGGCATCTGACAGAATTCCTAGATGTAGATGTTGATAGGATGTCTTATTGTGAGTTTAGGGACTACATAAAGGAACTAAGATATACAATAGATTGTGAATTTTTCATCAAGTG
Organism: Solanum chilense; assembly: GCA_032847665.1. Taxonomy (NCBI): domain Eukaryota; kingdom Viridiplantae; phylum Streptophyta; class Magnoliopsida; order Solanales; family Solanaceae; genus Solanum; species Solanum chilense. The sequence goes on along the minus strand of CM064968.1, from coordinate 9,824,102 downwards.
GGATGGGTTATTGGTCCTTGTTGATAATGATAAGGTTATATTTGACCTTTTAAATATGATGAATGATGGGGATACAATGGAGGTGTATGTTTTTCATGGGGTTAGTGAAGGTAATCAGGCCCCACTCTAATTGGAGTTTGTCCCCCATGTGAATGAAAGTGGGGTAGGTGAGGAATCTTTTAATGAGCCTTCTAACCCTAATAATCAGCCTCCTATTTTTACTTTTCCTTCCATCCCTACAACTGGTCCTTCTGAAACTTCCAACACTCCAGTTGAAGCTCACTCTTCTACTGTGCCTCAACCATCTCCTTCTATTGTGCCTCCTCCTTCATGTGATTATCCAAATATAGATGATGATCCAACTGATGATGAAGTTGAAGATGAATCAGGATCTTAAGGGGATACTAGTGAAGATACTGAGGTTGACAGTGATGTTCATCACGAGTATGTAGACATAAGGTCAACCAAGAGGCATTTAAAAAGGTCACAAAGCAGAAGTACGGGAACTACTTCAGATCAGATTAATGTTAATGAGGAAGGTCCAGAAATAGGGTATGATGAGACAAATAATGGTATTAGGGAAAGCTTAGTTGGTAAGCTAGGAGGTGATGAACCTTATTATCTAAGTGATGATGTTCCTAGCTTTGAAATAGATGGTGAAGAGGTTGATCAAGTAGTGTATAAATATGTTAGGAGGAAGAGAACCCCAAATATAGTTGTGTTTGATGCAACTGCTGAAATGGTTGTTTGGGAATTAGGACTGGTTTTTGGAACTGTTGAAGAATTTAGAGTGGCAGTGACAAGATATGCAATTCAAGAACATATTCAAATTGAAAAATATGTACATGAGCCTGACAGAGTTAGAGTGAGATGTTGTAAAGAGAGTTGTGCTTGGTTGTTGTGTGCAAGTAAGGATAACACTAGTGGAGATTTCATTGTTAAAACATACAACCCTATCCATAAATGTTTGACATCAACTCATAAATACCTGTGCAGCTCAAAGTTTTTGGCCACCAAATAGAAATAAAAAATAACTCAACAGCCAAACATTAGCATTGTCTTGTTGAAAGACATTATTAGAAAGGATTTGGATATTAATATTGGTAGGAAAATAGTGAGAAGGGCTAGGACTAGAGTGTTACAAGAAATCATGGGTGATCACGTTGTGGAGTATGGTAGGATTTTTTATTATATAGATGAAATATTAAGGAGTAATCCAGGTAGTACTTGTGTAGTGAAGGTTGGAGAAGATTTTGAAACTTGGCAGAAAATTTTTGAAGAATTTTATGTTTGCTTCAATTCTTTAAAGAAAGCATTTTTTGGAGGTGCTACAAGGTTGATTGGTTTTGATGGGTGTTTTCTAAAAGCTGTGTGTAAAGGTCAGTTGTTAGTGGCAGTTTGTAGAGATGGAAACAACCAAATTCTCCCTATTGCTTAGGCAGTTGTTGAGGTTGAGAATAAGTATACCTGGACATGGTTTCTTGAACTAGAGAAGAATTATCTTGAACATGGAGAAGGGCATCAACTATCTATCATTAATGATATGCAAAAGGTAATTACTGATATCCATCTTAAAATTTTATTGTTGTTGTGTTTTGCACTTTATTTTATTCTTTTTATGTAATGTTTGTTTGTTAGGGACTAGAAATTTCAGTGGAGGATACTTTATTTCCACTTGTTGAACATAGAAAATGTGCAAGACATGTTCTTGCAAATTGGCCAAAAACTTTTAAAAGAGTTGAAAGAATAAGAGTGTTTTGGAGGATTGCTAAATCCACATTTGAAGCTGTGATGAAGGACAATAGATAGACAATGAGGAAATTAGGACAAGAAGGTTTGGATAATCTTTTAGTATACAATTTGAATACATGGTGCAACATGTATTTTGAAGAATATAGCAAATGTGATGTTGTGGACAACAACATGGCATAAAGCCTTAATGCCTGGATAGTGTATGCAAGGTATAAAACCATCATTACAATGCTTGAGGAGATAAGGGTGAAGATGATGAAAAGATTTGGTGATTTGAGAGAGTTCTCAAACACTTGGATCACTGATATATCTCCTATGCCTTTGAGGATTTTGAAAGAAAACATTCAAAATTGTATGCAATGTAACTTGACTTGGAATAGAGAAATAGGTTTTGAGATTAAACACCATGGATTTACACACACTGTGGACATTTTTAAAAGGAGGTGTAGTTGCAGATCCTTGCAGCTCAGGGGAATTCCTTGTCCTCACGGTGTTGCTGCCCTTCATTACAAAAACATGGAACCAATCTATTATGTGGCTAGCTGTTATAGCAAGGAAACCTACCTCAGCACATATGCCCATTTTATTCAGCCAATGAATAACATGAAATGTGGTCAACCTCAAATAATCCAATTGCAAAGCCACCAAAGATCAGAAAGTTGTTTGGAAGACTAGTTAAGGTTAGATGAAAGGAAGCAGATGAAAGCAGAAAAACTTGAAAGTTGAGAAAAAGAGGTGCTGTAATGACTTGTAGCAAATGTGGCACACAAGGACACAATAAAAGAGGATGTCCTACAAGAAACCAAGTTGATCCAAGTCAATCAAATGAACCATTTTCTAAGGCAAGAAGTACTGGTCCAAGTCAGTCATCTGAACCATCTTCTCATACACAGGTACTTTTATTTGTTACTCTCAAATGTATGTTATCTGTAGATGTATATGTATTTATACATTAAAATACAGGCTACTGAAAGTGGTAGAGGAAAAGGAATAGGAAGAGAAATAAGAGGAAGAGCAAGTGGCAGAGGTGTTCCAGCTCAATCACATGAAAATGTTACAACAACAGAGGTAATATATCTAATTAATATATCATTGTCAGATAATATAGATATGTTTTAATATTTTGATTTCAAAGTACAGAGTGTAAATGGTAGAGGTAGAGGTACAGGTACAGGTAGAGGAGCAGGATCATGAAGAGAAATGGCTCAACAAAGAAATCTGAATGAAGGACTAAGTAGATGAAGAGGAATGACTCAACATAGTCAAACTAGTTTTGAAGCAAACTGCAGTAGAGGAGGCCTAAGAAAAGGGAAGAGTCCAGTAGAACATGAGGACACTAGTGGAGGACAAACAGGACCTTTTAGAAGGCCAAGAATTGTAGCTGTTGGCATATACCAAGCTGAAGATGGATGTACAACTCTCAATTTAAGTTTACAACTATCAATGCAAGTTTATAATTGTCATTGAAAAACCTAATTGTCTAATATCTGAGTGTGTATTTATGTGGACTAAGCAGCCTGGATTGCCAAGTAGAAGAGTCATCAATACTGGTACAAAAGTTACAAAGAGGGCTGATGTTGTCACTGGTGATATTGGCTACACACCAGTACATGCATTCAAATGGAAGGGAAGACAACTATTACCAGTAGCAACATGGAAAGAATGAGGGCTGAAAAGGTTATCCAAACTAGGTCTGTAGCTGCTGCTAATGTTGCTAATCGCCAAGGCCAAACAACTTCAAGTAGAAAAACTTCTGTGCCACGGAAGTAGGGCATTTTGATGTTGTCTTGTTCATTTTGACAAACAAAATTTAACTACGAATATATTTGTGTTGTTTTTATATTGGAAACAAAATCAGTTTTGGATGTAACCAAACAAACTTCAAGGTTGGAATCAAACTAGATTATGAAGTCTTCTTTTTTGTCAGTTTTTTTTATTGCCTTTTTAATTGTAATTGACATATTTGTGAAGCTTATCAAATGGTTGCCACGATAATATAGATTAGAGAACCAAATACATTAACTAATTTTTTAAATCATAACAATTTCGACAAAAAAGAACAACAATAACTTGAACATTCAACAAATCTTTCAAGTTACACACACCTACAACTAGCAAGATCAAGACAATAAGCTTCTAGGTACACACACCTACAATTTCAAAAATCTGAAAGTAACTAAACATGTCTATGGCAATTTTGGTTGCACACACCTACAACCTCCATCCTTCACATTCTTGGTTACACTTAAACATAGAAAACACCCAATAATGATCAAGACGATTAGCTTCAGGTTACAACATTTGTCCTTCTTTTTCTCCTTCATCATGACTTGGTTACTTTCAACACAACTTTCATAAGATGTCAATATTTCTTCCAACTCCTTAATTTTCTTTGCTAATCTCGGAATAACGTACTTAGATCGTGTATCAACTTCTTCTCAATCTCTTCATCTTCCTAAAATACTCAAAACACAAATTAATGAAAAATACATAAACAAAAGATCTCCATAAAAGAATTAGTAAACATACACGATAGCGTGGACAAGACCAAAATCTTCTAGCTTGGTTATGCTTCGACCATGAAGTTTGCATTGATAGTATGTCACCATGTTTGCATCGTAGTTTCCCTCGCAACATCAGATCATTCTCATTATTACAAATACGCTTCAACATTGCATTTGACATTTTCAATCAAAAACTAACCACAAAATTGAGAAGAAATTAAACCATAAAAAAATTTAAAATAATGTTTCTACTGGAAATTAAAAGAGAAAAGATGAATTTCTACCTTATTTTCTTGAGGAATATGATGAAGTCGTCAAAAAGAGAGTACCAATATTGTTCTTGCCATGAAAATCAAAATTTTAGGGGTAGCAACGGCTATTTTTGAGTTTAAATTGGGGAAGATACAAAAATTGATTAAATAATTAATATTAAAAAAAGAAAATGACATGTGGCTGTTTTAAACTGGTAAATAAAAAGGGAAAATGGCCCATGACGCGCCTAACGTGCGTGGAAACAACCCAGATGAGTCAATGGGTAAAAATGGTCAATTAAAAACGATATATAGTTCTTTAGTGGTGTGATAGGACACTTCAAAAGTTTAGGTGTCTTTATGCAAATATGGCAACTTCGATGGTGTCTTTATGTCTTTTCTCGATATTTTACATAAATTGCATGAAATGTTTTTATAAAATGTCTCTTTTCACATGTTTTTGCATATGCCATACTTAATATATTGTTGTACTAACCCCATAATTTTCTATACCTTATAAGTATAGGTTGAAGACTTTTTTGAAGATTTGAAGAGGAAGCTTGGGAAATTCACTCTCTCAAGAATTGGTATTCAAGGGTATAGTCATTGTCTCCTAGTTTTATTATTAAGGCATATTCTGTATTTGATTTCACTGTAAAGGGCCTTGTCTCAAAGATATTATATGTCCTGTCTTGATTTTGGCTTGTGACGATAAGATTTCTTAAGTATTTATGAAAGATTTTCTTTTATTAAATATTTCATGAAAAGTTTTAATTTTGCACTACTTTTCATGTCTTACGAATGAACTGTAGTTGATGGGCTTATTAAAGACCGCAAAGGGTTAGTATGCCCGACCATGAAACGAGGGTTCCTCCTAACTTCTAGGGGGTACTTTCGGGTTGTGACAGACTTGGTATAAGAGTATAAGGTTATGGGAAATACTTTAGGTTCTAAAAGTCTCACAAGCCACATCTAGTAGTATCTTGGTCATTGGTGTGAGTCGCGACACATCCATGGACAAGAGGCTAAAGGATCATAGAAGTTTCACTCTCTTATCTATTCTAATGTCATGCCTTACAGTTGAGTAATATAACGTGTCTTATATTAACCTCTACTCTTTTTGTTTATTGGATATGAATACGAGGATATCAACTACTAGAAGGGAGGAAGGAGGTGTAGCTAATGAGAGGATCCCTCCCCGTATTGACAAAGTCTGTAGTGTTGGTCTAGAGGAAGAGAATGAGGAGGTTTCCCTTCAAGAAACTCAAGTGCCTCCGGATCCTCAAGTGTCGCCTATGCGTCGAGCTCCTTTTGTTGAAGGAGCTATGAATAATGTCGAGTTGAGGACTACCCTAATGAACTTAACCTAACTCATGACGGCTAAATCTCATGTCGTCAACAATCACTTTGTTGCGCAAGCTAACCAAGGATTTGGACCCCAACCTAATGCCAGTAATCCCGCTTCTAGAATTTGGGATTTCATGTGGATGAACCCCACTTTCCATGGCACTAAGGCCGATGAAGATCCACAAGGTTTCATAAATGAGGTTTTCAAAGTGGTAGATCCTATGGATGTGACCCTTAGGGAGAAAGCGAAGTGATCCGCTTACCAACTCTAGGATATAAATGAAGTGTGGTTTGAGTAATGGAGGAGTGAGAGACCCCTTAGAAAGAGGGTCAGTTGATTGGGAAGAATTCAAAGAGGCATTTGTATATAGGTTCTTTCCCCTAGAGTGAAGGGAGAAGAATATGGTTGAATTCATGACCCTTCGTAAAGGTTGAATGAGTGTGAAAAAGTTTCTCTCTCAAATTCAACAAACTTTCTAAGTATTCTCCAAGCATGGTAGCAAACCCTAGGTCTAGAATTATCAAATTTTTTATGGGAGTGTCTATCTTGGTGGAGAAAGATTGTCGTACGACAATGCTTCTTTATCGTACGACAATGGTTTTTAATGACATGGATATCTGTAGGCTCATGGTCTATGCACAACAAATTGAGGAGTCAAAAATTAGGGAGATAAGGCAAGAGGGTAAGAGGACTTGGTCGGATGATTCTAGTCACCAACAGCCTAAGAAGAGATTCTATCACTAATATTCTTTCATGGGAAACAAGAAGAGGACTCCAAACAAAAATTCCCAAGGTGGTGACCATTCTTTTGAGAGGACTAGGTGCCCTACTTGTGGAAAGAACATTTGGTTAGGTGTCTTGCCGAAACGGATTGTTATTTTTCCATGTTGTAATAAGCGCCACAATATTAGGTATTTCCCCAATATCAAAGCAAGAGTGAAATATGTCAATCAAGCTTCCCTAGATCCTAATGCTCCCAAGAAGAACCCTTCTTATGGGATGGGAGCTAGGAAGGATAACTAGTCCGGAGTTGATGATCTTGGTAAGATTAACTCTTTTTATGTTGTTTTTCTGAAATTCAATTTGTTTATGTGGTTTTACAGTCCATATGATAATTTCATCATTATGAATTGTTTAAAGAATGAATTTTTGCAAAAATAATTTGTATCGTTAACAGTGAGCACAGTGAACCTCCCTGTGAAATTTTTTATATTTCAAAAATAAATTATCTTGAATTGAAGTTTCAATATGTGCAAAATTATTTTATATGAGCATGTTTAATGTAAGAGAAGAAATTTCCTCCATAGGAGAAGATTAAGTGTGACTTTGAAAATTTTAAACTTTGCAAGAGTCACATATGTTCCTAAGTGGTTGAATGTGTGAAATGATGATCCATGATAGTTGATGATTTGATTTTGCCTTTTTGATCCTTTATTTTAATATTTCATTTTATACTAAGAGACTCGTTGTTGTTCTTGAAGTTTTAGTGTCATTCGAGGAAGAATGTTATTCAAAGAGGGGGAGAATGTAACGCTCCAAAAAGAATTAAGGTGAACTACTGACTCGTGGTTGTTTCTTTAGTTAATTTTAAGTTAAAATGAGTTATATTAGTTCTCTTAGGCAGTGTGTGATGTTTTATTAAGTTTGGAATTCAAACGTCCTACAACGTCCACGACGTTCTGAAGGTGTGCTTTAGTAAGCGTTCTTGCATCTTGTCGTGTTTGAGTGCGTTTTACGTGTTTGTTTTCCTTGAAAATAAGGAGGGATGTTCCTGATACCTAGAATAATTAGTTTAGAGGTTTAAAATATTTAAATTACCCCACCTAGGACCCATAAGGGGCCCTAGTTAAAGGGCCCAAGATTTGGACAAAACTGCCATAACCACTGCTTAATCGTCGAGGCTTTCTACTAGGTGTACGCCCATCGATGTCCCATCGATTGGGTGTGAGTAGTAACATACTTAGTTGAAAGTATATCCCCCCCATGTAGAAGCCTCTTATTTGATCGACGCCCAGCAGGACGGGCCGTCGACCAAGCGACGCCCCGTAGCTTGGGTTGTGGATTGACTCCTCCCAGAAGTTGTGGAAGTTGCTGCCAACTTGGGGTGTTTTATGTAAATTCACCCCAAGTCTTTCATAACCCTATGTCAATATTTTTAGTGCTTTTAATTTATATTAAGTTAGTTTTAAGCCATAGACCTAGAAAAGACCCCTCACATAAAATATTCAACTCCCTCTCTAAACAAAAGTCTCCCAAAGTCACTATTGAAGGTAAGACTCAAGGAGGGAAAGAAGATCTCGTTTGGAAGTTTTCCTTAACCAAAGTTTGTGGATTTACATCTATTTTAGGTATGGTATCCACCCTTTAACCCTCTTACATTCAAGGAGCCATTTCCAAAAGATTTCAAAAAGGGTTTTCAAACTCAATTTCCTTCTATCTTTGATTTTAAGCACGGGTCTTCTTGTAAAAGATTTCTGATGATTTAAATGTGTTTATTATTGTATTAATTTATGATTTTCATGTAAAAGACCTAATAAATTCATATATATGCATATTTCAAACTTTTAGATTAAGAAATAGGTTAAATGAGCATGTTTGGGTAATGTATGAGCTTTTGTTTTCTTATGTTCTATGTTGGTTTAGATACTGCCTTAAGGGAATTATTATGATTAAATATTGAGAAATTGATTGTATTTGATAATGGCTTTGTTAAATGGTGACTGTTTTATATTGCATAGTTCTTATTGTAAATTTCTCTTATGTGGTATGGTCCACCTTCTTGGTGGCGGTGTTATTTGATGAACTTGATATTACCTATTATGTTTTGTGAGTGTGTCTTTTAAGGCCTAGTATATGAGATCAAGTGATATTTATTATAATTAGTCTTGCCGTGTGTTTTGTGAAGTTGAATAGCATGTTTGGCTTAGATTATGCCTAGGTAAAGTATATGACTTGTGAAGCATGTAAAGTGTGTAAATTGGCTAATGTAAGACTAAATCATGTATACAAGCTAAATTAAGTGAAATAATGCTTATATGCAAGATATTCCCACAAGTACACACACACACTTAAATGAATGTATGAAGTTAAATTGAGTAAATAGAGGAGTTTTGAGGTGGACACTCTTCAAGAATTGAGATGAAGTGTTCAATAGCAACCTCACTAAATCCTAAGAGATTTATAAGATAGGTCAGAGGATGAATGCCCTTCATTAGTTGAGATGTGGTGTGCACTATCTATCCTTAACCTATTGGTTAAAGTTTTGATAATTTGTGGGGGTTATGTCTAGCACCGAGAGGTTATGAAGAAGAGGTAGTTACACTTCATGAGTTGAGGTATTTTATTCCAATGTACCTCTTAAGATGAGTACTCTACGTGAGTAGAGAATGAGTACTTAGTATCAATCTCCATATCCCTTAATTATGCGCCCGCATACGTGTATCTATTGAAAAAGCTATGTAAAACCTATAAAGAATGACCTTACTCTAAGCAAGTGAGGATCCCTCATCCGATAGGGGTTAATGTAGGGATTCCATGTATAGATCTCATGGTCTATGTCGGATAAGATAAACCTCCACAAAAGAATTGATTAAACTAAGTCTTCTAAAAGAACATACTACTTAGGGTAGGTGATGGTATGGGATGCTATCTACTCCCGGCACAAGGTAGGACCTTCTGAAAGGTTAAAACAAGGCGCAAAACCTTCTAAAAGAATGTTCTACTTAGGGTAGGTGGTCGTACGTGACGCTATATACTCATTTCACTAAGTAGTAATTCCGAAGGGAAGACATTGGTGGTTTGTTGGGTGTCTTTTAATGTCTTGCCATTGATTTAGGGGCTTGTTTCTCCCGAGTTGAGTAAGAAAAAGGGGTAGTCATGAGGATTACTTAGTGTGTATTGAAGGAGGCATATGTATACTTCCTTCATTTCTTACCTTAATCAGTCTTAGGATAATCCCGAGGTAGGAAACTCTTACTGAAAATGAAATTACTTTGTCTTTCGCTTGGCCTTGGAAGTTTCCTCAATTTTGATAGGATAAAAAAATGTGAGTTCCTTAAATTATTAATCGTTAAATTTGTAGTTTGTTCACTATAATATTGATTGGAGTTTACTGTTATTTTTGTAAGTTTACTGTAAATGGTCCCTTTGGTGCAAAATTATGAAATTTCTTATCAGAATGTAAAATGATGTTCCTTATGATGTTTTTTTCTATATTCTTGAATATTTTACTTAAATTACATGTAATGTTATTTTACTAAAATGTTCCTTTTTGTATGTTTTTGCATATGCCATATTTAGTACATTATTTGCACTAACCCTACACTTTTCTATACCTTATAAGTATCAGTTGAAGACTTTTTGGGAGATTCAAAGACGAAGTTTGGGAAATTCACTCTCTCAAGAATTGATATGTCCTCATATATTCTAGGGAAGAGTCTATTGTCTCCCTGTTTTATTATTAAGACTTATTATGCATTTGATTTCAATGTAAAGGGCCGTGTCTCTAAGATATTATATGTTATATCTTAAGTTTGGTTTGTGACGATAAGATTTCTTAAGTGTTTATGAAAGACTTCCTTTTATTAAATTATTAGTGAAAACTTATAATTTTGCACTACATTTCATGTCTAATGTAATGAATCCTAGTTGAAAGGCTTGTACAAGACCCCAAAGGGTCAAGTACGCCCATCCACGAAACAAGCAATACACCAAAACTTCTAGGGGGTACTTTCAGATCATGACACGACCGACATTGTTCGACAGTATGTGCTGCACAAGGGAAGTAATGACATGACACGACTAATGTCATACAACATTGTGTGCTTCCCAAGGGTGATGATGGCATTCCACGCTCGACGTCGTTCGGTTGTGTGTTCTTTCAAAAGGCAATGATAACATACTACGCCCGACATCGTCCGACTGTGTAAGGTGTCCAAGGGCGATGATGGCATTCCTTGCCCGACATCGTCCGACCGTGTGTGCTTCCCAAGGACCATGATGGCATGCCACTCCCGACGCCGTCAAACCATGTGTGCTTCCTAAGGGCGATGATTGCATGCCATGCCCAACATAGTATAATCTTGTTTGCTTTCCAAGAGAGATGATGGAATGCCACACTCGACGTCGTCCGACCATGTGCACTGCCCATAGTCCATGTGGGAATTCCATACCCTACGTAGTCTAACCATGTGTGCTACATAAGGGTGATGATGCCAAGTCAAGCCCGACATTGTCCTATCGTGTGTTCTTCCCAAGGGTGATGATGTCATGCGACGCCTGACATCATCTGACTGTTTGTGCTGCCAAAAGGCCATTTAGGCATGCCACGCTCAGCGTCTTTCATCCGTGTATGTTGTCCAAGGGCAATAATGGCATTAAAAGCCTGATGTCATCCGACGGTGTGTCTTTTCCAAGGGAAATTATGTCAAGTACCGACAGACGTCGTCCGAAAGTGTGTGACGCCTAAGGACAATGAAGGAATGACACACCCGACGTCGTCCAACCGTGTGTACAGTCTAAGGGCAGTGATGTCATGCCACACCGGACCTCATCCGACCGTGTGTGCAGTCCAATAGGCGATGATGGCATGCCATGCCTGACATCATCTGATTTTGTGTGATGTCCAAGTGCCATGTGTCATGCCACACCCGACGTTTTCTGAATGTGTGTGCTGCCTAAGGGCGATAATGGCATTTCATGCCCTATGTCATCCGATTGAGTGTGCTTCCCAAGGGATATGATGGCATGCCACACTCAACGTCGTACGACCGTTTATGTTACCCAAGGGCCATGAAGGCATGCAACGCTTGACTTCGTTCGTCAATGTGTGCTGACCATGGGCGATAATAACATGCCACGCCCGACTTAGTCTGACCTTGCATGCTGTCTAAGGGTAATGATGGCATTTATAGCCCAACATCGTCCAACCGTTTGTGTTGCCCAAGGTCAATGATAGTGTGCCACACCAAACGTAGTCTGATCGTGTGTGTTGTCCAAGGGCGATGATGCTTGCAATGCTCAACATAATCCGACCGTGTGTGTTGCACAAGGGTGATAATACCATGTCACACCCGACGTCATCCAAGCATGTGTGCTTCCCAAGGGGCGATGATGGCATGTCATGCCCGACATCGTCCAACCATGTGTGCTTCCCAAGGGCGATGATGACATTCCACACCCGACGTCATCCGACGATATGTGGTGCCCAAGTGCCATTCTTGCATGCCACTCCAATCGTTCTCCCATTGTGTGTTCTTTCCAATGGCGATTATAATATTTCACGCCCGATGTCGTCCATCCGTATATGCTCTCCATGGGCAATAATGCCATGCCACACCCGACGTCATCCGATTATGTCTGTCGATCAAGGGCGATGATGGAATACGACGCTCGACATCGTCCAACCGTGTGTGCTGCCCAAGGACTATGCGGGCATGCCATGCATGACGTCATATGACCATGCGTGCTGCCCAAGGGAGATGAGGGCATGTCACACATGACAAGGTTTGACCATTTTTGCGGCCCAAGTCCCATGCGGGCTTGCCACACCCGACATCTTCCAACCGTTGTGTTGTCTTAGGGAGATGAGGGAAATCTATGTCCGACGTCGTATGACTGTGTGTACTGTCCAAAGGTGATTATTGCATGCCATGCGCCATGTCGTCCGACCATGTGTGCTTTACAAGGACGAAGATGGCATGCGAAGATTGACATCGTTCGATCGTGTGTGCTTCCAAAGGACCTTGCAGGCATGCCACACACAATGTCATCTGACCGTGGCTGACGTCCAAAGGAGATGATGACATGCCATACCCGACATCGTTAGTCTTTATGTGCTGTCCAAAGGCGATGATATCATGTCATGCCCGACGTTGTCTGATCGTGTGTGCTACCTAAGCGCCTTGAAAGCATGCAACTCGCCACGTCATCCGACCGTGTGTTCTATCCAACGGCGATGATAACATGCCACGCCCGACATCGTCCAACAATCTATGGTGTAAAAGGGCTATGATGGTATTCCATGATGGACGTCATCTGACCGTGTGTGCTATCAAACGACAATGATAGCATGCCAGGCCCGACATAGTCCTACCCTATGTGCTTTCCAAGGGCGATTATGGCATGTCATGCTCGAATTCGTCTGATCATTTGTGTTGCCTAAGGTAGATGATGGCATGCCACGGCTGACATCGTCCACTGTGTGTCCTGCCCAAAGGCCATGCAGGCATTCCACGCAAGATGTCATCCGACCGTGTGTGCTGTCCAAGGGCGATGATAACATGCCACGCCCAACGTCGTCCGACCGTGTACATTATCCAAGGGATATGATGGCATGCAAAGCCCATCGTCATTCGACCGTGTGTGAAGTCCAAGGGTGATTATGGCATGCCACCCCCGACTTAGTTCGACTATGTGTGATGCCCAAGGGTAATGATGGAATAACACTCAACATTGTCCGACCGTGTGTGCTGCCCAAAGGCAATGATACAACGCTACGCATGACGTCATTCGACCGTGTGGCAGACCAAGGTAGACGATGTCATGCCACACACGATGTCGTTCATCCGTGTATATTCTCCAAGGGCAATGATGGCGTTACATAACTAACATTGTCTTACCGTGTGTGCTGCCTAAGGCCTATAATGGCATGCCACACCCAACTTCGTCCGACCGTGTGTGCTGCCTAAGGGCGATGGTGGCATGTCAAACCAGACGTCGTCCGACCGTGAATGCAGCCTTAGGAAGATGATGGCATGCCACGCCTGACGTAGTCTGATCGTGCGTACTTTCCAAGGCCGATGATGGGATGCAATGATGCCCAAGAACCATGCGGGCATTCCACGCATGACGTCATCTGACCGTGTGTGATGATGACATGCCATACTCAACGTCGTTTGTTTGTGTGTTCTATCCAAGAGAGATGATGGCATGCCACGCCCGACTTACTCCGACCGTGTGTGCATTGCAAGGCCTATGATGGCATGCCTCTCCCGATGTCGTTCGACCATATGTGTTTTCCTAGGGACATGATTGCATGTCATGCCTGACGTAGTCTTATAGTGTGTGTTTTCCAAAGGTGATGATTGCATGCTACGCCGGACGTTGTCAATCTATGTGTTCTGTCCAAAGGCGATGATGGCATTCCACACCTGATGTCATCCAACCAGTGTCCTTCTCAAGGGCTATACGGTCATGCCACGCCAGACAAAGTCGGACCGTGTGTGTTTCTCAAGGGCGATGATGGAATGCCATGCCTGACGTCGTCTGACCGCGTGTACTACCCAAATATGATAATGACATTCCACGCCTGACATTGTCCTAGTGTGTGTGTACCACAAAGGCCATGCGGTGATCCCACGTCCAGTGTCGTCTGACCCTGTGTACTGTCCAATGGCTATGATATCATGTAACGCACGACATGGTCTGACCATGTATGCTTTCCAAGGGCCATGTGGGCATGCCAAGCCTGACGTCATCCGACCATGTATTCTGTCTAAGGACGATGATAACAAGCAACACACTACGTCATTCGATTGTGTTTGGTGTCAAAGAGCAATGATGACATGCCATGCCAGATGTCGTCTGATTGTGTGTGCAGTTTAAGGGCGATGATTGAATGCCACGCCCGATGTCTTCAATTTGTGTGTGTTATACAAAGGCCACACGGGCATCCTACCCCCGACGTTGTCCGATCGTGTGCTCTATCCAAGGGCGATGATATCATGTCATGCTTGACGTCGTCTGACAATATATGGAATCATAAGGCGGTGATGGTATTCCACGCCCGACATGGTCCGACCGTGAGTCATGACCAATGGCGATGATGGCAAGCCACTCCCGACGTAGTTCGTTCGTGATAATTGAATCCAATGCTCAATGTTGTCTGACCATGTGTGTTTCCCAAGAACAATGATTGCATTACCATGCCCTACGCCGTCTGACTGTGTGTGCTGCCCAAGGGCGATGATGTCTTTCAATGCCCGACATAGTTCGATCTTCTGTGCTATCCGAGGGAGATGATTGCATGCCACGGTCAAGGGCCATGTGGTCATGCCACACCTGACGTCGTCTGATCATGTGTTCTGTCTAAGAGCGATAATAACATGCCATGCCCGGACGTCGTCAAATTGTTTATGCTTTCCAAGGGTGATTATGGCATGCCACGCCCGACATCATCCAATTTTGTGCTACCCTAGGGAGATGATCGCATGTGACGCTCGACGTGGTTTGACCATGTGTGCCACCCAAGTACTATGCGGGCATGCCACACCCGAATTCATCCTACTGTGTGTGCTGCCAAAGGGCGATGATAGCATGGACGCCCGACGTCGTCCGACCATTTATGCTGCCTAAGGCCCATGCGAGCATGCCACACCGGATATAATCTGACTATGTGTGCAGTCCAAGGGAGATAATTACATGTCATGCCCAACGTTGTCCGAAAGTATGTGTTCTCAAAGGCGATGATGTCATGAGATTCCCGACATCATCTGACCTTGTATACTTTCTAGGGGCGATGATGGCATGCCACCGCTCGATGTGGTCCGATCATGTGTGCTATCCGAGGGCGATGACGGCATGCCACCCTGACGTAGTTCGACTGTGTGTGCTTCGCATGGGCAAAGATTGCATTTAACACCAAACGTCGGTCGACAGTGTGTACTGTCCAAGGGCGATGATAGCATGCCACACCCGATGTCGTCCAACCATTTGTGCTATCCAAGGACGATGATGGCATGCCACGCTAGACGTAGTATGACCTTATGTGTTGCTGAAGGGAGATGATGGCATGTCATGCTCGACGTCATTCGACCGTGTGTACTTCCCTAGGGAGATGATGGCATGTCATGGATAATGTCGTCCACTATGTGTTCTTCCCAAAGACCATGCGGGCATGCCACGCCTGATGTCGTCTGACCATGTGTGCAGTCCAAGGGAGAGCTAACATGCCACGCCCAGTTAGGCATGCCCGGTGTCACCCAACCGTGTATAGTATCTAAGGGAGATAATTACATGCTACCACTGGACGTCGTCCGACCGTGTGTGCTATCCAAGGGCGATGATATCATGCCACCCCCGACGTAGTCCGACCATGTTTGCTACCCAAGGGAAATGATGGCATTTAACGCCCGATGTCGTTGACCGCGTGTACTGCTCAAGGGAGATGAGAGCATGCCGCGCCCGATGTCATCCGACCGTGTCTACAGTCAAAGGGAGATGATGGCATACCATGCCCGACGTCATCCATCCGTCGATCTTGTCCAAGGGCAATGATAGCATGCCACATCTAACGTTGTCTGACCGTGTGTGCTACCCAGGAGTAATGATGGCATGCCATGACCGCAATTGTCCGACGGTCTGTGCTACCCAAGGGTGATGGTGGCATGTAACACCCGACATCGTTTGATTGTGTAGGTTATCCAAGGCCAATGATGGCATGCGATGATTGACTTTGTCCGACTGTGTGTGCGACAAAAGGACAATGCAGTCATGCCACGCCTGATATCATCCAACAATGCGTACTATCTAAGCGTGATGATGACATGCCATATTAGACGTCGTCCATCTATATATGCTATCTAACGGATATGAAGGTATGCCTAGACCGACACCATTCGATCGTGTGTGCATTGCGAAGGAGATGATAGCATGGGACAATCGAAGTCGTCTAACTGTGTATGTTGCCTAAGAACCATGCGGGCATGCAATACACGATGTGATTCAACCCTGTGTTCTCTAAAAGGGCGCTGATGAGATGCCATACCCGACGTCGTTTGTATGTTCGTGTTGTTCAAGGGTGAGATGGCATGCCAGGCCCGACGTCGTACGATCGTCTGTACATTCCAAGGGTGATGATGGCATGCCACCTAGATATCATCCTACGTTGTGTGTTGCACAAGGAACATGATGGCATGCCACACCCGACAAAGTCTGATTGTGTGTGATGTCCAAGGGCGATAATGCATGCCACACCCGATATACTCCATCCATTTGTGCTGTCCAAAGACGATGATGGCATGCCACACACGACGTCATCCGAGCATGTGTTCTTTCCATTGGCCATTCGGCCATGCCACGCCAGACATAGTCTCACCGTGTGGGTTGCCCAAGGCCGATATTGGTATTTCACTCCTGACGTCCTCCGTCCGTGTGTGTTGCCCTAGGGCCAAGAGGGCATGCCACGCTAGATGTCCTCCGACCGTGTGTGCTGTCCAAGGGTGTTGATATCATGTCACGCACGACATCGTCTAACAATGTGTGCTGCCCAAGGGCCATGCGGGCATGCCAGCCTGACATCGTCCGAACATGTGTTCCGTCCAAGGGCAATCATACTGCACGTAGTCCAACCGTGTTTTGTGTCAAAGGGGGATGATGGCATACCATGGCATATGTCGTCCGACCGTGTGTGCTGTCAAAGGGAGATGATGGCATGCCAAACCTGACGTTGCCATACCCGACATAGTCCGACCGTGACTCTTGCCCAAGGGCAATGATGGCATGCCAAGCCTGACGTTATATGGTCATGTGTGCTGTCCAAGGGAGATGATAGCATGCCATGCTCAACGTTGTCCCACCATGTGTTCTACCCAAGAACAATGATGGCAAACCACGTCCGAATCCGTCCGACCGTGTGTGCTGCCCAAGGGTGATGATGGCATTCCATGCCCGACGTCGTCCAATCTTGTGTGCCGTCTTAGGGAGATGATGGCATGTCATGATTGATTTTGTCCGACCATATGTGCTGCCCAAGGTCCATGTGGGCATGCCACGCCCCACGTAGTCCGATTGTGTGTTCTATACAAGGGCGATGATAACATTACATGCCCGATGTCATCATTCAGTGTATGCTTTTCAAGGGGGATTATGGCATGCCACGCCCAACATCGTCCGACCGTGTGTGTTTCCAAAGGGCGATGATGGCATGCAATGTCTGAAGTCATTCATTTGTGTGTTGTACAAAGGGATGATAACATGCCACGAATGATGTCGTCCAACCATTTCTGTTGTCCAAGGGTGATGATGTCATGCCAACCCTGACGCCATCAAACCCTGTGTGCATTGCAAGGGAGATGTGGCATGCCACGTGCTACGTAGTCGAATCGTCTATGCTTTCAAAGGGCGATGATGTCATGTGATGATCGACGTCATCCGATCATGTGTGCTGCCCAAGGTCCATATAGGCATGACACATACAACGCCATCTGAACATGTGTATTGTCATAGGTTAATGATGACATGCCATACCCGACAAGTTTGTATGTGTGTTCTATCAAGGGTCGATGATGGCATGCCACACCCGACATTGTCATTCTAAGAACGATGATGGCATGCCACGCTCGATGTCATCCGACCCAGTGTGCCGGCCAAGGGTCATGATGGCATGCCACGCCCGACGTTGTCCGATCATGTGTGTTTTTCAAGGGCGATGATTGCATGCCACACCTGACATCATCCATCTGTGTGTTTTTAAAAAGATATGCGGGAATCCCACCCCCAATGTCGTCCGACCGTGTTTGGTGTCAAAGATCAATGATGGCACGCCATGCAAGATGTCGTCCGATCGTATGTGCAGTTTAAGGGCGATGATTGCATGCCACGCCCAATGCGTCCATCTGTGTGTGTTGTTGAAAGGCCATGCGGGCATTCCACCCGCGACATCGTCCGATCGTGTGTTCTGTCAAAGTGAGATGATATCATGTCACGCCTAACGTCGTCTGACTGTGTATGCAATCCAAAGGCGATGATCATATGCCACGTCCAAAGTCGTCCGACTGTTAGTCCTGCCCAATGGCGATAATGGCAAGACACTCCCGATGTAGTTCGGTCGTGTGTGAACTCCCAGGGTGATGATGGAATGTAATACTCAATGTTTTCCGACGACGTGTGATGCCCAAGGATGATGATGGCATTACCATGCCCGACGCCTTCTAGCCATATCTGCTTCCCAACGGCGATGCTGGCTTGCCATGCATGACATAGTCCAATCTTCTGTGCTATTCGAGAAAGATGATGGCATGCCATGGTCGACGTCGTCTGACCATATAGGCTGCCCAAGGGCCATGTGGGCATGCAACACCGGACGTCGCCCGATTGTGTGTTCTGGCTAAGGGCAATGATAACATGGCATGCCCAATGTCGTCAGATCGTGTATGCTTTCGAAGGGCGATTATGGCATACCACGCCAGATATCATCAAACTATGTGTGCTACCTAAGGGAGATGATGGTGTGAGACATTCAATGTAGTCCAACCATGTGTGCCGCCCAAGTACTGTGCAGGCATGCCACACCTGACTTCATCTTACCATGTGTGTTGCCCAAAGGTGATTATGGTAGGTGTCGTTCGACCGTTTATGCTGCCCAAGACACATGCCGGCATGCCACACCGGATGTCATCTGACCGTGTGTTCAATCAAAGGGAGATAATGATATGCCATGCGCAACGTTGTCCGAACGTGTGTGCTCTCAAAAGGCGATGATGCCATGCCACGCCCGACATCGTCCGCCCATGTATACTGTGTAAGGGCGATTATGGCATGCCACCACTCGACATCGTCCTACCATGTGTGCTATCCAAGGGCAATTATTGCATGCCACCCTCGACGTAGTCCGACTATGTGTGCTTCCCATGAACAATGATGGCATTTAACACTCGACGTCGTTCGACCGTGTGTGGTGACCAAGGATGATGATAGCATGCCACACCCGATGTCGTCTGACCATGGGTGCTATACAAGGACGATGATGGCATGCCACGCCAGACGTAGTATGACCCTATGTACTACCGAAGGGCGATGATGGCATGTCATGCTCGACGTCGTTCGATTGTGTGTGCTGCCCAAGGGAGATGATGGCATATCATGGCTGATGTCGTCCACCGTGTGTTCTTCCAAAGGGCCATACAAGGATGCCACTCCTGACGTCGTCCAACCATGTGTGCAGTCCAAGGGCGATGCTAACATGCAACGCTCGATGTCATCCGACCATGTGTACCTCCCAAGGGACATTTAGGAATGCAATGCCAAATGTAGTCCGACCGTGTTTGCTACTGAAGGGAGATGATGGCATGTCACACCCGATGTCGTCTGACTATGTGTGCTACCCAAAGGCAATGATGGCATGCAACGACAGACATTGTCCGACCGTGTGTGCTGCAAAAAGGGCCATGCAGGCATGCCACGCCAGACGTCCTTCGATCGTGTGTACTTTCCAAGGGTGATGATAACATGTCACGCCCGACGTCGTCTGACCGTGTATGTTGTATGTAGGCGATGATTGTATGCCACATCAGACGTCGTACGACCATGAGTCCTGCCCAAGGTCGGTGATGGCATGCCACGCCTGACGTAGTCCGGTCGTGTGTTCAGTCCAAGGGCGATAATGGGATGCCATGCACAATGTTGTCCGACCATGTGCTCTATCCAAGGACCATGATGGCATGCCACGTCCGACTCCGTCTGACTGTGTATGCTGTTCAAGGGCGATGATGGCATGCCAAGCCTGATATAGTCCCATCTTGCGTGTTGTCCAAGAGAGATGATGACATGCCATGCTCCACGTGGTCCGACCATATGTGCTACCTAAGGGCCATGTGAGCATGCCACGCTCAACGTCTTCTGATCGTGTGTTATATCCAAGGGTGATAATATAAATACAGACCTGATGTCGTCATACCGTTTATATTTTTCAAGGGGGATGATGACATGCCACACCCGACAACGTCTGACAGTGTGTGCTGCCAGAGGGAGATAATGGCATGCAATGCCCGACGTCGTTGGTCTGTGCGTGTTGTCCTAAGGGATGATAACATGCCACACCTGATCTAGTCCAACCGTATGTGCTATCCAAGGGCGATGATGGCATGCAAACCCTGAGCTATCCGACTGTGTGTGCATTGCAAGGGCGATGATGGTATGCCTTTTCTTACGTAGTCCAATTGAGTTTGCTTTCCAAGGGCGATGATGGAATGCTATGATCGACGTCCTCCGATTGTGTGTGCTGCCCAAGGAACATAAGGGCATGCTAAGCACAACGTCATTCGACCGTGTGTGTTGTCAAAAGGTAATGATGACTTTTTTTTCTGTTCTATCTAAGGGCGATGATGGCATGCCACGCCTAACATCGTGCGACAGTGTGTGCATTCCAAGGAAGATCATGGCATGCCACGCCCGATGTCGTCGACCCTGTGTGCTTCTCAAGGGTTATGATAGCATGCCACGCCCAACGTTGTCCTATAGTGTGTGTTTTTCCATGGAAGATGATTTCATACCACTCATGACGTTGTTCTAACGTGTGTGCAATCCATGGGCGATGATAGCATGCCACGCCTGACGTCGTCCATCCGTGTATGCTATCCAAAGGCGATGATGGAATGCAACGCCCGACCATGTGTACATCCCAAGGGCTATGCAAAAATGCGACGCCAAAGATAGTCTGACCGTGTGTGCTGCCTAAGGGAGATAATGTCATGTTACACCCAACGTCGTCCGACTATGTGTTCTACCCAAGGGCGACGAAGGCATGCAACCTCAGACGTTGTCCGGCCATTTATGTTTCAAAAAGGGCTATGCGGGCATGCCACACCAGATGTCGTCCGACCGTGTGTGCTGTACAAGAGCGATGATAACATGTCACGCCCAACGTCGTCCGACCATGTATGCCATATAAAGGTAATGATTGTATGCCACGCCTAACGTTGTTCGATCGTGAGTCCTGCCCAAGGGCGATTATGGCATGCCACGCCCGACGTAATCCTGTCGTGTGTGTTGTCCAAGGGCGACGATGGCATGCCATGATCAATGTTGTCCGACCATCTGTGCTGCCCAAGGAGCATAATTGCATGCCACGTATTACACCGTTCGATCGTGTGTGCTGCCCAAGGGCGATGATGGCATGCAATGCCCGATGTAGTCCAATCTTGTGTGTTGTCCAAGGAAGATGATGACATGCCATGCTCGACATCGTTTGACCATATGTGCTTCCCAAGGGCCATGCGGGCATGCCATGCCTGACATCTTTCGATCGTGTGTCTATCCAAGGGTGAATATAATAATACACGCCTGATGTCGTCATATCGTGTATGCTTTTCAAGGGGGGTGATGGCATTCCCATGTCCGACATCGTCTGACCGTGTGTGTTGGAAGAGGGCGATGATAACATGCCATGAGCGATGTCGTCCAACCTTATGTGCTCTCCAAGGGCGATGATGGCATGCCAACCCTGACGCCATCGAAATGTGTGTGCATTGCAAGGGTGATGTGGCATGCCACGTCCGACGTAGTCCAATTGTCTGTGCTTTACAAGGGCGTTGATGGCATGCGACAATCTACGTTGTCCGACCATTTGTGCTGCCCGAGGACCATACAGCCATGCCACGTTCAACGCCATCTGATCGTATGTGTTGTCATAGGGTAATGATGACATGCCATACCCGACGTCTTTTGTCTGTGTGTTCTATCAAAGGGCAATTATGGCATGCCATGTCTGACATTGTCTGATCGTGTGAGCATTCCAAGAACGATGACGGCATTCCACGCCTGATATCGTCCGACCTTGTATGTTTCCTAAGGGTCATGATTGCATGCCACGCTCGACGTTTTCCAATCGTGTGTTTTGTCCAAGGGCGATGATTGCATGCCACGCCTGATGTCTTCCATTTGTGTGTGATGTTCAAAGGCCATGCAGGCATCCCACCCCCAACGTCGTTCTACTGTGTTTGGTGTCAAAGAAGCAATGATGGCATGCCATTCTAGATGACGTCCGATCGTGTGTGCAGTTTAAGGGTGATGATTGCATGCCAAGCCCGACATCATCAATCTTTATGTGTTGTTCAACAACCTTGTGGTCATCTCATCCACGACGTCGTCCGATCGTGTGCTTTAACCAAGGGCGATGATATCATGTCACACCCGACATTGTCTGACTGTGTGTGCTGCCCAATGGTGATGATGGCTTGCCACGCTTGACGTAGTTCAGTCTTCTATGCTATCCTAGGAGGATGATTGCATGCCATGGTCGACGTCGTCTGACCATGTGTGTATCCCAAGGTCCATGTGGGCATGCCACACCTGATGTCGTCCGATCATGTGTTCTGTCTAAAGGCGATGATAACATGCCACGCCTGATGTGGTTAGACCGTGTATGCTTTCCAAGGGCAATTATGGCATGCCACACCCGACATCACCCAACTATATGTGCTACCCAAGGGAGATGACGGTATGAGACGCTCGATGTCGTCCGACCGTGTGTGCCGCCCAAGTACTATGCTTGCATGCCACACCTGAATTCATCCTACCGTGTGTGCTTCCCAAGGGCGATAATGGCATGTTACGTCCGATGTTGTCCATCCGTTTATGCTGCCCCCATGCTGGCATGCCACACCGGATGTCATCTGACCTTAATGACATGCCACGTCCGACGTTGTCCAAACGTGTGTGCTCTTAAAAGGTGATGATGTCATGCCACGCTCGACATCTTCCGACCGAGTACTGTCTAAGGGCGATGATGGCATACCACCGCTCGACATCGTATGACCGTGTGTGCAATCCAAGGGCGATGAGTGCATGCCACCACTGACGTAGTCCGACTGTGTGTGCTTCCCATGCACAATGATGGCATTTAACACGCGACGTCGTTCGATCGTGTGAGCTACCCAAGGGCGATGATCGCATGCCACACCCAATGTCGTCCGACCATGTATGGTATCTAAGGACGATTATGGCATGCCACACCAGACGTAGTACGACCCTATGTGCTGCAGAAAGGCGATGATGGCATGTCATATTCGACGTCGTTCAACTCTGTGTGCTTCCTAAGGGAGATGATGGCAAGTCATGGCTGATGTCGTCCACTGTGTCTTCTTTCCAAGGTCCATGAGGGCATGCTACGCCTGACGTCGTCCGACCGTGTGTGCAGTCCAAAGGCGATCCTAACATGCCACATCTGATGTCACCCAACCTTCTACACAATCTAAGGGCGATAATGACATGCCATCGCTCGACGTCGTCCGACCGTGTGTGCTATCCAATGGAGATGATGGCATGCCACCCCCTATGTAGTCCGACCATGTTTGCTGCCCAAGGGAAACGATGGCATTTAACGCCCGAAGTAGTTGAACGTGTGTGCTGCCCAAGGGAGATGATAACATGCCACACACGATGTCGTCCGACCGTGTTTGCAGTCCAAGGGCAATGATGGCATACCATGCCCGAAGTACTCCATCCGTGTGTGCTGTCCAAGGGCAATAATGACATGCCACATCTGACGTTGTCTGACAGTGTGTGCTGCCCAGGGACTATGATGGCATGCCATGCAAGACATCACCCGACTGTCTATGGTTCACAAGTGTGATGGTGGATGTAATACCCGACGTCGTCTGATCGTGTGTGCTGTCCAAGGGAAATGATGGCATGCAATGATCGACTTCTTCCTACCATGTCTGCCACAAAAGGACCATGTAGTCATGCCACGCTTGACATCATCCAACCGTGTGTACTGTCAAAGGGCGATGATGACATGCCATATAAGACGTCGTCTGTCTATTAATGCTATCTAATGGTGATGATGGAATTCCTTGATCGACGCCTTCCGATCGTGTGTGTATTGGAAGGGAGATGATGGCATGCCACGATCGACGTCGTTTGACCGTGTGTGCTTCCTAAGGAGCATGTGGGTATTCCACACACGATGTGATTTGACCATGTGTGCTATTAAAGGGCGTTGATGACATGCCATACCCGACATCTTTGGTATGTTTGTGCTGTCCAAGGGTGATGATGGCATGTCGTGCCCGACGTCGTCTGACCATTTTTACATTCCAAGGGTGATGATGGAATGCCACCGTGATGTCATCTGATCGTGTGTGCTGCCCGAGGGACATGATGTCATGCCACGCCCGACGTAGTTCTATTTTGTGTGTTGTTCAAGGGCGATGATGCATGCCACACACAATATCATCCATCCGTTTGTGCTTTCAAAAGGCGATGATGGCATGCAACGCCCGACATCATCTTACCACGTATGCTTTCCATGGGCCATGCGGGCATACCACGCCAGACGTAGTCCGACCGTGTGTGTTTCCCAAGGGCGATAATGGCATTCCATGGAAGATGAAGTCCAACAGTGTGTTCTTTCAAAGGGCAATGATAACATGCCATACAGACTTAGTTCGACCGTATTTGGTGACAAAGGGCGATGATGGAATGCCATGGAAGATGTCGTCCGACAGTGTGTGCTGTCCAAGGACGATGATGGCATGCCAAACCCGACATTGTCTGTCCTTGTGTGTTTGTCCAAAAAAAATGTGGGCATGCCACACCCAACGTCATCCGATTGTGTGTGCTGTCCAAGGGTGAAGATAACACCTCATGCTCGACATTATCCGACTGTGTATGTTGTATAAGGGCGATGATGGTATGCAACACCCATCATCATCTGAGTGTGGGTCTAGCCCAAGGGAGATTATGGCATGCCACGCAAGACGTAGTCCAGTAGTGTGTGCTGTTCAAGGGCAATGATGGCATGCCATGTTCAACATTGTCCGACCATGTGTGATTCCCAAGGACCATGATGGCATCCCACGTCTGACGCCTTTCGAACGTGTGTGCTACCCAAAGGTGATGATGGCATTCCATGCCCAATGTAGTCCAATCTTGTATGATGTCCAAGGGAGATGATGGCATGCCATGATTGACGTCGTCTGACGATATGTGCTTCCCAAGGGCGATGCGGGTGTTCCACGCCTGATATCGTCCGATCGTGTGTTCTGTCTAAGGGCGATGCTAACATGCCATGTCTGATGTCGCCCAACCGTCTACACAATCTAAGGGCGATAATGACATGCCATCGCTCGACGTCGTCCGACCGTGTGTGCTATCCAAGGGAGATGATGGCATGCCACCCCCTATATAGTCCGACCATGTTTGCTGCTCAAGGGAAACGATGGCATTTAACGCCCGAAGTCGTTGACCGTGTGTTCTGTCCAAGGGAGATGATAGCATGCCACACACGATGTCGTCTGACCATGTTTGCAGTCCAAGGGTAATGATTGCATACCATGCCCGAAGTCCTCCATCCGTGTGTGCTATCCAAGGGCAATAATGACATGCCACATCTGACGTTGTGTGAAAGTGTGTGCTGCCCAGGGGCTATGATGGCATGCCATGCAAGGCATCACATGACTGTCTATGGTTCACAAGGGTGATGGTGGATGTAATACCCGACGTCGTCTGATCGTGTGTGCTGTCCAAGGGAAATGATGGCATGCAACGATCGACTTCTTCCTACCATGTCTTCCACAAAAGGATTATGTAGTTATGCCACACTTGACGTCATCCAACCGTGTGTAATGTCAAAGGGCGATGATGACATGCCATATAAGACGTCGTCTATCTATTAATGTTATCTAACGGTGATGATGGCATTCCTAGATCGACGCCATCCGACCGTGTGTGCATTGGAAGGGAGATGATGGCATGCCACGATCGACGTCATTTGACCATTTGTGCTTCCAAAGGAGCATGCGGGTATTACACGCACGATGTGATTTGACCATGTGTGCTATCAAAGGGCATTGATGACATGCCATACCCGACATCTTTTGTATGTTTGTGCTATCCAAGGGTGATGATGGCATGCCATGCCCGACGTCGTCCGACGATTTTTACATTCCAAGGGTGATGATAAAATGCCACCGAGATGTCATCTGACCGTGTGTGCTGCCCAAAGGACATGATGGCATGCCACGCCCGACGTAGTTCTATTGTGTGTGTTGTTCAAGGGCGGTGATGCATGCCACGCCCAATATCTTCCATCCGTTTGTGCTTTCAAAAGGCGATGATGGCATGAAACGCCCGACGTCATCTTACCACGTGTGCTTTCCATGGGCCATGCGGGCATGCCACGCCAAACGTAGTCCGACCGTGTGTGTTTCCCAAGGGCGATAATGGCATGCCATGGAAGATGTAGTCCACAAGTGTGTTCTTTCAAAGGGCGATGATAACATGCCATGCAGACGTAGTTCGACCGTATTTAGTGACAAAGGACGATGATGGCATGCCATGGAAGATGTCGTCCGACAGTGTGTGTTGTCCAAGGACGATGATGTCATGCCAAACCCGACGTCGTCTGTCGTTGTGTGCTGTCCAAAAAAAATGTGGGCATGCCACACCAAACGTCATTTGATCGTGTGTGCTGTCCAATGGTGATGATAACACCTCACGCTTGACATCATCCGAGTGTGTATGTTGTATAAGGGCAATGATGGTATGCAACGCCCATCATCATATCAGTATGGGTCTAGCCCAAGGGAGATTATGGCATGCCACGCAAGACGTAGTCCAGTAGTGTGTGTTGTTCAAGGGCAATGATGGCATGCCATGTTCATCATTGTCCGACCATGTGTGATTCCCAAGGACCATGATGGCATCCCACGTCTGACGCCGTCCGAACGTGTGTGCTACCCAAGGGCGATGATGGCATGCCATGCCCGATGTAGTCCAATCTTGTATGTTGTCCAAGGGAGATGATGGCATGCCATGATTGACGTCGTCCGACGATATGTGCTTCCCAATGGCGATGCGGGCATTCCACGGCCGATATAGTCCGATAGTCTGTTCTGTCCAAGGGTGATAATAACATGACATGCTCGATATCGTCATATCGTGTATGCTTTCCTTTGGGGATGATGGCATGCCACGCCTGACATTGTCCAACCGTGTATGTCTCCAGAAGGAGACGATTGCATGCAATGCCCGATGTCGTTCTTTTTTATGTGTTGTCCAAAGGGATGATAACATGTCACGCCCGACGTATTCCAACCGTATGTACTGTTCAAGGGTGATGATGGCATGCCAATCTTGACGCTATGCGACCATGTGTGCATTGCAAAGGCGATGATGGCATGCAATGTCCCACATAGTCCAATCGAATTTGTTTTCAAAGGGCGATCATGGCATGCGACCTTACGGGCGTCCCACGCACAATGTCATTTGACCGTGTGTCTTTTCAAAGGGTAAGGATGACTTGCCATACCCGACGTCGTTTGTCTGTGTGTTTCATCAAAGAGAGATGATGGCATGCCACGCCTGACATCGTCCTACCATGTGTGCATTCCAAGGATGATGATTGCATGCCATGCCCGATGTCGTCCGACCCTGTGTGCTGCCCAAGGGTCATGATCGCATGCGATGGCCAACGTTATTTGATAGTGTGTGTTGTCCATGGGCGATGATTTCATGTCACGCCTGACGATGTCGAACACGTGTGCAGTCCATGGGCGATTATAACATGCTACGCTCGACGTCGTCCATCCGTGTGTGTTTTATCAGGGTGATGATGGTATGCCATGCCCGATATCGTCTGACCGTGAGACTAACCCAAGGGCGATGATGGCATTTACCACCCGACGTAGTCTGGTAGTTTGTGCTGTCCAAGGGCGATAATGGCATTCCATGCTTAATATTTTCCGTCCATGTGTGCTGCCCAAGGACCATGATGGCATGACACATCCGACGTCGTCCGACCATGTGTGCTGCCCAAGGGCTATGATGGCATGCCATGCCTGATGTAGTCCCATCTTCTGTGTCTTAAAAGGGAGATGATGGCATGCCATGCTCGACGTCGTCCGGCCATATGTGCTGCCCAAGGGCCATGCGGGCATGCTACACTCGACGTCATCTGATCGTGTGTTCTATCCAACGGCGATGATAACATTACACTCCCGATGTAGTCATATCGTATATGCTTTTTAAAGGGGATGATGTCATGACACGTTTGACATCTTCCGTCCATGTGTGCCCAGAGGACGATGATGCATGCAATGCCCATCGTCATTCGTCTGTATATTTTCCAAAGGGATGATAACATGCCACGACCGATGTCGTCCAATTGTATGTGCAGTCCAAGGGCGATTATGACATGCCAACTGTGAAGCCATCAAACCATGTGTGCATTGCAAGGGTGATTTTTCATTCCACGTCCGACGTAGTCCAATCGTAAGTGCCTTCCAAGGGTAATGATGGCATGCAACGATTGACATTGTCCGACCGTGTGTGCTTCCAAAATACCATACAGGCATGCCACGCACAATTCAATCCGACCATGTGTGTTGTCATAGGGTAATAATGACATGCCATACCCAAGTCGTTTGTGTGTGTGTTCTATCAAAGTTCAATGATGGCATGCCACGCCCGACATTGTCTGACCGTGTGTGCATTCCAAGAACGATGTCGTCATGCCACGCCCGATGTCGTTCGACCCTGTCTGTTGCCCAAGGGTCTTGATGGCATACCAAGCCTGATGTTGTCTGATCATGTGTGTTATCCAAGGGCAATAATTGCATGCTCAATGTTTTCCGGCCATGTGTGCTGCCCAAGGATAATGATGGCATCACCACGCCTGATGCCATCTGACTGTGTGTGATTCCCAAGGGCAATGTTGGCTTTCCATGCTTGATGTAGTCCAATCTTCTATGCTATCCTAGGATGATGATTGCATGCCATGGTCGACGTCGTCTGACCATGTGTGTTTCCTAAGGTCCATGTGGGCATGCCACACCTGATGTCGTCCGATCATGTGTTCTGTCTAAGGGCGATGATAACATGCAATGCTCGATGTCGTCAGACCGTGTATGCTTTCCAAGGGCAATTATGGCATGCAACACCCGACATCATCCAACTATATGTGATACCCAAGGGAGATGACGGTATGCGACACGCGATGTCGTCTGACTGTGTGTGCCGCCCAAGTACTATGGGGTCATGCCACACCCGACTTCATCCTACCGTGTGTGCTACCCAAGGGCAATAATGGCATGTGACGCCCGACGTCGTCCATCCGTTTATGCCGCCCAAGGCCCAGATGGCATGCAACACCGAATGTCATCAGACCGTGTGTTTATTCCAAGAGAAATAATGACATGCCACACCCGACGTTGTCCGAACATGTGTGCTCTAAAAAGGTGATGATGCCATGCCACGCTATACATCTTCCGACCTTGTACTGTCTAAGGTCGATGATGGCATACCACCGCTCGACATCGTTTGACCGTGTGTGATATCCAAGGGCGATGAGTGCATGCGACCCCTGACGTAGTCTGACTATGTGTGCTTCCCATGGGCAATGATTGTATTTAACACTAGATGTCGTTCGAGGGTGTCTGCTACCCAAAGGCGATGATAGCATACCACACGTGATGTCGTCCGACCATGTGTTCTATACAAGGACGATAATGGTATGACACACCAAACATAGTACGATCATATGTGCTGCAGAAAGGCGATGATGGCATGTCATATTCGACGTCGTTCGACTGTGTGTGCTTCCCAAGGGAGATGATGGCAAGTCATGGCTGATGTTGTCCACCGTGTGTTCTTCCCAAGGGCCATGAGGGCATGCCACGCCTTATGTCATTCGCATTTGTGTTGTCCTAAGGGATGATTACATGCCACGACCGATGTCGTCCAACTGTATGTTCTATCCAAGGGCGATGATGGCATGCCAACCCTGACGCCATAAAACCATGTGTGCATTGCAAGGGGGATGTGGTATGCCACGTCCAACGTAGTCCAATCGCCTGTGTTTTCCAAGGGAGATGATGGCATTAACAAACGACATTGACCGACAGTGTGTGCTGCCCAAGTACCATACATCCATGCCACGCACAATGCCATCTGATCGTGTGTGTTGTCATAGGGTAATGATGACATCCCATACCCGACATCTTTTGTTTGTCTGTTCTATCAAAGGGCGATTAGGTATGTCATGCCTGACATTGTCTGACCGTGTGAGCAATCCAAGAACTATGACGGCATGCCACGCACGATATAGTCCTACCTTGTGTGTTGCCCAAGGGTCATGATTGCATGCCATACCCGATGTTGTCCAATCGTGTGTGTTGTCCAAGGGCAATGATTGCATGCCATGCCTGACGTCTTCAATCTGTGTGTGTTGTTCAAAGGCCATGTAGTCATCAAACCCCCAACGTTGTTCAACCGTGTTTGGTGTCAAAGAGCAATGAGTGCATGCCATGCCAGATGACGTCCGATCGTGTGTGCAGTTTAAGGGCGATGATTGCTTGCCATGCCCAACGTCGTCCATCTGTATGTGTTGTTCAACAGCCAAGCAGGCATCTCACCCACGACGTTATCCGATCGTGTGCTATTTCCAAGGGAGATGATATCATGTCACGCCCGACGTTGTCTAACTGTGTTTGCAATCCTTAGACGGTGATTGTATGCCACACCTGAAGTCGTAGGAACGTTAGTCCTGCCCAATGGTAATGATGGCAAGCCACTCCCGATGTAGTTCGGTCGTGTGTTCTATCCAAGGGTTATGATGTAATACAATGCTTAATGTTCTTCGACCATGTGTGCTGCCCATGGATAATAATATCATCACCACTCCCAATGCCATTTGACCGTGTGTGCTGCCCAAGGGCGATGATGGCTTGCCATGCTTGACGTAATCCAATCTTCTATGCTATCCATGGGCGATGATAGCATGCCACGCCCGACGTCGTCCATCCGTGTATGCTGTCCAAAGGCGATGATGGAATGCAACGCCCGACCATGTGTACATCCCAAGGGCTATGCAAAAATGCGACGCCAAAGATAGTCTGATCGTGTGTGCTGCCTAAGGGAGATAATGTCATGTTACCCCCAACGCCGTCCGAAGACTGTGTGCTACCCAAGGGTGATGATGGCATGCAAACTCAGACGTTGTCCGACCATTTGTGTTGCAAAAAGGGCCATATGGCCATGCCACACCAGACGTCGTCCGATCGTGTGTGCTGTTCAAGAGCGATGATAACATGTCACGCCCAACGTCATCCCACAATGTATGATATATATAGGCAATGTTGTATGCCACACCCGACGTCGTCTGACCGTTAGTCCTTCCCAAGGGCAATGATGGCATGCCACACCCGACGTAATCCGGTCGTGTGTGTTGTTCTAGGGACATGATAGCATGCCATGCTCAACGTTGTCCGACCATGTGTGCTACCCAAGGACCATGATGGTATGCGACGTCCGACGCTGTTCGTTCGTGTCTTCTGCCCAAGGGCAATGATGGCATGCCATGCTCGACGTCGTCCGACCATATGTGCTACCGAAGGGCCATTCGGGTATGCCACTCCTGACGTCGTACGATTATGTGTTCTATCCAAGGAAGATGATAATATTACACGCCTGATGTCGTCTTATCGTGTATGCTTTTCAAAGGGGATGATGGCATGCCCATGCCCGACATCGTTCGACCGTGTGTGTTGCTAGAAGGCAATGATGGCATGCAATACCCAATGTCGTTCGCATGTCTGTTGTCCAAAGGGATGATAACATGCCACGACCGATGTCGTCCAACCGTATGTTCTGTCCAAGGGCGATGATGGCATGCCAACCTTGACGCCATCAAACCGTGTCGCATTGCAAGGGTGATGTGGCATGCCACGTTCGACATAGTCCACTCGTCTGTACTTTCGAAGGGCGATGATGGCATGCGACAATCGATGTTGACCGACAGTGTGTGCTGCCCAAGGACCATACAGCCATGCCACGCACAATGCCATCCGATTGGGTGTGTTGTCATAGGGTAATGATGACATGCCATGCCCGACATCATTTGTGATTATGGCATGCAAGGCCTGACATTGTCCGACCGTGTGACCATTTCAAGAACAATGACGGCATGCAACGCCCGATTTAGTCCGACCTTGTGTGTTGCCCAAAGGTCATGATTGCATGCCATGCCCGAAGTTGTCCAATCGTGTGTGTTGTCCAAGGGCTATGATAAAATGCCACGCCTGACGTCTTCAATCTGTGTGTGTTGTTCAAAGGCCATGTAGACATCCCACCCCCAACGTCGTTCAACCGTGTTTGGTGTCAAAGAGAAATGATGGCATGCCATTCCAGATAACGTCTGATCGTGTGTGAAGTTTAAGGGCGATGATTGCATGCTACACGCGACGTCGTCCATCTATATGTGTTGTTCAACGGCCATACAGGCATCTCACCCACGACGTCGTCCGATCGTGTGCTCTGTCCAAGGGAGATGATATCATGTCACACCTGATGTTGTCTGACTGTATTTACATTCCAAAGGCGGTGATGGTATGCCACGCCCAAAGTCGTAAGACCGTTAGTCCTGCCCAATGGTAATGATGGCAAGCCACTCCCGATGTTGTTCGGTCGTGTGTGCTATCCAAGGGTGATGATGGAATGCAATGCTCAATGTTCTCCGACCATGTGTGCTGCCCAAGGATAATGATGGCATCACCACGCCCGATGCCATCTTATTGTGTGAGCTACCCAAGGGCGATGATGGTTTGCCACGCTTGACGTAGTCCAATCTTCTATGCTATCCTAGGAAGATGATTGCATGCCATGGTCGACATCGTCTGACCATGTGTGTTTCCTAAGGTCAAAGTGGGCAAGCCACACCTAATGTCGTTCTATCATGTGTTCTTTCTATGGGCGATGATAACATGCCATGCTCGATGTATTCAGACCGTGTATGCTTTCCAAGGGCAATTATGGCATGCAACACCCGACATCATCAAACTATATGTGCTACCCAACGGAGATGACGGTATGCGACGCTCGATGTCGTCCGACTGTGTGTGCCGCCCAAGTACTATGGGGGCATGCCACACCTGACTTCATCCTACCATGTGTGCTGCCTAAGGGAAATAATGGCATGTGACACCCGACAACGTCCATCCATTTATACCTCCCAAGGAACAGATGGCATGCCACACCGAATGTCATCAGACCGTGTGTTAAGTCCAAGAGAGATAATGACATGCCACGCCCGACGTTGTTCGAACGTGTGTGCTCTAAAAAGGTGATGATGCCATGCCACGCTAGACTTCTTCGGACCCTGTACTGTCTAAGGTTGATGATGGCATACGACCGCTTGACTTCGTTTGACCGTGTGTGATATCCAAGGGCGATGAGTGCATGCGACCCCTGACGTAGTCCGACTATGTGTTCTTCCCATGGGCAATGATGGTATTTAACACTCGATGTCGTTCGAGCGTGTCTGCTAGCCAAGGGCGATGATAGCATGCCACACCCGATGTCGTCCGACCATGTGTTCTATATCAAGGACGATGATGGTATGACACACCAGATGTAGTACGATCCTATGTGCTGTAGAGAGGCAATGATGGCATGTCATATTTGACTCGTTCGACTGTGTGTGCTTCCCAAGGGAGATGATGGCTAGTCATGGCTGATGTCATCAACCGTGCGTTCTTCCCAAGGGCCATGAGGGCATGCCACGCCTGATGTTGTTCGCATTTGTGTTGTCCAAAGGGATGATTACATGCCACGACCGATGTCGTCCAACTGTATGTGCTATCCAAGGGCGATGATGGCAAGCCAACCTTGACGCCATCAAACAATGTGTGCATTGTAAGGGTGATGTGGTATGCCACGTCCAACGTAGTCCAATCGTCTGTGTTTTCCAAGGGAGATGATGGCATTGGCAATCGACGTTGACTGACAGTGTGTGCTGCCCAAGGACCATACAGCCATGCCACGCACAATGCCATCTAATCGTGTGTGTTGTCATAGGGTAATGATGGCATCCCATATCCGACATCTTTTGTCTCTCTGTTCTATCAAAGGGCGATTATGGCATGCCAGGCTTGACACTGTCCGGCCGTGTGAGCAATCCAAGAACTATGACGGCATGCCACGCGCGATATAGTCCAACCTTGTGTGTTGCCCAAGGGTCAGGATTTCATGCCATGCCCGATGTTGTCCAATTGTGTGTGTTGTCCAAGGGCGATGATTGCATGCCACACCTGACGTCTTCAATATGTGTCTGTTGTTCAAAGGCCACGTAGTCATCAAACCCCCAACGTTGTTCAACCGTGTTTGGTGTAAAAGAGCAATGAGTGCATGCCATGCCAGATGACGTCCGATCGTGTGTGCAGTTTAAGGGCGATGATTGCATGCCACGCCTGACGTCGTCCATCTGTATGTGTTGTTCAATGGCCAAGCAGGCATCTCACCCACGACGTTGTCCGATCGTGTGCTATTTCCAAGGGAGATGATATCATGTCACGCCCGACTTTATCTAACTGTATTTGCAATCCTTAGGCGGTGATTGTATGCCACGCCCAAAGTCGTCAGACCGTTAGTCCTGCCCAATTGTAATGATGTCAGGCCACTCCCGATGTAGTTCGGTCGTGTGTTCTATCCAAGGGTTATGATGGAATGCAATGCTCAATGTTCTTCGACCATGTGTGCTGCCCATAGATAATAATGGAATTACCACGCCCGATGCCATCTGACTGTGGGTGCTGCCCAAGGGCGATGATGGCTTGCCATGCTTGACGTAGTCCAATCTTCTATGCTATCCTAGGAAGATGATTGCATGCCATGGTCGACGTCGTATGACCATGTGTGTTTCCCAAGGTCTATGAGGGAATGACACACTTGATGTCGTCCGATCATGTGTTCTATCTAAGGGCGATAAAAACATGCCACGCCCGATGTCGTTAGACTTTGTATGCTTTCCAAGGGCAATTATGGAATGCCACACCCGACATCATCCAACAATATGTGCTACCCAAGGGAAATGACGGTATGCGACGCTCGATGTCGTCCGACCGTGTATGCCGCCCAAGTATTATGGGGGCATGTCACACCCGACTTCATCCTACCGTGTGTGCTGCCTAAGGGCAATAATGGCATGTGATGCCTGACGTCGTCCATCCATTTATGCTGCCCAAGGCCCATGATGTCATGTCACACCGAATGTCATCAGACAATGTGTTTAGTCCAAGAGAGATAATGACATGCAATGCCCGATGTTGTCCTAATGTGTTTGCTCTGAAAAGGTGATGATGACATGCCACGGTGGACATCTTCCGACCGTGTACTGTCTAAGGTCGATGATGGCATACCACCGCTCGACATCGTTTGACCCTGTGTGATATCCAAGGGCGATGAGTGAATGCGACCCCTGACGTAGTCTGACTGTGTGTGCTTCCCATGGGCAATGATGGTATTTAATAGCCGATGTCGTTTGACCGTGTGTGCTACCCAAGGGCGATGATATCATGCCACACCCGATGTCGTCCGACCATGTGTTCTATCCAATGACGATGATGGTATGCCACGCCAGACGTAGTATGACCCTATGTGCTGTAGAAAGGCGATGAAGGCATGTCATATTCGACGTTGTTTGACTGTGTATGCCTCCCAAGGGAGATGATGGAAAGTCATGGCTGATGTCATCCACCGTGTGTTCTTCCCAAGGGCCATTAGGGCATGCCACGCCTGATGTCGTTCGCATGTGTGTTGTCCAAAGGGATGATAACATGCCATGACCGATGTCCTCCAACCGTATGTGCTATCAAAGGGCGATGATTGCATGTCAAACCTGACTCCATCAAACCATGTGTGCATTGCAAGGGTGATGTGGCATGCCACGTACAACGTAGTCCAATCGTCTGTGTTATCCAAAGGCGATGATGGCATTGACAATCGACGTTGACAGACAGTGTGTGCTGCCCAACGACCATACAGCCATGCCACGCACAATGCCATCTGATCGTCTGTGTTGTCATAGGGTAATGATGACATGCCATAAGAAACATCTTTTGGTTGTGTGTTCTATCAAAGGGCGATTATGGCATGCCAGGCCTGACATTGTCTGACCGTGTGAGCATTCAATGAACTATGAAGGCATGAAACGCGCGATATAGTCCAACCTTGTGTGTTGCCTATGGGTCATGATTGCATGCCATGGCTGATGTTGTCCAATCGTGTGTGTTGTCGAAGGGCGATGATTGCATGCCACGCCTGACGTCTTCAATCTATGTGTGTTGTTCAAAGGCCATGTAGTCATCCCACCCCTAATGTTATTCAACCGTGTTTGGTATCAAAGAGCAATGAGTGTATGCGATGCCTGATGACGTCCGATCGTGTGTGCAGTTTAAGGGCGATTATTGCATGCCACGCCCGACGTCGTCCATCTGTATGTATTGTTCAACAGCCATGCAGGCATCTCACCCACGACGTTGTTCGATCATGTGCTCTATCCAAGGGAGATGATATCATATCACGCCCGACGTTCTCTGACTGTGTTTGCAATCCAAAGGTGGTGATGGTATGCCAAGCTCGAAGTCGTCAGACCATTATTCTTGCCCAATGGTGATGATTGCAAGCCACTCCTGCTATCCAAGGGTGATGATGGAATGTAATGCTCAATGTTCTCCGACCATGTGTGCTGCCCAAGGATAATGATGGAATCACCACGCCCGACGCCGACTGACCGTGTGTGCTGCCCAAGGGAGATGATTGTTTGCCACGCTTGACGTAGTCCAATCTTCTATGCAATCCTAGGAAGATGATTGGATGCCATGGTCGACGTCGTCTGACCATGTGTGTTTCCCAAGGTCCATGTGGGCATGCCACACCTGATGTCGTCCGATCATGTGTTCTACCTAAGGGCGATGATAACACGCCACGCCCGATGTCATCAGACCTTGTATGCTTTCCAAGGGTAATTATGGCATGCCACACCCTACATCATCCAACTATATGTGCTACCCAAGGGAGATGATGGGATGCGACGCTCGATGTCTTCCGACCGTGTGTGCTGCCCAAGTACTATGGGGGCATGCCACACCCGACTTCATCCAACTGTGTGAGCTGTCCCAGAAAAATAATGGCATGTGACGCTCGCCGTCATCCATCCGTTTATGCTTCCGAAGGCCCATGATGGCATGCCACACCGAATGTCATCTAACCGTGTGTTTAGTCCATGGGAGATAATGACATGCCACGCCTGACGTTGTCCGAATGTGTGTGCTCTAAAAAGGTTATGATGCCATGCCACGCTCGACATCTTCCTATCGCGTACTGTCTAAGGGCGATGATGTCATACCACCGCTCGACATCGTTTGACCGTGTGTGATATCCAAGGGCGATGAGTGCATGCAACCCCTGACGTAGTCCGACTGTGTGTGCTTCCCATGGCCTATGATGGAATTTAACACTTGACGTTGTTCGACCGTGTTTGCTACACAAGGGCGATGATAGCATGACTCACCTGATGTTGTCCGACCATGTGTTCTATACAAGGACGTTGATGGTATGACACACCAGACGTAGTACGATCCTATGTGTTGCAGAAAGGCGATGATGGCATGTCATATTCGATGTCGTTCGACTGTGTGTTCTTCCCAAGGGAGATGATGGCAAGTCATGGCTGATGTCGGCCACCGTTTGTTCTTCCCAAGGGGCATGAGGGCATGCCATGCCTAACGTCGTCCGACCGTGTGTGCAGTCCAAGGGCGGTGCTAACATGCCACATCCAAGGGCGGTGCTAACGTCGTCCGACCGTGTGTGCTATCCAAGGGAGATGATGGCATGCCACCCCCGATGTAGTCCTACCATCTTTGAGGCCCTAGGGAAACAATGACATTTAACGGCTGAAGTCGTTGACCATGTGTGCTGCCTAGGTGAGATGATAGCATGCCATGCCCGATTTCATCCGACCGTGTCTGTAGTCCAAGGGCGATGATGGCATACCACGTCTGATGTCGTCCATCTGTGTGTGCTGTCCAAGGGAAATAATGGCATGCCACATCTAATGTTGTCTGACCGTGTGTGCTGCCCAGGGGCTATGATGGCATGGCATACCCGACGTCGCCTGACGGTCTATGGTGCACCTGGGTGATGGTGTCATGTAACACCCGACGTCGTCTGATCGTGTGTGCTGTCCAAGGGAAAGGATGGCATGCAACGATCGACTTCGTCCGATCACGTCTGCCACAAAAGGACCATGAAGTCATGCCACGCCTGACGTAATCCAACCGTGTGTACTTTCAAAGGGAGATGATGACATGCCATATAAGACGTCGTCTGTCTATTTATGCTCTCTAACGGTGATGATGGCATGCCTAGCGCGACACCTTCTTATCATGGGCGCATTGGAAGGGAGATGATGGCATGCCACGATCGACGTCATTCGACCGTGTGTGCTGCCCAAGGACCATGCGAGCATTCCACGCACGATGTGATTTGACCATGTGTGCTAACAAAGGGCGTCGATGACATGCCATACCCGACGTCGTTGGTATGTTTGTGTTGTCCAAGGGTGATGACAGTATGCCTTGCCCGACGTCGTCCGACCGTTTGTACATTCCAAGGGTGATGATGGCATCCATCGGGATGTCGTCCGACCGTTTGTACATTCCAAGGGTGATGATGGAATGCCACGCCCGACATAGTTCGATTGTGTGTGTTGTTCAAGGGCGATGATGCATGCCACACCCAATATCGTCCATCCGTTTGTTCTTTCAAAAGGCAATGATGGCATGCCACACCCAACGTCATCTGACCACGTGTGCTTTCCATGGGCCATGCGGCCATGTCACGCAAGACGTAGTCCGACTGTGTGTGTTTCCTTAGGGCGATAATGGAATCCCATGGAAGATGTAGTCCAATAGTGTGTTCTTTAAAAAGGGCGATGATAACATGCCATGCGGACGTAGTCCGACCGTATTTGTTTTCAAAGGACAATGATGGCATGCCATTGAAGATGTCATCCGACCGTGTGTGCTGCCCAAGGGAGATGATGGCATGCCAAACCCGACGTAATATGTCCTTCTGTGTTGTCCAAAAGAAATATGGGCATGGTACTCCCAACGTCGTCCGATCGTGTGTGCTGTCCAAGGGTGATGATAACATCTCACGCTCGACATCATCCAATTATTTTTGTTGTATAAGGGCAATGATGGTATGCTACACAACACGTAGTCCGTTGGCGTGTGTTCTTCAAGGGAAATGATGGCATGCAATGTTCAACATTGTCCGACCATGTGTGCTGACCACGGACCATGATGGCATCCCACGCTCGACGCCATCCGACCGTGTGTGCTGCCCATGGGCGATGATAGCATGCCATGCCCGATGTAGTCCAATCTTGTGTTCTGTCCAAGGGAGATAAAGGCATGCCATGATCAACGTTGTTTGACCATACATGCTGTCTTACGGCCATGCCATGCCTGATATCGCCCGATCGTGTGTTCTGTCCAAGGGCAATGATAACATTACACACCCGATGTCATCATACCATGTATGCTTTCCAAGGGGGATGATGGCATGCCACGCCCGACATCGCCCGACAGTGTATGTTTTTAGAAGGGAATGATTGTATGCAATGCCCGATGTCGTTCGTCTGTGTGTGTTGTATAAAGGGATGATAAAATGCCACGCCCGATGAAGTCCAACCGTATGTGCTTTCCAATGGGTGGTGATGGCATGCCAACCCTGGGGCGATGATGGTATGCAACGTTCGACGTAGTCCAATTGAATGTGCTTTTCATGGGCAATGATGGCATGCGAAGATCGACGTCATCTGACTATCTGTGCTTCCCAAGGACTGTGTTGTCAATGGGTAATGATTACATGACATACCCGACGTCGTTTTTCTATGTGTGCTATCAAAGGGTGATAATGGCATGCAACGCCTAACATTATTTGACCATGTGTGCAATACCAGGACGATGATGGCATGCCACGCCAGATGTCGTCCGACCCTGTGTGCTGCCCAATGGTCATGAGGGAATGCCTTGCCCAACGTTGTCCGATAGTGTGCGTTGTCCAAGGGCAATGATTGCATGCCATGCATGACATCGTCTGAACATGTGTGCAGTCCATTTGCAATGATAGATGCCACGCCCGACGTCGTCAATCCGTGTGCGCTGTCCAAAGGTAATGATGGCAGGCCACGACCGACATCATTCGACCATGTGTACTTCCCAAGGGACATGCAGGAATGCGACACGAAATGTAGTAAGACCGTGTGTGCTGCCCAAGGGAGACGATGACATGTCACACCCGATGTCATCCGAGTGTGTGTGCAACACAAGGGTTATGATGGGATGCAACGTCAGACGTTGTCTAACTGTGTGTATTCCAAAAAGGTCCATGCGGGAATGCCACGCCAAACGTTGTCCAACTGTGTGTGCTATCCAAAGGCGATGATAACAGGTCACACCCGACGTCGTCCAACCGTGTATGCTATACAGAGGCAATAATTGTATGCACCGCCTGACGTCGTCTGACCGTGAGTCCATCCCTAAGGCAATGATGGCATTTTATGCCTGAAGTTTTCCGACCGTGTGACCATTCCAAGAACGATGACGGCATGCCACGCCTGATATAGTCCGACCTTGTGTGTTGCCCAAGAGTCATGATTGCATGCCATGGCCGAAGTTGTCCAATCGTGTTTGTTGTCCAAAGGCGATGATTGCATGCCACGCCTGATGTCTTCAATCTGTGTGTGTTGTTCAAAGGCCATGTAGTCATCCCACCCCCAACGTGGTTCAACCGTGTTTGGTGTCAAAGAGAAATGATGGCACGCCATGCCAGATGACGTTCGATCGTGTGTGCAGTTTAAGAGCGATGGTTACATGCTACGCCCAACGTCGTCCATTTGTATGTGTTGTTCAACGGCCATACAGGCATCTCACCAACGACGTCGTCCGATCGTGTGCTCTTTCCAAGGGATATGATATCATGTCACGACCGATGTTGTCTGACTGTGTTTGCATTCCAAAGGCGGTGAGTGTATGCCACGCCCGAAGTCATAAAACCGTTAGTCCTGCCCAATGGTAATGATGGCAAGCCACTCCTGATGAAGTTCGGTCGTGTGTGCTACCCACGGGTGATGATGGAATGCAATGCTCAATGTTCTCCGACCATGTGTGCTGCCCAAGGATAATGATGACATCACCACGCCCGATGCCATCTGACCGTATGTGCTGCCCAAGGGTGATGATGGTTTGCCATGCTTGACGTAGTCCAATTTTCTATGCTATCCTAGGTAAATGATTGCATGCCATGGTCGACGTCGTCTGACCATGTGTGTTTCCCAAGGTC
Source organism: Solanum chilense (assembly GCA_032847665.1). Classification (NCBI taxonomy): domain Eukaryota; kingdom Viridiplantae; phylum Streptophyta; class Magnoliopsida; order Solanales; family Solanaceae; genus Solanum; species Solanum chilense. Next base: position 9,782,343 of record CM064968.1, on the reverse strand, counting down.
CATGTGGGCATGCCACACCTGATGTCGTCCGATCATGTGTTGTGTCTAAGGGCGATGATAACATACCACGCCCGATGTCGTCAGACTGTGTAAGCTTTGAAAGGCAATTTGGCATGCCACACCCGACATCATCAACCTATATGTGCTACCCAAGGGAGATGACGTTATGCGACGCTCGAAGTCGTCCGACCGTGTGTGCTGCCCAAGTACTATGGGGCATGCCACACCCGACTTCATCCTACCGTGTGTGCTGCCCAAGGGATATAATGGCATGTGACGCCTGACGTCGTCCATCCGTTTATGCTTCCCAAGGCCCATGATGGCATGCCACACCGAATTTCATCAGACCGTGTGTTTTGTCCAAGAGAGATAATGACATGCCACGCCCAACGTTGTCCGAACGTGTGTGCTCTAAAAAGGTGATGATGCCATGCCACGCTTGACATCTTCTGACCGTGTACTGCCTAAGATCGATGATGGCATACCACCTCTCGACATCCTTTCACCGTGTATGATATCCAAGGGCGATGAGTGCATGCGACCCCTGAAGTAGTCCGACTGTGTGTGCTTCCCATGGGCAATGATGGTATTTAACACCCAATGTCGTTCAACCGTGTGTACTACCCAAGGAAGATGATAGCATGCCACACCCGATGTCGTCCGACCATGTGTTCTATCCAAGGACGATGATGGTATGCCAAGCACCACGTAGTATGACCCTATGTGCTGCAGAAAGGCGATGATGGCATGTCATATTCGACGTCGTTCGACTGTGTGTGCTTCTCAAGGGAGATGATGGCAAGTCATGGCTAATGTCGTCCACTGTGTTTTTTTCCCAAGGGCCATGAGGGCATGCAACGCCTGATGTCGTTCGCATGTGTGTTGTTTAAAGGGATGATAACATGCCATGACTGATGTCGTCCAACCGTATGTGCTATCCAAGGACGATGATGGCATGCCAACAGAGACGCCATCAAACCATGTGTGCATTACAAGGGTGATGTGGCATGCCACGTCCAACATAGTCCAATTGTCTGTGTTTTCCAAAGGCGATGATGGCATTGACAATCGACGTTGACCGACAGTGTGTGCTGCCCAAGGACCATACAGCCATGCCACGCACAATGCCATCCGATCGTGTGTGTTGTCATAGGGTAATGATGACATGCCATTCGCGACATATTTTTGTTGTGTGTTCTATCAAAGGGAGATTATGGCATGCCAGGCCAGACATTGTCCGACCGTGTGAGCATTCCAAGAACTATGACGGCATGAAACGCGCGATATAGTCCAACCTTGTGTGTTGCCCATGGGACATGATTGCATGCCATGCCCGATGTTTTTCAATCGTGTGTGTTGTCCAAGGGTAATGATGACATGTCATAAGAAACATCTTTTGGTTGTGTGTTCTATCAAAGGGCGATTATGGCATGCCAGGCCTGACATTGTCTGACCGTGTGAGCATTCAATAAACTATGATGGCATGAAACGCGCGATATAGTCCAACCTTGTGTGTTGCCCATGGGACATGATTGCATGCCATGCCCGATGTTGTTCAATCGTGTGTGTTGTCCAAGGGCGATGATTGCATGCCATGCCTGACGTCTTCAATCTATGTGTGTTGTTCAAAGGCCATGGAGTAATGCCACCCCTAACGTTCTTCAACCGTGTTTGGTCTCAAAGAGCAATGAGTGCATGCCATGCCAGATGACGTCCGATCGTGTGTGTAGTTTAAGGGCGATGATTGCATGCCACGCCCGACGTCGTCCATCTGTATGTGTTGTTCAATGTCCATGCAAGCATCTCACCCACGACGTCCTCCGATCATGTGCTCTATCCAAGGGAGATGATATCATGTCACGCCCGACGTTGTATGACTGTGTTTGCAATCCAAAGGCGGTGATGGTATGCCACGCCCGAAGATGTCAGACCATTAGTCCTGCCCAATGGTGATGATGGCAAGCGACTCATAATGTACTTCGATCGTGTGTGCTATCCAAGGGTGATGATAGAATTTAATGCTCAATGTTCTCTGACCATGTGTTCTGCCCAAGGATAGTGATGGCATCACCACGCCCGACGCCGTCAGATCGTGTGTGCTGCCCAAGGGCGATGATGGCTTGCCACGCTTGACGTAGTCCAATCTTCTATGCTATCCTAGGAAGATGATTGCATGCCATGGTCGACGTCGTCTGACCATGTGTGTTTCCTAAGGTCCATGTGGGCATGCCACACCTGATGTCGTCCGATCATGTGTTCTGTCTAAGGGCGATGATAACATGCAACGCTCGATGTCGTCAGACCGTGTATGCTTTCTAAGGGCAATTATGGCATGCAACACCCGACATCATCCAACTATATGTGATACCCAAAGGAGATGATGGTATGCGACGCTCGATGTCGTCTGACTGTGTGTGCCGCCCAAGTACTATGGGGTCATGCCACAACCGACTTCATCCTTCCGTGTGTGCTGCCCAAGGGCAATAACGGCATGTGACGCCCGACGTCGTCCATCCGTTTATACCGCCCAAGGCCCAGAAGGCATGCCACACCGAATGTCATCAGACCGTGTGTTTAGTCCAAGAGAGATAATGACATGTCACACCCGACGTTGTCCGAACGTGTGTGCTCTAATAAGGTGATGATGCCATGCCACACTATACATCTTCCGACCGTGTACTGTCTAAGGTCGATGATGGCATACCACCGCTCGACATTGTTTGACCGTGTGTGATATCCAAGGGCGATGAGTGCATGCGACCCCTGACGTAGTCTGACTATGTGTGCTTCCCATGGGCAATGATTGTATTTAACAGTCGATGTCGTTCGAGGGTGTCTGCTACCCAAAGGCGATAATAGCATGCCACACGTGATATCGTTCGACCATGTGTTCTATACAAGGACGATGATGGTATGACATACCAAACGTAGTACGATCATATGTGCTGCAGAAAGGCGATGATGGCATGTCATATTCGACGTCGTTCGACTGTGTGTGCTTCCCAAGGGAGATGATGGCAAGTCATGGCTGAAGTTGTCCACCGTGTGTTCTTCCCAAGGGCCATGAGGGCATGCCACGCCTTATGTCATTCGCATTTGTGTTGTCCTAAGGGATGATTACATGCCACGACCGATGTCGTCCAACTGTATGTGCTATCCAAGGGCGATGATGGCATGCCAACCCTGACGCCATCAAACCATGTGTGCATTGCAAGGGTGATGTGGTATGCCACGTCCAACGTAGTCCAATCGCCTGTGTTTTCCAAGGGAGATGATGGCATTGACAAACGACGTTGACCGACAGTGTGTGCTGCCCAAGGACCATACATCCATGCCACGCACAATGCCATCTGATCGTGTGTGTTGTCATAGGGTAATGATAACATCCCATACCCGACATCTTTTGTCTGTCTGTTCTATCAAAGGGCGATTAGGCATGTCATGCCTGACATTGTCTGACCGTGTGAGCAATCCAAGAACTATGATGGCATGCCAAGGGTCATGATTGCATGCCATACCCGATGTTGTCCAATCGTGTGTGTTGTCTATGGGCAATGATTGCATGCCACGCCTGAGGTATTCAATCTGTGTGTGTTGTTCAAAGGCCATGTAGTCATCAAACCCCCAACGTTGTTCAACCGTGTTTGGTGTCAAAGAGCAATGAGTGCATGCCAAGCAAGATGACGTCCGATCGTGTGTAAAGTTTAAGGGCGATGATTGCATGCCACGCCCAACGTCGTCCATCTGTATGTGTTGTTCAACGGCCAAGCAGGCATCTTACCCACGACGTTGTCCGATCGTGTACTATTTCCAAGGGAGATGATATCATGTCACGCCCGACGTTTTCTAACTGTGTTTGCAATCCTTAGGCGGTGATTGTATGCCACACCCGAAGTCATAGGAACGTTAGTCGTGCCCAATGGTAATGATGGCAAACAACTCCCGATGTAGTTCAGTCGTGTGTTCTATCCAAGGGTTATGATGGAATGCAATGCTCAATGTTCTTCGACCATGTGTGCTGCCCATGGATAATAATGGCATCACCGCGCCCGACGCCATCCGACCGTGTGTGCTGCCCAAGGGAGATGATGGCATGCCATGCCCGATGTAGTCCAATCTTGTGTTCTGTCCAAGGGAGATGACCTCTTCCCGAAAGCTTCGCGGGGACTACTTTAGGCATGCCATGATCGACGCCGTTCGACCATACGTGCTGTCTAACGGCCATGACATGCCTGATATCGCCTGATCGTGTGTTCTGTCGAAAGGCAATGATAACATTACACACCCGATGTCGTCATACCGTGTATGCTTTCCAAGGGGGATGATGGCATGCCACGCCCGACATCGCCCGACCGTGTATGTTTGTAGAAGGGAATGATTGCATGCAATGCCCGATGTCGTTCGTCTGTGTGTGTTGTCTAAAGGGATGATAACATGCCACGCCCGATGAAGTCCAACCGTATGTGCTTTCCAAGGGCGATGATGGCATGCCAACCCTGACGCTATCTGACCGTGTGTGCATTGGAAGGGCGATTATGGTATGCATCGTTCGATGTAGTCCAATCGAATGTGCTTTTCAAGGGCAATGATGGCATGCGAAGATAGACGTCATCCGACTGTCTGTGCTTCCCTAGGACTGTGTTGTCAAAGGGTAATGATTACATTACATACCCAACGTCGTTTATCTATGTGTGCTATCAAAGGGAGATAATGGTATGCCACGCCTGACATCATCCGACCATGTGTGCAATCCAAGGAAGATGATGGCATGCCACGCCCGATGTCGTCCAACCCTGTGTGCTACCCAAGGGTCATGAGGGAATGCCACGCCCAACGTTGTCCGATAGTGTGCGTTGTCTAAGGGAGATGATATGATGTCATGCTCAAAGTCGTCAGACCGTGAGTCCTTCCTAATGGTGTTGATGGCAACCACTTCCGATGTAGTTCGGTCGTGTGTGCTATCCAAGGGTGACGATGGAATGCAATGCTCAATATTCTCTGACCATGTGTGCTGCCCAAGGAAAATGATGGCATCACCACGCCGGACGCCGTCTAACCGTGTGTGCTGCCCAACGGCGATGCTGGCTTGCTATGCCCGACGTCGTTTGACAATTTGTGCTACACAAGGGCCATGTGGGCATGCCTTACCTGACGTTGTCTGATCATGTGTTCTGACTAAGGGCGATGATAACATTCCACGACCGATGTCTGCAGACCGTGTATGCTTTCCAAGGGCAATTATAGCATTCCACGCCTGACATCATCCAATTATGTTTGCTACACAAAGGATATAATGGCATGCGACGCTCGACATTGTCTTATCGTGTGTGTCGCCCAAGTACTATGCGGGCATGACACACCCAACTTCATCCTACCGTGTGTGCTACCAAAAGGCGATGATGGCATGTGACGCTTGACGTTATCCGACCATTTATGCTGCCCAAGGACAATGCGGGCATGCCACACCGGATGTCATCTAAGCGTGTGTTTAGTCAAAGGGAGATAATAACATGCCATGCCCGACGTTTTGCGCACGTGTGTGCTCTCAGAAGGAGATGATGCCATGCCACGCCCGACATTGTCCGACCGTGTATATTGTCTAAGGGCGATAATGGTATGCCACCGCTTGAGGTCATCCGACTGTGTATACTATCCAAGGGTGATGATGGCATGCCAGTTCCTGACATAGTCCGACGGTGTGTGCTGCCAAAGCGCGATGATGACATGTCATGCTCGACGTCGTTCGATGATGTGTGCTGCCCAATGGAGATGATGGCATGTCATGGCTGATGTCGTCCACCGTGTGTTCTTCCCAAGAGGCATGTGGACATGTCACACTGACATCGTCCGACCGTGTGTGCAGACCATGGGCAATGCTTACATGGCAATTGCAAAACGTCGCCCAAAGGTGTATACTATCTATGTGTTATAATTATATGCCACCAATCGACTTCGTCCGACCGTGTGTGCTATCCAAGGGCAATGATGGCATGCCATTCGTGATGTTTTCCGACCATGTTTGCTGCCCAAGGTCAACGATGGCATTTAACGCCTGACATTGTTGACTGTGCGTGGTTCCCAAGGGCGATTATAGCATGCCACGCCCGATGCCGTCCGACCGTGTCTGCAGTACAAGGGCGATAATGGCCTACCACGCCCAACGTTGTCCATCTGTGTGTGCTGACCAAGGGCAATGATGGCATGCCACATCTGACGTTGTCCAACCGTGTGTGCTGCCCAGGAGCTTTGATGTCATTCAATGCCCGACATTTTCCTATGGTCTGCGCTGCCCAAGGGTAATGGTGTCATGTAACACCCGACGTCGTTTGATCGTGTGTGTTGCCAAAGGGAAATGCTGGCATGTATTGATCGAATTCGTCCAACCATGTCTACCACAAAAGGACCATCCAGTCATGCCACGCCTGACGTCATCCAACCATGAGTACTGTCCAACGGCGATGATGACATGCCATATTAGACGTCGTGTGTTTTTTTATGCTATCTTACTTTGATTATGGCATGCCTAGTTTGATGCAATCTGACCGTGTGTGCATTGGAAGAGAGATAATGGCATGCCAGGATTAACATTTTTCGACCGTGTGTGCTAACCAAGGACCATGGGGGTATGCCACACACGATGTGATTCGACCGTTTGTGCTATCAAAGGGCATTGATGACAAGCTATACCCGACCTCGTTGGTATGTTTGTGCTGTCCAAGGGTGATGATGGCATTCCATGCCCGACATCGTCTGACCGTCTTTATATTCCAAGGGTGATGATGGCATGCCGCCCAAATGTCAACCGACCGAGTGTGCTATCCAAGGACAATGATGGCATGCCACACTAGACGTAGTACGACCCTATGTGCTGCTGAAGGGCGATGATGGCATGTCATGCTCGACGTCGTTCTACCGTGTGTGCTGCCCAAGGGAGATGATGGCATGTAATGGCTGATGTCATCCACCTTGTGTTCTTCCCAAGGGCCATGCGGGCATGCCAAGCTTGATGTCGTCCGACCGTGTGTGCAGTCCAAGGGCGATGCTAACATTCAACGTCCGACGTCGCCCAACCGTGTATACTATCTAAAGGCGATAATTACATGCCAACGCTCGACGTCGTTCGACCATGCTTGCTATCCAAGGGCGATGATGGCATGCCACCCCCGACGTAGTCCGACCATGTTTGCTACCCAAGGGCAATAATGTCATTTAGCACCTGACGTCATTGACTTTGTGTGCTGCCCAAGGGAGATGATATAATACCATGCCCGATGTCTTCCGACCGTGTCTGCAGACCAAGGGCATCGATTCCACACCACACCCGAAGTCGTCCATCCGTGGTTGCTGTCCAAGGGCAATGATGGCATGCCACATCAGAGGTTGTCCGACCGTGTTCTGCCCAGGGGATATGATGGCATGCCATGCTTGACGTTGTCGGATGGTCTGTGCTTCCCAAGGGTGATGGTGCCATGTAATACCTGACGTCATCTGATCGTGTGTGCTGTCCAAGTGAAATGATGGCATGTGACGATCGACTTACTCCGATTGTGTGTGCCATAAAAGAATCATGCTTTCAGGGCACGCCTGATGTCATCCAACCGTGCGTACTGTCTAAGGGTGATGATGACATGCCATATTAGACGTCGACTGTATGTTTATGCTATCTAATGTTTATGATGGCATGCGTAGCGCGACACCATCCGACCATGTGTGCAATGGAATGGAGATGATGCCATGTCACGATCGACGTTGTCCGACCGTGTGTGCTGCCCAATGACCATGCGAGCATGCCACGAATGATGTGATTAGACCGTGTGTGCTATAAAAGGGCATTGATGACATGCCATACCCGACGTTATTAGTATTTTTGTGCTGTCCAAGGGTGATGATGGCAAGCCACGCTCGACGTCGTCCGACTGTCTGTACTTTCCAAGGGTGATGATGGCATGACACCAAGATTTCATCCGACACTGTGTGGTGCCCAAGGGACATGATGGTATGCCACGCCTGACGTAGTCCGATTATGTGTGTTGTCCAAGGGCGATGATGCATGACACACAAGATATCGTCAATCCATTTGTGATGTTCAAAGGCGATGATGGAATGCCACACCCGACGTCTACTGACCATTTGTGCTTTCCATGGGCCATGCGTTCATGAAACACCAAACGTAGTCCGACCGTGTGTGCTGCCCAAGGGCAATAATGGCATGTTAGTCCTGACGTCGTTCGTCCATGTGTGTTGCCCAAGGGCCAAGAGAGCTTGCCATGCACGACGTCGTCTAACCGTGTGTTCTGTCCAAGGGCGTTTATATGATGTCATGCCCGATATAGTCTGACCGTGTGTACTGCCCAAGGGCCATGCTGTCTTGTCAACCCGACATCGTCAGACAGTGTGTTCTGTCAAAAGGCGATGATAACATGCCATGCAGAAATAGTCTGACTGTGTTTGGTTTCAAAGAGCGATGTTTGCATGCAATGGCAGATGTTGTTCGACCATGTGTGCTGTCAAAGGGCGATGATGGCATGCTTAACCTGATGTCATATGTCCTTGTGTGCTGTCCAAAATAAATGCGGGCATGCCACTCCCAACACCGTTCGATTCTGTGTGCTATCCAAGGGCGATGATAACATCTCACGCTTGACGTCATCCGATATGATTTATAAGGCGATGATGGTATGCCCTGCCCGACATCGTCCGACCGTGAGTCTTGCCCAAGGGGATGATGGCATGACACGCCCGACGTAGTCCAGTCGTCTGTGTTGTCCAAGGGCGATGATGCCATGCCATGCTCGACGTTGTATCACCATGTGTGCTTCCAAAGGACCATGATGCCATGCCACGTCTGACGCTGTCTGACCTTGTGTGCTGCCCAAGGGAGATGATGGCATGCCATGCCAGATGTAGTCCCATCGTGCGTGCTGTCCAAGGGAGATAATGGCATATCACTCCTAACGTCGTCCGACCGTGAGTCATGCCCAAGGGTTATGATTGCATGCCATGCCTAAAGTTGTCTGAATGTGTTTGCAGTCAATGGGTTATAATAGCATGCCACTCCTGACATCGTCCATCCGTGTGTGCTTTCCAAACGTGATGATGCCATGCCACGCCCGACATCATCCGACCATGTGTACTTCCCAAAGGCCATGCAGGAATGCAATGCCAAACATAGTCCGACCGTGTTTGCCACCCAAGGCAGATTATGGCATGTCACACCCGACGTTGTCCTACTGTGTGTGCTACCCAAGGGAGATGATGGCATGCAACGACAGATGTTATCCGACCGTGTGTTCTTAAAAAAGGGCCGTGCAGGCATGCCACGCCAGACGTCGTCCGATCGTGTTTGCTTTCCAAGGGCAATGATAACATGTCATGCCCGACATTGTCCGACCGTGTATGCTATATAAAGGGGAAGATTGTATGCCACGCCAGACGTCGTGCGACAGTGAGTCCTATCCAAGGTCGATGATGGCATGCAACGCCCGACGTAGTCCGATCGTGTGTGTTGTCCAACGGCGATAATGGCATGTCATGTACAATGTTGTCCGACCATGTGTGCTATCCAAGGACCATGATGGTATGCCACTTCCTACTCCGTCCGACCGTGTGTGCTGCCCAAGGGCGATGATGGCATTCCATGCCAACTGTAGTCCTATCTTGCGTGTTGTCCAAGAGAGATGATGTCATGCCATGCTCGAAGTGGTCCGACCATATGTGCTGCCCAAGGTCCATGTGGGTATGCAACGCCAGACGTTGTCCGATCGTGTGTTCTATCCAAGGGTGATGATGTCATTACAGACCCGATGTCGTCATACCGTGTATGCTTTTCAATGGGGATTGTGGCATGCCACACCTGACAACGTCTGACAGTGTGTGCTACCAGAGGGAGGTAATGGCATGCAATGCCCAACGTCGTTCGTCTCTGTGTGTTGTCCAAAGGGATGATAACATGCCACACCCGATGTACTCTAACCGTATGTGCTATCAAGGGCGATGATGGCATGCGAACCCTGACAATATCCGACCGTGTGTGCATTGCACGGGCGATGATGGCATGCCACGTCCAACGTAGTCCAATCGAATATGCTTTCCAAGGGCGAAGATGGCATGCCATGCCCGACGTCGTCCATCCGTGTGTGCAGTCCAAAGGTGAGAATGGCATGCCACGCCCGACCATGTGTACTTCGAAAGGGCCATGTAGGAATGTGACGCCAAACGTAGTTCGACCGTGTGTGCTGCCTAAGGGAGATAATGTCATGTTACACCCAACACCATCCGACTGTGTGCTACCCAAGGGCGATGATGGCATGCAACCTCAGACGTTGTCCGACCATTTGTGTTGCAAAAAGGGCCATTTGGGCATACCACACCAGACGTCGTCCGATCGTGTGTGCTATTCAAAATTGATGATAACATGTCACTCCCAATGTCATCCGAACATGTATGATATATATAGGCAATGTTTTATGCCACACCCGACGTCGTCTGACCGTTAGTCCTTCACAAGGGTGATGATGCCATGCCACACCCGACGTAATCCTGTCGTGTGTGTTGTTCTAGGGCGATGATAGCAGGCCATGCTCAACGTTGTCCGACCATGTGTGCTACCCAAGGACCATGATGGCATGCCACATCCGACGCCGTTCGATCGTGTCTGCTGCCCAAGGGCGATGATGGAATGCCATGCTCGACATCGTCCGACCATATGTGCTGCCGAAGGTCTATTGGAGCATGCCACTCCTGATGTCATACGATCGTGTGTTCTATCTAAGGGAGATGATAATATTACACGCCCGATGTCGTCTTATCGTGTATGCTTTTCAAAGGGGATGATGGCATGCCCATGCCTGACATTGTCCGACCGTGTGACCATTCCAAGAACGATGACGGCATGCCACGCCCGATATAGTTTGACCTTGTGTGTTGCCCAAGGGTCATGATTGCATGCCATGCCCGAAGTTGTCCAATCGTGTGTGTTGTCCAAGGGCGATGATTGCATGCCACGCCTGACGTCTTCAATCTGTGTGTGTTGTTCAAAGGCCATGTAGACATCCCACCCCCAACGTCGTTCAACCGTGTTTGGTGTCAAAGAGCGATGATGGCATGCCATGCCAGATGACGTCCGATCGTCTGTGCAGTTTAAGGGCGATGATTGCATTCTACGCCCGACGTCGTCCATCTGTATGTATTGTTCAGCGGCCATGCAGGCATCTCACCGGCGACGTCATCTGATCGTGTGCTCTGTCCAAGGGAGATGATATCATGTCACACCCGATGTTGTCTGACTGTGTTTGCATTCCAAAGGCGGTGATGGTATGCCATGCCCGAAGTCGTTAGACTGTTCGTCCTGCCCAATGGTAAGAATGGCAAGCCACTCCAGATATAGTTCGGTCGTGTTTGCTATCCAAGGGTGATGAAGGAATGCAATGCTCAATGTTCTTCGACCATGTGTGCTTCCCAAGGATAATGATGGCATTACCACGCCCGATGCCATTTGACCGTGTGTGCTGCCCAAGGGCGATGATGGCTTGCCACGCTTGACGTAGTCCAATCTTCTATGCTATCTTAGGAAGATGATTACATGCCATGGTCGACGTCGTTTGACCATGTGTGTTTCCCAAGGTCCATGTGGGCACGCCACACCTGATGTCGTATGATCATGTGTTCTATCTAAGGGCGATGATAACATGCCACGCTCGATGTCGTCAGACCGTGTATGCTTACTAAGGGAAATTATGGCATGCAACACCCGACATCATCCAACTATATGTGCTACCCAAGGGAGATGACGGTATGCGATGCTCGATGTCGTCCGACTGTGTGTGCCGCCCAAGTACTATGGGGGAATGCCACACCCGACTTCATCCTACCATGTGTGCTGCCCAAGGGAAATAATGGCATGTGACGCCCGACGTCGTCCATCTGTTTATGCTGCCCAAGGCCCATGATGGCATGCCACACCAAATGTCATTAGACCGTGTGTTTAGTCCAAGAGAGATAATTACATGCCACGCCCGACGTTGTCCGAACGTGTGTGCTATAAAAAGGTGATGATGACCTGCCACGCTAGACATCTTCCGACCGTGTACTGTCTAAGGTCGATGATGGCATACCACCGCTCGTCATCGTTTGACCGTGTGTGATATCCAAGGGCAATGAGTGCATGCGACCCCTGGCGTAGTCTGACTATGTGTGCTTCCCATGGGCAATGATGGTATTTAACACTTGATGTCGTTCCAGCGTGTCTGCTACCCAAGGGCGAGGATAGCATGCCACACCCGATGTCGTCCGACCATGTGTTCTATACAAGGACGTTGATGGTATGACACACCATACGTAGTACGATCCTATGTGTTGCAGAAAGGCGATGATGGCATGTCATATTCGACGTCGTTCGCTGTGTGTGCTTCCCAAGGGAGATGATGGCAAGTCATGGCTGATGTCGTCCACCGTGTGTTCTTTCCAAGGGCCATGAGGGCATGCCACGCCTGATGTCGTTCGCATGTGTGTTCTCCAAAGGGATGATTACATGCCACGACCGATGTCGTCCAACTGTATGTGCTATCCAAGGGCGATGATGGCATGCCAACCCTGACGCCATCAAACCATGTGTACATTGCAAGGGTGATGTGGTATGCCACGTCCAACGTAGTCCAATCGTCTTTGTTTTCCAAGGGAGATGATGGCATTGACAATCGACGTTGACCGACAGTGTGTGGTGCCCAAGGAGCATACAGCCATGCCACGCACAATGCCATCTGATCCTGTGTGTTGTCATAGGGTAATGATGACATCCCATACCCGACATCTTTTGTCTGTCTATTGATTCAAAGGGCGATTATGGCATGCCAGGCCTGACATTGTCCGACCGTGTGAGCAATCCAAAAACTATGACGGCATGCCACGCGCGATATAGTCCAACCTTGTGTGTTGCCCAAGGGTCATGATTGCATGCCATGCCCGACGTTGTCCAATCGTGTGTGTTGTCCAAGGGCGATGATTGCATGCCACGCCTGACGTCTTTAATTTGTGTGTGTTTTTCAAAGGTCATGTAGTCATCCCACCACCAACATTGTTCAACCGTGTTTGGTGTCAAAGAGCAATGATTGCATGCCATGCCAGATGACGTCCGATCGTGTGTATAGTTTAAGGGTGATAATTACATGCCATGCTCGACGTAGTCCATCAGTATGATTTGTTTAACGGACATGCAGGCATCTCACCCATGACGTCGTCCGATCGTGTGCTCTATCCAAGGGAGATGATATCATGTCACGCCCGACGTTGTCTAACTGTGTTTGCAATCCTTAGGCGGTGATTATACGCCACGCCCGAAGTCGTCAGACCGTTAGTCCTGTCCAATGGTAATGATGGCAAGCCACTCCCGATGTAGTTCGGTCGTGTGTTCTATCCAAGGGTGATGATGGAATGCAATGCTCAATGTTCTTCAACCATGTGTGCTGCCCAAGGATAATAATGTAATCACCACGCCCGATGCCATCTGACCGTGTGTGCTTCCCAAGGGCGATGATGGCTTCCACGCTTGACGTAGTCCAATCTTCTATGCTATCCTAGGAAGATGATTGCATGCCATGGTCAATGTCGTATGACCATGTATGTTTCCCATGGTCCATGAGGGCATGCCACACTTGATGTCGTCCGATCATGTGTTCTGTCTGAGGGCGATGATAACATGCCACGCCCAATGTTATCAGACTGGGTATGCTTTCCAAGGGAAATTATGGCATGCCACACCCGACATCATCCAACAATATGTGCTACCCAAGGGAGATGACGGTATTCGACGCTCAATGTCATCCGACCGTGTGTGCCGCCCAAGTACTATGGGGGCATGTCACACCCGACTTCATCCTACCGTGTGTGCTGCCCAAGGGCAATAATTGAATGTGACGCCCGACGTCCTCCATCCATTTATGCTTCCCAAGGCCAATGATGGCATGCCACACCGAATGTCATCAGACAGTGTGTTTAGTCCAAGAGAGATAATGACATGCCACGCCCGACGTTGTCCGAACGTGTGTGCTCTAAAAAGGTGATGATGACATGCCACGCTCGACATCTTCAGACCGTGTACTGTCTAAGGTCGATGAAGGCATACCACCGCTCGATATCGTTTTACCGTGTGTTATATCCAAGGGTGATGAGTGCATGCAACCCCTGACATAGTCCGACTGTGTGTGCTTCCCATGGGCAATGATGGTATTTAACACCCGATGTCGTTCGACCGTGTGTGCTACCCAAGGGCGATGATATCATGCTACACCCGATGTTGTCCGACCATGTGTTCTATCCAATGACGATGATGGTATGCCATGCCAGACGTAGTATGACCCTATGTGCTGTAGAAAGGCGATGAAGGCATGTCATATTCGACGTCGTTTGACTGTGTGTGCTTCCCAAGGGAGATGATGGCAAGTCATGGCTGATGTCATCCACCGTGTGTTCTTCCCAAGGGCCATGAGGGCATGCCACGCCTGATGTCATTCGCATGTGTGTTGTCCAAAGGGATGATAACATTCCACGACCGATGTCGTCCAACCGTATGTGCTATCCAAGGGCGATGATGGCATGTCAACCCTGACACCATCAAACCATGTGTGCATTGCAAGGGTGATGTGGCATGCCACGTCCAACATAGTCCAATCGTCTGTGTTTTCCAAGGGCGATGATGGCATTGACAATCGACATTGACAGACAGTATGTGCTGCCCAAGCACCATACAGCCATGCCACGCACAATGCCATCTAATCGTCTGTGTTGTCATAGGGTAATGATGACATGCCATAAGTGACATCTTCAGGTTGTGTGTTCTATCAAAGGGCGATTATGGCATGCCAGGCCTGACATTGTTCAACCGTGTGAGCATTCCAAGAACTATGACGGCATGAAACGGGCGATATAGTCCAACCTTGTGTGTTTCCTAAGGGTCATGATTGCATGCCATGCCCGATGTTGTCCAATCGTCTGTGTTGACCAAGAGCGATGATTGCATGCCACGCCTGACGTCTTCAATCTATGTGTGTTGTTCAAAGGCCATGTAGTCATCCCACCCCTAACGTTGTTCAACCGTGTTTCGTCTCAAAGAGCAATAAGTGTATGCCATGCAAGATGACGTCCGATCGTGTGTGCAGTTTAAGGGCGATGATTGCATGCCACGCCTGACGTCCATCTGTATATGTGTTGTTTAACGGCCATGCAGGCATCTCACCCACGACGTCATTCAATCGTGTGCTCTGTCCAAGGGAGATGATATCATGTCACGCCTTACGTTGTCTGACTGTGTTTGCAATCCAAAGGCGGTGATGGTATGCCACGCCCGAAGTCCTCAGACCATTATTCCTGCCCAATGGTGATGATGGCGAGCCACTCCTGATGTACTTCGATTGTGTGTGCTATCCAAGGGTGATGATGGAATGTAATGCTCAATGTTCTCCGACCATGTGTGCTGCCCAAGGATAATGATGGCATCACCACGCCCGACGCCGTCTGACCGTGTGTGCTGCCCAAGGGCGATGATGGCTTGCCATGCTTGACGTAGTCCAATCTTCTATGCTATCCTAGGAAGATGATTGCATGCCATGGTCGACGTCGTTTGACCATGTGTGTTTCCCAAGGTCCATGTGGGCACGCCACACCTGATGTCGTCTGATCATGTGTTCTATCTAACGGAGATGATAACACACCACGCCCGATGTCGTCAGACCTTGTATGCTTTCCAAGGGTAATTATGGCATGCCACACCCTACATCATCCAACTATATGTGCTACCTAAGGGAGATGATGGTATGCGGCGCTCGATGTCTTTCGACCATGTGTGCCGCCCAAGTACTATGGGGGCATGCGACAGCCGACTTCATCCTACCGTGTGAGCTGTCCTAGAACAGTAATGGCATGTGACGCTCGACGTCATCCATCCATTTATGCTTCCCAAGGCCCATGATGGCATGCCACACCGAATGTCATCTAAACGTGTGTTTAGTCCAAGGGAGATAATGACATGCCACGCCCGACGTTGTCCGAACGTGTGTGCTCTAAAAAGATGATGATGCCAGGCCACGCTCGACATCTTCCGACCGCGTACTGTCTAAGGGCGATGATGGCATACCACTGCTCGACATCGTTTGACCGTGTGTGCTATCCAAGGGCGATGAGTGCATGCAACCCTTGATGTAGTCCGACTGTGTGTGCTTCCAATAGGCAATGATGGAATTTAACACCCGACGTTGTTCGACCGTGTGTGCTACCCAAGGGCGATGAGAGCATGCCACTCCCTATGTCATCCGACCGTATGTTCTATCCAAGGACGATGGTGGTATTCCACGATAGACGTAGTACGACCCTATGTGCTGAAGAAAGGTGATGATAGCATGTCATATTCGATGTCGTTCGACTGTGTGTTCTTCCCAAAGGAGATGATGGCAAGTCATGGCAGATGTCGTCCACCGTCTGTTCTTCCCAAGGGGCATGAGGGAATGCCACGCCTAACGTTGTCTGACCATGTGTGCAGTCCAAGGGCGGTGCTAACATGCCACATCCAACGTCCCCCAACCGTGTATACTATCTAAGGACGATAATGACATGCCACCGCTTGACGTCGTCCAACCGTGTGTGCTATCGAAGGGAGATGATGGCATGCCACCCCTGATGTAGTCCTATCATGTTTGAGGCCCTAGGGAAAAAATGACATTTAACGCCCGCAGTCGTTGACCGTGTGTGCTGCCCAAGGGAGATGATAGCATGCCATGCCCGATGTCATGCGACCGTGTCTGCAGTCAAAGGGCGATGATGGCATACCACGTCTGACGTCGTCCATCTGTGTGTGCTGTTCAAGGGCAATAATGGCATGCCACATTTGATTTTGTCTGACCGTGTGTGCTGCCCAGGGGCTATGATGGCATGCCATACCCGACGTCGCCTGACGGTCTGTGGTGCACCAGGGTGATGTTGTCATGTAATACCCGACGTCGTCTGATCGTGTGTGCTGTCCAAGGGAAATGATGGCATGCAACGATCGACTTCGTCCGACCATGTCTTCCACAAAAGGACCATGCAGTCATGCCACGCCTGACGTCATCCAACCGTGTGTACTGTCAAAGGGCGATGATGACATGCACTTATAAGATGTCGTCTATCTATTTATTATATCTAATGGTGATTATGGCATGCCTAGTGCGACACCTTCTTATCGTGGGCGCATTGGAAGAGAGATGATGGCATGCCACGATCGACGTCGTTCGACCGTGTGTGCTGCCCAAGGACCATGCGGGCATTCCACGCACGATGTGATTTGACTATGTGTGCTATCAAAAGGCGTTGATGACATGCCATACCCGACGTCGTTGGTATGTTTGTGTTGTCCAAGGGTGATGATAGCATGCCTTGCCCGACGTCGTACGATCGTTTGTACATTCCAAGGGTGATGATGGCATCCATCGAGATGTCATCAGACCGTATGTGCTGCCCAAGGGACTTGATGGAATGCCACGCCCAACGTAGTTCGATTATGTGTGTTGTTCAAGGGCGATGATGCATGCCACACCCAATATCGTCCATCCGTTTGTTCTTTCAAAAGGCGATGATGGCATGCCACACCCGATGTCATCTGACCACGTGTGCTTTCCATGGGCCATGCGGGCATGCCACGCAAGACGTAGTCCCACTCTGTGTGTTTCCTTAGGCGATAATGGCATCCCATGGATGATGTAGTCCAATAGTGTGTTCATTAAAAGGGCGATGATAACATGCCATGCAGACGTAGTCTGACCGTATTTGGTTTCAAAGGACGACGATGGCATGCCATCGAAGATGTCATCTTACCGGTGTGCTACCCAAGGGAGATGATGGCATGCCAAACCCGACGTAATATGTCCTTGTGTGTTGTCCAAAAGAAATGTGGGCATACCACTCCCAACGTCGTCCGATCGGGTGTGCTGTCAAAGGGCGATGATAACATCTCACGCTCGACATCATCCGATTATTTATGTTGTATAAGGGCGATGATGGTATGCCATTCCCGACATCGTCTGACCATGAGTCTTGCCCAAGGGCGATGATGGCATGTCACGCAACACGTAGTCCGTTGGCATGTGTTGTTCAAGGGAAATGATGGCATGCCGTGTTCAACATTGTTCGACCATGTGTGCTGCCCAAGGACCATGATGGCATCCCACGTCGGACGCCATGCGACCGTGTATGCTGCCCAAGGGCGATGGTGGCATGCCATGCCCGATGTAGTCCAATCTTGTGTTCTGTCCAAGGGAGATGAAGGCATGCCATGATCGACGTCGTTCGACCATATGTGCTGTCTAACGGCCATGCCATGCCTGATATCGCCCGATCGTGTGTTCTGTCCAAGGGCAATGATAACATTACACACCCAATGTCGTCATACCGTGTATGCTTTCAAGGGGGATGATGGCATGCCACGCCCGACATCGCCCGACCGTGTATGTTTGTTGAAGGGAATGATTGCATGCAATGCCCGATGTCGTTCGTCTGTTGTCCAAAAGTCTATGTGGGGATGATAACATGCCACTCCGATGAAGTCGTCCGTATGTGCTTGTGCTGTCAAAGGGCGATGATAACATCTCACGCTCGACATCATCCGATTATTTATGTTGTATAAGGGCGATGATGGTATGCCATTCCCGACATCGTCTGACCATGAGTCTTGCCCAAGGGCGATGATGGCATGTCACGCAACACGTAGTTTGTTGGCGTGTGTTGTTCAAGGGAAATGATGGCATGCCGTGTTCAACATTGTCCGACCATGTGTGCTGCCCAAGGACCATGATGGCATCCCACGTCGGACGCCATGCGACCGTGTGTGCTGCCCAAGGGCGATGGTGGCATGCCATGCCCGATGTAGTCCAATCTTGTGTTCTGTCCAAGGGAGATGAAGGCATGCCATGATCGACGTCGTTCGACCATATGTGCTGTCTAACGGCCATGCCATGCCTGATATCGCCCGATCGTGTGTTCTGTCCAAGGGCAATGATAACATTACTCACCCAATGTCGTCATACCGTGTATGCTTTCAAGGGGGATGATGGCATGCCACGCCCGACATCGCCCGACCGTGTATGTTTGTTGAAGGGAATGATTGCATGCAATGCCCGATGTCGTTCGTCTGTGTGTGTTGTCTAAAGGGATGATAACATGCCACGCCCGATGAAGTCCAACCGTATGTGCTTTCCAAGGGCAATGATGGCATGCCAACCCTGACGCTATCCGACCGTGTGTGCATTGGAAGGGCGATGATGGTATGCAACGTTCGACGTAGTCCAATCAAATGTGCTTTTCAAGGGCAATGATGGCATGCAAAGATTGACGTCATCCGACTGTCTGTGCTTCCCAAGGACTGTGTTGTCAAAGGGTAATGATTACATGACATACCCAACGTCGTTTGTCTATGTGTGCTATCAAAGGGCGATAATGGCATGCCACGCCTGAAATCATCCGACCATGTGTGCAATCCAAGGACGATGATGGCATGCCACGCCCGATGTTGTCCGACCTTATGTGCTGCAAAAAGGCGATGATGGCATGTCATATTCGATGTCGTTCGACTGTGTGTTCTTCCCAAGGGAGATGATGGCAAGTCATGGCTGATGTCGTCCACCGTGTGTTCTTCCCAAGGGGCATGAGTGCATGCCACGCCTAACGTTGTCCGACCGTGTGTGCAGTCCATGGGCGGTGCTAACATGCCACATTCGACGACGCCTAACCGTTTATACTATCTAAGGACGATAATGACATGCCACTGCTTGACGTCGTCCGATCGTGTGTGCTATCCAAGGGAGATAATGGCATGCCACCCCCGATGTAGTCCTATCATGATTGAGGCCCTAGGGAAATAATGACATTTAACGCCTGAAGTCGTTGACCGTGTGTGCTGCCCAAGGGAGATAATAGCATGCCATGCCCGATGTCATCCGACCGTGTCTGTAGTCCAAGGGCGATGATGGCATACCACGTCTGACGTTGTCCATCTGTGTGTGCTGTCCAAGTGCAATAATGGCATGCCACATTTGATGTTGTCTGACCGTGTGTGCTGCCCAGGGGCTATGATGGCATGCCATACCCGACGTCGGCTGACGGTCTGTGGTGCACCAGGGGGATGTTGTCATGTAACACCCGACGTCGTCTGATCGTGTGTGCTGTCCAAGGGAAATGATGGCATGCAACGATCGACTTCGTCCAACCATGTCTGCCACAAAAGGACCATGCAGTCATGCCACGCCTGACGTCATCCAACCGTGTGTACTGTCAAAGGGCGATGATGACATGCACTTATAAGACGTCATCTGTCTATTTATGCTATCTAACGGTGATGATGGCATGCCTAGCGCGACACCTTCTTATCATGGGCGCATTGGAAGGGAGATGATGGCATGCCATGATCGACGTTGTTCGACCGTGTGTGCTGCCCAAGGACCATGCGGGCATTCCACGCACGATGTCATTTGACCATGTGTGCTATCAAAGGGCGTTGATGACATTCCATACCCGACGTCGTTGGTATGTTTGTGTTGTCCAAGGGTGATCATAGCATGCCTTGCCAGACGTCGTCCGACCGTTTGTACATTCCAAGGGTGATGATGGCATCCATCGAGATGTCATCCGACCGTGTGTGCTGCCCAAGGGACATGATGGAATGCCACGCCCGACGTAGTTCGATTGTGTGTGTTGTTCAAGGGCGGTGTTGCATGCCACACCCAATATCGTCCATCCGTTTGTTCTTTCAAAAGGCGATGATGGCATGCCACGCCCGACGTCATTTGACCACGTGTGCTTTCCATGGGCCATGCGGGCATGCCACGCAAGACGTAGTCTGACTGTGTGTGTTTCCTTAGGGCGATAATGGCATCCCATGGAAGATGTAGTCCAATAGTGTGTTCTTTAAAAGGGCGATGATAACATGCCATGCAGACGTAGTCCGACCGTATTTGGTTTCAAAGGACGATGATGGCATGCCATGGAAGATGTCATCCGACCATGTGTGCTGCCCAAGGGAGATGATGGCATGCCAAACCCGACGTAATATGTCCTTGTGTGTTGTCCAAAAGTAATGTGGGCATGCCACTCCCAACGTCGTCCGATCGTGTGTGCTGTCCAAGGGCGATGATAACATCTCACGCTCGACATCATCCGATTATTTATGTGGTATAAGGGCAATGATGGTATGCCATGCCCGATATCGTCTGACCATGAGTCTTGCCCAAGGGCGATGATGGCATGACACACAACACGTAGTCCGTTGGCGTGTGTTCTTCAAGGGCAATGATAGCATGCCATGTTCAACATTGTCCGACCATGTGTGCTGCCCAAGGACCATGATGGCATCCCACGTCCGACGCCATCCGACCGTGTGTGCTGCCCAAGGGTGATGATGGCATGCCATGCCCGATGTAGTCCAATCTTGTGTTCTGTCCAAGGGAGATGAAGGCATGCCATGATCGACGTCGTTCGACCATACTTACTGTCTAACGGCCATGCCATGCCTGATATCGCCCGATCATGTGTTCTGTCCAAGGGCAATGATAACATTACACACCCGATGTCGTTATACCGTGTAAGCTTTCCAAGGGGGATGACGGAAAGCCACGCCCGACCGTGAATGTTTGTAGAAGGGAATGATTGTATGCAATGCCCGATGTCGTTCGTCTGTGTGTGCTGTCTAAAGGGATGATAACATGCCACGCCCGATGAAGTCCAACCGTATATGCTTTCCAAAGGCGATGATGGCATGCCAACCCTGATGCTATCCGACCGTGTGTGCATTGGAAGGGTGATGATGGTAAGCAACGTTCGACGTAGTCCAATCGAATGTGCTTTTTAAGGGCAATAATGGCATGCGAAGATCGACATCATCCGACTGTCTTTGCTTCCCAAGGAATGTGTTGTCAAAGGTTAATGATTACATGACATACCCGACGTCGTTTTTCTATGTGTGCTATCAAAGGGAGATAATGGCATGCCACACCTGACATCATCCGACCATGTGTGCAATCCAAGGACGATGATGGCATGCCACGCCCGATGTTGTCCGACCCTGTGTGCTACCCAAGGGTCATGAGGGAATGCCTTGCCCAACGTTGTCCGGTAGTGTGCATTGTCCATGGGCGATGATTGCATGCCATGCGTGACATCGTCTGATCATGTGTGCAGTCCATTTGCAATGATAGATGCCACGCCCGACGTCGTCAATACGTGTGCGCTATCCAAAGGTGATGATGGCAGGCCACGTCCGACG
Organism: Solanum chilense; assembly: GCA_032847665.1. Classification (NCBI taxonomy): domain Eukaryota; kingdom Viridiplantae; phylum Streptophyta; class Magnoliopsida; order Solanales; family Solanaceae; genus Solanum; species Solanum chilense. The sequence goes on along the minus strand of CM064968.1, from coordinate 9,760,067 downwards.
TCATCCGACCATGTGTACTTCCCAAGGGACATGCAGGAATGCGACACGAAATGTAGTAAGACCGTCTGTGCTTCCCAAGGGAGATGATGACATGTCACACCCGATGTCGTCCGACTGTGTGTGCTACACAAGGGTAATGATGGGATACAACATCAGACGTTGTCTAACCGTGTGTATTCCAAAAAGGGCCATGCAGGAATGCCACGCCAGACGTCGTCCAACCGTGTGTGCTATCCAAAGGAGATGATAACAGGTCACACCCGACGTCGTCCGACCGTGTATGCTGTATAAAGGCAATAATTGTATGCACCGCCCGACGTCGTCCGACTGTGAGTGCATCCCAAAGGCGATGATGGCACATACCTGACGTTTTCCAACCATGTGACCATTCCAAGAACGATGACGGCATGCCACGCCTGATATAGTCCGACCTTGTGTTGTCCAAGGGTCATGATTGCATGCCATGCCCGAAGTTGTCCAATCGTGTTTGTTGTCCAAGGGCGATGATTGCATGCCACGCCTGACGTCTTCAATCTGTGTGTGTTGTTTGAAGGCCATGTAGTCATCCCACCCCCAACGTCGTTCAACCTCGTTTGGTGTCTAAGAGCAATGATGGCATGCTATGCCAGATGACGTCCGATCGTGTGTACAGTTTAAGGGCGATGATTGCATGCTACACCCGACGTCGTCCATCTATATGTGTTGTTCAATGGCCATGCAGGCATCTCACCCACGACGTTGTCCGATCGTGTGCTCTTTCTAAGGGAGATGATATCATGTCACGCCCGATGTTGTCTGACTGTGTTTGCATTCCAAAGGCGGTGATGGTATGCCACACCCGAAGTTGTAAAACCGTTAGACCTGCCTGTGTTGTTCAAAGGCCATGTAGCCATCCAACCCACAACGTTGTTCAACCGTGTTTGGTGTCAAAGAGCAATGAGTGCATGCCATGCCAGATGACGTCCGATCGTGTGTGCAGTTTAAGGGCAATGATTGCATGCCACGCCCGACGTCGTCCATCTGTATGTGTTGTTCAACGGCCATGCAGGCATCTCACCCACGACGTCTTCCGATCGTGTGCTCTGTGCAAAGGAGATGATATCATTACACGCCCGACGTTGTCTGACTTTGTTTGCAATCCAAAGGCGGTGATGGTATGCCACACACAAAGTACTATAGGGGCATGCAACACCCGACTTCATCCTACCGTGTGTGCTGCCCAAAGGCGATGATGGCATGCCATGCCCTATGTAGTCCCATCTTGTGTGTTGTCTAAGGAAGATGATGCCATGACATGCTCGACGTCGTCCGACCATATGTGTTGCCCAAGGGCCATTTAGGCATGCCACGCCTGACGTCGTCCGATTGTGTGTTCTATCAAAGGGCGATAATAATAGTACACGCCCAATGTCATCATATTGTGTATGCTTTTCAAGGGGGATGATGGCATGCCCGTGCCCGACATCGTCCGACCGTGTGTGTTGCACGAGGGCAATGATGGCATGCAATACCCGATGTCGTTTGCATGTGTGTTGTCCAAAGGGATGATAATATGCCACGACTGATGTCGTCCAACCATATGTGTTGTCCAAGGGCGATGATGGCATGCCAACTATGACGCCATCAAACTGTGTGTGCATTGCAAGGGTGATGTGGCATGCAACGTCCGATATAGTTCAATCGTCTGCGCTTTCCATGGGTGATGATGGTATGCGACAATCGACGTTGTCCAACCGTGTGTGCTGCCCAAGGACCATACAGTCATGCCACGCACAACGCCATCCAATCGTGTGTGTTTTCATAGGGTAATGATGACATGCTGTACCCGACATCTTTTGTCTGTGTGTTCTATCAAAGGGCGATTATGGCATGCCACACCTAACATTATCTGACCGTGTGAGCATTGCAAGAACGATGACGGCATGCCATGCCCGATATCGTCCGACCTTGTGTGTTGCCGAAGGGTCATGATTGCATGCCATGCTTGATATTGTCCAATCATGTGTGTTGTCCATGGGCGATGATTGCATGCCACGCCTGACGTCTTCAATCAGTGTGTTTTGTTCAAAGGCCATGTAGTCATCCCACCCCAACATCGTTCAATCGTGTTTGGTGTCAAAGAGAAATGGTGGCATGCCATGCCAAATGGCGTTCGATCGTGTGTTCAGTTTAAGCTATGATTTCATTACACGCCTGACGTCGTCCATCTGTATGTGTTGTTCAACGGCCATGCAAGCATCTCACCCACGATGTCGTCCGATCGTGTGCTCTGTCAAAGGAAACGCCCGACGTTGTCTGACTATGTTTGCAATCCAAAGGCGATGATGGTATGCCATGCCCAAATTACTATAGGGGAATGCCACATCCGACTTCATCCTATCGTGTGTGCTGCCCAAGGGAGATAATGGCATGTGACGCCCGACGTTGTCCATCCGTTTATGCTTCCCAAGGCCCATGATGGCATGCCACACAGAATGTCATCTGACCGTGTGTTTTGTCCAACGGAGATAATGACATGCCACGCCCGACGTTGTCCGAATGTGTGTGTTCTAAGAAAGTGATGATGCCATGCTACGCTCGACATCTTCCGACCGTGTACTCTCTAAGGGCGATGATGGCATACCACCGCTCAACATCATTTGACCATGTGTGCTTCCCATGCGCAATGATGGCATTTAATACCCGACGTAGTTCTACCGTGTGCACTACCCAAGGGTGATGATGTTATGCAACGACAGACGTTGTCCGACCGTGTGTGCTGCAAAAAGGGCCATGCAGGCATGCCACGCCGGACGTCGTCCGATCATGTGTGCTTTCCAAGGGCAATGATAACATGTCATGCCTGACGTCATCCGACAGTGTATGCTGTATAAAGGCGAAGATTGTATGCCACGCCAGACGTCGTGCGGCAGTAAGTCCAGCCCAAGGTCGATGATTGTATGCCACGCCCGGCGTAGTCCGGTCATGTTTGTTGTCCAAGGGCGATAATGGCATGCCATGCACAACATTGTCCCATCATGTGTGCTGTACAAGGGAGATGCTGGCATGCCATTCTGGACGTCGTCCAACCATATGTGCTGCCCAAGGTACATGCGGGCATGCCACACCCCACGTCGTCCGATCATGTGTTCTTTCCAACGACAATGATAATATTACACTCCCGAGGTTGTCATATCGTATATGCTTTTCAAAGGGGATGATGGCATGACACATTCGACATCTTTTGACCATTTGTGTGACAGAGAACGATGATGCATGCAATGCCCGTCGTCGTTCGTCAGTGTTTTTTCAAAAGGGATGATAACATGCCACGACCAATGTCGTCCAATCGTATGTGAACTCCAAGGGCAATGATGACATGACAACCGTGAAGCATTCAAATTTTATGTGCATTGCATGGGCGATTTGGCATGCCACGTCCAATGTAGTCCAATCATCAGTTCTTTCCAAGGGCAATGATGGCATGCGACGATTGACGTTGTCCGACTGTGTGTGCTACCCAAATACCATATAGGCATGCCACGCACAATGCCATCCGACCGTGTGTGTTGTCATAGGGTAATAACGACATGCCATACCCAAAGTCGTTTGTGAGTGTGTTTTATCAAAGGTCGATGATGGCATGCCACTCCCGACATTGTCTGACCGTGTGTGCATTCCAAGAACGCCCGATGTTGTTCGACCCTGTGTGTTGCTTAAGGGTCATGATGGCATACCACGCCCGATGTTATCCGATCGTGTGTGTTATCCAAGGGCGATAATTGCATGCCACGCCTGACGTCGTCCATCTTTGTGTGTTGTTCAAAGGCCATGTGGGCATCACACCCCCAACGTCTCCCTACCTTGTTTGGTGTCAAAGAGCAATGATGGCGTGCCATGCCAAATGTCGTCCGTTCATGTGTGCAATTTAAGGGCGATGATTGCATGCCAAGCTCAATGTCGTCCATCTATGTGTGTTGTTCAAAGGCCATGCGTGTATTCCTCCCCGACGTCGTCGGATCGTGTGTTATTATAAGGGTGATGATATCATGTCACGCCCGACATCGTCTGACTGTGTATGCAATCCAAAGACGGTGATGGTATTAGACGCCCGAAGACGTCCGACCGTGAGTCCTGCCCAATGGCTAGGGTGATGATGAAATGCAATGCTCAATGATTTATGACCATGTGTGCTGCCCAAGGACAATGATGGCATAACCACGCCCAACTGCGTCTAACCGTGTGTGCTTCCCAAGGGCGATGCTGGCTTGCTATGCTAGACGTAATCCGACCTTGTGTGCTATCGATGGGAGATGATGGCATGCCATGGTCGACGTCGTCTGACCATGTGTGTTACCCAAGGGCCATGTGGGCATGCCACACCTGACGTCGTCCTATCATGTGTTCTGTCTAAGGGCGATTATAACATTCCACGACCGATATCTTCAGAACGTGTATGCTTTCCAAGGGCAATTATGGCATGCCACGCCTGACATCATCCAACTGTGTGTGCTACCCAAAGGAGATGATGGCATGCGACGCTCGACATCGTACGATCGTGTGTGCCGCCCAAGTTATGCGGGCATGCCACACCCGACTTCATCCTACCGTTTGTGCTACCAAAGGGTGATGATGTCATGTGACACCTTAAATCGTCGAACCATTTATGCTGTCCAAGGACAATGCAGACTTGCCACACCGGATGTCATCTACCCGAGTGTTCCTTCCAAGGGAGATAATTACATGCAATGCCCAACGTTCTCCAAACGTGTGTGCTCTCTGAAAGTGATGATGCCATGCCACGCCTGACATTGTCCGACCGTGTATGCTGTGTAAGGGCGACGATGGCTTGCAACCGCTCAAGGTCGCCTGATTGTGTGTGCTGTCCAAAGGCGATAATGGTATGCCACCCCCTGACGTAGTCCGACTGTTTGTGATTTCGATGGGTAATGATGACATTTAACACCCGACGTCGATTGATCGTGTGTGCTTCCCAAGGAAGATGATAGCATGCCACACCCGATGTCACCCGACCATGTGTGCTATCTAAGGACGATGATGGCATGCCACGCCAGAACTCGTACAACCGTATGTGCTGCTGAAGGGCGATGATGGCATGTCATGCTCGACGTCATTCGACCTTGTGTGCTTCCCAACAAAGATGATTGCATGTCATGGCTGATATCGTCCACCGTGTGTTCTTACTAATGGCCATGCGGACATGCCACGCCTGACGTCGTCCGACCGTGTGTGTAGTCCATGGGCAATGCTTACATGGCATGCCCGACGTCGCCCTAACATGCATACTATCTAAGGGAAATAATGACATGCCACTGCTCGACTTCGTCCGACCGTGTGTGCTATCCAAGGGCGATGATGGCATGCCATCCGTGACGTAGTCTGACCATGTTTGCTGCCCAAGGGCAACGATGGCATTTAACGCCCGATGTCATTGACTGTGTATGGGTCCCAAGGGAGATGATAGTATGCCACACCCGATGTCGTCCGACCGTGTCTGCAGTATAAGGGCGATAATGGCCTACCACACTCAACGTAGTCCATCTATGTGTGCTGTCCAAGGGAAATGATGCCATGCCACATCTGACGTTGTCCGACCGTGTGTGTTGTCCAGGAGCTATGATGGCATTCCATGGCTAACGTTATCCGACGGTCTGCGCTGCCCAAGAGTGATGGTGCCATGTAACACCCGACGTCGTTTTATCGTGTGTGTTGCCAAAGAGAAATGATGGCATTTAATGATTGAATTCGTCAAATCGTGTCTACCACAAAAGGACGATAAAGTCATGCCACACCTGACGTCATCCAACCATGCATACTGTCCAAGGGTGATGATGACGTGCCATATTAGACGTCGTCTGTTTGTGTTGGCTATCTTACTGTGATGATGGCATGCCTAGGTCGATGCAATCCGACTGTGTATGCATTGGAAGATAGATGATGGCATGCTACGATCAACGTCGTTCAACCGTGTGTGCTGCCCAAGGACCATGCTGGCATGCCACGCACAATGTGATTCGACCGTGTGTTCTTTCAAAGGGTGCTGATGACAAGCCATACCCGACATTGTAGGTATGATTGTGTATTCCAAGGGTGATAATGGCATGCAACGCCCGATGTCGTCCGACCGTGTCTGCAGTATAAGGGCGATGATGGCCTACCACGCCCGACGTAGTCCATCCTTGTGTGTTGTCCAAGGGCAATGATGGCATGCCACATCTGACGTTGTCCGACCGTGTGTGCTGCCTAGGAGCTATGATGGCATTCCATGCCCAACGTTGTCCGACGGTCTGCATTGCCTAGGGTGACAGTGGAATGTAACACCCGACGTCGTTTGATCGTGAGTGTTTCAAAAGGGAAATGATGGTATTTAATGATCGAATTCGTCCAACCGTGTCTACCACAAAAGGACCATACACTCATGCCACGCCTGACGTCATCAAATCATGTGTACTGTCCAAGGGTGATGATGACATGACATATTATACGTCGTCTGTTTTTGTGCTATCTAACTGTGATGATGGCATGCCTAGCTCGACGCAATCCGACTGTGTGTGCATTGGAATAGAGATGATGGCATGCATCGATCAACGTCGTTCGAACGTGTGTGCTGCCCAAGGACCATGCGGGCATGCCTCGCACGATGTGATTCTACCGTGTGTGCTTTCAAAGGGCGCTGATGACAAGCTATACCCGACGTCATTGGTATGTTTGTGTTGTCCAAGGGTGATGATGGCATGCCACGCCCGACATCGTCTGACCGTCTCTATATTCAAAGGGTGATGATGGTATGCCACCCAAATGTCATCGGACTGAGTGTGCTATCCAAGGACGATGATGGCATGCCACACCAGAAGTAGAACGACCCTATGTTCTGCCGACGGGCAATAATGGCATGTCATGCTCGACGTCGTTCGACTGTGTGTGCTGCCCAAGGGAGATGATGGCATGTAATGGATTATGTCGTCCACCGTGTGTTCTTCCCAAAGGCCATGCGGGCATGCCAAGCCTGACGTCGTTCGATCGTGTGTGCAGTCCAAGGGCGATGCTACCATGCCAATTTCAACGTTGCCCAACCGTATATACTATCTAAAGGCGATAATAACATGCCACCGCTCGACGTCGTCCGACCGTGTGTGCTATCCAAGGGCGATGATGGCATGCAACCCCCAACGTAGTACGACCATGTTTGCTTCCCAAGGGCAATGATGGCTTTTAACGCCCGACAGCATTGACCGTGTGTGCTGCCCAAGGGAGATGGTAGCATGCCATGCCCGATGTCATCCGACCATATCTGCAGTCCAAGCTAGATGATTCCATACCACACACGAAGTCGTCCATCCGTGGTTGCTGTCCAAGGGCAATGATGGCATGCCACATCTGAAGTTGTCCGACCGTGTGTGCTGCCCAGGGGATATGATGGCATGCCATACCCTACGTTGTCAGATAGTCTGTGCGTCCCAAGGGTGATGGTGCCATGTAATACCCGACGTCGTCTGATCGTGTGTGCTGTCCAAGAGAAATGATGGCATGTGATGATCGACTTCGTGCAATCGTGTGTGCCACAAAAGGACCATGCAGTCATGGCAAGCCTAACATCATCCAACTGTGCGTACTGTCTAAGAGAGATGATGGCATGCCATATTAGATGTCGTTTGTCTATTTATACTATCTAACAGTAATGATGGCATGCCTAGCGCGACGCCCTCTGACCGTGTGTGCATTGGAAGGGAGATGATGATATGTCATGACCTATGTCGTCCGACCGTGTGTGCTGCCCAAGGACCATACGGGCAAGCCACGAATGAAGTGATTTGACCGTGTGATCTATGAAAGGACATTGATGACATTCCATACCCTACGTCATTGGTATGTTTGTTCTGTCCAAGGGTGATGATGGCAAGCCACGTCCGACGTCATCCGACCATCTTTACTTTCCAAGGGTGATGATGGCATGCCACTCACATGTCATCCAACCGTTTGTGCTGCCCAGGGGACATGATGGCATGCCACACCCGATGTAGTCCGATTGTGTGTGTTTTCCAAAGGCGTTGATGCATGACACGCCTGATATCGTGAATCCATTTGTACTTTACATGGGCCATGCGGGCATGAAATGGCAGACGTAGTTCGACCGTGTGTGTTTCCCAAGGGAGATAATGGCATGTCACTGTTGACGTCGTTCGACCGTGTGTGTTGCCCAAGGGCCAAGAAAGCATGCCACGCTCGACGTCATCCGACCGTGTGTGCTATCCAAGGGCGTTGATATGATTTCATGCCCGATATCGTCTGACTGTGTGTGCTGCTCAAGGGCCATGATTTCTTGCCAACCCGACATCGTCCGACAATGTGTTCTATCAAAGGGCGATGATAACATGCCATGGCAGATGTCGTCTGACAGCGTGTGCTTTCCAAATGTGATGATGGCATGCCAAACCCGACATCGCCTATCCGTGTATGCATTCCAAAAGAATTGCAAGCACACCACTCCTTACGTCGTTCGATCGTGTGTGCTGTCCAAGGGCGATGATAACATCACACTCTCAATGTCATCCGACTGTGTATGCTGTATAAGGGCGATGATGCCACGCCCGACGTAATCCGGTCATGTGTGTTGTCCAAGGGCAATGATGGCATGCCATGCTCAATGATGTCCAACTATATGTGGTGCCCAATGGCCATGCGGGCATGCCACGCCTGACATCATCCGATCATGTGTTCTGTCCAAGGGAGATGATAACGTTACACGCCCAATGTCATCATATCGGATATGCTTTCCTAGGGGGATGATGGCATGCCACGCCTGATATAGTCTGATTGTGTATGTTTCCTGAAGGAGATGATGGCATGCAATTCCCTATGTCGTTCACCTGTGTGTGTTTTCCGAATGGATTATAACATGCCACAACAGATGTAGTCCAACCGTATGTGCTGTCCAAGGGCGATGATGGCATGCCAACCCTAACGGTATCCGACCGTGTGAACATTGCAAGGGCGATTGTGGCATGTCACGTCAGACGTAGTCCAATCGAATGTGCTTTCCAAGGGAAATGATGGCATGAGATGATCGACGTCGTCTGACTGTGTGTGATTCCCAAGGATCAAACGGTCATGCCACGCACAACGTCATTCGATCACGTGTGTTGTAAATGGGTAATCATGAAATGTCATACCCGACGTCGTTTTGTGTTTGTGTGATGTTAAAGAGAGATGAAGTCATGCCACGCCTGACATCGTCGGACCATGAGTGCATTCCAAGGACGATGAGGTCATGCCACTCCCGACCCTGTTCGCGGCCTGAGTGTCATAATGGAATTCCACGCCCAACGTTCTTCGATAGTGTATGTTGTCCAAGTGCGATGATTGCATTCCACGCCTGACGTCGTATGAGCGTGTGCGCCGTCCATGGGTGATGATAGTATGCCACGCCCGATGTCGTCCATTCGTGTGTGATGTACAAACGTGATGATCGCATGCCACACTTGACGTCATCCGATCATGTGTACTTCCCAAGGGCCATGCAGGAATGCAACGCCAAACGTAGTGAGACTGTGTGTGCTACCAAAAGGAGATGATGGCATGTCACACCCGACGTCGTCCGAATGTGTGTGCTACCCAAGGGCGATGATGGCATGCAACGATAGACGTTGTCCGACCGTGTGCGTTGCAAAAATGTCCACGCAAGCATGCCACGCCAGACGTCGTGCGATCGTGTGTACTATCCAAGGGCGATGATAACATGACACGCTCGACATCGTCCGACCATATATGCTGTATAAAGGTGATGATTGTATTCCATAGGCGACGTCTTGCGACCGTGAGTCCTGCCAAAGGGAAATGACGGCATGCAACACCCCACGCTGTCCGGTTGTGTGTGCTGTCCAATGGCGATGATGGCATGCCATGCTCAGCGTTGTCCGACCATATGTGCTGCCCAAGGACAATGATGGCATGCAACGTCCGACGCCGTCCGACTGTGTGTGCTGCCCTAGGGCGATGATGGCATACCATGCCTGAAGTAGTCCAATCTTGCGTGCTGTCCAAGGGAGATAATGACATGCCATGCTCGGCGTGGTCCAACCATATGTGCTGACCAAGGGACATGCGGGCATGCCACACACGACATCGTCCGATCATGTGTTCTATCCAAGGGATATTATATCATTACCAGCTCGATGTCGTCATACTGTGTATGTTTTTCAAGGGGAATGATGGCATGCAACGCTCGACATCGTCCGACAGTATGTGTTGACAAAGGGAGATAATGTCATGCAATGCCCGACGTCGTTCGTCTGTGTGTTGTCAAAAGGAATTATAACATCCCACGACCGATGTCGTCAAACCGTATGTGCTTTCCAAGGGCGATAATGACATTCCAAACCCTGACGCAATCAAACTGTGTGTGCATTGCAAGGGTGATGTGGCATGCCATGTCCGACGTCGTACAATTGTCTGTGCTTTCCAACGGCGATGATGGCATGCGACGATTGAGGTCGTCGAACCGTGTGTGCTGCCCAAGGACCATACAGGCATGCCACACACAATGACATTCCACCGTGTGTGTAATAATACGGTAATGATGACATGCCATACTGACGCGTTTTTCTGTGTGTTCTATCAAAGGTAAATGATTGCAGTCCACGCCCGATATTATTTGACCGTGTGTGCATTCCAAGAACGATGACGGCATGCCATGCCAGATTTCATCCGACCTTGTGTGCTGCCCGAGGGTCACGATGGCATGCGACGCCGGATGATGGCATGCCACTCCGACATCAACCGACCATCTATGCTTCCCTAGGGCCATGCAGGCATGCCAAGCTAAACGTAGTCTGATCGTGTGTGATTCCCTAGGGAGATTATGGCATGCCACGTCAAATGTTTTCCGATCGTGTGTGTTTCCAAAGGGCCATGCGAGCATGCCACGCCCAACATCGTCTGATCGTTTGTGTTGTCCAAGGGCGTTGAAATCATGTCAAACTCGACATCATCTCTCCGTGTGTGCTGCCCAAGGTCCATGCAGGTATGCCATGCTCGACGTCATCCGAGCATGTCTCATGTCTAAGAGCAATGACAACATGCCATGCCTGACGTCGTTTAACCGTGTTTGGGGTCAAAAGGCAATGTAGGCATGCCACCCTTGACGTTGTAAGATCTTGTGTGCTGTCAAAGGGTGATGATAACATGCCACACTCAACTTTGTACGACCATGTATTCTTTCCAAGGGGGATTGTGGTAAGCAACTCGCGACATTGTCCGACCGTGAGTCCTACCAAGGGGAGATGATGGAATGCCATGATCAACGTAGTCCGGTTATGTATGTTGTCCAAGGGCGATGATGGCATGCTATGATCAACGTTTTCCGACCATGTTTGCATCCCGAGGAACATGATGGCATGCCACGTCCGACGCCGTCCGACCATGTGTGCTATACAAGGGCGATGATGGCATGCCATGCTTGACGTAGTCCAATCTTGTGTGCTTTCCAAGAGAGATTATTGCTTTCCATGATCGACGCCGTCTTACCATATGTACTGCCCAAGGTCCATGCGGGCATGCCACGCCCGACATCATCCAATCGTGTGTTATGTCCAAGGGCGATGATAACGTTACACACCCTATATCGTCATACCGTGTATGCTTTCAAAGGGGGATGATGGCATGCCACGCCCGACATCGTCCAACCATGTATGTTTCCAAAAAGAGATGATGGCATGCAATGCCCTATGTCGTTTGTCTGTGTGTGTTGTCCAAAGGGATTATAACATGCCACAACCGATGTAGTCCAACTGTATGTGTTGTCCAAAGGCGATGATGCCATGCAAACCCTCACGCTATCAAACCGTGTGTGCATTGCAAGGGAGATAGTGACATGTCACGTCAGACGTAGTCCAATCGAATGTGCTTTCCAAGGGTGATGATGGCATAAGACGATCGACGTCCTCCGACTGTGTGTGCTTCCCAAGGACCATACAGGCATGCCACGTACGTTTCATTAGATGATGTGTGTTGTCAATGGGTAATGATGACATGCCATACTCGACGTTGTTTTTTTGTGTGTGCTGTCAAAGGGCGATGATGGCATGCCACGCCTAACATCGTCCGACCGTGTGTGCATTCCAAGGACGATGATGGCATGCCACACCCGATGTCGTCCGACCTTGTCTACGGCCCAAGGGTCATGATGGCATGCCATGCCCAACTTTATCCGATCGTGTGTGTTGTCCAAGGGAGATGATTGCATGCCACGCCTGACGTCATCTGAACGTGTGCAGTCCATGGGCGATGATAACATGCCACGCCTGACGTTTTCTATCCGTGTGTGCTATCCAAAGGCGTTGATGGCATGCCACGCCCTACGTCATCTGACCATGTGTACTTCCCAAGGTCCATGAAGGAATGCAATGCCAAACGTAGTACAACCGTGTGTGCTACCCAAGGGAGACAATGGCATGTCACACACGACGTAGTCCGACTGTCTCTGCTAACCAAGGGCGATGATTGCATTCAATGACATACGTTGTCCGACTGTGTGCGTTGCAAAAAGGGAAATATAGGCATGCCACGCCAGGCGTCGTCCGATCGTGTGTGTTATTCAAGGGCGATGATAACATGTCACGCCCAACGTCGTCCGTCTATGTATGTTGTATAAAGGCAATGATTGTATTCCATGCCTAAAGTCGTGCGACCATGAGTCCTGCCCAAGAGCGATAATGGCATGCGACGCCGGACGTAATCCAGTCGTGTGTGTTGTCCAAGGGCGATGATGGTATGCTATGATCAACATTATCCGACCATGTTTGCGACCTAAGGACAGAGATGGAATGCCACGTCCGATGGCATTTATGCTACCCAAGGCCCATGCGGGCATGCCACACCGGATTTCATTTGACCGTGTGTTAAGTTCAAGGGAGATAATGACATGCCACGCAAAACGTTGTTCGAACATGTGTGCTCTCAAAAGGAGATGATGCCATGCCACGCCCCACATCGTCCGACCATTTATACTGTCTAAGGGCGATGATGGCATGCCACCGCTCGAAATTGTCCTACCGTGTGTGCTATCCAAGGGCGCTGATGGCATGCCACCCCTAATGTAGTCTGACTGTGTGTTCTTTCCATGGACAATAATGACATTTAACAACCGACCTTGTTTGACCATGTGTGCTGCTTAAGGGCGATGATAGCATGCCACACCCGATGTCGTCCGACCATATGTGCTATCCAAGGGTGATGGTGGCATGCCATGCCTAATGGAGTATGACCCTGTGTGCTACCGAAGGGCGATGATGGCATGTCATGCTCGATGTCATTCGATCGTGTGTGCTGCCCAAGGGATATGATGGCATGTCATGGCTGATGTCATCCACCGTGTGTTCTTCCCAAGGGCCCTGCAGGCATGCCAAGCCTGTCGTCGTCTAACCGTGTGTGCAATCCAAGGGCGATGATAACATGCCACGCCCGACGTCGCCCAACCGTGTATACTATCTAAGGGCGATAATATCATGCCACCGCTCGATGTCGTCCGACCCTGTGTGCTATCCAAGGGCGATGATGGCATGCCACCCCCAACGTAGTCCGACCATGTTTGCTGCCCAAGGGCAACGATGATATTTAATGCCCGACATCATTGATCGTGTGTGGTGCCCAAGGTCTATTATATCATGCCACGCCCGATGTCGTCCGATCGTGTCTGCAGTCAAAGGGTGACGATGGAATACCACGAACGACGTCGTCCATTCATGTGTGTTGTCCAAAGGTGCTGATGGCATACGACCCATAAGTCATCTGATCGTGTGTGCTGCCCAAGGGACATGATGGCATTCCATGACTGACGTAGTCCAATTGTGTGTGTTGTCCAAGAGTGATGATGCATGCCACACCGGATATCGTCCATCCGTTTGTGTTGTCTAAAGGCGATGATGGCATACCACGCCCGACGTCGTCCATCTGTGTGTGCTGTCCAAGGGCAATAATGGCATGCCACATCTGACGTTATCTGACCGTGTGTGCTGCCCAGGGGCTATTATGGCATGCCATGCCGGATGTTGTCCAATGGTCTGTGCTTCCCAATGGTAATGGTGGCATGTAACACCCGATGTCGTCTAATCGTGTGTGCTGTCCAGAGGAAATGATAGCATGCAACGATCGACTTCGTCCGACCGTGTGTGCGACAAAAGGACCATCCAGTCCACGCCTGACATCATTCAACCGTGCGTACTGTCCAAGAGCTATGATGACATGCCATATTAGACGTCGTGTGTCTGTTAATGATATCTAACAGTTATAATGGAATACCTAGCCCAACGTCATCAGACCATGGGTGCATCGGAAGGGAGATGATGGCATGCCGCGATTGAAGTCGTTCGACCGTGTGTGCTGCCCAAGGACAATGCGAGCATGTCACGCACGATGTGATTCTACCATGAGTGTTGTCAAAGGGCGTTGATGACATGCCATACCCGACGTCGTTGGTATGTTTGTGCTGTCCAAGGGTGAAGATGGCATGCCACGCCCGACGTCATCCGATCGTCTATACATTCCAAGGGTGATGATCGCATGAAACCCAAATGGAATCCGACCGTGTGTGCTTTCCATGGGACATGATGGCATGCCACGCCTGACTTAGTTCGATTGTGTGTGTTGTCCAAGGGATATGATGCATGCCACGCCTGATATCGTCCATCCGTTTGTGTTGTCCAAAGGCAATGATGGAATGCCATTCTTGACGTCATCCAACCATGTGTGCTTTCCATGGGCCACGCGAGCATGCCACGCCAGACGTAGTCCGACCATCTGTGTTTCCCAAGGGCGATAATGGCATATCACTCTTGACGTCGTCCGACCGTGTGTGTTTCCAAAGGGCCAAGCAGGCATGCCACGCTTGACGTCCTCCGACAATGTGTGTTGTCCAAGGGCGTTGACATCATGTCACGCCCGACATCGTCTTACCAAGGGCGATGATATCATATCACGCCCGTTAATGTTTGACTGTATGTCGTGCCCAAGGGATATGAGGGCATACAACGCTCGACATCATCTAACCGTGTGTTCTACTAAATGGCGATGATAACAGGCAACACCTGACATCGTCCGACCGTGTATAGTGTCCAAGGGAGATGATGGCATGCCATGCCCGATGTTGTTTTATTGGGTGTGCAGTCCAAGGGCGATGATAACATTACAAGCCCGATGTCATCATACCGTTGTATGCTTTTCAAGGGGGATGATGGCATGCCCATGCCCAACATCATCCGATCATGTATGTTGCCAGAGGGAGATGATGGCATGCAATGGTCGACGTCGTTCGTGTGTGTGTTATCCAAAGGGATGATAACATGCCACGACCGATGTCTTCCAACCGTATGTGATTTCTAAGGGCGATAATGACATCACAACCCTGACGCCATCAAACCGTGTGCGCATTGCAAGGGCGATTTGGAATGACATGTCCGACGTAGTCCAATCATCTGTGCTTTCCAAGGGCGATGATGGCATGAGACCATCAACGTTTTTTCGACCGTGTGTTCTGCCCAAGGACCATACAGACATGCCACGCACAACGCCATCCGACCGTGTGTGTTGTCATAGGGTAATGATGACATGCCATACCCGATGTCATTTTCAGTGTGTTCTATCAAAGGGCGATGATGGAATGCCACGCCTGAACATGTCCGACCGTGTGAAAATTCCAAGAACAATCACGGCATGCCACACCCGATATTGTCCGACCTTGTGTGCTGCCCAAGGGTCATGATTGTATGCCACGCCTGACGTTGTCCAACTGTGTGTGTTGTCCAAGGGCGATGATTGCATGCCACGCCTGACGTCATTTGACTATGTATATAATCCAAAGGCGGTGATTGTATGCCACACCCAAAGTCGTCAGACAGCGAGTCCTTCCCGATGGCGATGATGGCAAACCACTCCTCATTTAGTTCGGTCGTGTGTGCTATCCAAGGGTTATGATGGAATGCGATGCTCAATGTTTTCTGACCATGTATGCTGCCCAAGGTAAATGATGGCATCACCACGCCCAATGTCGTCTGACCGTGTGTGCTACCCAAGGGCGATGATGGCTTACCATGCCTGACGTAGTCCAATTTTCTATGTTATCCTAGGAAGATGATTGCATGCCATGGTCGACGTCGTTTTACCATATGTGCTGCCCAAGGGCCATGTGGACATGCCACACCTGATGTCGTCCGATCATATGCTCTGTGTAAGGGCGATGATAACATGCCACGCGCGATGTCATCAGATCGTGTATGCTTTCCAAGGTAGATTATGGCATGCCACGCCCGACATCATCCCAATATGTGTGCTACCCAAGGGAGATGATGGTATGTGACACTTGATGTCGTACGACCATTTTTGCCGCCCAAGTACTATGTGTGCATGGCAAAACGTATTTCATCGTACCGTGTGTGCTGCCCAAGGGCAATTATGGCATGTGATGCCTAATGTCGTCCATCGTCTTAATTTGCCTAAGGCCCATGCTGGAATGCCACACCAGATGTCATCTGACCATGTGTTCAGTCCAAGAAAGATAATGACATGCCACGCCCAACGTTGTTCGAACGTCTGTGCTCTCAAAAGGCGATGATTCCATGCCATGCTCGACATCGGTCGACCGTGTGTGCTATCCAAGGGAAATTAGTGCAGGCCACCTCTAACGTAGTTCAACATTGTATGCTTCCCATAGGCAATGATTTCATTTAACGCCCGACGTCGTTCGACCGTGTGTACTGCCAAAGGGCGATGATAGCATGCCACACGCAATGTCGTCCGACCATGTGTGCTATCCAAGGACGTTGATTGCATGCCACGCCAGACGTAGTACGACCCTATGTGCTGCAGAAAGGTGATGATGGCATGTCATATTCGACGTCATTCGATTGTGTGTACTGCCAAAGGGAGATGATGGCAAGTCATGGCTGATGTCGTCCACTGTGTGTTCTTCCCAAAGGCCATGAGGGCATGCCACCCCTGATGTCATCCAACAGTGTATGCAGTCCAAGGGCGATGCATACATGCCACGTCCGACGTCTCCCAACCGTGTATACTATCTAAGGGAGATAATGACATGCCACCGCTCGACGTCGTGCGACCGTTTGTGCTATCCAAGGGCGATGATGGCATACCACCCCTGATGTAGTCCGATCATGTTTGCTACCCAAGGAAAACGATGGCATTTAACGCCTGAAGTCATTGATTGTGTTTTCTGCCTAAGGGAGATGATAGCATGCCACGCCCGATGTCGTCCTACCGTGTTTGCAGTCCGAGGGCGCTGATGGCATACCACGCTCGATGTTGTCCATCCGTGCGTGCTGTCCAAGGGCAATGATGGCATGCTGCAACTTACATTGTTCGAACGTGTGTGCTGCCCATGGGCTATGATGGCATGCCATGCCCGACGTTGTTCGATGGTCTATGCTGCCCACGAGTGATGGTGGCATGTAACACCCGATGTCGTCTGATCATGTGTGTTGTCCAAGGAAAATGATGACATGCAATGATCAACTTCTTCCGACCATTTGTGCCACAAAAGGACCATATAGTCATGCCACGCCTAATGTCATCCAACCGTGTGTACTGTCAAAGGGCGAATATGACATGCCATATTAGACGTCGTCTCTCTGTTTATTCTATTTAACATTTATGATGGCATGCCTAGACCAATGCCTTCCCACCGTGAGTGCAATGGAAGAGAGATGACGGCATGCCACAATCAATGTCTCTCAATCGTGTGTGCTGCACAAGGACCATGTGGGCATGCGACTGCACGATATGATTCGACCATGTGAGCTATCAAACCGCGTTGATGACATGCCATACCCGACGTCGTTGGTAAGATTGTGTTGTCCAAGGGTGATGATGGTATGCAACGCCCGATGTCGTCCGATAGTCTGTACATTCCAAGGGTGATGATGGCATGCCACCCAGATGTCATCCGACCGTGTGTATTGTTCAAGGGACATGATGGCATGTCATTCCCAACGTAGTTCGATCGTGTGTGTTGTTCAACGGAGATGATGCATGCCGCACCCGATATCGTCCATCCATTTGTGTTGTCCAAAGGCGATAATAGCATGCCACGCCCGACGTAATCTAACCATGTGTGCTTTCCATGGACTATGCAGGCATGCAATGCTAGACGTAGTCCGAACGTGTGTGTTTTTCAAGGGTAATAATGGCATGTCAATCCTGACGTCGTCCGACCGTGTGTGTTGCCAAAGGGCCAAGCTGGCATGCCACGCTCGACGTCATCCGACCGTGTGTGCTATCCAAGGGAGTTGATATCATGTCACGCCCGACATCGTCTGACCGTTTGTGCTGCCCAAGGGCCATGCGGGCATGCCAACTCGACATCGTCCGACAATACGTACTGTCAAAGGGCGATGATAACATGCCATGCGGACGTAGTCCGACCGTATTTGGTGTCAAAGGGCGATGATGGCATTCCATAGAATATGTCGTACGACCGTGTGTGCTGTCCAAGGGCGATGATGGCATGCAAAACCCGAAGTAGTCTGTCCTTGTGTGCTATCCAAAAGAAATGTGGGAATCCCACTCCCAACGATGTCCGATCGTTTGTGCTGCTCAAGGGCGATAATAGCATCTCATACTCGACATCATCCGACTGTGTATGTTGTATAAGGGTGATGATGGTATGCCATGCCCGACATCATCTGACCGTAAGTCTTTCCCAAAGGCGATGATGGCATGCCACGCCCGACGTAGTGTGTGTTGTCCAAGGGCAATGATGGCATGCCATGCTCAACATTGTTCGACCATCTGTTCTGCCCAAGGACCATGATGGCATCCCACATCCGACGCCGTCCGACCGTGTGTGCTACCCAAGGGCGATGATTGCATGCGATGCCCGATGTAGTCCAATCTTGTGTGTTGTCCAACGGAGATGATGGCATGCCATGATGGACGTCGTTCGATGATTTGTGCTGCCCACGGGCGATGCAGGCATGCCACGCCCGATATCGTCATATTGTGTGTTCTATTCAAGGGCGATGATAACATTACACACGCGATATCGTCATACCATGTATGCTTTCCAAGGTGGATGATGGCATGCCACGACCGATATAGTCCAACCATGTATGTTTCTAGAAGGAGATAATTGCAAGCATTGCCCGATGTCGTTTGTCTGTGTGTGTTGTCCAAAGGGATGATTACATGCAATGCCCGATGTATTCCAACCATAAGTATTGTCCATGGGCGATGATGGCATGCCAACCCACATGCTATCCGACCATGTGTGCATTACAAGGGCAATGATGGCATGCAACGTCTGACGTAGTCCAATCGAATGTGCTTTCCAACGGATATGATGGCATGCGGCGATCGACGTCGGCCAACTGTGTGTGCTGCCCAAGGACCATACGGGCATGGCACGCACAATGTCATTCGACCATTTGTGTTGTCAAAGGGTAATGATGACATGCCATACCCGACTTCGTTTGTTTGTGTGTGCTATAAAAGGGTGATGATGGCATGTCGTTCCTGACATTGTCTGACCGTGTGTGCCTTCCATGTACGATGATTCCATGCCATGCCCGATGTCGTCCGACCTTGTGTGCTGCCCAAGGGTCATGATAACATGTCACGCCCAACGTTGTTCGATGGTGTGTGTTGACCAAGGGCAATGATTGCATGCCACGCCTGATATCGTCTGAACGTATGTGCAGTCCATGGGCGATGATAGCATGCTAGGCCTTACGTCGTCCATCCGTGGGTGTTGTCCAAAGGCAATGATCTCATGCCACGCCCGACGTCATCTGACCATGTGTACATCCCAAGGGACATGCAAGAATGTGACGCCAAATGTAGTCCGACCATGTGTGCTGCCCAAGGGAGATGATGTCATGTCACACCCGACATCGTGCTACTGTGTTTGCTACCCAATGGCAATAATGGCATGCAACATCAAACGTTGTCCGACCATGTGTGTTGCAAAATGGCCATGCGCACATGCCACGCTAGACGTTGTCCGACCACGTGTGGTGTCCAAGGGTGATGATAACATATCACGCCTTACGTCGTCCGACCGTGTATGATGTATAAAGGGGATGATTGTATGCCACGCCTGACGTAGTCTGGTCATGTGTGTTGTCCAAGGGAAATAATGGCATGCCATGCTCAACATTGTCCGACCATGTGTGCTGCCCAAGGACCATAATGGCATGACACGTCCGACGCGGTTCTACTGTGTGTGCTGCCCAAGGGCGATAATGGCATGCCATGCCCGATGTAGTTCCATCTTGTGTGCGGTACAATGTGGTTGATGTCATACCATGCTCGACATCGTCCGACCATATGTACTGCCCAAGGGCCATGCCGGCATGCAATGCCCGACGTCTTCCGATCATTTGTTCTATCCAAAAGCGCTGATATAATTACACGCTTGATGTCCTCATACCGTGTATGCTTTTCAAGGGGGATAATGGCATGCCTCGTCCAACCGTGTGTGTGGCAAGAGGATGATGATAGCATGCAATGCCCGATGTCGTTGGTTTGTATGTTTTCCAAAGGGATGATAACACACCACGATCGATTTTGTCCAACCGTATGTGCAGTCCAAGGGTGATGATGGCATGCCAACCGTGAAGACATCAAACCATGTGTGCATTGCATGGGAGATTTGGCATGCCACATCTGAGGTAGTCCAATTGCCAGTGCTTTCCAAGGGCGATGATGTCATGTGACGATAAACATTGTGCGACTGTAAGCTGCCCTAGGACCACATAGGCATGCCACGCAGAATGCCATCCGACCGTGTGTGTTGTCATAGGATAATGATGACATGCCATACCAGAAGTCATTTGTGTATGTGTTCTATCAAAGATCGATGATGGCATACCACGCCCGACATTGTCCGACCTAGTGTGTATTCCAAGAACGATGATGGCATGCCACACCTGATGTTGTTCAACCCTTTGTGCTGCCCCAGGGTCATGATGGCATGTCACGCTATGTTGTCCGACCGTGTGTGTTGTCTAAGGGCCCTAATTTCATGCCACACCTGATGTCATCCATCTGTGTGTGTTGTTAAAAAGCCATACGAGCATTCCTGTAACGACCTGTTTAGTCATTTTGAGCAGCAGATTTTATTTCTGGAAAAAACTGGCTGAGACGACGGATACCACGACGGACCATCGAGGGTGTCTCGTCCCAGAACACTTAGAATTCTGAAAATTGTGTTCTAAAATCGACTCTCTGTAAATTGTGACGGACCTGCAGGACGGACCGTCACCGATACGACGAACCGTCGTGATAGTCCGTTGCAAAACACTTCAACTCTTAAGAATTTGGTACGGGGAACGAGTTTCTGAACGTCATGACGGAAGTGCAGGACGGACCGTCACAGGCGTGACGGACCGTCACAGAATCCTTAGAGAAAAATGGAATGTTAAGAGGTTGCGACGACCTGAGTGACGGACAGTCGCAGGCACGACGGGCCGTCACAGGTTGCGTAATCCCAGTCGGAGTTGGATTTCTTTACACGTTTTAAGGGACGTTTTGGACTATTCTTTCCTTAATTATAGATTTCGTGGGTTTATACTAATAACTCAAATTCTTGAGGGATAAAAGAGGTAACTTTGGGTTAATTAGTGGGGTATTATTGTCACCTTTTATTCTTAATTATATACTAATTAGGGTAAAAGGAAGAGGGTTTTGAATAAGAAAAAGAGAAAGAACAGAAAGAGAGAGGATTGATCGATCGAAGAGGAGGAAAAGCACAAAGCTTGGGGAAAATTCTTGTTGATTTCTAATCTTCGGTGGAGGTAGGTTATGGTTTTTACGATATTCGTAGTGAACTCTTAATAGTGAATAATATGCTTAATTGTATGCTTGCATGAATATGATTGTATGATTTTTGATAAAGCAAGCATGATGAAAACTATTGAATCCCAAAACTTGAAAGAAACTTTAATCTACGTTATTAATGATGATGCCTTGGTATAAAAGAAGGCTTGATGAATTAAAGTAATGGGATTGATGATGCCATGGTATAGAGAAGGCTTGATGAACGGATAGAATGAAATTAGTGGATCGGAGTGTCACGTTCCGACACATAGAATTAGTGGATCGGAGTGTCACGTTCCGACACATAGAATTAGTGGATTGGAGTGTCACGTTCTGACACATAGTATTAGTGGGACGGGTGTCACAAACCGACACATAGAATTAGGGGATCGGAGTGTCACGTACCGACACATATAGGGGATCGGAGTGTCACATTCCGACACATATAGGGGATCGGAGTGTCACGTTCCGACACATATAGGGGATCGGAGTGTCACGTACCGACACATATAGGGGATCGGAGTGCCACGTTCCGGCACCAGGATAGAATATGGATCGGAGTGTCACGTACCGACACAAGAGGAAGAAAGATAATGAATCTTGAAAGATGATAAATATACTCAACATAATGAACTTAATTTCCCAAATGAGTATGGCATGGAGGCTTGAGTCCTCATGGATGAACTTGATAGTACTTGTTGATGATTATAGTACTTGTTATTGCTACATGTCGAGTTTTATAGTAGATTTATGATATTATTGATATATGTGTTTTCTATTTTGAGTTGGCCGATGATATCGACTCAGTACTTGTGGTTGTACTGACCCCCTACTTTTATGTTTTCTTCTTTGTTATTTGTGGAGTGCAGCAAACGTTCCGTCATCTTCAACTCAGCAGTAATTCGAGCCAGTCTCGTCACATCGGATCTTCTGGGTGAGCTAATGCTTCTAGCTTGGACTGGATCTTCTTCTTCAAGTCTTGATGCCTTGAACTTCCGGCATGGACTAGCGTTTATGTATTTTAGTTTCTTAGACATTGTTAGTTTAGTAATATGATCATAGATGTTCTTGTGATGATGACTTCCAGATTTTTGGGATAGTAATAATAGTTTGAATTGTTTTATTTACGAGTTTAAGTCTTCCGCATTATTTTCTATTGTTATACATTGAAATGTTAAGGTTTATATGGGTTGGTTCGCTCACATAGGAGGGTAAATGTGGGTGCCAGTCGCGGCCCCGGTTTTGGGTCGTGACATTTGAGGGTAAATGTTCGTGATGTGATGACTTCTAGATTGTGGGGATAATAAATGTTAAACTTTAGAAGCTTATTTAATTGGTTACATTAATAAGTTTTGGATCTTCCGCATTATTTTTGTTATTCATAGTTAAACAATTGGTAAATGTTGGGATTTAGATTTGTTGGTTCGCTCACCTAGTAGGTTAAGTGTGGGTGCCACTCACGACTCGTTTTGGGTCGTGACAATGAACAATTACTTTACCTTTTCATTATCATTTTCATCTTCTCCTCTTTTACTTTCATGGCTTTCAAATGTTTTTCACCCGTATACATAATGAAATGAATATTCCCATAAGTACACTCACTCGCAAGTGCTCAATGTGTAAACAAATAGGTCATGATAGGCGCAACTTTCCTTCACGAGCTCGGAACGCCTCATACGGTGATAGTAACTAAAGAAAGATATTTAACATGTTTTAATTTACTATTAAGTTATTGTTGTATCAATTTATATGCAACTTTTTTATTCGCATTTTCGGTAATCCTCGAGTCATGTTATATTTTTAATTTTTTTCATTCACTTTTTATTAAAAAATACATACAGAAAATAATAATTATATATAATTAAAATAAGGAAAAAGGGTCTGATATACCCCTCAACTTTGTCATTTAGAGCTGATATACCCCTTATTATGAAAGTGGCACATATATACCCCTACTTGTAAGCAAATGGCACACATATACCCTTTTCCTTTAACGGGAAATGAAAAACATAATAATTTTCAATCGAAATTTTTATTTTTTTCTAAAAAATATAATTCCATATGAGTAAATTTAATCCTCGTCAAACATATTTTTTTCGACTTTTTTTTTGTTTCAATGACTAATTTATAATTATTATTTTGATAATCAAATTTATTTATGTTTCACTAATATTCTTGTAAAACTTATTGTAGATGACCAAATTTTTTTTCGAATACGAAATTAAATTACAATAAACAAAAAAAAATAGTTAAATTTTTTTTCTTTCAACTAAGGAATGATACAAAAAAAAAATAAGAATAAGAAACTCAAATAATTATAATTAAAGAAGTCAAAAAATAATTTATGTATGAAAAAAATTAAAATATACCTTGAACTTTTATAGAAGAATCATATATACAACTAAATAATTTTTTTTAAAAAATTATAAGTAATAAATATAAATTTAAAACTAATTATTTCAAATTCCGTTAAATGAAGGGTATATTTGAGCAACGGCAGGGGTATATGTGAGCCGTTTGTATAACGGTTGTTGACACCCAATTTTGGCCTAACATTTTTAAAATTCGTGATTTTGAAGCTTTATTTATTTAATAGCAAATTTTGGTCCAATGATTTTAAAATTCATACATTTTGAGTCAAATACAAAAAAAAAAAAATTGTCTTTCCCACATTGTCTCTCAAACAATTTTCAATTTTGCAATAGTCCCACATCGGTATTTCATCCTTTTTGAGGATTTTTGGGTGTCTATATAAGCCCACTTCATTCACTATTTTTAGGGGAGGATTTAGAAGGGAAAACAAAAGAATACTCATAAAATTGAGAATTCTTGGTTCCCATAGTTCAAAAATTTTAAAGTGTTTTTGTGGTTTTTCGAGTTGAGGAGGTGGAGTCGTCTCCTTCAAACTTGGAGTTCCGGTTCGCTGTCCAGAACCAGGTAAATTTTTAGCCTTATTTTATTTAATTCCCAGCTCTTTTATGTTTTCTGTTTTTTATATGTAGCTTGTTTTGTTTTTAGTTTAATGTAGTTCTAAAAGTCAATTAATATTTGTGTTTATTGTAGTTTTAATATTAGTATTATTTTACGATTTGATGTTTATTTATTTATTATTACTCTTATTTAAAATTGTTAGTCAACTATTTGTTATTTTAACTTTTCAGGGTTTTGTTATTATTCTATTTTTATGTTATTTTTAATTTTTATATATTACGTTATTGTTGTTTCCATTTCTAATTATGTTATATTAGTTTGGTTGTTGTTTTCCATATTCTCTTGGGATAAGTTTGTTATGTTTTGTTGATGTTCAGATTATATTAAATATATTTGTGAAAAGGGCCGATGAAAAATCTATCCGTCGGGTTTAGAGGCCTTCCCATTTTAAAAGACGGAAATTTTTAGTTTAAGTTCATATAAATTGTTTGTTAAAATTGTTAAAGGGCCGATGAAAAATCTATCCGTCGGGTTTAGAGGCCTTCCCATTTTAAAAGACGGAAATTTTTAGTTTAAGTTCATATAAATTGTTTGTTAAAATTGTTAAATGGCCGATGAAGAAATTACCGTCGATTTCCAAGGCCTCCCACGTTAATAAGACGGATTTTTATTTTTAGTTATTATTTGAGTTATTCATTTTTATTTATTTGGTACTAACTCTTTTACTAAGTGTTTACAGGTACCCAAACTTGCTTCCTTGAAGCCATTCGAAAAAACTCGAATTATATTTTATTTCATTATTATGTAAATATTGACGTTAGGCAAACCTTAGGCCGATGATTATTATTTTATTTTATTTTATATATTGTGTGTTTATTATATTTGTACATTATTTTATTTTCTTTTCCTCAATTTGAAAAAAATGAATTTAGTCGGGAACCACATTTGTGGATTCCGAAGGGTGCCTAACCCCTTCACTTCGGAATAATTTAAACCCCTTACCAAGAATCAATTGGTTTCGTAGATTAATAATTGGTTTCCTAGTTTTCCTAAAAATTAGGTGGCGACTCTTTTTTTTAAAACTCGTTAATTTTTTTAAATTTTGTTAAAATTGAATCAATTAAATAATTTTCGAGTTGTCGCGACGTTTCGCCCTATTTTGACAGAGTAGGGATATAAACAGAATGGCGACTCCGTTGGGGAGTGTTTGGAGGTTTTAACCAATATGAATTTAATTTTTTTTCAAATTGAGGAAATTTTTGTTATACCTAGTATTTTTATATTTCACTTATTATTTGTTTATTGTATTTATTCTTTATTTATTTTATCGTGTATATATTTTTATTTGCATTTCATGGCATAATTTCCGTCAAATGACAATTAGTTTGCATTAGGACAAAGGAAGTTACGTGGCTTACCACGGCTTCCTTCAGAAAAACACACTGTCTAATCTTTGGAAGTAATAAATCAATAGTTGGCTTGCGGTCATCCAACGTCGTTTATTAGCTTCACCCCGTTGTATGTCCGACTCGGGTAACCGTCAATTCTATACCAATTCTAGTCACCCTAGATAGAGCAAGACCAAATCCGAATTTAAGCATCAGCCTAAGATGACTCAACACCCAAGGCGTGTTGAGTCCATTAGATTGACCACCTTGAGTCCATAATGGCTTCTAGCCTAAAAGGACGACCATAATTGTGTGTAATTTGAAGGATGTATACGTCGTTTGACAAACCACAGTCCATCTGAATTAGAAGGTTATTTTAATAATTTACTTTTGTCAAGCTCGAATTTTCAGAAGCTATCATTCCATCTAAAGGTGTTGACAATTGGAGTTGACAAGAATTTCAAGAGGAAGACCTTTCGACAAAGGCTTAGAATAGAATGGTACCCCTACGTGGGATTAAATATTTGTAATTTTTTTTCCTTCTTTCTTTTTCCTTTGACTTCATAATTCTATTTCATTTGTTCATAAATTGTACTAAGTGTTTTGGGGGACAATGGAAAGTTGTCAAAAGGCGTAATACATCCTTCGAATCGATAGGCCTACCCTAGGCATAAAAGGGTCACGTATTTGTATAGGACGCGCAATAATTATTTGTATGCTATGTGATATATTTCAATTTGTCTTTAATTAAAAATGTGTTTATGTGTTTTATTCATTATTTGTGTGATATTTTACATTATTCATTAACACTTTTACATTTTGAGTTGTTCTTCTTTACAGCGAAAAATTAATTTATTTTCAAATGAAATCATTTTTTGTCCGAAGTCGCAAGAGACAAAATGATTAACAAAATTCGAGTCCTTGTATTTCACAAGACGTTAATAGCAAGTCAAAAAACGATAAATCAGGGGAGTATTTGACTATGAGGTCGCATCCACTTATTTTTATTATTTTGCATGACGGTCCTGCTCTCACATATTTCTCATATTTTTGTAGGAACACCGTCCCCGACATCAGTCGGGGATGGTCAAAAAGATGTCTGGATCTCATGAAAATTGGGAGGAGACAGATCCAAGAAAACATTCAAAAAGAGTACAACAAATCATTACTGTAAAAATTCGTGGGTAACGCTCAACAGACAGTATAAATGTTGACGATTAAGAGGCTATAAATATATTGGTTAAAAAAAAAAAAAAGAACTTCATGACTACAAATTTCAGTGGCGTTAGACCTAGGAATTTCTTTGAGTTGTCTAAATCTTTAAATTATTATATGTTATATCTGGACGAACTACGCGTACCTGATTCTCATTTTAATGAGATACGTAGGCAACCCTTCTTGGGTTCGGTATAATCTTCTAAAAAAAAAATATTTTATAAAACTTGTTTGTGCATATTTTCCCAGTCATATCTGGTCGAACTACGCGTACCTGATTCTCATGTTAATGAGATACGTAGGCAACCCTTCTTGGGTTCGGTATTATCTTAATCTTAAAAAAAAAAAGTAAAAAAAAAAAAGTAGTTTGTGCATATTTTTCAGGTCATATCTGCACGAACTACGCGTACCTGATTCTCATTTCGGTGAGATACGTAGGCAACCCTTCTTGGGTTCGGTATAATCTTCTAAAAAAAATTTATAAAAATCGTTTGTGCATATTTTCCCAGTCATATCTGCACGAACTACGCGTACCTGATTCTCATGTAAATGAGATACGTAGGCAACCCTTCTTGGGTTCGGTATTATTATTATTATTATTATTTTTTTCTTTAAAAAAAAAATAGTTTGTTCATATTTTCCAACTCATATCTGCATGAACTACGCACACCTGATTCTCATGTTAATGAGATACGTAGGCAGCCCTTCTCGGGTTCGGTAAACATTCTTTCAAAAAAATTGTTTGTACATACTGTTAATGTCATGTCTTCAACTCGGTCGGGACCTATTTGGTTAAGAGCATGTAAATATATTCGATATGATTGAAAAGACTGACTTTGCGGTAAACTACAGATTCTCGTGGTACCTCTTATCTGTACTTTTGTGATGCTTGAAAATTCTCTTGCATTCAATCAAGATAAGAATAAAATTAACCTTATGTTTCACGTGCATTGTGTGGTGAGATTTTGATCAAAGTTCAATTGTGTTACACTGTTGATCTAGAACTTGACCTGAATGTTTTTCAAGGCGAAATCATGAGTAATGTTTGGTTTGAGAAAGGATTGTAGGCCCTTTTTGACCCGATTGCGCCTTTCAAAGCCTACCAAATTACATTAATCCCTAGTTTTCCCATTTTGAGCCTGAAACCTTCATTTGGACAACCACATTTTAACCACTACCCTTTTGAGTGCTTACGAGCACTATCCTCTCTTGGCCCAACCTTTTTGAGTGCACAAAGGATGTGTGAATTATAAGAGGAGATTCATGTTTGAAATTTTCAAAAGCAAAGATATTGAGTCTCCCAAAATCAAGGAAGCAAAGACTTCTAGAGAAAAGAGAGAAAGGAAGAAAGAAAGTGGAAGAAATAAAGAAGTTAAAGAATACCCTTACACGGTCACTGAAAGGAGGGAAGGAAAATATTCCAAAAAAAAAAAAGGAAAAATTATTATAATAAAGAAGTGGATAAAGAAAAGCTTCAACGAATAAGGACTCAAAAGAAAAAAATAGAATAAAAAAGCTCAAAAAATGAGAAATGAAAAAAAAAAGAGGGAAAAAACGTTAAAATGAGAATTCAAAAGAAGATGAAAGGTGGGAGAACAATGAAGAGGATCTGACGCCAAAGGCGTACCAATCATTAAGAGCACAAATTCTTTGTGACGCTCAAGGCGGAATTCAGTCACTTTTATCTCAAATAAATATCCTACCCATCCCTAAGCCTACGTTACAAGCCAATTACAAGCCCTACATGATCTCATTCCAAATGTTCTCACATTAGTGGAGATTTACATAAGGGTCAAGCATATGGTATCACGGTTGTGTACATTGAACAGTCTTGTGAGTGTGAGTTCACTTTGAAAAATGTCCTATAATCAAATGTTTCAAATATGTGTGAAATAGGACTAGTCTTTTTCGTGAGGGCACTTGAAACATGAGGATTGATACAATCAAAATCTTTGTTTGAAACAAGATGAACGGATCTTGTTAATCCTTAATATTTGAGGTACCACTTGAAGCTGTAGGAATTACCTTAATTCAATCTTAAAAAAAAAAAAAAGATTTACCTGCAATCTTAACTGTTGGTACCAATCGTGGTGAAGATTTGACTATTTCATCGCATTTTTATTTCTGAAAAAAAAAAGAAAAAAAAAAGAGATTAAAAAAAATGGTCTTTTAAGTCGTTCATTATAAAAGGTGTTGTTAAGTTAATCTTATATATGTGAGACGCCTATTTTACTTCATTGAATTGTCCATCCCAAAAATGTGATATGTCTTGTCTTTAGGCTTTGAATATAGAAAAGGATACCATTTGCATATTCCATCATGTTCATATTGTGCATTTTCTACTGATAATCTTTCTGATTCTTTGCAGCACTCATCATCCACAAGGGGAACTATGTTTGACCTGATTCCTGCTCCAATGGGATACGTAGGCGCCACAACGGCTCGGTCATATACCCAGTAAGATTTCCATTTCTCTTCATAATGGAAACTGGGACAGAATTTTTGAGAGGATCTCAAAAATTCATTTGAAGTTGGACTATTTTCGAGCATCCACCTCGTTACAGTTGAAATATTATCGAGCATCCACCTCGTTATAGTTGGACTATTATCGAGCCATCCACCTCGTTACAGTTGGAATATTATCGAGTATCCACCTCGTTACAGTTGGAACCTTATCGAGACATCCACCTCGTTACAGTGGAACATTATCGAGACATCCACCTCGTTACAGTGGAACATTATCGAGCCATCCACCTCGTTACAGTTGGAACATTATCGAGCCGTCCACCTCGTTGCAGTTGGAACATTATCGAGTCATCCACCTCGTTAAAGTTGGAACATTATCGAGCCGTCCACCTCGTTACAGTTGGAACATTATCGAGACATCCACCTCGTTACAGTGGAACATTATCGAGCCGTCCACCTCGTTACAGTTGGAACATTATCGAGACATCCACCTCGTTACAGTTGGAACATTATCGAGCCATCCAGGCCTCGTTAAAAATCATGCATCGCGGAAAATCATGCATCGCGGAAAATCATGCATTGCGAGTTAATATTCATGCATCGAGAGTCAATTCATGCATCACGAGTTAATATTCATGCATTGCGAGTCAATATTCCTGCATCGTGAGAAGATTCCATACCTCGCAGAAAATTCATGCATCGCGAGAAGATTTCATACCTCGCAGAAATTTCATGCATAGTGAGAAGATTTCATACCTCGCAGAAAATTCATGCATCGAGAGTTAATATTCATGTATTGAGAGTCAATTCATGCATCCTTAGTTAATATTCATGCATTGAGAGTCAATTCATGCATTGAGAGTTAATATTCATGCATTGCGAGTCAATATTCATGCATAGCGAGAAGATCTCATACCTCGCAGAAATTTCATGCATAGTGAGAAGATTTCATACCTCGCAGAAAATTCATGCATCGAGAGTTAATATTCATGCATTGAGAGTCAATTCATGCATTGCGAGTTAATATTAATGCATTGTGAGTCAATATTCATGCATTGAGAGTTAATATTCATGCATCGAGAGTCATTTCATGCATCGCGAGAAGATCTCATACCTCGCAGAAAATTCATGCATCGCGAGAAGATTTCATACCTCGCAGAAATTGCATGCATCGCGAGAAGATTTCATACCTCGCAGAAATTCATGCATTGCGGGAAGATATTCATACCCCGCAGAAAATCATACATCGAGAGTCAAGTCATGCATCACTAGTTAATATTCATGCATTGCGGATTAATATTCATGTATCGCAAGTTAAATTTTTATGCATCGCGAGAAGATTCACTTCCTCGCAAAAGTTTACATATCGCAAGAAGATTTCATACCTTGCGGAATTCATGCATCGCGAGAAGATTTCATCCCTTGCAAAATTTTATGCATCGCGAGAAGATTCAATTCCTCACAAAATTTTACATATCGCAAGAATATTTCGTACCTTGCGGAATTTATGCATCGCGAGAAGACCCATCCCTCGCAAAATTTTATGCATCGCGAGAAGATTCCATCCCTCGCAAATTTGAACATCGCGGGAAGATATTCATGCCCTGCAAGCAATCATGCACTGCCAGAAAAGGAATCGTGCATCTCAAATGAAATATTTATCCCTCAACGTCAACTGACGTTAAATGCCGAGGAGAGAAATTGAGAGTCGACACGGTGGAAGACAATGTCTCCCATTTAAATTGAATTTTTAAGCTGACGAGTTTTACCTCAGTCTTTGTCAAGAGCATTCGAAAGGATGGATTTCTTCAAAAAAAAAAAAAAAAAAGGTGCTAACCACTTAACAAGGACGCAACACATCATGGAACCTTTTGGAGACAGGTCTGGGATTGACTTCCACCACATGCAACCGCACTTCTCTACAAAGGTCATGTGTTTGGTCAAAATTGGGTTTGTCAATTTTCGTTGTCCACGATTTCTTTCATCAATCATACACAACGAAAGGGACAGCTGTTGATACCCAATTTTGGCCTAACATTTTTAAAATTCGTGATTTTAAAGCTTTATTTATTTAATGGCAAATTTTGGTCCAATGATTTTAAAATTCATACATTTTGAGTCAAATACAAAAAAAAAAAATTGTCTTTCCCACATTGTCTCTCAAACAATTTTCAATTTTGCAATAGTCCCACATCGGTATTTCATCCTTTTTGAGGATTTTTGGGTGTCTATATAAGCCCACTTCATTCACTATTTTTAGGGGAGGATTTACAAGGGAAAACAAAAGAATACTCATAAAATCGAGAATTCTTGGTTCCCATAGTTCAAAAATTTTAAAGTGTTTTTGTGGTTTTTCGAGTTGAGGAGGTGGAGTCGTCTCCTTCAAACTTGGAGTTCCGGTTCGCTGTCCAGAACCAGGTAAATTTTTAGCCTTATTTTATTTAATTCCCAGCTCTTTTATGTTTTCTGTTTATTATATGTAGCTTGTTTTGTTTTTAGTTTAATGTAGTTATAAAAGTCAATTAATATTTGTGTTTATTGTAGTTATAATATTAGCATTATTTTACGATTTGATGTTTATTTATTTATTATTACTCTTATTTAAAATTGTTAGTCAACTATTTGTTATTTTAACTTTTCAAGGTTTTGTTATTATTCTATTTTTATGTTATTTTTAATTTTTATATATTACGTTATTGTTGTTTCCATTTCTAATTATGTTATTTTAGTTTGGTTGTTGTTTTCCATATTCTCTTGGGATAAGTTTGTTATGTTTTGTTGATGTTCAGATTATATTAAATATATTTGTGAAAAGGACCGATGAAAAATCTATCCGTCGGGTTTAGAGGCCTTCCCATTTTAAAAGACGGAAATTTTTAGTTTAAGTTCATATAAATTGTTTGTTAAAATTGTTAAAGGGCCGATGAAAAATCTATCCGTCGGGTTTAGAGGCCTTCCCATTTTAAAAGACGGAAATTTTTAGTTTAAGTTCATATAAATTGTTTGTTAAAATTGTTAAATGGCCGATGAAGAAATTACCGTCGATTTCCAAAGCCTCCCACGTTAATAAGACGGATTTTTATTTTTAGTTATTATTTGAGTTATTCATTTTTATTTATTTGGTACTAACTCTTTTACTAAGTGTTTACAGGTACCCAAACTTGCTTCCTTGAAGCCATTCGGAAAAACTCGAATTATATTTTATTTCATTATTATGTAAATATTGACGTTAGGCAAACCTTAGGCCGATGATTATTATTTTATTTTATTTTATTTTATATATTGTGTGTTTATTATATTTGTACATTATTTTATTTTCTTTTCCTCAATTTGAAAAAAATGAATTCAGTCGGGAACCACATTTGTGGATTCCGAAGGGTGCCTAACCCCTTCCCTTCGGAATAATTTAAACCCCTTACCTAGAATCAATTGGTTTCGTAGATTAATAATTGGTTTCCTAGTTTTCCTCAAAATTAGGTGGCGACTCTTTTTTTTAAAACTCGTTTATTTTTTAAAATTTTGTTAAAATTGAATCAATTAAATAATTTTTGAGTTGTCGCGACGTTTCGCCCTATTTTGACAGAGTAGGGATGTAAACAACGGTAAGGGTATATATGAGCCACTTTTATAACGATGGGTGTATCAGCTCCAAATGACAAAGTTGAGGGGTATATCAGACCTTTTCCCTTAAAATAATAATATTATACACTTTCAAAAAAAGATACATACACAAAAATAATAATATTATGTTTCATAACCCTTTCTTGAAATTTGTAGAACATCTCGAGGTCGAGTGAAAAACGTTTAAAGCCATGGAAGTGAAAGGGGAGAAGAAAAGAATGAAAAGATAAAGTTACTTTTTATAAAATGTAAGGTTTTCTTCCACTTTATAAAGTGTAAGTTTTTCTTCCTCTTTGTAAAGTGTAAAAATGAGTTCCACTGTATAAAGTGTAAGAAAATTTTTACACTTTGTAGAGTGTAAGAAATAATTCCGTTATATATTAAAATATAAACGTTATGAGACTAACAAAAAATGTTTGAAATATTAAATAAAGTGAAATTTTTTCTTTCACTAAGCCTATTTTAATTACTTCCTAAAATAGTGCTTATTTTGGTCATTTTTATTTTTATTGGCTTATTTAGGTTCTCGATTCTGATTTTGTTGTATTATGTCATCCTACTTTATCTATAGAATGACACGATTATCTTTAATTTAAATTCAAAAGTTAAAGGTACAAAAAATTGATGGTCTTTTGTTTAAAAAAATAAAATAAAATAAAAATATATATATGGTAAATTTAAAAAAATCAAAAGGAATAACTTATGAGAATAGTATGATATATCAACTTAGTATTTCGTTTATAAAAGTATATTAACACAAAAATAAAAAGACGGACAAAATTAAAATATATAGAGCACACAAATTTTACAATTCAACATTACTACAAAACAAAGAAGAAATAGTTAGAAAACATTATTACGAAACAAAATAAATAATAATAAATCCAAATGTGAATATATTATTTATCAAAAAGCACTTTACAAAGCAAGAAATATA
Source organism: Solanum chilense (assembly GCA_032847665.1). Taxonomy (NCBI): domain Eukaryota; kingdom Viridiplantae; phylum Streptophyta; class Magnoliopsida; order Solanales; family Solanaceae; genus Solanum; species Solanum chilense. The sequence continues at coordinate 9,725,687 of CM064968.1, read as the reverse complement.
TTATTTTTTATAGTACATATAAGAAAAAATGATAATTTTATTTTCTTTTAAGTGAAAGATTTTAAATTACGCCAACATTAATTTAAAAAATCATGTCAAAAATAGATTTGATGATTTCAAACTTTATTTTATTGCTAGTGTATAATTTGTTTCAAACTAATGTTCAAGAGTAAATAACATGAAAACATGGTTTGTCCCTAATGTCATTTTCGTATTACTATTTGACAAAAAACACTAATAAAAATTATCGAAATGTTTAATGGATATTTGATTTATGAATGTTGAAGTTTAAACTTGTCACGACCCAAATCGGGGACGCGACTGGCACTCACATTTACCCTCCTATGTGAGCGAACCAACCAATCTAACCTTTAACATTTTAATACAATATCAACAAAAGAAATGCGGAAGACTTAAACTCATTAATAAAACAATTCAAAACTATTATTAATATCCCCAAAATCTGGAAGTCATCATCACAAGAACATCTATCTCAATTCACTAAACTAGGAATGTCTATGAACAAAAATAACTAAAAAGCTAGTCCATGCCGGAAGTTCAAGGCATCAAGACTTGAAGAAGA